>CM069447.1:42274401-42309711 GCA_035610835.1 Ophiura sarsii | reverse complement strand
ACCAAAGATGTGATAAGCTACCAGTTTTACGAAAAACGATGCCAAAATCCCGTCGGTCATCGCATTGTGGTAACATGATGTTTTTCTCAGGTTATAATCACACAAAGAAGAGGCTTGCAGTGACCAACGACATTTGTAATGTAAGAAAGTTTGCTAAGACGCATGGAGTTCCTGAAAAGCTGTATGTCTCCAATGCTGAACTCTCTAATCATTCAAAGACACACGGAGTCGCTGAAAAGTCATTTGTCTCCAATGCTGAATTCTCTGACCATATGGAGACAGATGGAGTTACTGACATTTCTAATCTTCTGGAGACAGATGCAGTTGCTGAAAAGTCCTTTGACCCCAATGCTGAAATCTCTGATCATTCAAAGACACATGGAGCTACTGAAAAGTCATTTGTTTCAGATGCTGATGTTTCTGATCAATTGAAAAACCCCGCAGCTATGGACAGTGACCCCAAAATGGACGAAACCGCCGAGATGGACACTTTGGCGGAAAAGGACAATATGCGTCCGATAGAAGTACAAGAGTGTAGGGCGTGTAAGTGCCCATATGATGAAAGTACATGTCCACCAGGGAAACATCTATGCCAATTTAATATAGACCTCTATCAGGACACACCCTTGCATAAGGGTGACATATACAAGTGTAAGGTTTGTAGGTGTCCATTCGCAAACAGGAAGGAGCTACCCGCCGAGTTTCTCAGAACCCGGATGTACCCTGATGTCAAAATGGAATCTTATCAATGTAATAGATGCAGAACCAACTTCGATTCTATCGATTACCTGTATCGTCATTTGAAGAAGGCGCATAGAATGACAGGTGCAGCGTTGATATTCTACAGATCAAGAAAGAAGGAGAAAAAACAGAGAAAGAAGGAGATCAAAAGGGCAAGGAAGCGGGAGGGGAGAGAAAGAAAAGAAAAAAAGGAAGAGAGGGGAAAGATATTGGAGAAAAGTAAGGAGTTGGAAGAGGATGAGAAGAGAACAACAGAAATGGAAAATGCGGAACTCTCTGATCAGATAAAAACACACGCAGCCGATGACACCCATGAGGTTTACCTGACTGGTCATCATAGATGTACTCAGTGTGTAGCATCCTTTGTCTCTGTTCCTGCACTGTCTGATCATATGAAGACACATGTAGTCGATGACACCCATGAGGTTTACCTGGCTGGTCGCCATACATGTACTCAGTGTGTAGCATCCTTCGTCTCTGTTCCCGAACTGTCTGATCATATGAAGACACATGTAGTCGATGACACCCATGAGGTTTACCTGGCTGGTCACCATACATGTACTCAGTGTGTAGCATCCTTCGTCTCTGTTCCCGAACTGTCTGATCATATGAAGACACATGTAGCCGATGACACCCATGAGGTTTACCTGGCTGGTCACCATAGTTGCACTCAGTGTGTAGCATCCTTCGTCTCTGTTCCCGAACTGTCTGCTCATATGAAGACACATGGAGCCAATGACACCCATGAGGTTTACCTGGCTGGTCGCCATACATGTACTCAGTGTGTAGCATCCTTCGTCTCTGTTCCCGAACTGTCTGATCATATGAAGACACATGTTGTCGATGACACCCATGAGGTTTACCTGGCTGGTCACCATACATGTACTCAGTGTGTAGCATCCTTCGTCTCTGTTCCCGAACTGTCTGATCATATGAAGACACATGTAGCCGATGACACCCATGAGGTTTACCTGGCTGGTCACCATAGTTGCACTCAGTGTGTAGCATCCTTCGTCTCTGTTCCCGAACTGTCTGCTCATATGAAGACACATGTAGCCGATGACACCCATGAGGTTAACCTTGCTGGTCATCATGGATGCACTCAGTGTGTAGCAACCTTTGTCTCAGTTCCTGCACTGTCTGATCATATGACGACACATGTAGCCGATGACGTGCATGAGATTTACCTGGCTGGTCACCATAGTTGCACTCAGTGTGTAGCAACCTTCGTCTCTGTTCCCAAACTATTTGATCATATGGAAGAAAAGCACTCAAAACTGCCTTTGACAAACCAATTAAAAAATACCAAATATCAATGCTTCGAATGTCTTGATCATAAGATATTTTCCAGCCTGGTTGAATGGCAAGTTCATGTGAACACTAAGCACGTGCGGGCTTCCGATGTGTACATGTGTATTGTGTGCAAGTGCCCATACTATAATAAGGATGGTCTGTTTAAACATTATAGACAGATGCACCCGGATTTCACAATATCGTCAGAACTTGAATGGAAAATAGAAAATAATGTTCAGAAGTACAGTGTACACAGGTGTGTCATATGTTTAGAACTGTTTGTCAGTTGGTTAAGATCATCGGGACGTACAGGTACTCTGGCAATGTGCTCTACTTGTAAAGGGAAAGGTGAACAGGTGAAGATAGATGATGACTCAAAAATGAATGATAATGCAAAAACGACAGATGATGCAAAAACAGACATCAACGCCAAAACGCCAGACTACGAGAAGAAAACGGGTGATAATGCAAAAACGACTGATGATGCAAAAACAGGCATCAACGCCAAAACGCCAGATTACGAGAATAAAACGGGTGATAATGCAAAAACGACCGATGATGCAAAAACAGACATCAACGCCAAAACGCCAGACTATGAGAAGAAAACGGGTGATGATGCGAAAACGACAGATGATGCCAAAACAGACATCAATGCAAAAACGCCAGACTACGAGAAGAAAACTGATGATAATGCAAAAACGACCGAAGATGCAAAAACAGACATTAACGCCAAAACACCAGACTATGAGAAGAAAACTGGTGATGATGCGAAAACGACCGATGATGCAAAAACACACATCAACGCCAAAACGCCAGACTACGAGAAGAAAATGGGTGATGATGCGAAAACGACCGATGATGCAAAAACAGACATTAACTCCAAAACACCAGACTACGAGAAGAAAACTGGTGATGATGCGAAAACGACCGATGATGCAAAAACAGACATCAACGCCAAAACGCCAGACTACGAGAAGAAAATGGGTGATGATGCGAAAACGACCGATGATGCCAAAACAGACATCAATGCCAAAACGCCAGACTACGAGAAGAAAATGGATGAGGATGGGGAATTGAGCTACACTGCCAAAACGGATAAGACTACAACAACAGACAACGATGCCAAAATTGGTACTACGCTTATGTCTAAGGTACAAGAGTGTACAGCGTGTAAGTGCCCATATGGAATTACACCAGGGAAACATTTTTGCCAACTGAATATTGATTCCAGTCAGCACACACCCTTGTTTAAGGATGATGTATACAAATGTAATGTTTGTAGGTGCCCATTCGGGAGAAGAAGGGTACTATCCCCCGAGTTCCTCAAGATGTACCCGAAGGTCAAAGTGGAATCTTTTCAATGTAATAGATGCAGGGTAAATTTCAATTTTATCAATTTTCTGCATCGTCACTTGAGGAGTATGCACAACATGACAGATGCAGCGTTGAATTTCTACCAGGAGAAAAAACGGAGGGAGAGGGAGAACAAGACGAAACAGCACCGGGAAGGGGGAGAAGAAACGGAGGAAGGAGAGGGAGAAAGTGGAAGGGGGATTGAGAAAAGCAAGGAGATGAGGGAGCTATCTTCCAAGTTCATGTACCCGGATTTGTACATGGAATCTTATCAATGTGATAGATGCAGGGCGAATTTCAATTCTATCGGTTACCTGCATAGACACTTGAAGAAGATACACAAGATGACAGATGCTGCATTGACCTTATACAAGGAGAAAAAACGGAGGGAGAGGGAGAATAAGACGGAACAGCAGCAGATGGGGGAGGAAGAAACGGAAGAAGGAGACGGAGAAAGGGAAAGGGGAATTAAGAAAAGCGAGGAGACGGAAGAGGGTGAAAAGATAACAGTAGATATAGAAAATGCTGAACTCTCTGATCAGATGGTGATACATGTAGCTGATTACTTGCATGAGGTTAACCTAGTTGGTCCCTACACATGTACTCAGTGTGTAGCAACCTTCGTCTCTGTTCCCGAACTGTCTGATCATATAGACAAGGAGCACTCAGCGCTGCCAAAGACAAATCAAACCAAAGAGACCAAATATCAATGTTTCCAATGTCATGATCGTAACATTTTCTCCAGCCTGGTCGAATGGCAAGTTCATTTAAGCACAAAGCACAGTGGCAAACATGGCTGTATTTTTTGTGGGGATAAATTCTTCGTTTCCAAGGAAGAGTTGTACCAACATTTCAACGATTTCCATCAGGTTAGAAATAACATGTATATCAGAGCACCAAATTACAGTGCCACGGAATATAACTGTTGGACCTGTAAAAGCCGATTTCCTAGCATTAAAAAGCTATCCACACATCGCTGTCATGACAACCAGAGTATCGAAACAAAAGATACAGATACACAGTCTAAGCAAAAGGCAATGCGGGTGTCTGGAGTGTACATGTGTATTGTGTGTAAGTGCCCATACTATAATAAGTGCGGGCTGTCTAGGCATTACCGTGAGATGCACCCAGATTTCACAATTCCAACAAAACTTGAATGGAAAATGGAAGATAATGTTCAGAATTACGGTGTACACAGGTGTGTCATATGTTTAGAACTGTTTGTCAGTTGGTTAGGATCATCAGGGCGTACAGGTACTCCGAAAATGTGCTCTACGTGTAAAGGGAAAGGGGATCAAGTAAAGATAGAGGACTCAAAAATAGAGGATAATGCGAAAACGACCGATGAAGCAAAAACAGACAGCAACGCCGAAACGGCAGACTACGAGAAGAAAACGGGTGATGACTCAAAAATAGGTGACAACTCAAAGATGGGCGATGACTGGAAAACCGATGATTCGAAAATGGGTGATGATTTGAAAACGATTGGTGTTGCAAGAACAGGGAGCAACACCGAAATGGATGAAACTTCAAACAGGGACTACGAGATGAATATGAATGATGATGCGACAATGAATAACGCTGCCAAAACGGATGAGACTGCATTGACTGAAAACGATGCCAACATTAACAATGATGCACAAAAAGACGATGTTGCCAAAATGGACAAAACCATAATAATTGACAACAATGTGACCAATATGGACATGTTTGAGGTTCGAGAGTGTACAGCGTGTAGGCGCTCGTATGCCGGTACATCAGCGAAACACATCTGTCTTTCTGATTATATGGAGACCGATGGAGATACAGATAAGCCATTTGTCCCCAATGCTAAACGTTCTGATCATTTGATACACCCTGTAGCTAAGTATAATGACCCCAACATGGAAAAAAACTCTGAGGCGGAAAAGGACAACATGCTTACGTCTGAGGTACAAGAGTGTACGGCGTGTAGGTGCCTACATGAAAATATCATGGGGGATACATCAGGAAAGCATCTTTGCAAACTGACTATTTATTCCTCCAATCAGCACAAAGCATTGTATAATGATGTATACAAATGTAAGGTTTGCAGGTGTATAATCGGGAGGGAGCTATCTTCCAGGGTCATCAAGTACATTCATCAATGTGATAGATGCAAGATGAATTTCAATTCTATCGGTTACCTGCATAGACACTTAAAGCAGATGCACAAGATGACAAATGCTGCATTGACCTTACATAAGGAGAGAAAACAGAGGGAGAGGGAGAACAAGACGGAACAGCAGCGGGCGAGTGAGGAAGAAACGGAAGAAGGAGACGGAGAAAGGGAAAGGGGAATTGAGAAAAGCGAGGAGACGGAAGAGGGTGACATGAAAACAGTAAAAATAGAAAATGCCGAACTCTCTGATCACATGATGACATATGTAGCTGATGACTTGCATGAGGTTAACCTAGGTGGTCGCCATAGGTGTACTCAGTGTGTAGCGACCTTCGTCTCTGTTCCCGAACTGTCTGATCATATTGAAGAGAAGCACTCAGCGCCACCAAATGCTGAACTCTATGATCAATCGAAGACATGTGGAGTCACAGAAAAGTCCTTTGTCTCCAACGCTGAACTCTTTGATCATATGAAAATACATAGAGTTAATGAAAAGTCCTTGTTCTCCAATGCTGAACTCTCTGGTCATATGAAGACACATGGAGTTGCTGGTGAGCCATTTGTTTCAGATGCTGAACTTTCTGATCATTGGAAAAAAACTGCCGCTTTGGACAATGACCCCAAAATGGACAAAACAGCGAAAATGTACTCTGAGACGCAAAAGGACAAGATACTTATGTTTAAGGTACAAGAGTGCACGACGTGTAAGTGCCCACATGCATTTACACGTCGTAAATCACGGTATCATGTTTGTAAACTGAATAACCATTTCAATGCAACCTTGTATAAGGATGATGTATACAAATGTAAGGCTTGTAGGTGCCCATTTGCAAAGAGGAGGACCCTTTCTCGGGAGTTCCTCAAGCTCAAACTGGAATATTATCAGCATTATCAGTGTAATAGATGTAGGACATACTTTGAATCTATCGACGCCACGTATCGTCACTTGAGGGAGGCGCACAAGATGACTGATGCAGCATTGAAATTCTACAAGAAGGAGAAAAAACGGAAGGCAAGGGAGGTCAAGATGGAACAGCAGCAGGAAGGGGAAGAAAGAAATGGAGAAATGGGAAATGAAACGGTGAAAAGCGAGGAGTCAGAGGAGGGTGAACAGAAAACATCAGTTTTTCAGAATCACTCGTGTGCACGGTGCAAGATATCTTTTGCGTCGACTGATGAACTGTCAACTCACACAAAGCTTGAGCATCTAAAGGTTCGAATCGTTTTAAAACGTGTACGTTTAGACAAATCATTCATTGATAAATTGATATAGACAAAAAAGAGAAAACACGCAATGCTGTTCTACGGACTGACGGATGGATTTAATGTTTCTAGAAATTGTGACAAGTTTCCTAAGTATGTTCAAAGATTTGTTAAAAAATGTTAATCTTTTTTTTTCAGAGATTAAAAAAATTGCCAATATATATTTTTTTTAATAATTCAATAATGTTCATACATGTTCAAAATGAAGAAAAAAATCAAAAGAACATTAATTAGTGCAACAAAGTCCAATATGCAATGGCTGCCATTTGTTAGATTGTGTCTTTACAATGACATCTTAAAGCACTCTTAATATATAACATATGGCAGCTATTGTAGAAATTGCATAACTGAGAGGTATGTGCAAAATGTCCTATATGCTATAGCTGCCCTGTGTTACTTATAGTTTATACCAAGGGGTCTGCTATAGATTACCACACGTGATAACATCTGGCAGCTATTGCAGATGGACCCTTGTTGCACTAAACCCTCGATTTATGTGATGCAGATCAAGCGGAATGAGTCGGATGTCAGGAATATTGAATTTGAGTTGTGGGTAAAAAGAAGTGACAGATTAGGCCAAACAAAGAAGGTCTGTCTCAGAAGCCTGCACGTATTGGTATGTGAAATAGGTCTATGCGCTGGGGGCTAAAACATTTTTTTATTTTTTTTTATTTTTTTATTTTTTTTATTTTAAAAAGTTTTAAAAAAATTCTCCGGCCGTAAGCTTGGATGAGCAAAAATAAATTGCATACCTCATAGCCTATTTTCTAAAAAAAAAAAATCAAAAAAAAAATCACACAGCACTTAGCTTTTTTGCATAATGTTTCTGAGACAGACTTTCTTCTTTGTTTGGCCTTAGCCTTATGTTACCGTTTGTTTTTCAGTTAGTAAATTGTTTGTAACTTGCACTTCATATGCTTGACGCGTGGGTGTGGCCAAAACCGTGTGCGTGTGGCCATATCTAGCCCATGCACTTTGATTACTGGAGTGCGCAGAGAGATAAAAGCTGAATATTTCTCTCAAATTTGGAACTGATTTAACTATAGGATTTATTGACCTTATGCAAAAACTCAATGCATTGTGGTGGTGTCTTTAAATTCTTCTTTGGAACTGAACCAGAGTATATCAACAATCTATATAAACGTGTGTAGATGTTAGGTAGTATACTAATTTGTTATTACTCAATGGTTGAATGGGTCCAATCAGTATTGACAGGTGTGTGTGGATGTATATTTGAAATTTAACCCTACCCACATTCAAGGTTTTTTATACCGTTTTATACTTCAATGGCTGATTTGATTATTATACCATATTTGGGGAGCACATCCAAAGATATTATATACTGTAATCTACCTCAAAATGCCTTTTTATGCAGCTCTAAGATTCTTGTACCACTTGGTATTATATTGTGATTAAAGGGGCATTGAGAGATGTATCGATATACTAAACAAGCAAATAACGTAAAGATAATCATCAACATAGCCCAAATCCAAAATGTCATACAATTCCGACATGGCCTTCATGCCAAATAAGCAAATAACAGCACTTACGGGTTGAGATTTGCCGCGAAAATCTATGAGTAAAACGATAGCACAACTTCCGAATTCAGCACCTAGTTTTGATATGATCATATCGAAACTAAGAAAATCATGAAATTTTATATGATAAACGGCGAATGGTAAACTGTTTCAGATGGTAGTTAGTATATGCCTAAGTATTACTTTGATGCAAAAAAAACCCTGATTTCCAGGATAATTGAGGGTGCACTCCCATAAGTATCTCTCAATGCCCATTTAAGTTAATTCGTGACACATCGTATTATAAGGTGCATCTTGTGGATCAAGCTTGTTTTGAGATATACAGGGTGAGTAAAAGAAAACTACTCAACTTTGGGATTTGATTTCAAAGAATCTGTGCAGACAATTCTCTGAATACTTATTCTAATTTGAATTGGTTAAGATTGGTTCAGTAAAACATGTTTTATGCTCATTTAGATAAGTGTACATTTTAAAAACCGAACAAGATTTATGATATTTTTTTGAGTAAGCTCTTTTAAATTTCACTATTGAATAACGGCACAGACTCTAATCTGATCATCACAAAAGTCCAAATTTATCTTTGCTCTACTGAATTTACAAAATAATGACATTGTTTTGTCATTTCTGTGTCACATGCATGTATCCACTTATTCATAAATATCAAGAATATAAGAAAATTAAAAAAAATAAAATTAAAAAAATCCGCTCGCCCGCCCCTCCTCTCTGAAAGCTATGGAGGACAACATTACTTCTTTTCCTTTTTTTGCCTAACTTTACCAAAATAGTCATAAATGGATAATGGTACCATGCTATGTTGTGATTCTCTTTGCTTATAACAGTTCATAAATGCGGTTATTGATTCAAGCAGTTGTTTCCTTCATATTCTGGTAAGAAATATTTTAAATATTTATTTTACTTTGAGTTCAGGTTTTTTGACTCACCCTACATGTATATCAAAATAACTTGAAAAGTATAAAGAAAATTAAAGGAACTTCTTGTCCTCATATTATTTTCGGAAGTACTTCTTCAATTTTTCAACAACTCGTATCATTACAAAGCTTGTTTCATATTATGTCCGATATTGTTAAAACTCTGAAGTTTTTTGAAAGTCGACAACGATGTACTCTTTGATGGGATGTGTATAATTTGCAAACTGCTATCTACTGAAGATAGCACATAATATGTTGAAATGATGAAGTCCAATGGCTATCACTTGATGATAGCACTAGATAAATTATACAGGGTGACCTAGAATGATATATATCAATAATATTGCATTTTTATGACCGTTGATTCTAACATGTACAGATAATTGATAGCTTTCTTAGGAATTTTGGATAACAAAAATTACAGACTACAGGGAGTCCCAGAACGATTTATACCGGAGCTATGAATACCACTGTTTAGGCGAGGAAAAAATTACACCCTGTTTTATGGGCCCGACCAACCCCCTTTTTTTTTGATTTTTTGACTTTTTGTTGTTGATTTTTTTAGATACATTTTGACATTTTAGGTTAAAAAAAAATTACGGAAAAATACAAATGCCCGACAGACTGACCCTACTTGACAGGTCCGTCCGCCCGTAAGGGTGGGGTTTTTTCATCGCCTAACAAAAATTACTACAGGGATTCCCAGAATGATTTATACCGGAGGTGCATTTATTTAGTTATGAATACCACTGTTTATAGTTGAAGTGCTTAATATGATTCCAATATGTACATATTATATTTAGCTTTCTTAGGAATTTTGAATTTTAAAAATCGGACAAAAATGAGGATTTTTTGTGTAAAATAGGTAAATTCACAGTCGACCGAAATCTCCTATTTTGAAGAAAATTGAAACTTAAAAAATTGTTGACCATGTTTGGCACAAAGCTCTTAATTTCCACTACGAAATTAATAGATACTGTTTCAATAGGTAGTAATGCTTTATGAAGCAATATTGGAATGGTAAAAGGAAATTGTTTTGCTTGAGTGGTTTATATTATACTTTCTTATGCAGCAGTTGTAAAGTGAGTATTACCAATTGAAATACCTTGAAAGTATAAAAAACAAGGTTTTCACTGATGTTCAATAGTGTAATGCTTTATAGGAACATACACTTCTGATATAATAATACACTGAGCCAAAAAAGAAACTTATAAAAAAAGAAACTTATACAATTTTAACAGATCACCAAATAAAATTCTGTGCATGAAAATGTTCCAAATTTGGATACAATATTACTGCGATGTATTGCTTCAAATAGCATTCAATAACCAATTGTTTGCTTTAATGACACAAGAGAAATGTGCACTGACCCTATGGTGATCTGTTAAAATTTTATAAGTTTCTTTTTTGGCTCAGTGTACATGAAGGTTGGTGAAATTTAGCTCAGACAATATTTAACGGACGGACAACATGTTTTGGATTAAATGGGCATAACCTTTTTTATTCACCTCTAGGAAAGCAGTAACATTAATCAAATTAATCAAACTCGCACTGACCGGATGACAATAATACTGATAGCATTGGCCATACCAGTCGGTAAAACTATAACTTCATGAGCCGCCACCCCACTGAGTGATTGAACGTAATCAATAATATTGATACGCCAGGTAAAACGTGTCTCAGCTCCTGAGCACGCCAACAATGATTCAATGAATCATTAGTTACAATTATATAATAATTGGAGAGTTATCCCGTTTAAACAATCACGATAAATATATCTGCAAAAGCCTCAATCATAGATGTGACTTTTGCGTGGATTAACTCTCACATGCACGTCGAAAAAATAAAAAATATTGTGAAGTTACAAAATTACCTTGTTTGAGCTGAATTAACCGCCAAAATTGAGGGAAACGAGATCACCAACCTGAAATATGCGCTTGAACAATAAACTAACCAGTTATGGATGCACCAAGTTCGCGAAGAAAAATGTTATTACCTTCCTTATTTAGGTGAACCCCGTCTTCAAGTATTAAGTTAGTAAAATTGTTAAAACGGGAGTGAGGTACAAAGAGGCCGGCAGTTCGATCCATTGCTCGGCGCATAAATCTGTTCACTGCTAACCGGCACCTATCAACAGCCTCGTGGCACCTCTCCCCTTGTATGCGAGACAGGGAAAAATTCCGGATAGAATGACTCGCGTGTTTGGGACGTGACATTTCAACCATGCACAATATCCTGGCTGATCAGGTGGTTATTAAAGTTGGCCCAGCCTGATATTGCCGAGGTCGTTACCTCCCAGGTGGATAACTAGGACAACAGGGGGTGATCTGTCCTTTAGTAAAAATTGTAGCCGGGTTGGCTGACTGCTGCATACGAAAATCATTGTCATAAACTCGCCAACTACAGCCTACAATTTTGTTGTTTGCAAATCCTATAGCACCATAATTATATCCATATTAAAACAGCTCGGCAAAACGGAAAGGGTGCCGTTCTGTTTTCATAGTTGTGCGTGGTATGGCTTTCGACATAATGGTGGCAAATAACGCCATTAGATCCAAGTGAAATGCTAAATGATCCCAGACGCTGTAAAAGAACGTTTGTCAACTAAACGGACAACATGGTTAAACCCTGAAATCACAAAGACGAACAAAGAAACGGCGGACAACTTGTATAACACAGCATCAGTCAGCCAAACCCGGCAGGTATTAAAATGGACCGAATTCTTTGCAGTACCGCTTGCGGTACTGCAAAGATCCGCTTGCGTTACCGCGAAGCGGTAATGTAAGCTCCGCTTGGTATCTCCGCTTGCGGATATGCCAACATTTATTGGTATTGCCGCAAGCGGGGGGAAAAGTCCTCAAGCGGAGGTAACACTTCCTGTTTGTAATTCCTCTTCGCGGAATTGTCGCTTTGGCTTTGCTTTCCCGCTTACGGACATGCACGTATTTGTTCACATTTCCCAACGCTTTTCAAAAGGGTGGGAGGGTAACAAGGGTACCTGCTTTCGGACGACCAAACTAACTCTTTTAAAACCACCGATTGTAAAATGCTATAATAGAAGTTCAAACTAGAAAATCTAAAATAAGTAGCATTCCAAAACAGAAAACTCTGATGAAGATGATTTAAAAGAAAATCAACTGAAGGCAACGTGTCCGACAAAATCTTTGTCGTGGCAAAACTTATTAGATGATGTGTTGTTAAAACAAACAACACTGAATTTCTAAACTTGAAATTCCTATTTTGTCTTATCTCACAAAATATATTTGATTCTATGTCACACGGTAAAAGCTTCCGAATGAAACACGATAAACGCTGGCTCTTTCTCCGACATTTAAAATGATAAATTTCCAAACTAGGAAAGTATATCTTATTAAAATCTGACAAATAAATGTCTTGCTGAATGTTGTGTAGGCCTAATGTGCTTTATTCCGTATTGGACTAAAAGACACGCGGCATGTATTGCTCATATTAAACTTATATGAGAAGGCAGTAGGTCTATTTATCTTCCGATAAATCAAAAAGCGAACTGGCTTAATGATAGTTATTTAAAACGATGACAGAAGGCATGACTTGCCGTTCTTTAAACGATGATCGATGGAGGCGACTTGTTGTAATTCACCCGGTAATTCATGACTATGAACTTCAGGTTTATGAAACTGTTTGCTAAAAGAAAGCTAGCTTGCTTTCGTAACTAAGATGACTCTGGGAAAGAACAAAATTAATCCAATGGACTAATACGGAAAACCAAATGCCATTCTAGACTTAGAGTGACTTATATACAATGAGCTTTGTATATGTCTTCTTAACATTCCCAACTTAAAATGTCATCTCCCTTGAGTTTAAACTACTAGGGAGGAGACAAATAAGTTGAGAATGTCCTATAGAGTAAAGGCCCACCATGTTTAAGATAAAACAATGGTGACGGCATGCAGAGTAGCTAGACGCGTTTCGACTCTCCGTGAGTCTCATCAGTAGCACGGGCTGCTGTAGGTCAACTGACCTGTGCCTACATACACAAGTTTTAAATCTAAGTAAGTACAGGGCAAAACTTGCCTATATTACTAACAGACGATAAAAATGTTATGCAACGAGCGAGATAACTTTCGCTGATCGGAACCATACTCGGACCCTAAAATTTCGCGGACAAACTGCCGCTATTAAGCCTATCATACAGTTTGGCAAAAGCCTGAAACTGTAATGAATGTTTTCCATGTTCAATTCCCAAAAGTTAAACCATTTCTTGGTTAACTACAAAATGGCGACCATGCTCTCCGTCCTATGCTGGACAATGAGAGCAAGCGGCCGTCGACAATGTCGTGGGCGATCCAAGCAAACAAAGGATGCCAATTAGCGTAGTCATAAAAGATGAAAGGCCTGGTATCTTTACCAGTCATGTTGATCACATGTACAACTCGTGCACACTTGCGCCTCCATTCGTAATAATATAAAATAATAGAATACTATCTATTACTTTTTCTAAAATTAAATAGAAAACTATCTATTTATGTTGAAAAATCCTGGCTAGGATGTATATTCAAGACCTTGAATTTGACTAACTAGTCAATCGTGAGAAGATGCCAAACAAAAATGAACCTTTCTTGGTTCAACAACAATCAGTAAAGTTAATACAAAAGTCGGGAAATGCGTGTTCTACTTTAATCAGTAGAGAAAGAAGAGCTCGAAGAATCAAATGTCGAATAAGTTGATAGTTGCCTGTTCTGTGATGAAAACTCTTTCTTGAGTTTTTTTCTATTACAAATATCTGCTGAAAATCGGTGGTGGAAATTAGTCTCTATTTCCAAAAACCTACTGAACTTAGTAAGTTTGAAAGTTAAAAAGAGTTGGAATTCAAGAGTTGAATTCTGATGGAAAGACCTACAACGAGGGATTGCCTGTCCACATACCATCAGATATGTGCGTCAATACTATCCCTAACCCCTCTCCAAAACCGCAAGTATGGCAGTCATGACCTCGGAAATGTAAACACATCCAAAAGAATCACCTGTGAAACACACCGGGTTACTATATCAAACATTTCAAAAGGGTGGGAGGGTAACAAGGGTACCTGCTTTCGGACGACCAAACTAACTCTTTTAAAACCACCGATTGTAAAATGCTATAATAGAAGTTCAAACTAGAAAATCTAAAATAAGTAGCATTCCAAAACAGAAAACTCTGATGAAGATGATTTAAAAGAAAATCAACTGAAGGCAACGTGTCCGACAAAATCTTTGTCGTGGCAAAACTTATTAGATGATGTGTTGTTAAAACAAACAACACTGAATTTCTAAACTTGAAATTCCTATTTTGTCTTATCTCACAAAATATATTTGATTCTATGTCACACGGTAAAAGCTTCCGAATGAAACACGATAAACGCTGGCTCTTTCTCCGACATTTAAAATGATAAATTTCCAAACTAGGAAAGTATATCTTATTAAAATCTGACAAATAAATGTCTTGCTGAATGTTGTGTAGGCCTAATGTGCTTTATTCCGTATTGGACTAAAAGACACGCGGCATGTATTGCTCATATTAAACTTATATGAGAAGGCAGTAGGTCTATTTATCTTCCGATAAATCAAAAAGCGAACTGGCTTAATGATAGTTATTTAAAACGATGACAGAAGGCATGACTTGCCGTTCTTTAAACGATGATCGATGGAGGCGACTTGTTGTAATTCACCCGGTAATTCATGACTATGAACTTCAGGTTTATGAAACTGTTTGCTAAAAGAAAGCTAGCTTGCTTTCGTAACTAAGATGACTCTGGGAAAGAACAAAATTAATCCAATGGACTAATACGGAAAACCAAATGCCATTCTAGACTTAGAGTGACTTATATACAATGAGCTTTGTATATGTCTTCTTAACATTCCCAACTTAAAATGTCATCTCCCTTGAGTTTAAACTACTAGGGAGGAGACAAATAAGTTGAGAATGTCCTATAGAGTAAAGGCCCACCATGTTTAAGATAAAACAATGGTGACGGCATGCAGAGTAGCTATCATGCCCATAGGCCGGGCAAGTTCGCCATCGGATCATAATCAGACTTCATAAAGTAGTATTTATCAAATAGATATACACATGTTATGCAATGTGATAGAAATGTAACTCTGCAAGAAAATATACTTTCTAAAAACAAATCAACCTGAGCGGTCCGCTTGCCCGTAGAACAGGATTTATTTTGGTCGTGGCCTATAAGTGAAGCATTTTTAGTCCACCTTTTCATTTATTAACAAATTGACACATTACATCACGATCTTTACAAAGTTTTCTTAATCATAATCCATGCATTGATACTTTTTTCGGCCTGTAACATCTATTGACAGACTAATCATAATCCAAGTACAAATAAACAAATTGACACATTGCGATTTAAAGTGTCTCTTAATCATAATCCACGTTTTGATCCTAAATTTTCGGCGCGTGTCATGTCTATAATCTGTTCATAATACGAAATAATAATCCAAGTTTAAATAAACAAATTGACATTTGTGATCTTTGCAATGTGTCTCCTAATCCTAATCCATGTATTGATATCCTAAATTGTCGGCGCGTGTCATGTATATTGATAACCTGTCATGATTAATAATATCCACGGACTGATCTATTCTTTGCAAAGAACAGGGTGCCCCAAAAGTTGTTTCGATACATTTTTAAAACGTTGTATATACCATAGGCGTGCACAGGATTTTTTTACCCGGGGGGCTTACAAATAAATTTCATTGGTTCTCGCCGCTATCCGCGGTAAAATTAATAATTCATCCATTTGGCCTATTGTTATTTATAAATATCATGTTCAATATTTTGTAATTGTCATTATTGTAACTTATGGATCCATCTTCCTCAAACTATGCGTTTTAAATGGCATCCACCTGCATCTCTAGCAGTTATTTTATATAATTGTTATTGCATTTAAATTGGGATGGAGACAATGGAGACAAATAAAAACTGAACTGAAATATAAAAATGGAAATGTATGCTTGAAAAATGGAAATTTATGCTTGGACTAAAATAACTAGTTAGTTTCCCAACATTTTTGCCCATCTTAAATTATAGTAGGTAGGCCTATGAGATGGGAAATGATGTTTTTTCAAATGTGTATACTTTTTCTAGAAACACTGTATTAATAAAATAACTTTCTGACTAAGGGGACTATTTTAAGAAACAATTAGCTCTTGTTAACAAATAAAGTGTTATAAAAACTGAACAAATTCAGAAAATTCCCACTAATTCTCATCTTAATAACATCACTGGGACTAATATATTTTAGATATATTAGTCCCAGATAATCATTCATTAGCTACTGTCATTGTAACTTACTTTTCATTACTCCCCTAATCTAAAAGCGTATCAGAGTTCATTTCATAAACCAATGCCGTAACACTTTCCACGCGATAGTATAGGACTGGTTTTAACCAATATTATGTTTCTTTTTCAGATACCTTTCCTAACTCATTGTCTATCGCAAGGATTACTTAACAAATACTAGGCATGTTTGTACTTATTTTAATGCATCTCTCATGTGTGGACTTAACACGCTTTGCATATACAAACTCTTCATTGGTTTAAATATTTTTAAATGTATACTACTTTAAATACAGTAGGGGTTATTATGATGTTGGTTGACAAATAATACGATGTTATATAAATACAAAAGCCGATTTTTTTGTGATAATTATCGGTCCCTGGGAAATTTAAGGGTAGCATGATATAATAAAAAAAATAATCCCTCTTCTTTTACTTTGGTCAGGAGAAAATAACAACATGTCTATCGATTTATCAGAACAAAATTATCACGTGGTTGTATTGATTGTAATTACACGCCAAGTTGTATTTCAATAGACGACAGGATGTGTTCTTACAACACAGTCAAATTTTATTTCAATAGGCTGAATAGACATAAAAGACAGTGTTTCACAGCTTCCATAGTAATCCACAACTTAAGGGGTTAAGTGGTCATTTATTCAGGTGTATAGTCACCACTCACCATTGTCACATAATAGAAATGGTGTCTCCTGTAGGCCTATTGATTGTAATTACGCAGCCAAGTTGTATTTCAATAGACGACAGGATGTGTTCTTACAACACAGTCAAATTTTATTTCAATAGGTTGAATAGACAATAGTGTTTCACAGCTTCCATGCAGGTGAATAGTCACCATGGTCACAGAATAGAAATGTTGTCTCCCGCACAAAAACTATATCACACAGGCCTATATACCCCGGGTATATACCCAATGGAATACAGATATTTAAATATTATAGGCCTACTATTAATATTATTATTTTATGTACAAAATCCAGAATGAACTTGTTGGGATAAACAAGGAAGCCGTTATCAAAATTTCATCGCCAGCTGGTGTAAAAACCAGGCAGCAAGGCAAAGCAGAAATACCGTACGCAAAAAAGGACGTCTACAAATACTCCTTCTTCCCCAGGACAATCAAAGCATGGAACGACTTGACAGACGCGACGACCACAGCCCCATCATACGACACCTTCAAGCATAGACTACTCCAAAACACAAACTAGCATGCCGCGCACACACAAGTTAGCGATTTGCGGATTTATAATCCTGCCCTGCTGACTAAATCTTCAGAAGGTTCAGAAGGTTCAGAAGGTATTATTTAAATTGGTCAAGTTCCCTATTGAATCGCCTATGCGATCCTCTATAATATGTTGGTATGTGATGCGTAACCCTTAGTTTCATCTTCGGATGTGGTGTTTGTATGTATTATGAAGTAGGCCTATCAGTTTTGTAATATTGGAGAACGCTTGGTAAAATGAATGCAAACATGAATACCGAGGAGCATTATAATGAATCAATATCGCGGAAATGTGAACAAATAATTGTATCCCCGCAAGCGGACATTGGATGATTATTTCGATGACTCCGCGCGCGGAAGAGCAATCTAAAAGCGACAATTCCGCGAAGCGGAATTGTGAACAAATAATGGTAACCCCTCAAGAGGAGGTACAATCAAATATGGACATTTCCACGCACGGAAAAGCAATCTAAAAGCGACAATCCCGCGAAGCGGAGATGTGAACAAATAATGGTAACCCCGCAAGCGGGTAGTTGGCTCCGCTTACGGAAGTTCCAATAAATGTGTGCATTGCCGCGTGGGGAAAAGCGATCCAAAAGCGACAAGTCCGCGAAGCGGCGATGTGAACAAATAAGTGTATTCCCGCAAGCGGGTGTTTGGTCCGCTTGCGGCAATGCCAATAAATGTGTGCATACCCGCAAGCGGAGACACCAAGCGGGCCTTGCATTCCCGCTTTGCGGGAATGCAAGCGGAGTTGTGCAGTACCGCAAGCGGTACTGCACAAAAAACTGTTCAGAAAAATAGTTCAACCCGGGCAAAGAGTGATGACTTGCCACGTACGATACACTTGGTGCACCAATACCAATTGCGGGAAAATAAGGCAGTACCTGGCTGAACGGTGCGCGCGCAGTTTCTATAAATCGATGTAACGTGTTATTCAAAACATTAAATTGTAATATTTGAATGGATAGAGATATTTTGATGAAATTAAGTAGAAAACATGTTCCTCATTATTATTGCAGCTGCAGGCATTCTAGACTTGGACTGCAATGTTGTTTTTATATTTTTATTATTTTTTCAGATGCGGTATAAATCATTCTGGGACACCCTGTATTTTATAAAAAGGGTAAATTGAAACTTTATTGGAATTATCTCTGAATGTCTTAACTGTAAAACCACTCAATTTCGTGAGGGATTTAATTTCGCAAGGTATATGGATTCATGAAATTAAATACCCACAAAACTGAAAAGTTTTGCATTGAAAGTATCAGTAAAACTTCTAGTTTCGCGAAATTAAATGCCCGCTAAAATAGCAGTGATTTTAAATTTGTGAAATAAAGTATCTGCGAAATTATAGTGTTTTACAGTACCATGTTCAGTAAAAGTTGCTTGATGTCCATTATTTGCTAAGTTTTTGAAGTAATATTTGTACAAAAAATAAATGAATTGTGCAGCTTAACTGACTTTAAAGGAGGTGTCCCGCAAGCACAACATTGTGCATTATATGTATTAATGCATTATAATTATCGAGCACATGTTGCGTAATATGCAAGGTTAATACCGTGTCATCATGTGCCTGTACTACTGTGATGCAGAACAAATCATCATACTTATCACAAAAACAAATATACAGTGCCATCTCTCAACATGCAATTTTAAAATTCGCGGCGATCGAAAGTCCCATGTGTCGATTAAGTCATAGTTATACAATGTACCTGCGCAAATGTAAGCACCAAGAATCATGACGTCATCGACACCGGGGCTTTCGATCGCTGCGAATTTTAAATGTCGCATGTTGAGTGATAGCAGTTTTATTTGTTTTTATAATTAGTATTAGTATTGTTGTGTTTTGCATGCTTAGTTATTTCTATGAATATATTGTTTCTATTTTTCTATATATTACATATTGTAAATATTGTTGTAATTCAGCATTTTGCTGCGATAATGATATGTTTATTAAACCTTGAATTGAATTGAATTGATGTGTTGGTATATATAACTACGCGATTTGGGCTCAACAATTATTTTCCAACCATAAAATGCACAATGTTGTGCTTGCGGGACACCTCCTTTAATATATACAATCTTTTTTGGACATAATTTTATCGGTGGTGTAAAGTTAATAATTTGAAATGTGCTCACAAGTGTTACACAAGGGGAAAAATGGAAAAAATGACTAGCGCCCTCTTTGACTGGAATCGCGAACCGGAAAATGACTGTGGCCACGCCTCCTGAATATAAGCTGCAGTATCAACGCCGCCTAGCGACGCTATAGGGCATTGCTTCGTCTGCCTCATTGTAATATTTAGTTATAATACCAGAAGATGTAGTCTATTGTCGATGAAAACGCTATATTTGAATGGATCATATGTTCCAAAATGTGGAGATATTAGAGAAATAGCCCATCAGATATCACTATCTATAGGATTGTAAGATAAAAGAACAAATGGGCAACTTCGGATAGCTTATCCCATGGTGGTGAGATGTTGCAAAATCTATGAATCATGGACTCATCAGACTGATAAGTTATATATGAATCAAGTACGGGTAAAATTCAAAGCTTATTTTCTCGATGATTTACGCTCACACCATATTTATTTTTGGCGTTCCGAACTTTCTTATATATTAAAGTTATATTTTATTCTCATTTGAAAACAACCCGTGTAATACAACGTCTAATTTCTTGACATTTCGAACTACTAAACTGTGTTCACCGAAACTATAGTAAACAAATAGTCAAGCGAGGTTATATCCCTTTCAAATATCGCGCGTCAATTCCATGAATAGCCTGAATGGACTGTAATAACGATGAATGACATATGATTGATTTATTTTGATTCACTTTATACCTGAGTCTGCAGTGCCCATCAAAATCACCTATGGTGCAATGCAAGGCCACAGGTCAATCTCTACTATTGATTGAGATAATGATATGAATACTAGTATTGAGATAAGTCATTGATGTCTGACCGTGCTATCGATTTAGGGATTGTAATGTAGTGAAGTATCTATCAAGCAGGAATTAACGTTTTTGTTGGGTTTACCGAATAACATTTGAATTGCATAACGTCTTGCTTTGTGATAACATGTTCTCGTGCACTTGATTGAACGCGAAAATTTGAATTGCATTCAACAAAATGTGTACAAACGAAATATTTGCTCTAGAATTGATAATTCTATAAATAATTTATTATTCATGTAAAGCATAGAAATCATCACAACCAAGTGTTGAAAATATCCTGGGAGTTGAATGATAAATTATATTTGGGTGTAAAAAGCTGATGACATCACAAGGTTGGAAATAGCTCAGTCGGTAGAGCTTGAGACTCTCAATCAGCATACTGTAGGTTCGAATCTTGGTAGATCCGTGTAACAAACTTTTTCCTTTCTTTATTATTTCGGGTTTATTTAGTTATTTAGTTATTTAGTTATTTAACTATCTATTTACATCTATCAAAAAAATAATGACTATGTATTTACTATTTAATCATATTGATCATTTGTTCTCTTTTTTAACTTTCTTGCATATTGATGGGTTTATTTATTATTTATGTGTTCATTTGATTTTCGGTTAATTAAACATTTCATTGATGTATAATATATAAACTACTTATTCATTTATATAATTAGTGATTTAATTAAGTAACTTATTGATATATTCATTTATTCATTTACATTAATTAATTATTAATAAATATTTCGATGTGGTTAAGCTGATAAACTTATCTTTTTAAGAATAATAATATCCCACTGTGTTTCAATTCGTATTGAATCTTACACAAACTATTAACATTAATTATCATAATACATTGTTTATATGTGTTCAAAACTATTAGGTTTTATTCGGCATACGTCTTCTGAAATGCCATAATGCAGTCTGAATGTCGTAACCAGCCCATACTAAAGCGTGTTCAGGTTATTTAGAAAATAAATAATAATAAACGCGTGGATAACACTGGATTCAAAATAGCCCGCTCTAATAATCAGGTCGTACTACAAATTAAACTGAATGGTGATAATCGATTGGCCATCCATTATTCACTATCGAAGTGTTACGTGTAATGTAAACCAAGTATTACCATATCAACTGGATCACGCTTTTAAGTCCTTAACACCGATCAAAATGATCGCCACATAAAGCCAATGGGATGTGCTAGTATTAATAAAGGTGCATGACCCAGTTACCGGGGAGTTATATAATTACTTCGATAGTGAATAGCAATATGCCGTGTCAGACCTGGATATCGCTGCGCATGAATGGTATGAATGGGGCGCTTCTTATCCCTGTAGGCCTATATTTGTCTCAGGATAAACAATCTCGATAAATACTAAATAAAAGTAACATAGACAAAACGACATGCCGTGATAGGATTCGAACCCGTAACCTCTGAATTACAAATCCGACACTTTACCGCTAAGCTAAATCTATTCGATGTAAATGAAGTAAGAACAAACCATTATATAGTTGATCATGCCAATACTATCTAAATCAGAAGCTTAAAATGCTTTATATTTCTTATTCTAAGCGTTTTTAACACACGGTTTTCGCCGAAAAGCTGTTTATATGCACTAAAATAATTTAATATTGATTTAAATGACACGAATAACAACACTATTTAAAACAATTAAGGCTTTTTCGTTCGTACACACTTCGTTTTGTCGATTAACATCCACACCGGGGGGGGGGGGGGGGGGGGTGGGGGTACTTGGATTTAGCCTCAAAACGAAGTCTAGCCTCAAAACCCATACCCACTTCCAAGGGTTATTTTGCCGGAAAGGGCCCATGTCTAAGGATTTTTCTTCAAATGTAGACCCATGTCTAAGGGTTTTTAATGGTTAAATGGGTTGAATTCCACGATTCCGGGGTTGAATTTATCGAATTGAATTCAGGTTGATATTGAAAAACGCCCGGAAAAAACGTCGTCAACGATGTGCTCAAATCTGACCCATTGCTAAGGGCTAGTGTCAATAACAGGACCCATGTCTAAGGATTTTTCAGTTGAAAAGCCTACCCATGGCTAAGGATGTCTCTTGAAAAAACGACCCACTGGAGCGGCACGTCCCCGTATGCCTTACATACGTGAGTACCCCCCCCCCCCCCCCCCCCCGCATCCACAGCCTATCGTTGCATCATGGGGCTTAAACGATTGGTACGCGATGACTCGGGTACGTAACCGAATCGTGTGACTTTTGTCCAGGACAATCGCTTGAGAGGAACAAAAGATTTGAACTGTCAATCAAAAATAAACTGAGACTAGATAAACTAGCCATCAAGCGAGGGCGCTCTCGAAAATGTCCCTGGTCTAAGACTTGTGTGCTGAAATTGAAAAATATCCTGTTTTCATCACTTTTCAACAAAAGTAAGGCTAAGTAAGACAACACCTTAACAAAAAGAGTTATCTTGATAAAATTAAAAAGGGGTCATGTGACTCATGTTTACCAGTGTATTTCAGGTATTAAATTGAGATATATACTTATATTGTTATAGTTCATGATTGAACACAGTATAAATCATTTTGGGTACACCCTGTATATTTAAGGGGAGATCTGTGTGGTGGTTTACTAAGATAAAGTTAACGTTCTATCTACTGAAGATGGTTTATGATTAATTTGATGATGGTTCACTATGATAAAGTTCACTTGCTATCTACTGAAGATAGCATTTGATGGTTTGTGATAAAGTTGATGATGGTTCACTATGATAAAGTTCACTTGCTATCTACTGAAGATAGCATTTGATGGTTTGTGATAAAGTTGATGAAGGTTCACTATGATAAAGTTCACTTGCTATCTACTGAAGATAGCATTTGATTGTTTACTGTGATAAAGCTCACTTTGAGTGCTTGGAGCACAGATATAGATGTCTTAAGTGCATTTTTGGAGTTTTGACAACTTTGGCTAAGTAGGACAAATCAGGTTTGCACACATAACATTTGCTTTTTTGACAATAACTATGGATATTGATCGTGTTTCATGTGGATATAATTTTACATCACCACTTTGAAGAAAACTATTAGTTTAGCCAAAAAACGGACTTAGGATCAACAAGGAACACTGTGGATACCCCAGACACTATAAGCTGTCTCAAGCCTGTGTAGCAATGAGATGGATCAAGTCTATTCTTTTCTCATGTCCGAAGGCTGACAGCAAAGTTGTTTACTTTATTTGTTGGAATTGGCTCTTTTTACTTTGTTCTTTCTTCCATCTTTTCTAACTTTCATTTCATTCAGCCAGCATGCTTATATAGGCTTTTTAAGCCTGCCCCAGCATTTTGTTTGAGCCTGGTCCCTTCAGGACCCAAGTGTGTGTCCGTACGGGCCGACCGTTTTAAACAAACTATAGTTGTACACAGCTGATAAAGATGTCCAACAATGACCTTTAATCTCTTGCTGCATTAGTATGATCTTTGGTGCACACGTGTGTTAAAAGTATGGTACTAAAGCATGCACCAAGTGTTTTTCATGATTCACTTAAAACACCTGTGCTCCAGACAATTTGTTGACATGAATATTTGCAGATAGTGTTCAAGCCATTTTAACCATTAAATTGTGATATAATCACTTAGCTGTTGTGTTCACTAAAATAGAGAATATCACATTCTATCATAATACGCAAACAACTGAAAATCCCAAAAATTGCACTGAAGACATGTGTGCTCCAGGCACTCGACTTGATCTACTTAAGATAGCATTTGATGGTTTACTATGATAAAGTTCACTTGCTATCTACTGCAGATGGCATTTGATGGTTTACTATGATAAAGTTCAATTGCTATCTACTGAAGATGGCATTTGATGGTTTACTATGATAAAGTTCAATTGCTATCTACTGAAGATAGCATTTGATGGTTCACTATGATAAATTTCAATTGCTATCTACTGAAGATGGCATTTGATGGTTTACTATGATAAAGTTCAATTGCTATCTACTGAAGATGGCATTTGATGGTTCACTATGATAAAGTTCAATTGCTATCTACTGAAGATAGCATTTGATGGTTCACTATATGATGAAGTTCAATTGCTATCTACTGAAGATGGCATTTGATGGTTCACTATGATAAAGTTCAATTGCTATCTACTGAAGATAGCATTTGATGGTTCACTATATGATGAAGTTCAATTGCTATCTACTGAAGATGGCATTTCATGGTTTACTATAATAAAGTTCACTTGCTATCTACTGAAGATAGCATTTCATGGTTTACTATAATAAAGTTCATTTGCAATCTACTGAAGATAGTATTTCATGGTTTACTATAATAAAGTTCACTTGCTATCTACTGAAGATAGCATTTCATGGTTTACTATAATAAAGTTCACTTGCTATCTACTGACGGTGCTGTATGACTATAACATTCATTAATTCACAATTAACATGTCAGATCAAACAAAGTAGACTCTGTAACATACTATTGTTTTTCTATGTAATATTTTCTCTTTATTAATAAATAAAATTAACAATACCATACGTCCCACGTGTTACTCCTCTGATTTCATTGACTATGTCTATATGTGACGCAATCGCGATCCATCGGAATGAGTCGGCCTGGGGTATATCAATTTGGAGTTATAGGTAAAAAGAAGTGACAAATTCTTACGTTTTCCATTATTTACGTAGTTGATAAATTGTTTGCAACTTAAAGAGTAGAAGTTCAATTTGACGGTTTGGACCACACTGTAGCATATTTATATGATTTTTAAATGATGGACAAAATTATATCAAAACTGTGACTCGTTTTGCTTGATCACGTCACATATGGTATTCTCTCTGTTTACTACTGGGCAGGGATGTGTGCGATCTTGTTGGCAAAAAAATGGTGTCTCGCATACATTTTGGAATATGCAATCTTGGGCAGGGGTGTGCCGCCCAGGATCTCAAAAAGGGGGGGCTACAGAACTGAACTGAGTAGATTTTATGACGAAAAATAAGGTCTTACGTATTTAGAACGCAAGCACGTCACATATGGTATTCTCTCTGTTTACTACTGGGCAGGGATGGTGTGCGATCTTGTTGGCAAAAAAATGGTGTCTCGCATACATTTTGGAATATGCGATCTTGGGCAGGGGTGTGCCGCCCAGGATCTCAAAAAGGGGGGCTACAGAACTGAAGACAAGAAATTTTCTTACAACTTTATTGTCTAATATTTTTACGTAGGAGTTATATTTTTGGAGTTGAGAGCATATTTATTACCTGGTCAGCTACTTTTTGAGGACTGTAAAAGAAAGAAGTTGTGCATATACATATATTTTCTTGATTTAAGTAAAGATGGTTGAAATTGTTATGTTGAAAATAGGTTCCCCAAATGGTTATGTTGAAAAACAGATATTTTCTTGATTTAAGTATAGATGGTTGAAATTGTTATGTGAAAAACAGGGTTTCCCATTTATCAGGCAAAGATTCAGCACTCTGAAGCAAGAAGATTTAGGGTGGTTCAAGACTCATTATATTGTTGAAACCTGTAGAAAAATGAAAAAATGTTCAGTTTATAAACTAAAATGGTCCAGAAAACTTGCTGATGCCATCTTGCTAAGCTTATATCACATCTGTGCTTATATATTGAAACATTGAATGAAACTCGCGCAAACATTGCATTTTTAACACGAAAAAGGTTCAGTAAGCCGTTTGTAACACCCTCCGATCCGCCATAGTATTTAGAAAATTTGGTGTGGTTCGAGACCCATATGTCAATGTTGAAACAGGCTGTAGAAGGTCACGCAACGCGCGCAAATTGCAAATAATAGGGCTACTGCTTTTTCACGAAACATCGCGGCAGATCCAGGGAATTGCACTTTCGGGTTGCCGATCAGTGACATACCCAGCTTTTGAAACGGGGGAGGGGGGGGGGGGGGGGGGGGGGGGGGGGGCACGACCATAGTTGTACCGACTTACCGACGGATTTATTTCGGGTTGGGGGGGGGGGCACCGGCCCTCTGGACCCCCTCAAGTATGATTTCGTGTCCGGGGATCAGGCCCTTGAGTACCTCCCCCGCCTAATGATTCCTTATCCAAATCAAACACCGTCCTGACGATAAACGATTCTTTCTTCTCCACTTTCTTCCTTTCCATGCTTTCCTTCCACTTCCTTTCTCTTTTCTAGTCCTCTTTTCTAGTCCTCCCTTTCTTTTCACCTTCCTTTCCCCTTTCTCTTTTCCTCCGAAAATCATTGGGGCCATGCCCCAGTGCCCCTATGACGCTACGCCACTGCCCCCCCCCCCCAGCGCCACTGCCCCCCCCCCCCCTACCCAACCCGCAAACCATGGAAGTATCAGACAGTCTGTTACTTCCATGCGCAAACGGACACATCGTAAACGGGGCGAGTTTGTGGCAGGCGAGTTTCGGGAAGGTGACTTTGCGAGAGTGGGCGAGTAAGCATCGGTCAAGTTACACCCGTCACCAATGTTTACATTTTGGATCGGGGGATAATAAAATTAATATAGTTGCGCGCCACACAGCTAAAAGATTTTATGAAATTGGAATCCAGCTTTAAAAAAAGGTGACCAACTGTACATGGTCTCGACCAGGGCTCCTCGTTATAAATAGTGGGGTAGTCAATTGTCAATTGCCACCGATGGCTCGTTTGCTACTTTTACAGGGGAATTCTCATCTCGCATGTCTCGGTAACAATGAGAGCAAAATTCGGCAGCTAGGTAAAGTCCGTAAGGTATGGCATGCTTTTTGTTTTAGTATGGCTGGGCACTATAATAGTCTATGGTCCTATTATATATTGTCAAAAATGGAGGCTATATCTTGCTAGACGTCCGTACTGAATAAACCATGTTGACCAGTAGCGTAGCCAGCGTTTCCTGTACTAGGCCGGGGGGGGGGGGGGGGGGGCGATTTCCCCCCTCCCCGCCCCCCGGACACCTAAAATGGGGACGGCGAAGCGGAAAAATGGGGACAAGAAGAAGGGGGTGAAGAGAGAGAAAGAAGGGGGAAGGAGAGGGAGAAAGAGAAGAGAAAGGGGGAGGAGTGGGGAGAAAGAGAAGGGAAAGGGAAAGGAGCGGGAGAAAGAGAAGGGAAAGGGGAAGGAGAAGGGAAAGAGAAGAGAAATGGGGACGAGAAATTGTTCCAAGTAGTACATTTACTGTGCGATTTTTTTTTGGGACTGTGATTTTTTTTTTGAACTGTTCGAAATTTGTGCTAAAATGGGGATGGAGAAGCTAAAAAATGGGGACGAGAAATTGGTACTGTGCGATTTTGTTGGACTGTGCGATTTTTTTTTGGGACTGTGCCAAAATTTTTGATACCTCACCCTTTCCCCCCACTTACGTGAAAATTCACGAGGTAAGTGACTAGAAAAAAAAATTGGGGCAACCTTTGTCGAAATTTTTTTAGGACATAAAAAAAAATAGGGACGATATTGATGCTTGCCCCCCCCCGGAATGACAATGCTGGCTACGCGCCTGATGTTGACTTATTATCATGGATCCTGCTGATTATTGACGTGTCGTAGAACTTGAACGGAGAAGAGAGTAAATAAATGACATGATGAATGAGTAGAGAAGAACTACAAAAATCAAATACAACACATTTGAATTGCTTGATATCTATAGAACTTAATTTTAGACTTAGTATTCTCACATCATCCAGACCTACTCACTCAGTTACTTTTTACGGGACGTCTAGCAAGACATTGAATTGAGTCTTAATGGACTCAATTTTTTGAAAAGCCGTGATTGGCGTGAACAATACTCGACAACGCTCGACACTGACAGTGACAGTGACCCGGTAGCGTTGTGAGTGTCAGTTTGCCGTGATTCGGAGAGTCACATTAAGCCGTTGGTCCCGTGTATTCAGACGATTCACCCTGAACACGTTAATTTGTTGGCAGACCTCCTCGTAAAGAGTAGGGGATCATCCCGGGTCTGTTACCTGTACACAAATATTCCATAAGTATTCCTAGGTTTCAGGAAATACGCAGTGCGACAATATTCATATATAAATGAATTCTGCACTATACCCGATAGATAGATAGATAGATAGATAGACCCAGCATTCCCCCCCCACCCCCCCCCCCCCCTTGAAGTATAGACTGATAGAATTATTGGAAAACCATTTCCTGCAGATCGGGCGTTTGCTTACAGCTTGCGTTTAAATGAGCACTAGTGTGCATGTGTGAGAGCATGAAGCGTTACAGCGTTGTGGAGTATGTTCACAGACCTTAACAATTGAAGTGTCCTTAAATTGTGACATTGATGTACATACAAACATTAGTATTAGTATTACTATTAGATTATATCATGCCCAACAAAATTGCACTTTCATTTCATTCTATAATTTTATAATAAGAAAATTATTGTGAAGTTGACAAAGAAAAAATATAAACATCAGCAACTGAAATTGTTTAGCTTTGTCTGTGTCTAGACGATGTGTTAAGCGCAAAGATGTTCTGTAAACCGAGTCTAGACATACAATGTATGGTACAACAATCATGAGGGCACACAAAATAAATGTTGTTGAAAATACACATTACACAATTTGCAATTGACAGTCTATATTAGTATTGACGCAGATTTAGGGTTATATCCTACTATCCTTAGGGCTCTTGCCCTTTCTCTCAAACCTCTCTATATGTGCGCTCTTTCATCAAAGATCGCGCTTTTTAAATCCACTCCTTCCACGGTCGTAGTTCACCGCCTATCAATAGCTAAACAATACCAAAGGCCTCAACATGTATCTGGTCGTCTAGACCAATCGTGTGCAACCTGCGGCCCGCCGGCCTCTAATCTGCGGCCCGCGAAGCAATCCCAAAATCCCCATTGATGCGGCCCGTTTTAACCGGAACTCCCTAGGTTACACTAATGGCGAATTGGTTTAGCCAGAGGGGGGCGAGGGGCCAATTTCCCCCAATATTGACTATCGTGCCGGGTTGAGATTAGCACTGTCGGTTAATTAGACAAGAGGAATCATGGAATTATGATGGTCAAAAGTGCACAGATCTAATTGTTTCGCGCGCTACTGCGCATGTGTACCCCAAATGGATTTTCTTTTGGTAGAAACTTGTTTAAAGCAGAAATGTACCTCAATCATAGCAAAAATAAGTGTAAAGTCAAAATGTTCGCGCGCTGTGCGCGCATTTCTTTCATCAAAACAAACTTGTGATTGCGTGTTAAAATCCCTGGTTAAAATGGCGAAGAGAAGCGGGTATCCGGATGTGTTTTGAAATGTTTGACATTCACTGCGGCCCGTGAATGGATCTCAAAAATCACAATGCGGCCCGCGTGGTAGAAAAGGTTGCACATGCTTGGTCTAGACATATCAATTAGGCTACCGAGCCATCACAAGTGTGGAATGTTGTTTACTCTTGCTCTATTCATTGACAGCTCTAGAAATAATCTATATTATTATCCCAGTCTTCGTGTTCCACGCAGTATTGCCATGGTCTGGTGAAAGTAGCCCATTTCCCCCCTTCATTTCATTGAAATCAATGATGAAAACATTTGGGCGATAGGTCACATAAACTATTTGTATAATGGAGAGGTGATAACAGAGGGGCGTAATATATTAACCATCGTGTTTGGTGAAGTATTATTCTGGATTTGAAAGTATTTATTATTTTACTGGGATGGATGCATACCGAAATGAGGTGGGGCATGAACTGACTGGGGGTGGGGGAAGGGGAGGTTCGTGACTCGGGCTAGTGAGGGGGGGGGGGCATGAGGGAAATGGGTTAATCACATTTTTTGTGTGCTTGTCAAAAAAAAGCAATATTCGTTCAGATGTTTTCTTGATTTTTTACGGTCATTTTGATGGAGAAAAAAATAAGAAGAAAAAAGCCTTGGACCAACCGACCCAACCTGAGAGGTCTGTTAGAACACAGGATTTGTGTGTGTCGCCTAATGTGCAATAAATTCTCATTTGGTGGCAGCAGTGGGATGACAGTGTTGATACAAAATATTTATGTTGTGTAATAAATTCACAATTGGTGGCAACAGTGGGATAACACTAAAACTGCAATACAAAAGATGAAGTGTGGCAACATTTATCCACATGGTGGCATCAGTGGGATGCCAATGTTGATATGTGGCAATACTGATTCACATTTTATGGCATACGTGGGATTTCATTTTTATATACATTAACCCTAACACTACCATATACCCCAAAATACCACGACTGGGCACGTTGGTACCACCCGGCGTGGAAGTTTTTTGATGAAAAAATGGACCCAATACATACAGTCTGGGCAATACACTGCCCAGAACTGTGCTTGACAGCCATGGTGAAGTGTGGAATCCCTCGCCTCTGGTGCGAGAGGTCCCTGGATCCAATCGGGGGATATTTTGGTCAATTTTCCGTGTTGAAGAAAAAATTCTGAAAAAAGTGGGGGGTAGAGTTAGGGTTAAGAGTAAATGTGAACAATAGCCTAGAACAGATATTATAACAAGGTAAATGAGTTGAGTGATTATAAATCACATGGTCAACTCTCTCTACAAAGAGCTCTGATGGGCCAATCAATTGGTTCACAACAAATCAAAGAGTGTGTATTACAAAAAACATCGAAACACTTTTTGTGTAATCGTGCATTACATAACTTCAGGGATCGCCCCTCCCCCTTTGGGGATGGGTGAATTGTGCCTATTTGAAGAATCTAAGGGATTTACTTAAGGTATATTATGTGATCTTTCCAGGGAACGCCCTCAACATCGAAAAAAACATTGAAAGCAGATTTTCTTGCAAATTTACATTTCTGATCATAAATCGTACATACATTCCAAGTTACAGGGCGATACGATTCTTAATTACTTCAAAATCATGGTTTTAGAGTGAAAATAAACTGTCGGGATAACACAACAGTTCATATTTTCACTCTAAATTCACTCTAAAACCATGATTTTTAGGTAATTAGGAATCGTATCGCTCTGTAACTTGGAATTGCGATTATGATCAAAAATGCAAATCTACAAGAAAATTTGCTTTCATAGTAAAAATCAATGATAGAGGGCGCTACTTGGAAAAGATCACATCTAAACAATTTGCCCCTTGTCCTGTTTGATGATGGGCAATTTAGTATAGAAATGGCAACTTTTCGTGCGCTATACAAGCATTTGTCCAGGAATATCATTATAGAAGCCTGTTTAACAGAAAAATGTACCTTAATAATGGCCAGATTCGTGTAAATATGTTGTTAACATCCACGCGCTACTTGCGCATCAAGTTTAGGATGTGACGTCATTAGGTGGAATAAACAACCCAGCTGCACCATTTTTTACGTAATAGGGTCGAGCTGGTGTTCACAGAGAAAAAATACCCTTTGCCCCCTTGACAAAGACACCAGATAAGCCACTGGGATCTACCCTTTCCCAATGTGCCCTTCACCCTCGCTAAGCCACTGCCTAGAGTTGGTCGTTGGTTTTGTTCTAAACTATGTGATTATTTGTTTGATTTCAGTAGTAACAGGTGTTGCCATTGGCCATGGAGGCGAGTAACAATTACTCGCACTTGTCTGAGATTTCTGATAAGAGGTACAAGTTGGAACAGCTGGAACAGTCTCCTAGCAAAGAGAAGCAGAAGAAAAAACAACGCAAGAAAAATGAAAAAGGTATGTTTCATGTCAGAATCGTTGCACCACCATGGACTGAGTCAAACATGACTGAGTATTGTTTTTTCTGTATGAAATAAAAAACCTCACCGCCAGTTGGTTTTTATAGACATAAATTCTTATAGTCAGCCTCTCAGCCACGAACGGATGGAAAGGGTGTTCTGTTTGAGGTTGTTTTTATACTAAGATTTTCCGGGGAACACGATCCCGTCGACAATTTTTTTTTAAAATGTGCCCAAAGTACTTTGTTTTAGTGATTTTAGTGTCTATATATGTTTTGGGTGACAAAGAATACATTAAAATCGTTTTTGAAATTCAAAATGGCTGTCAAGTACACACACATTCAAAATGGCCGTCAAAATGTCTGCCAAAAATGGTAAAATCCCATAAATTGAACATACACCTTTGTGATAGTTTTTTAACAAGAATTCTGATTCACAATTAATTTAAGTTGAAATAAAAAAATATTTATCGCACTATATCATTTCGATGTTTTATAATCTTTTTAAAATAATTTCATCAGACATTGTAGCTGAACAATTTGTTATTTTCTAATTTATACATTAATTAGTAAACAAAAATGTATTTTTGTTGATGATATTGAAAGACATCTATGGTGTCTTTTGCAGTAAAAAATAAATTCATTGCAAAAAATTGAAATATGACATTATAAACAAGTACAGTCCAACCTTGGTTGTCTAGTCATGAGGGGACCATCCAATGGCTGGATTTTTTCAAAAGTAGCGCCCGGATCATGGGATTTATTGAGAACCGGGAGCTACTTTCAGTCTACCGGGAGCTAACTTTTTTTTAATAAATCCAGCGTGGCAGCATTGTAAACTCAAAATTTGATGTCTTGGGCAAGCTTCCCGATAGTCAACGAGTGCTGGTTTGGACAAAATATCAGCGCTCGGTTATTTATTTTTCAGCATCACCAGGCGCTATGGCAGAAGGACCGAGGGTAAAAATCGCCCAGCGCCCGCTTATCTTGAGCCTTGATAACAATGTTTTATTTATTAAAGTGCCACCCATTAAACAGCACTACCAACATCAAAGGACGACCTTCAAACGTGTCAAAATAAGATGAGTGTCAAAATAAGATTAAGAAAATATGATTAGGCTAAATATGATTAGGCTATAAAAAACTTCTAGGATCATTTAACCGGATAACAGAGTTATCCGGATAAAAGGGGTCGGATAACTGTACTGTAAAAGTGATAATTTCCAGCGATTAATTTGTTGCGCTTTGCCGAATTTTAGCTGTTTTTAAAATTGTGACTTATAGCTTCATCACAGACCTACACAATGTGTGTTATTAGTTTTGCAGTAGCGCATTTGAGCATGAAAATATATATACGGTTAAGCCCACAATTATTCATACCCCTTTGAAAATATGAGTTTTTTGCGTTTTTCTCATACCAGCTGGAGTGGTGGAACTTTCGCTTTACACTAAAGACAATTAGTTTGCAAGTACAAATCAATATATTTGGGCTCAACATTTTTTGCATAACAATAGAATTGAACAAGAATTGTGTTTTTATGCCTGTCCAAAATTATTCATACCCCACACCAAGTCTCAAGATTGAGGCCACTTTTTGTGATAATATACATGTTTTTGACATTTCAAACATTCTTTATATTGTGTGATAGGCTTTTACATTGTTATGTAATTATTCCATGATGTGTGCATACAATGTGGATGCATTACAAATGTGTCCTATTGAATGTACAGTGAGGGATATTATAGGACAACACTCCAGCTCTTTGACAGCATGGCGAAGAAGATCAAATAACTTTTTTGTGCATATTGTGAATGCTCACAAAGAGGGGAAAGGCTACAGAGCTATTTCGAAACAATTCCAAGTGCAAGAATCCACCATACAAAGCATAATTAGGAAGAACAAGACGTTCAACTCACTAAAAAACATTGAAGGATGCAGTCGGAAGCCAGTGGTGTCCCCTTGTTTGGCAAGAAAAGTATTGCGAAAGGCCAACAACAATCCACAGATCACCATCAATGCTCTCCTGAACAACCTTGGCAATTATTGGACCAAGATATCATGGCAGACACTCCAGCATATGGCACATGAGAGGCCTCCATGGAGGCCGACCAAGAAAGACTCTACTCCTTAAAAGAGACACAGAGAAACTTGTCTTGCATCTTTAAGACAACCCTAATACTGAAGACCAAAAACTTTGATCTTTGTCCAGAAGTGCTCTTGCAAATGCTAGATGAGTTTCTCATTGTCTCTTTTCAGGAGTAGAGTCTTTCTTGGTCGGAGTCCATGGAGAACTCTTGTGTACTATGTCTGCTGGAGTGTCTGCCTTATATATTGGTCCAAGACTCACCAAGGTTGTTCAGGAGAGCATTGACGGTGATATGTGGATTGTTGTTTGCCTTTCACCATACTTTTCTTGTCAAACAAGGGGACACTGTTGGGTTCCGACCGTGTTCTTCAGGGTTTTTAACTGATTTGAACTGATTTGAACTGTCTTGTTCTTCCTAATTATGCTTTGTATGGTGGAATTTGGCACTTGAAATTGCTTCGAAATAGCTTTGTAGCATTCACAATGCACAAAAAAGGTCCTCACTGAGTTATTTGATCTCCTTCGCCATGCTGTCAAAGAGCTAGAGTGTTGTCCTATAATATCCCTCACTGTACATTCAATAGGACACATTTGTAATGCATCCATATTGTATGCACACATCATGGAATAATTGCATAACATATAAAAGCCTATCACACAATATAAGGAATGCTTGGAATGTCAAAAACATGTGTATTATCACAAAAAGTGGCTTCAATCCTGAGACTTGGTATGGGGTATGAATAATTTTGGACAGGCATTAAAACACAATTCTTGTTCAATTCTATTGTTATGCAAAAATGGTGAGCCCAAATATATTGATTTGTACTTGCAAACTAATTGTCTTTAGTGTAAAGCGAAAGTTCCAC
>CM069447.1:42093689-42274301 GCA_035610835.1 Ophiura sarsii | reverse complement strand
CATTTGATTGTTATAAAATACCAATCGCATAAAAACAGACAAATTGTTGCCAAACCATTTCAAGTTGCATAAATTGTGTGTTCCATGTTCAATTTCATTAAAATACACCCCCCCCCCCCCCCCCCCCCCCCCCCCCCCCCCCCCCCCCCCCCCCCCCCCGCTCTTTGGAACGTGAATATAAATATACATTTCTATTTCTGAAAACAAGAACTGGTCTGTTTTTAATCTGATAGGTCACATATGATAGTAAATCTTTATTAAATGCCAATCGCATATCAAAACAGACAAATTGTTGCCAAACCATTTCATGCTACTTAATATGTGTGTTCCATGTTCAATAAGATACACCCACCTACCTCTTTGGAACGTGGAATTTAAATATCAATTTCTGTTTCTGGAAACAAGAAATGGTCTGTTTTGATCTGATGGGTCACATAACGATTGTAAATCTTAAGTACATAAGCACACCAGAGAGAAGCAGTTTTTAATTCTTTGATCAATTTGATATCTCAATTTTTACACATATTCAGCGATTAGTAGTTCAAATATGTTGATACACCAGAGAGAAGCAGTTTTCAATTCTTTGTTCAATTTGATATCTCAATTTTACACATATTCAGCGATTAGTAGTTCAAATATGTTGATACCCTAAGCAAAGCACACCAGAGAGAAGCAGTTTCCAATTCTTAGATCAATTCGATGCCTCAATTTTTACACATATTCAGCGATCAGTAGTTCTAATATGCTGATACACTAAAGCAAGTGATATGTTTAGTTTACACACCGTGGTTCAGAAGACAAGACAAAATTGGTAAATGTCAATTTGACTAATGTTTTCAGTGCGATAATAGTTTAAAAGCAATCCATTCAAGCATGACAAGTTAAATTGCCTCAGACTTTTCCGCAGAACTAGTGGTGTTAATGATTTGAACAAATATATAGCCAAGAAACGCATATTTAAGAAATTGTGTACACTCTCAGAAAAAATGGTGCTAAAGGGTTCTTTGAGTAACCCCGGGGTTCGATGTAGAACCATTGGGAACCAGAGAACCTTTAATGGTTCTATTGACGAATACGATGGGTTCCAAACCTATGATAAGGGTTCTTTTTAAACATAAGGTTCTTTCAGGAACCTTGAAAAACGAAAAAAGGGTTCTATTATGTACGTATCACACACTGACCAGTGGTATTGCAGAGCACATGTAAAGTAGTGCGTTAAAGAAGTTACTTTTTATAGCCTAGTTTCGTTTACTTCTAAGCAAAAAACACTTAAAATTTTATATGAAGGAAATTAGAAAGTTTGTTTTCAAATTAGAAAGTTTGTTTTCAAATTCCAATGGGCATTCCTGTACAAATGTAAGTTGGGCCTATGGCGTATTAATATCTTTTGATGTGACACGGTTAAGTAAAAAGTTTCGCGCTGAATTATAGACCATTTCAAATTGAGATCGGAAATCTTCGGAAAAACAGGTCACGTGGAGTAGGTGCGTTGCGCGTTCTTCGCAACAGTTGATCGCATTCACAGCATTGTCCTAGTTGATTGTCCGCCTATGTTTACACACACGCGTGCACATATGAGAAGTAAAACGTGGAACGAGACTATTTTGTTTTTTTATCAACAAAGGCGCTGACGGACAAATCAAATGTATCGAGCAGACGGTAAAAAGTGAAAATATTACCCCAAATCGCTTTCATCTCACTCGTTTTGTAACTGAAATGCCGCAACATCAACTTTGTGAAGGATACAATCTATCACCAACACCAGCGCAATCTACCACACGGGCAGACGGGTGAAAAACACGTTGTTTTTCTCCGGCACATGGCCATGACCTGTCAGGAGCTGACAGGTCATGGAACCGAGTGTCAAACAATCGGCTAATCGGAAACATTCGGAACCGATCGTATATTTTCGGATTTGAAATGGTCTATTGCAGACGTTCGTTCTTTATCAGCATGGCAGACAGTGGCGATTTTGGGGGATCCTCGGCTGTAAAAAGCAAGGTAAATTTGTGTTTTTTGTTACAAGAATGTACACACTGTTGATACATTTATTGAGGCACATTAATATTCCAACCTTATTCGAGGGTGCAAACGTGAATCATAAATATACAGTCGAATTAATCGACATATGCATGCATGGATATGCATGGGCGTCATTCCGCCACGCCGTGTAACTGTAAGCTTACAGTGTCATGACTGTATGAAATATTTTGCTCCAACTTGTTTTGGATACAGATCGATCGTGTATTTTTGTTCTTAGGGGCTGGCATTTTCTTCGGAAGTGGGGGGGGGGGGGGGGGTCCCAAATATACTATATTGCCTCAAAATTAGCGATTTTATGACGTGTCGTAGGCCTAGGGCGGCTCGCGGCCATAATTAGTTGGAACATCCATGTAATAATGACCCTTTCGTGCGTTCCCGTTTGCGCAAAATGTACACTATCAAAACATTGCTGTCTTTGACGGAAGGCTTAAAGCCTTTCCTAAACATTAATAACTCCCCCCTCCCCACTGGGCAATGTTGGCCCTTCCCAGTATCCCGTAACCCAAAAATCATGTTTCAACATTGATCCAGGGGGAGAGGGGGAGTTTTTAAACACACGTATAAAAGTGTTCCAACAATATTGGCCGAGATTGTCTCCTCGAGTGACAAATGTAAAGTTTTCGATTAGTTTAAATCATTGTATTTTCGTAACGGCCAATTCGATTTTATTGATACTTGGAGATCATTTTGCCTACATACCATAGATAAAAGTGATTGACAAAATTTGATCTTTTCATTAACGGTTTTAGGGAACGGTCACTTTTAATTAGATATAAGGTCTATTTCTGGTGTATTTTTGTTCATAAAATGGTCACATGGATTCACTTTATGTCCAGAACTATTTAACAGATCGCTGTAAAATTAGCAGAATGTGATAATAGTATTATGCCCACTGTTCATACTATTAATTTAAACATTTGTGTTTAATTTATTTGGAGAAACGGTCACATTTGAATTGGAATTAGATAGTTTAGGTCTAATGTCAAATTGGAAAGTTGTGATTATCTATATGAATTTGTTCTATTTTTTCAACAAACTTCACGCAATTTTAACAATCGACTTATTTATTGTTTTAAATATGATAAATAAATAAATAAATAAATAAATAAATAAATAAATAAATAAATAAATAAATAAATAAATAAATAAATAAATAAATAAATAAATAAATAAATAAATAAACAAACAAATAACAAATAAACCTAATTGTACATATTCATGTAGCTCTATTTAACACTTTCCACGCGGCAGTCGTCTGTAGACGACATTCCAAATTTTCACAAAATGTTTAAAATTGCAGACTAATCATAACATGTTCTATAACTTATACACCAACGCTTTTAGTCTTAGTCCCCTCCTCAACATAGAAGTTGATATCAACCATGTGAAAATCATAGTCGGTAGACTAATAAAATATGTAAAACACACAGGATTATTATTGTTATGATTGTATTTAAAAAGAAACTTGTAGCTCTCTTTTATTGACATGTCAACCATAAACATATTGGTATACCTCCTTGCGTTATAATGCATAGTAAAACATACACCCCCCCCCCCCCCCCCCCCCCCCCGCCCCATCCCAACCTTTACATAGAGATACATATTAAGCGTCGCTCGCAGTGAAATGATATGCAATCTCGTGTCAACAAATCATAGATATAACAGGTTACAATGTAATTCTGGAACTTTGTGTGCATGTCGAGGCTATATTCACACTATGCCAGCACACTACACGCAAAATCAATTGACGCGACAGTATGCCACGATAAGTAAAGGAGAAGTAGGTCAAAGACTTTTATCTGAAAATGATGGCATACTGTTGAAACTCGACATTCCCGTAATATTTTGGACTCCTGATTGAAAATATCCCATGGATTACTGTTATGGCCTATCCAAATACGTTGTCAAATTGAACTATATACAGTGCATTAACAATAACGACTAACCATATCGATTATGTCTATAATTGTCCTGATATCTTTTAAAATGCTGTTCCGTGGTATGGTCTCATCCGTGGTGAAGTGGTTAAGAGCGCTGTTGTTGCGTTGCTTTCACGCTTTCAAACCAAATGTTTTAAGTTCGAGCCTGGCACCGGACTGTTTTGAATATTTTTTTAAAATAATGTCCAATTCCCCCGTAGACTTTTAAAAATACCATATAACAATTAATTTAACTTGTTGGCGATAGCGCCCCTTCCCCTTCCTTGTTATGTATTCCATTTTGAATGACGCAGGAGTCGCGTAAGCGACGAGAATGTGTTCCAGCATGTTTAGCTGTTGGTATATGTGATCGAGAAACCATTTAAATTTAAATTACTGGCAACATCCATAATTTATTGGGCATTTAGTATGCCAAATATACCTCTGTAATTAAAAGTGACCTATCCCTAACAGTAAGTTAAGGCATGACCTTTTTAAGCAGTTGGCCACGTGACCAATAACATAACCTATCTATCCTTCAAATCTGGTAAAGAAAGCTTTATTGAATCAAAAGTTATGCCCAAAACCCTTAAAACAGATGATTTTTTTAACAGATGATTCAGACAATCGCGGCCATAATTAGTTGGAACATCCATGTAATAATGACCCTTTCGTGCGTTCCCGTTTGCGCAAAATGTACACTATCAAAACATTGCTGTCTTTGACGGAAGGCTTCCCTTATGAAAATCGCAACCAATTCTGCAACCTTGCCCAAGATAACCGCGCAACCTTAAATGTGGAAAAATACAACCTTGCGCAACCTTGCGCAAGGTTAAATTTGGAACATTACAACCTTGCGCAACCTTGCGCAAGGTTAAATTTGGAACATTACAACCTTGCGCAACCTTGCGCAAGGTTAAATTTGGAACATTACAACCTTGCGCAACCTTGCAGAAACATCTAAAGCTTGCGCAACCTGCCGCAACTGGTGCAAGGTTGCGCAAGCAACTGGTTAAATTTGGAACATTACAACCTTGCGCAACCTTGCAGAAACATCTAAAGCTTGCGCAACCTGCCGCAACCAGCTAGTGGTGCAAGGTTGCGCAAGCAACTGGTTAAATTTGGAAAAATATAACCTTGCGCAACCTTGTGCAACCTGTTTGCAACCAGCTAGCAACCACCAAAAACATGCATCAAAATTCGGAACCAATACCAAAATAAGCTTATATGTTTTAAACTTACTATTCTTCAGCATTTTTTATCTGCAACATCAGTTTCCTTCAAAGATTAGAATATGATTCACAACTTGTTTTTCTAGCATACCTCATTTTCATTATGAAATTGATTACAAAGTATGGGTACAATTAATCATCAAAGTCACTACAATTTTAGTAAAGGTTACAATGACAGCAATATTTATTTCACATGTTTGACCTTTTGACCTGACCTTTGAACATAAGAAGAAACCTTGCGCAACCAGTTTGGTGTTTCTGAAGAGGTTGCGGGAGCTTGCGCAACCAGTTGGTTGCGGGAGCTTGCGCAACCAGTTTGGTACTTCTGAGAAGGTTGCGCAACCATCCGCAACCAGTTTGGTTCTTCTGAACCGGTTGCAGGAGCTTGCGCAACCAGTTTGGTAATTCTGAGAAGGTTGCGCAACCTTGCAGCAACCATCCGCAACCTTGCGCAACCAGTTTGGTTCTTCTGAACTGGTTGCAGCAACCTTGCACAACCAGTTTGGTTTTTCTGAGAAGGTTGCGCAACCTTGCAGCAATCATCCACAACCTTGCGCAACCTTGCGACAACCTTGCGCAACCTGGTACCACCTTGCTGCAATCAAATTTTGGTGATTGCATTTTCGTAAGGGTTAAAGCCTTTCCTAAACATTAATAACTCCCCCCTCCCCACTGGGCAATGTTGGCCCTTCCCAGTATCCCGTAACCCAAAAATCATGTTTCAACATTGATCCAGGGGGAGAGGGGGAGTTTTTAAACACACGTATAAAAGTGTTCCAACAATATTGGCCGAGATTGTAGGCCTACATTTAATTTAGACACGTTTCAAACAAATGCAGATGCATGCAGTCAGTGTCAAATTCAGTAAGAAATAATTATAGTGAGCATTATTATTTTTAACTCTTTTGCAGAACTTGTCTGAACTGGGGGGGGGGGGGGGGCGGGGGTCCCAAATATACTATTGCCTCAAAATTAGCGATTTTATGTAGGGTTGTAACTCGTATGTAAAAACACCCCTTTTTTGAAAATTGTGGACACAAAATGTCCGCGGAAGCGGAAAAGCACCCCTCGATTTCTGGAACGATCATGCGTAGAAAGGGCAATTCCACGGTAACAGCGCGACGTTCACAAGGTCAAGGCTTTTATGTAACTTCAATGTGGAATAAAAATGTATTTGTTAATGATAGGCACTAGGCCTATATTAATATTTCATCATCATCCTTTGCCATATGAGGATTAGGCCTACTTATAAACTAAACTTTTTTTTTGCCAAAATAGCTTTGCGTTAGTGAAATATGAATATTAATTAGGTCGGTAACAGCGTGACGCTAAAAAGAACATGATTTTTAACCCCTAAATTAAACAGTACATACCTCAAAGCAAATTCACTTGTTAAACTTTTTTTCTGAAGTTATAGGATGTGCTCTAAGGACAATAAACTACATTTCCATAGTAATTAAAGTAAAATAAAATAATTTCTTCCGATTAATACGAAATCAAATGTAGCCTAGGCCTATGCATGGTAACAGCGTGGCGGTAACAGCGTGACCTCTGACTACCTTTAGGGGATAATAAAATACATAGGCTAAGAAAAAAGAAAAATATAAGCATAGGCCTATTGTTTTATGATAATTTAAACTCTAATTACTCAAAATAAAGAAAAAACAATGTAAATGAAACAATCAAAAGGGGTTGGCCAAAGGATTTTAGAATTATAGTTTTTTTGATAAAAATCACAAAATTGGACCAAAAATCTTGTTTTTTCATGAAATATCATAGTAAATGTGTTTAAATGTAAATAAAAGATAGGCCTAGCTATAAATTTGATAGAGCTTGATAATATCTTTCATTTGATACCAAATTTACAATGGTGGTCCTTGTAGTTCAAAAGTTACAGCTCTTTTTCCATTTTTTTGTAATGTCCTTCTTTGCGCGGAATTGCCCTAAAGTCAATGTTGACTGCGGGATTTGATTTAGATGCAGATGCATGCAGTAGCAAATTCAGTAGGCCTAAGAAATAATTATAGGCTATTGGTAAATTAATAATTGAACGAACACTTGCGTTATCGCGACGCGTATTGCGTTAACAAATCCAAACAGCGTGTACTGCGTATGCTGCATGAGGCGTAATATACATTCGATGATGCTGCGCCGAAGCATGAAAGTACGCACAAGTCCCGCGCTAGCGCCAGCGCTATATAATTCGCGTAAGTGGTAGCTGCGTTCACGCAACTGTACTTATGTTCGTTCAATTATTAATTTACCTATGAGTGAGCATTATTATTTTTAACTCTTTTGCAGAACTTGTCTGAACTGAGCAAGAATGAATTGGAAGAGTGGCTGCATCAAAATGGTTTTGATGTGAATACCGTTGAACGTTTCAGTTGTAAGTAAAAAATGACTTCCAGGATATACTGTAGGCTAAAAGGATTTAATTTGGCGTGGACAAATTTTAGCAAATTTCAAATGACCATTCCGAGGATTAAATAAACCAAGTTCTGGGATTTACTTATCAAGTTAACGTATTGCTGGTGGCCCCAATACTGGAGAGGACATCAACTTTTAATAACGGAAAAATTACCTTATACAAGAATGTTTGTAATTTCCACATTTATGGGTCAAATTTTGTCAACTAAGTTTCATAATGTTGTACAATGTTCATACCTACCAAATAATAACAGTATTCAACATAAATGTTGATTAATTCCTACAAGATATCAATAAATTTATTTTGAAATGTGAAATGAGAATCCAACTTCTGTTAAAAATGCACAAAAAATGTTGAAAATTAACAAAAATAATATTTGAAATGTTATGAAAATGCACCTGTAGCTTTGTCTTGATATAGTCCATCAAATAAAACCACCAATACAATGAAGTGTATGCTAAACATTGAACCAAAAAGGATAAAATCAATCCACTTCTACCGAAGTGTACACTTAATGTGAAATAACCCACAACATGGTCAGTAAAAATGGCTCTGTAGGAATGGGCTTAGGTCACAGTGACAGTAAAAATGATCCAGGCGAAATACGGGACTGCAAAGTAGAATATATGTGGTTGGCCATGTGCGTTTGTTGTGTCGCAGCAGTGTCCTCCTAGTCTTTCACTTTTATAGGACTGAACACAGAACCTAGAAGTAGCCTACATGATTGGCAATTTTTGTGTATTCAAAAACAAAAACAAAACGTGCACTTTTTGGCATGATCATTTTGTCTAAATAAAAATTATGCTTTAGACCTAAATCTGACAACATGCAAAATTTCACTGCAGAAGAAACCGTATTGAACCTACTTTTACCTTTAAAATAAGAACATTTCAATTGCAACAAAACTGTGTCTGTAATTGATTGTAATTTGTTTTATTTACTTTTCAGCAAACTGCATGACTGGTGCCATTTGTCTTAAATTATCGGACAGAATGGTGCGGGACTTATTCCCGAATAGCATTGCGGATCAGTTGAAGTTCAGTAGTTTGGTTAGTTTGGATGGTAAAGGAAACATGGATGAAGAAGAAGAGGTGACTCCTGATGAGTAAGTTTTAGGGTGCATGCAACTCGATCGTACAGTGATTTTCAAAAGCGTCTCCCCTTTTTGTTTGTTTGTTTGTTTTTGTTAATCATTATAGATCTGTGCCATTATACCTAAAAATAACACATACACACAATTTGGTTGAAATCGGACATTGTCTTTATGTGTCCACCAGCCTTCTAAACATCTGCTGCAGCAAGGGTAGCTCTAGCTTCGAAACTTAGGGGTCAACATGGCCACTTTTTTAGTGTACATATTCATGCAAACACAATGGAAGTGTATTGGAAAATATGACCCACAAAACAATACTGAATGTTAATTTTGTGCACCAAAACAAAAATGTGTGCGCCATAGGCCCCTTGACCCCATATAACGCAACCCCTGTGCTGCAGTGTTGTCCATTACCTTCATATGGCAGCTTTTACTGTTGACTGTTCTTATCCTACCTTGTTTGAACATTTAGCCTGAGCATATTTCTGAAATTTATCGATGCCTTCATACAAAATGATTCCCTGAACGAAGGATGTACCTTTTTTTTACTCATCCTGTATTATGTAAAACCATGTTAAACACTTCCAGAAATCAGAATGCAGAATCTGGGACAGAAACAGAATCAGCAGTGGGGTGGCCAGTTGTGTTTAAACTCCCCAAGATGCCTCGACAACTGAAGCAGTCGCTGGAGGATAAGGATCCAGGGTTCAAGAGAGTTGGGAAGAGCGGAGTGAGGACAAAATTGGTCACATACATGTACGAGGCAATGTCAAAATATGAATTGTAAGTGTCATTCAGAATTGATCAGTCTACTATGTTCACCCTTCGTCGAGTTCATTTTTATTTTCGACGCGACTCCGGATTAGCATAAATTAATTCGTATCGGGGCTGTTCACACACACTGCGATTCCGAACTTGTGTTGATTTCAAGTCGACTTCAATTCGGTCACCTTCCCCATAGAGCTACATGTAAAATCCGGAGTCGCGTCGAAAAATAAAAATGAACTCGACGAAAGGTACTACTTTTGAGTATGTCTGAACGGGGGTAATAGGTGCAAAGTGGTCTTACATCGCATTACATCTAGTTGTCGACGCGACTTAACTTGCTATTTATAGAGTTGACAACTCGACTTGACGACAGATGACTGAAGACGACTTTGCCTGTTCACACACAAGCGAATTTTGAACTTAACTCGACTCGACGAAAGACGACTAAAGATGATTTTTTGACGTGTCTGAACGGGGTATTAATATACCTATAACAGGCTGGGTATGGATCTGGTCACAAATTATGCAGGGAAGCACAATTGAAATCTTGAGTGAAATGAATTTGTTCACCCTCTTCAACATGACGGGAGTGATAAATCGCTCTGCCTGAAAATAGTGAAATGGATCAAGTAGAGTAGGAGAGCAATCGTCCTGGGCTCCCTCCCCTTAAAAGACAACCCCTGATTTTAGTGTAAGTTTTATATAATTTCATAGAAGGGGAAGAGACTATTGTAATCATGTTATGTTTGATTTATATCCCGTAAAATGATGAAATTGAAACAAATTTAACATTATTTCACACAGGTTCATCACAAAAGCACAATACGCAGAGGCGATTTTAAAACTCTTGGCAGCATACCCATTCTTGCGGGACAAAAGTGCCACTGGCTATGTAAGTAGACCTATTGTACAGCTAATGAACTACCCTCCCACAATTTGGTTTCTACCTACATTTAAAGACTGAAAATCCTGGTCAAAAATTAGGTATTCACCAAATTCTATTTACAGATTATTTTTTCATGAATTTGTTGTTTATTTTTGTAAAGTTTTGTTGAACTTCCAAGTTTGAATACTCAGCTGTCACATCTCTGTTTGCATTGGGCCAGTTGCTTATTCCTTATTTGCCCGATGATTATCATTCTCAATGTAGGGAAATTACTTTAACTAGGGAAAATCTTCTTTCAAAAATACAAACTAATGGACTTCTGTGTAACAGAAACTATTGTTGAACTGGCCTCTTGAGTAACTATGTTTATTTGTTACCTTGATTTTTCAAAAATCGAGGTACTCTATCTGTGCCGTTTCTTTCATCTGCTGCTTCTTCTTCTTGCAATATTTCTACAAAATGCTTCTTCTCCTACAGTTTACATGCTACAATCACCAGATTTGGTCAGTAGGACCCCCTACCTGACCTACATATAGGGTCTTCACAGTTTGGGGTCAAAGGTCACACAGGGGTCACTAGGGGTCAAAAGGTGATTTTCACTTAAAACGCATTTCCAATTTAGTGAAATGACCTAGGATCGTCAAAATTGGTCCACATATTCCTTTTGACCGTACGCATCTACAAAAGAACGGTTTTTGAAATTAAAAAATATTTGGGGTCACTAGGGGTCAAAATGTAAATTGTCACTACTTTCATTCAAAATGCTTCTGCTATATCAGGAAATGTTTGATTACTGTCAGAATTGGTCAAAAGATTCCTTATATACATGTACATATAGGGTTTAAAGCCCTCAAAACTGTCATGTTAAATGTGCTCACTAGAGTTATTCATCTGAAAATGTACATGATATTCTTGAGAAAAGCCGTAAATAAGTCAAAAGTAGCCCAATATTGCCGCCTAACCGAGGTACTGGCAACATTTAATAAATCGCATTTGATATTTAAGTAATTAATCAACTGGCAGTTTAAGAAAGAATCATTCCAAAAGAACGAAAGCGCTCCATTTGGCCACATTCTGTTTTTACAGACACATTAAAAGTTGACATGCTACAATCACCAGACTTGGTCAGTAGGACCCCCTACCAGACCTTCATTACAGGACCTCACAGTTTGGGGTCAATGGTCACAGGGGGGTCACTAGGGGTCAAAACGTGATTTTCACTTAAAACGCATTTCCAATTTAGTGAAATGACCTAGGATCGTCAAAATCGGGCAAAATATTTCTTATGACCGTACGCATATATAATAGTTCGGTTTTTACAATCAACAAATATTTGGGGTCACTAGGGGTCAAAATGTTGATTTTCTTACCATTTCACTTTAAATGCTTCTTGTCTCAGAGGAAATGGCTTACGAATGTCAGAATTGGTCAAAAGATTACTTAGGACTATGCACATACAGCGATCTCAGCGATTAAAATTGACGTGTCATGCGGGGTCACTAGAGGTCATTGACCTATACAGTGGTAAAACGTAAGATATGCTCCGATTGGGACCGGGTTTATTGCATCTTGTTTGGATTGATGAGCCAAGAAAATAAGTTAATCATATTGACCAGGTCAAAGGTCAAGAAGGGGTTAATACGGGTCATTGAACTTTACATAGGGAAAAGTTAAGACATGATCCGATTGGGACCGGGTTTATTGCATCTTGTTTAGATTGATGAGCCAAGAAAATAAGTTAATCATATTGACCAGGTCAAAGGTCAAGAAGGGGTCAATATGGGTCATTGAACTTTACAGGGGTAAAAAAGTTAAGACATGATCCGATTTGGACCGGGTTTGTTGCATCTTGTTTGGTTTGATGAGTCAAGAAAATAAGCCAATCATATTGACCAGGTCAAAGGTCAAGAAAGGGTCAATATGGGTCATTAAACTTTGCAGGGGTAAAAGTTAAGACATGATCCGATTTGGACCGGGTTTGTTGCATCTTGTTTAGTTTGATGAGTCAAGAAAATAAGCCAATGATATTGACCAGGTCAAAGGTCAAAAAGGGGTCAATATGGGTCATTGAACTTTGCAGGGGTAAAAGTTAAGACATGCTCCGATTTGGACCGGGTTTGTTGCATCTTGTTTGGTTTGATGAGCAAAGAAAATAAGTCAATCGTAATTGACCAGGTCAAAGATCAAGAAGGGGTCAATAGGGGTCATTGAACTTTACAGGGATAAAAGTTAAGACATGATCCGATTTGGACCGGGTTTGTTGCATCTTGTTTGGTTTGATGAGTCAAGAAAATAAGTCAATCATATTGACCAGGTCAAAGGTCAAGAAGTGGTCAATAGGGGTCATCTGGGGTCATTGAACTTTACAGGGGTAAAAGTTAAGACATGATCCGATTTGGACCGAGTTTGTTGCATCTTGTTTGGTTTGATATGATAAGAAAATAAGTCAACCATATTGACCAGGTCAAAGGTCAAAAAGGGGTCAATAGGGGTCATTGAACTTTACAGGGGTAAAAGTTAAGACATGTTCCAATTTGGACCGGGTTTGTTGCAACTTGTTTGGATTGATGAGCCAACAAAATAAGTCAACATATTGACCAGGTCAAAGGTCAAGAAAAGGTCACTAGGGGTCATTGAACTTTACAGGGGTAAAAGTTAAGACATGCTCTGATTTGGACCGGGTTTGTTGCATCTTGTTTGAATTGATGAGCCAAGAAAATAAGTCAATTATTTTAATCAGGTCAAAGGTCAAGAAGGGATGAATAGGGGTCAAAATGTGATTTTCATTTAAAACGCTCTTGCATTTTAATGAAACGACACAGGAACTTAAGAATCTGTCAATATATTCACGATTACCATCCCCCTATATAATACTCGGGTCTTTAAAATCGAAATATGTTCGGGGTCACTAGGGGTCCAAATGTAAATTTTCACTCTATTCATTCAAAATGATACTTGTCCGAGAGGAAATGACTGATGATTGTCAGAATTGGTCAAAGGATTCCTCATATCAATGCTGATATAGGTTGCTCCTGCACTAAAAGTGACATGTCACACGGGGTCACTAAGGGGCATTGACCTATACAGGGGTAAAATTGAAGACATTCTCTGATTTTAACCGGACTTGTTTCTTCTTGTGCGCATTGATAAGCCACGAAAAAAGTCAATCATTATAACCAGGTCAACGGTCAAGAAGGAGTCACTAGGGATCATTTTCTCATAAAATAAATCAAGGTAGCCTGGTCTTAGACCAGAACAAGATCTAGTTTTGTTTGTCATTCTCTCTCACTCTTTTTTCTTTCTTTCTTTCTCTCTCTCCGAAAACTAGTTCATAATGTCACCTGATTGTGTATAGCGTACTTAATTCTTGATAGTTTATAAAAGCTTTTTTTATGTTTGACACTGTTGATTTGATGCAGATTTGCACATTGTAAACTAACCCCAGGTTCAACCAAATAGCTCTTGGTTCTGGGCAAAATCCTGTACCCCTTGTCAATAAAGTCTTATTTCTGACTTGAAATAGTAAATAATACAACTTATACAGCATTCGATTTGCAGCATTTCATTTGTATCACAAAAACTGCTATGCACTCATTGTTTTATGTAGCATTTTCTCAATATTGCATAGCAATTTTTCAATGATCATCTGGTGTACATGCACAAATTATGGCTGGTCGTAATAAACTGGTGGTTTTTGTGTTGATTTTGTGAGCATTTTTGGAAAAGAAACTTAAATAAAAACATTTTTTAGTAGGTGATTTTTTCAAGTTCATCACAGTTTTATGTTATACATTTGTAGAATTGCATAGCAATTATTCAAAAGTTTGTTGTATTTTGTGATGCGATACCGGGTAAATAAACGCTGACAGGATTATTTTTTTCTTGGTTTTCTGAGGTTCTACTTTGATTTTCAAAAGGAAAGTCGACCTGTTTAATATGAAGCAAAGTTATTTTCATGATCAAATTTCAATTTTCTTTTCAGAACCTTCTCCTTGAATGCATCAAAAATAAATTCAAGAAAGAAAGAGAACCCTTGAGAGATAGTGAAGTTGTCAATGCAATGAAGGCCAAGTACGGTCGAAAAAGGAAGGCGGAATTCACGGAAGGCACTAGTGCAGAAGAGTTTCGTATCAAGAAAGCCGGTAGATCTAGTACTGTCAGCAATGCTGTTGAAGCCATACTTAAAGTAAGTACAAATCACATAACTTCTGAATACATACGGTATACATGTACCTTGGCCATGAACACAATTGTTTCAAACTTGCTGCCACATTTCTGCACTATAATGGTGGATTTATTGTGCATTATTAGCAGTGTTGGAATTAGTGCAAAATGTTTGCACAGCAAAATTGGCTAACATCACTTGTCTGTTGGTACATTTGCATACTTTAATAGTTTAATGCATTAATGTATAGAGAAAAAAAGTACTATATATTTTCAAAATTGTGTAGTAAAATCTCTCAAATTAGTAGCATTTTGATAGGCTAAAGATACTTATTCCAATACTGATTAGGGAACTAGACTAGTAGAAGGGAGATGGAGATAAATCCTGAAAGGCTGACCTAATGGATGTTGACCCTGGTAGGCTGACTGCAAGAATCCAAGTAGATTTGTGCAAAGTTTTTGAACTCCATACACAAATCCAAAGCAGGAGAATCTCTTTGCAAAGAATCTTAATGGATTCACGCTGCTGTCAATGAAATTCTAACCCTTCTTGGTTTGGGAACCCAAGTGGTTTGCGTGCGGAGGGTCCCAGGTTTACCCAACATGAATGGTATTATAGTCTTCGAATACTCTTCGAACAACATTCGAAGGGTATTATGCTGGTTTTATACCATTCAATAGCATTCGGGCAATCATAACCTTCAATTTTAGTGGACCTGAATGGTGTTCGAATGGTATAACACTGGTATACCCTTCGAATGGTATTATACCATTCGAATGGTATGTATACCCTTCAATTATAATTAGATGCGAAGGCTATGTGGTCACATGACCAAGACTGTCATTTCAAATTTGCTGAGGAACATGGCAGTTGGGTGTTGTTGCATGCAGGCTGCATGGAATCATGTATATTGCCTTCTATTCAAGGCATTATCATTTTATTTGGATGTAGATGATCATATTATTATCTAGAGTAGTGAATTGTTGCACTGTAATGCTGATGGTAGTAAAATGGCTAAAATGTGTAAAATTAGTAAGCTTAAGCTAGCTAACTTACCAGTGCTACATTGCTGAATTCTGCAGTCTACTTCAGGTAATTGACAATGCACATGCATGATGATTTCACTAACATGATTTGGGGTGCATTGGTATTAGGTGAGTAATTAAGGATTGTGAATTGTTAGTGGCTGTGGAGGAGTGCCCCAAAGGTGCATGTATCCTGAGATAGCCCTGCTGTGTATAAAGAGCGGTACGTAGCCAATGCATAGTATGGCAACAATTTGATTTCAGAGTTGCTAAATGGTACCGTAAAACCCATTATAGCATTCGAATGGTATCGTATAGTCTTCGAATGGTATTCATATATACCATTCGAAGACTATACAATACCATTCGAATGGTATTTTATAGTCTTCGAATGGTATTGAATAGTCTTCGAATGGTATTGCATACCATTCAATAATAGTCTTCATATCTCATTTAAATATTTCGGCTCAGAGGAAGGGTATTCGAAGGGTATTCGAAGACTATACAGTCTTCGAAGGGTGTATATAGTATTCGAAGACTATATCTACAGCATTCAACCAATGCAAAATAAGTCGAAGGCTATTTGTAAATAGCATTCAAATAGTATTCGAATGCTATGTTTCGAATATTATGATGAAGAGTGTTTGAAGGCTGTGTATTACGATTGTAATCAGGTAAAAGCAGGTGGTTTCTTTTTTTTGCTCCTTCTCCATTCGTTCTCTGCTTTCCCTCCCTTGAACATGTGGTGCAATGTTTTGGTTAAGAAAATCTTTATGCCTGAAATTGATATCTTTACATTACAGGCCTCTGATGAAGGGGAGGATGATGCGGCCATCCGTAAGCATGTTCAGATAATGTCAAAAGAAATGTCTAAAGTGACGCCAAGTGTTAAAGTGATTAAAGACCATTGGACGAGAACATACCACCACAGGCAGGAAGTTATCAGGAAGCAACCACACAAGAGGCTGTAGATCAGTTCCCGGCATTTTCTCTTGAAAAAATAGTAAGTTACATGCATGTAAATTAGCACGTTAAAGGCCATAGCTATTAAATTAATCAAATTTTGCCGATTTTGTGTTTATTGTAAAATACAATTTATTATATATTTATATTAAGATATTACCCCGTTACGATTTTTAAATATACTCGTCAGGAAAGTGTATCTTAAGATTTAAATTGGTACTTTGAGCCATCTAAAACAACAATTGAACAAATTCCGCTATTACCAAAGGTTTGACCCTGGTGACGTCATTGGGCCCAAAGAACTACAAAAAGTCCGCGAAATTTAGCGTGCGTGAGCTAAACGCACATTTTCCGTGTGATCGCGATGGTGCGTAAAATGCATCGACACCGCGTTGCATGCGCCTCTCGCAATCACCAGTGCGTTTACATTCAGCGATCATAGCAACAATGGACCAATGATGTCATCAGGTCAAGCAAGCAGATCAAGTTGTTTACAATTTTGACAATCAATACGCAAGGACAGGGGGCAAAAGAATGAGTTCTATGGATAAAAATTCAACTTATTGAGATATGCCATTGTAACATAATGAAGTAAAAACATTAAATGTTTACATAGGTCAGTTTATCAATAAATAAAATACACGGGCAGCTACGCACTTTAAGGGAAAGAGATCCATATGTAAGAATTGTCTGTCCCACACAAGTTGAAATAGATTTACTTTTATTTCATTGTGTTTATTCTGTTTTAAATGTTTTTTGGTTTGTTTGACCAGTGTATGCCTTTAGTTGGTCGCACATAAATTGCCACAATATATTTATTTATTTATTTATTTATTTTGTGTTAATAATTGCTTGTTATTATATACTGGCAAAACCAGCAGATGGATGTGTCATTAAAAGCTTGACGGTAAACCAATTCATCACACATGAAGTAATGAATTTGGGTCACACACTGGCTCAATGTAATTGCCAACACCTGGCAACCGACACTCACTGGTGTTTCTACTGAGAGTTTTACCCAAGACACATATGAGACACCGAAAATTTGTTACCCAGTTCTGTCTCTTGTGGGCACTTGAAATGGAAAGACCTGAAGGCACCCGGCACCATACTTGTGGTCCACTTTTAGGATTGTGACGGACAAGTTTATACCCTGGAGGCATTATTACGTCCTTCATAGGCCTGTCCAAGAGGATCTTAGATGATTTATTACTGGCGTAATGTCAAATCACTGACCAGTCTAAAAGTGTTCAGGGTTGGGAATGTAATGATTACCTTGTTTACTTTCTAGACACAACATGTGAAATGCATGGCTAAAAGTACAGAACAAATATTGAAAATGCAATATTTAATAAAGTGACCAATTTTACATGTGCTTGCTTTCAGCTTTGCTATGAAGTCTACCTTATGAAGGGTGTCAATATTGCACAAGAGATAAACTCGTCCATGGAAAAACTTGGAAAGAAGCTAGCGCAGCAGGTTGCAACCAAAAAGGCTGCAAAGAAACTTCTTGACAGAAACCTATGTAAGAAGGAAGTTGCACTTGCGGAAGAGATACAAGGTACGAAGCACAATGCAATCCCTTAGCATATTCTATTTATCAGTGCTATACAAGTATTAATATTTTGTGAGTGTGAAATACACCCACCAGATTACTTGGTCATGGTCCTGTCCCATTTCACAAGCCTGTAACACTGTGTGGAGCCCACGCTTTAGAAAGGGTGGGGTAAATAAAATCACAACAAATTCAAAAGGGTGGGGGCTTTTTGATTCTGTAGATGAAAAGGGTGTTTTGGTAAAAAGGATGGAGCGAGGGTGGGATTTAGATGATGATCATTCTCCACCAAACATTGAGGAGAAATACACTGTTAGAACACTGTTTAAAATATCGATGTTTAAAAGAAAGTTGTTTAAAAACATAAACACCTTTGTTCTAAATCTAAAAATCGGCACTTGATTGTTTTAAACAACCGCGTATCAAAAGACAAAGAAGAAACATGTATTTCAATGCAAAGTTTCATAAACAACAGTTGTTTAAAATTTCCCGCGGAGACGTCACGTGATTACGTTTAGCCAATGACAGCGCTGGTCGCGAGGCAGACAATAATTTGCTGTTTCATCATGGCGGCGATTGCAGTGGGTGCAGATCGCGCTTCGGTACAGGATCGATTAATGCAATGGGGGTTGTTTGAAGAGCTCGGCCAAACTTTTCAAGGTAATATATTTGTTCTTCTTAAAATATAGACTATGCAGGAAATTTTCAAGGTACAAATAGTTTGGTTTAACTACAATATTGACTATCGAATGTGGGGGTGAGTGTGTACGCAGACGGGATGGCTTCCTGCCCTATCATGCCTATGGTGGGTCCGACGTATTTCGTACACTAACACAGTTTACACACGTATCAAATGGACAACAGGATTTGAAGCTACAATTTCACACAATTCACAGCATGTTTGGTGCTCGTAATTACTTGTACACTTGGAGGAAACATTGAAAATACTATAGAAGAGAACAAAATATTCGGCTGTTGTTGAAAAGGATGAAATTTCTTGAGTGAAATCGCCGACATAGCGAGTCAAAATGGCCCGGGGTTTAGTCAGTGATTTATCATAATATGTATAAAATCTGTCACTGCAGATAGCAGATTGACTGATTAATGTATTTTAGTCAGTGATTTATCATAATATGTATAAAATCTGTCACTGCAGATAGCAGATTGACTGATTAATGTATACCGATAAAACGAAGTTGGAAAGTTGGATGAATTGCAGATAAAAATGATATGGCCATGGTCCTAGACCAAAATTTTGATTTTTGAGATTTTCGTAAAGATTTTTGTCCGCCATTTTTATAGGAATGACATTTTTGTCGTAAAGTTGATTGCGGATAGACCGGTTAATAGCACCGATCTCACACGCAAGGTGAAATTGGATAAATTCCAGTAATTAAAAAATATGAGGCCATTTTACACCCAAAATTGACGGTCGTACGATGAAATCAGAAATAAAGATTTTTGTCCGCCATTTTGAAACGACCAACATTTTTTGTCGTAAACTTGATTGCGGATAGACCGGTTAATAGCACCGATCTCACACGCAAGGTGAAATTGGATAAATTCCAGTAATTAAAAAATATGAGGCCATTTTGCGCCCAAAATTGATGGTCGTACGATATCAGAAATAAAGATTTTTGTCCGCCATTTTGAAACGAACGACATTTTTTGCGTAAAGTTGATTGCGGATAGACCGGTTAATAGCACCAATCTCACACGCAAGGTGAAATTGGATAAATTCCAGTAATTAAAAAATGTGAGGCCATTTTGTGCCCAAAATTGATGGTCGTACGATGAAATCAGAAATAAAGATTTTTGTCCGCCATTTTGAAACGAACGACATTTTTTGTCGTAAAGTTGATTGCGGATAGACCGGTTAATAGCACCGATCTCACACGCAAGGTGAAATTGGATAAATTCCAGTAATTAAAAAATATGAGGCCATTTTGCGCCCAAAATTGATGGTCGTACGATATCAGAAATAAAGATTTTTGTCCGCCATTTTGAAACGAACGACATTTTTTGCGTTAAGTTGATTGCGGATAGACCGGTTAATAGCACCGATCTCACACGCAAGGTGAAATTGGATAAATTCCAGTAGGGCCTAATTAAAAAATGTGAGGCCATTTTGCGCCCAAAATTGATGGTCGTACGATGAAATCAGAAATAAAGATTTTTGTCCGCCATTTTGAAACGAACGACATTTTTTGTCGTAAAGTTGATTGCGGATAGACCGGTTAATAGCACCGATCTCACACACACAAGGTGAAATTGAATAAATTCCAGTAATTAAAAAATATGAGGCCATTTTGACGTGAGCGACACTTGCAATGCGTGGAAGATACTATAATCCGAAATGGGTGTTTCCATAAATTAGGGTACCACTTTGTGACATGCACATTTTGGGCCTAATATTAAAAAATCATCTTTGTAGCTTGAAACATTATTGTTATTGGTCAACTTAGTTAGGAACTAATAAATTATGACATGCTGAATTATAAAAATGACAAAAAGAATTGTATAGACACTTGAAATACCCAAATTTATTGAAAATATAATGTTTCACGTGTAAACGGGGACACCAAATGCATAAATGCCACTAATAAACCTGTTTTATGCCATTTTTCTTTTTAATTCATGTTACCTGACCACTTTGAAACATAGAAACTCAACTACTGATTCATTGATCAAAGGTTTCATCTGGCTTTTATTCCAAAGATTTGATTTTTCAAGCGTTTCACGCGTAAAGGGGACACCAAACTTACATTCTGCATTATTTCAGATTTTCAAAGGAGTTACACAAATTTAACTCATTACTTATTACAAACCCCACCCAAACAATTGATTAAGCCTCACTTGTGAATTAATCAAATCCAGGAAATATTGAAAATTTTGGGACAAAGTTTCAAATGGTAAATATTTGAGGGGACACCAAATATGTCGGGCAATGGGTAAAACCCCTGTGCTCAACGTTCGATTTACCCGGTGTCGCTTCGCATTTTGCGACAAGTTTTTAACTTACTGCGAAGCAATTCAACAAATGCATCACATTAAAATGCGACGCACAATATTTGTCTATTTAAAAAAAAAATAACAGGATTGGTGGCTTTTTAATAGTGCACCAAAAACTCGGAACAAAATCAAACAAAACTCCTGAAAAATGCCCCCAAAATATCAAAATCGCAGTCATGAAAAACCCAGAATAAAACGGTAGGCTAAATTCCCGTAAGTTGTCCCCGGTTTATTATGTTGTACACTAAAAAAATCAACACAGAACTACAACCAGCGAAATAGAGTGACGCAACGTCTTAGCCAGCCAGCCGTGTCGGCCGTGATTTACGCGGCCAAAATCAAAATTACACGGCCGATTTTCTGCTTGCACGCCTATGCTTTAGTGTGGTGGCCGTGCAACTTTTCCTCGTGTATTTATGTAATTTCACGGGTTATTTCCGGTGTTATTTAGCTTAATAAATGATTTGAAATCTCCCATCTCTTTTGCTTCGTAAAAAATAAACAATAACCAAAACAAAACTTTCCGAGGACCCGATGTTAGATTTTATGAATGAATGATTGGCGACCCGAATTAAAGATCCCCCGATGTTTCAATTTACCATAGTTGCGATGTACCAAATTTACCCAGCATTCATTCATCATATTTTCGTAACGTTTAAACCAAGTAATCTAGTTAAAAACGTAGTATTATGGCATGAATTGTAGCTAATTGTGAAAAATATGAAATATAAATACGATTCTGAATATTTTTTTGTAGTGTCTTGGGTTATATTTGTGGCTAAAAGTGGGCAATATACGGCAAAACTATGCATATCGGATCTATGGTAATGTTTACAACTGTAGCGTGAAACTTACTTCCGGGTTGTTTAATGTTCGTTTCCAAAATACATGTCGGTAATTATATATTTTTCGTACACTTTTAATGGTTTAGAAGGAAATATTTATGCACAACAGAGTGAAGTTTAAACCTTTCCCAACATAAAACTGAATTTATTTAATGATTTATTGTCCTGCACTCCGAGAAAATCACGTTTTTTCAACCACGTGTCCGCAAGTTTTTGGCTTCCGAATTCTGCACCAAATTTGGCAAAATTCTTTTGCGAGCGTCCACTTGGACTCCCGCGGCACTTTTCCGTTATTCTACCCCTGAAATTGTGTTTTGACCGTGGTGCCCCAACACACGGCCTTGATGCCCCTCAAAACGTGCCCTTGCCCAAGGCCATGCCCCTATTTAGGGGCTGTGCAATATTTACTAGCCCCGGGGGGAGGGTGGAATTGGGGGGGATGGACAACATATTATTTGTGCAATTTTGCCAATTTATTGCACAGAAAAAAATGCTATGCAAAATTTGTGAATTGCTACACAAAACAATAGTGCATAGCACTTTTTGCTACACAAAAAAAATGCTCTAAATCGAACGTTGCCTGTGCTACACATGTTTAACTGTTATTTATATCCTCATTTTGTTATCCTTAAAAATAATCACCATGCTCAAATTATTAGCAAACAAATTTACTGAAAGAACAATATTCATGGATGATACTCTTGTTTAAATATACCCCGTGTAAATGATTTAGGGGACACCAAAAGTTACGCGTGAAACAAATTTTTGATGAGCTCATTAGGATGAGAAGATACATTTCTGCATGTGATATGCTGGTTTACTATAGAAAATCCATCCTTTAATAACATTTAAATTTAAAAATAACCAAGTAAATGTTGAAAGATAAAGAAATACACCAACAATTAAACCATGTTTTTTAATGTCACAGATTTTTGCCCCCAAATTGGTGCTTTTTCCTACTTTGCGCTCAAAATTTGAGGTCATGCAAGGTCGTGTAAAATATTATTCTGGTTTCGTTCAAGTACATATTGATATTGGCAATACATTAAAAGCACAAAAATAGTCCTGGTTTATACCAAACATTAAAAAATGTCTCACAAACATAACACCACCTGAATGTTGCCATTGGCACCCAAATTTATGGAAACACCCAAATACATGCTTGTCTTCGCCAACTTTTTGTTCCCGTGTCGAAAGAAGTTTTCGCCATTGAGTTTACACGTAATTTCGCTAGTGAACGACGGGGACGTGAGAATTGCCACCCCCGTGATTGAACGAACATAAGATTATTGCGTAGTGCGTGCATTGCGTCTGACGGGCCAATACATAAGCGTGAAGATCGCGGGCGCGTCCATCTAAATGACTGCGTGGGAGATGTTCTCCCATGTTCGTTCAATTAAAAATTTGATTATAGTATTGAAATACAACAATTTTTTTAATATTTTTTTTTGCCTTGCTCTTTTTTTGTTGTCATTTTGGAATGTAAAATTGAAATCAAGTCACTTTTCAAAATATATTGCCGAATGTTCGCAATTTGTGGTATTTGAAAAAAAATGAGAGCTTTTATGTATCTCAAACTCTGCTATAAAGTGGACAAAACAGAATCCTGAATTTTTCTTGCTCCCTTGGCCTGCTACATAAACTGCGCACAAAAAGTATCGAAACACTTGAACAAGTTAACAATTCTGCTTGAAATCGACACTAAATAAAACAATAAATGACATCAAGAAATGCAGAAATTTCTTCTGCACATTTTGGTACCTTACTTGTCACAATGTTTCATAAATTAACCATTCTGTAAGCATTTAAGTGAAGCAAGGTGCAATTCTAAAAATGACAAATTTTACATAGACTTTTTCATCAAACACGCGAATAGGGAGCATAACGCAAAACCTCTTCAATTATCATGCTGCATTGAACCTGTTTGAAAAGGAGCGGGAAAGCGCTTGAGAGCATTGAATAGCAAAATTTGTCACTTTAGAAAGTGCACCTTTCATCATTAAAATTGGTACAAAATAGGTAAATGAGGGCTCAGTGTGCCAAATAAGGTATCAAAATGCGCAGAACAAATTTTTGCGTCTAATGAAGTATTTTATTTTCTTATTGAGTGTTGATTTCATGAAGAACTTTTAACTTGTTTAAGTGTTTCGATACTTTTTGTGCGCAGTTTATTTCATTATTTAAATTTTTTGTCCAAAAAACGACAGAATTTTAGAGTTTCTATAGAAAAGTGAAATCTGAAAATCTGACGTATTGGGTAAAATATGGCTAAGTAGGTAAGCTTTTTTATCGATCCATTTAATTACTATTTCATTAATTTTGCTTCTTGTTCAGAAGGGGAAAAAATGGTCTCAAAGCTGATGAGAGGTTTGAAAAATAATGCAGAATGTGATTATTTACATGTATTATAAATTTTGTTATAAATTGTTTAGTCATGAATTTTTTCCCTGAATTTCACCAAAAAATGGCCAATTTTTCCTGCATTTTCTCAATTTCATCTGAGAAAAATAACAAATATGAAATTGAAGAAAAAAAAATCTGCATTTCTCTTTGTCAAAATGGTGTGATTTTACAAATGCACATGTCAGCTTTGCGACAGACCCTCCTTTTTTCAAATTACCACTGCCGAAATGTGTTTTTGACTGGGAACTATGTATGAATGTAATAAGCTGAAATGAAATATAATTTTTAATTTATTTACAGATAGCAATATAGATCAAACTGCTTTCGATCTTTTGGACAAGGAGGTCATTGCCGAGCTAATCCCATGCATAGGAACCAGGTTGAAGTTTCAAGCAAAATACAAAGCCTACAAAGAGGCGATCTCCGATGGAGCTGAAGCAGGAAACCAAAATGCTGAAGCAGGAGAAGAAAATGCTGTAAGTTATCAATGCTTCAAGTGTTTGAAGCTTATTGCATGTAAACATAACTTGAATGGACTTTTCCGACATCTGAAATTCAGGCATAATATCTGTACACAGACTTCAACAAACATTATCTGTCAGATATGTTTTGTGTCTTTGTCTTGTGGGGTATCTATCATACAAAAGGCATATGGAAACACAGCACCATCCAATCAATTATGCTCCAGTTGCTGAAGTTGACCCAGGAGTTGACCTGCAGGATTTTGATGATATTGATGCTCAATATGTGAATATTTGTGATGACAATTTACAAGAAGACATGGAGTTGCAAGATAATGAAGACACAGTCTTAGACATCAAATACAGCTCTGCATGTTTTCTCTCCACAATGAAGAGCAAAGGGTTGCCCTCATCAACCATTAGCATAATAACAAGAAATGTTCAAGAACTAGTAGATGACATCATTAATTCACAGGTTAAAAGGACTGTTTCATCTCTTCGCGACAAATTTAATGATGGAGCCCTTGATGATCAGACTTTTAGTGATGCACTCAATGACATAGACCATGTTGCAAAACCATTTGATGATCTTGATACAGAATATAAACAAACAAAATACTTCGAAGAAAGGGGTGTGTTGGTATTACCAAAAAATGAGGTATTGGGAAAAGGATCACAACCATGTTTGAATGAAGAAGGGCGAATGTTACAGTTGCTTAAAGAAGAGTCTTTTCAACATGTTCCTCTTGACAAATTGCTTAAGGTTTACTTACAGCAGCCTGGAATGATGAAATCAATATTGAACAACATAAATAGGAATGATGAAGATGAATCAGTTCTACAATCATATAGTGATGGACAATATTACAAAACAAAATTTTGTGAAGAAACTGATGATATGGTGCTACCAGTTATTCTTTACAGCGACGACTGGGAACCTGCTAACCCTTTAGGGTCTAAAAGAGGCTTTTATAAGATGTGTGCCTTCTACTTATCTTTTCTGTGTATCCCAAGGAAACACCAAAGCAAACTTAGCAATATCCTGCTGGTAGCCTTGGCTCAATCTTTGGATGTTGCCAAATATGGCATTGATGCTATTCAAAGTGTGATTGTAAAGGACCTACAACAAATATACAATGAGGGTATCGCTATCAACTGCCCTGACTATGTTGGGATTGTACGTGTGAAGCTATTTCAAGTCACTGGCGACAACCTTGGGTTGCATGCAATGTTGGGTTTTGCCTGTGGATTTACAGCGAATTATCCTTGTCGTGTTTGCAAGTCTCATCGAGCTGATTGCCAAATACAAGAAGAGGAAGATGTGAGCCTGTTGCGAAGTAGACAGAACTATGCAGATCATGTAGAAGAGGACGATCTATCAAAAACTGGTGTGTCTAGATATTGCATTCTAAATGAAATTGGTTATTTTCATGTAGTAGAAAATTATGCATTTGACTATATGCATGATCTACTTGAAGGTGTGCTACCAATGGAAGTAAAGCTTGTTTTGAAGGTGCTCATTGATGCAAAGAAGTTCAGCCTTGCACTTTTGAATAGTAGATTGAGCTCGTTCAGTTACGGTTTTACAGACAAGCAGAATTGTCCTAGCCAGTTCACTATGAATGGGCTTTCAAACCCCAAAGGAAGTAGTGGTCAAAAGGCAGCACAAATGCAGTGTTTATTTCTATACTTGCCTCTCATAATTGGGGATATGGTAGAAAGAGAATCAGAATACTGGGAATTGCTTCTGACCTTGATGGATGCTTATAAGCTGATTGTAGCACCAAGTATAACTGTAGAGGGAACATTCTCGCTGAAAGCAATTATTAAGGATCACCACTTTATCTTCAAAGCACTTTTCCCGGATATACCACTCACCCCAAAACAGCACCATCTTATCCACTACCCGAGGGCAATCGGACTGCTGGGACCAATGTACCAATATAATGTTATTAGATTTGAAGGAAAGCACAAGCCATTGAAGCAGTATGCCAAAAGCTCAAACAATTTCATCAGAATTGACAAGACTGTTGCCAAAAAACACCAACTTGCACAAAGCCATGAATTTCTAATCAAGCAGAATGTAGAAGAAAGAGGCATTGATGTCCAAAGCCAATTTGTGGTTCCAGTCACAACGCTGAAAAATGCAGATGAAATTTGTGAACAGCTTGGAATCCGCATTGATTCAAATGTCATCCTGGCAAACATTGTTATTGTAAATGGTTACAAGTTCAAGCAAAGCACGTGTGTACTTATACGTTGGAATGAGGAATTCCCAGAATTTGGTGAAGTACAATACATACTTATACTTGATTCCACCATCAATTTCATAGTGAAACCATATGAGACATTGTATTTTGAAAGACATTACCACTCTTACGCTGTGAAGAAAAAACCCAATAGAGCAATTAAGATTATATCCCAGAAAGATCTTGGCGATCATAGACCGGTGCATCCAGTAAAAGAGCTATGACGAGGATGACTGTAATCTGTATGTAGCTGTGCGCTTTCAACTTGCATGAGAACTTTTAAAAGTAAGTTTTAACACTTACGTGCATATAGTCTCAATATCAGCCTGTTTAATTTTTGCTCCTTCGTCACCAAATACAGTCTGGATTAGGTCTCGTGAGCTCCATTTTTGATTGGATTCATATTTGCCAGTGGTTCGAACACTGTGCAGTTTTATACGTCAGCGAGCCACATTGAACTTGTACAGGATGTACGTCTAAATCAAACGGCAAATTTTGCGATCCGATATCGGCAAATAATTGCCACACAGTGAAGGAAAATTTTATACGCCACTAACTTACAGCTGCTTACGATGTACATGAGCTTGAAAGCAGACTGAAATCGCAAGGCCATAACACGTAAAAAGCGGTGCATAGAAATTGCCGACTTTCATCTGGGCATGATCTGCCTCAAAATGTTGAGGCGAAGAAAATATACGACAAATCACGAGAGCCAATCAAAAACGTCGCCTGGGAGATGTTTATCAGGCTCGAAGTGAGGAAGGAGCGAAGAGGCTGACACTGAGGCTAACGTGCATAAGGTGTTTTAGAATCACGTTAGTGGATAAGGGGGGGGGGGGGGGGTCCACATGGACCCCCTAAAAACCATGTTGCCGGGCAAATTTTCCCTTGAAATTAATGTCAGGTGGGGGTTGCTTCATCACGACCCAGGAACCGCAAAAATTTTGAAAATCCGTTGTTCCGTTTCAAAATGGCCGCCAATAAACCGATTTCAGTATCACGAAGAAAATGTTCCCGCCGAAATTTAGAAAACCACTTTCCCGAATGAATTTTTCAATGAAATTTGGCTCATAGAAGCAGAACATAACTACAAAAGCATTGCTGAAACAAAAATTGAACAAAAGTTATTCGGTTGCGATTTTACGGGCAAAACATATTTTGAACAGCGCCATCATTTTGCCTATTTTTGCTTATCTCAAAAACGACGCAACCAATTTGAATTTATTTTTTGCACCAAAAAATGCGCAACCGCTAATTAGACGATTACATAAAGCAGCGGCATAGAATTATGTTGTGTTTTCGCGCTACGCGCGAAAAACGAATTCCTGGGTCCAATATGCACTTAAGTGTTAATGTGCTCGGGGAGGTTTGTGTGCTGGGGCATGTTTCAAAATTTCTCATTTATAATCATTTTGGGTCTTTGTACAAAACATGAAAAAATATCGAAAAATCACTAAAATTCTATGAAACTCTTTTAAATTCCCTTAAAGTTAGTAATTTGACAATATGTACATAAATGTATTTTGAATTTCACCCCGATGAAGACCAATTTTGAAACACACCTGCAGCCAGAATTTTTACCAATTTTAAATTCTTTGTTTTTGTGGAGATAACTTTTCCATAAATCATCTACGTGAAGGGATTTCAGGCCTTGTCTTCAACCATTTGATCCGGCAATTTTTTTTTTTTTTCTACCTTTCGGTCCGACTTTTCTTTGTTTTTTTACTGAAATCGTGGCGACAAACTTTTTCCCTTTTTTTTCATAATTTTTTTTAAAAAAAAGGTGAAATCTTGCCCAAATGAGCAACAATTTTTTTTAATTTTTTTTTTTTTCTGATCTAAACGGCAACAAAACATTTTATTTCATGTTACCTTGACAAAAGTGCTGTCTTGTTAATCCTGTTTTGCAATATCTTGCTTATATGCAGCAAATTATAAAGATCTTACCACCAGTGAATCAGGGCAACCTCAATGAAGAAATGCCAGTGAACCGGGACAACCTCAATGACGAAATGCCAGTAAATGGGAGTAAAGAAAAGAGACGAAAGCACTTTGTGAGTATAAATTTTAATCCGTGGTATGCAGTGAGTGATTGGTCATGTTTATTGTTAAGTTCACTTAAGTTGTCATCATGTTGTCATCAATTTGTCATAGAAGTGATTACATAATAGGGTAAGTTACTAAGGCAACAGATCCAAACTGGCATGGCTCACTGCACTCAAATGCAATCATAAATTAATGATTTTAAAGTAGTTAAAAGTCACTGGGTGCTTGGACCAGATGTGAGTAATTTAAATGTGTATAGTTTGCATCAGTATCATCATTGGAAGCTAATCCAGTCATGACATCACTTGGGCAAATAATTCTTGAACTGCATGCACATGGAAGATACAAATGTATCTGGATTTGGAGAAGTTTAATAATATTCGAGAAGTTAAACTGTACTTAAATTCTATCCCATTTTGTTACCTTAACAAATAGGTTTTGGTATTAACACAAATGCCATAGTGTTGAAGACGATTACCTGTCATAGGGTCTGACAGGCATGAGAAAGTTCCTCGTTTGGCCCTTGTCACTCAATTCCCAGTTTCCTGTTACATATTATTTTAAAACTGGGTAGGTGACTTTATTCATTATTTTACATCATTTCATTTGCAATGGTAACCACTGTTAAAATACTCTTTTATTTGTTGCTAAGGTGATTTTAACACACAAATTTCCATCCTTCAAATGTGATTGCATTTTTTCTGAGCGTGATTAGCATTTCAGCCATTTTGAGTCGGCAATGCCAATAATTTCATTATTTATTACTTATCATGCATCAACCACCGTGAAAACCATGTGAAATCAACATTGAGAGATGCCTGTCATTTTCAGCTATGAAAATTTTGGTTTATGTCTTCAAAAATTAGGAAAATTCAAATTTTTAGCAAAATAATGAAAGTTTTAGTGAATCTAGTAAAATGACCGGGGTAGGGAAACGGGAAACTGGGATTTGACTTTCATTGGCCTTAAATTTAGCAGATTTTCATGTTTTCAATGTTGAGTTTTCCTTGTTGTTTTTTAATTTTGCTCTGTACACAAAAATACAGGACTTGCCTTTCCTTGTTTTTTAGCTTCTTGTTAGCCATTTCCTTCGATTTTGGCCTGTAGTCACTCATGCCTGAAAATATCTCCAACAGACCTTATCTCCAATATCTTATGCACACATTGCTTGCATTTGCACAGGACATTAAAGGTATTATCTCGAAAACTGTGAATGTCAAAGAGATATGCCGCAACAAGACTCTAAAGCCAGATCAACGAAGAAATATGGTGAAGGCTCTTGTGACACATCTCACAGAAGAGTATGGTGAAAAGTAAGTTTCAAACACATACTTGCATTTTATACAAGACTCCAAAGAAATTCACAATTTTGTAAATTCTTATCATTGAAAACTGGACACAGGCCTACAACACATCAGCATAGTCTCTTCACCAGACTTGATTGCGCTCCTATCCTCCTGAAAACAGTCTGTGAGCGAAGGCATCACAAACAATGTTTTTGATTGGCTAAGTAGCAAGAAATCGGTATATCCGGAGAATTAAATCTCTTTACAGTCACGATATAGAAACTTAACAGACATGTTACCATTTCCTTAGGTTTACTTTTTGATTGGTACCCTTATTTAACATAAACCCTGCTTTGCATGTGCTGCAAGCATTCTGCTCTAATTTGTTAATTTTTTTTTCTTTCCACAGTCCACATTCATCTGTGAAGGAACTGCTAGCAAGGAATGTCATAGAAACCTTTACTTTCTTGAAAGACCCCATGGGTGTCACTGGACATGTGAGTATTAGTGCATAATTGCTTTCATATACGATTTTGTGATTTCACATACTGACCGTATCGTGTATCCTCATGCAGTCACGAACACGATTTTGAATTTCATAAGACGGGAAAGTTAAAACACCTGGTTTCTTTTGAATTAGCTTCTTAATTTTAATCTTTAAGTATTAAAATTATAAAACGAATTAATTAAAATTGTTTTTACTGCCAATTTTAAAATTATAAACCGACCATTATTGCACAACTGTGATCGACCACAATTATCCGTCAGTATGTGAAAACAATCGGAGATCGTCAATGATACGGCGCACGGGTGACGTATCATCGGCAATCTCCGATTATTGTTTTCACATACTGACGGATCCCGCCCACGCAAAAGTATAGTGAAAGTTAAAGATACGTCCGTATGTGAAAAAAATAATCAGAGATGCACAATTTTTTGTGACTTATCATATATAGGCTACTTTTGCTGTTTGTTATAATAATAAATAATAATAATAATAAGATTTGTAAAGCGCACATATCCACCCTGCAGGGCGCTCAAGGCGCATATGATTTGCACCATAGAAGGGCTGTATCATGGATACCAATGTAGTTTTTAAGACGAGACAGTAGAAGATTATGGTCGACAGTGTCGAATGCAGCACTTAAATCTAATAATACTAATGCAGTAATTTTCCCTTTGTCAAGTGCAGAGAGAATGTCATTATTAACACGGATAAGTGCTGTTTCTGTTCCATGATATTGTTTATATGCTGACTGAAATGAATCATATCTTTTATCAACCCCTACCATTTTAATTTGATGAAGTAATGTTTTTGAAGTGTTTATCTAACATTTCGATGTAATTTGATAAATTGTTACTCAAAGGTTGATGCGCAGTGGATCTCGATAATTTGCGATTTTTCAACAGTGATTTTCTTGAAAACCTTTTCGGGAATTTGTTTACAATACGTCAGTATGTGATGTCAACGACGATTAGATCAGGATCAGAATAAGGAAAACTCAAAACGACGGAATGTCTATGTAGTGGGAATGCAAGCTTATTCACAATCATCCAAATTAGATTTGTTCCAAAGTCTTAACACGTGGTTGGTCTATACTACTATACAATTTTGTGTGCGAACCAGAGACATTTTACTTCTCAGTAGGCCGTGGTAAATTTGCTCCTGGCCTATTCCCTGCTTATTTCCCAGCCTTAATTACTTCATGACAATGTTATTGTCCACTCGGGATTTCTGACTTCGCAGTGGATTTCCACCTGCTTGATTCTTGTTATTTGTGCATTTCACATTTCACTTTTAGCTTGCTACAGGGATTTTAGTTATGTTTTGTTTTGTTTTTTGTTTTTAGGCTAAATAAGCTTGAAAATCTTTACTTTTGTGTGACTGTCAATTTTTTTTTTCCCTGATAGGAAGCCTGGTATATAAAAGGACGAAAAGGCTGGCCTGCTACTGGCTACCTGGAGGCTAGATTACGGTATACGCGGATGCTCCTGCGAACTGGTGAAGATGGTGGTATAAGCAAGACCAAAAAGAATAAACAAGAAAAGAAAAAGGAAATGGAACAAGTTGAACAAGATGCAATCCCAGGTGTGTAGTCATTAATAAAAGTGCGGCAGTGCCAGTGTTAGGCAGGCTTCCATTGCTATTTTATGGTGGCGCAATTCATACATTGAACAAATGGCACCAAGGAATATTGCATTATGGGATTGTTTACCATTTACCAGACTTATCATGTGGGACTAGGAAGGATATTACAAAAAATTAATTTTTTAATCCAAAAATCCACCGATGTAGGCTGCACTGGATAGAGATTGATTGCACTGTTATTAGATAGTGAAAACTAGGTTTCATGAAGTGGACAATCTTTAACACCTGAAAGTGAAAGCCATTTGTATCAGAATCTCAACATTCTTTATACAGTAAAGAATAGCAGATCATTATCCGATACTCTTTTTTTTTTCGCTATGGGTTGTGCATGGATACATTTGCAAAATTGTCCATGGTGACCCTGTTGCCAAATCTACTCGCATCAGGAGCAAAAGTCAAAATTTTAAACTATTTAGAATTGCAAAAATAACATTGTTAACATGTTGCACATAAATAGAAATGCAAGAGTGTCAATGGTGACCCTGTCATTTCACCTTCTGTTAAGGGGAACTATAAAAGTCACTTTTGCGATGCGATCTTGTAACTTTGCAATGTAAAAGAATTGTTTGATTTTTATGCTTTTAAATACATTAAGTTTTTTTCAAGGAATGATCCATCAGTCTTTATGAACATGAGTTTTAGGGTTATATGACTTTGTTTTATTTATTTGTATATAATTTTCAGAGGAAGAAGATGTGGAGTTGGTAAATTGGCTCCAGCACAACAGAGAAAGTGATAAAGTCAAGGAGTATATGCGTAGAACAGCTAAATCAAGATATATGTGGATAAGAAGAACAAATGACAGACCTAGTGTACGAGAAACGTTTTAACGATATCCTCGCCTTTTGGATGATGGCATGGTAAGGTGGCGGTTGGGTGGCAACCATGTTTAAAGTGAGATTGGGTTATTCCAGAAATTTTTGGCACCAACCCCCTTAAAGAAACAGCTTTAAAAAAATGGGAATTTTAGAAATCCCTCCCATTTTATAAGGGGAGGGGTAACAAAAATGTCTGGAATAGCCCATTGAAACTTGAAAGATGCTTTACATAGCTGGGGTGTTTGCCTCTGAGAAAAGGGGAAAATTAGCTCTGAAATGAAGATGAAACAATCAGTTTTTAATTTGGAGTAGTGATTTAGTAAATGAGTAACAATTAGCATATTGTATGATTGGGCTTTCAATGCTTTCCAGAACTGGATTATGGGAAATTAAACTTGTTGAATGGTGTCTCTGGTCTGGTATTCCAATTTTTCATTGTTTCAATGCCATAATAAAACTAGAGAAAATTATAATAAAATTAAGTACTTGTACACTAATGCATATCAAAGTTCTCACATAAAATGATTTTAGAGTATGTTTAGGGTATATCATCAATGATATCAATTAGAACGGTATGATGCAAGGTACTTCAAATTAAGTGTAAGACGAGCCTTTGTATGAAAATTGGTTTATAAATTTGCCATTTCTTTACCATCATTTCCATGCTCGTAATTTTCTGATATCGGATATCATCAATGTCCATCTGTACCCTGGGGAATATTTACTAGTCTGTGATGTGACATGTCTGTAGTAATTTGAATCAAATATTTAAAAATTTGCAAAATGCATAATTACAAAAGGCCTTTATTGCCAATCTAACTTTGTCTACAGCAAAACAGCAGTTCTTTCATTTCTTGTTTTCTGTTATCTCACACATCTAACTTCTATTATTTTTTTTTATGCAGGTAGAACAAGATTTTGCGGAGACAGTTTCAGGGGACGACAAGCTCTTCACTTTGTGGCCGAAATTAGCCCCCCAAATACTAGAGTATGGTGTTGCACGAGTTCAGTCTTGGTATTCTTATCTGAATGTTGAAGTGAATGACTATGAAGACCTCATTAGACTTACTCAAGGTAATATTAGTAGACATCTATCATACAACAGCATCAGCATTCGACATAAGGGGTTGGTTATCCAGTTGTCCGAGACAAATCAAAATAAGCCTCAGGCAACCTAATCGTAGCCTCAGGTTGAAGTTCAATGAATAATGAGGGCACCTTGGAACTGTTGTGAAGAACCTAATGTGTGTCCAAGTTGGACAAGGTTCCTTTTTTTCCTCATGTCGAACACTGACCAGCATCATTCCCCTGCTATGGTCTAATGTCAGCTATGGGTTTAATCTCATACCAAAATAAAACTTGGTTTCTTTCAAGATAGTGATGATCCCGTTAAATATCCTACACACATTTGTTTTTCCTATATTCAAATATTGGGCTGAGGAAATAGGTCTCAAATGTTGCATACACTGACTGACCCTAACACTTAATCCTAGTTTTAAGGACGAGTAAAGGTACATAATTATTTCTCACCCCAATTCTTGAAATCAAAATTTGGCTTCAAAACCAGGTAATTATAAATACTCCTTTTTCCAATTTATCTTGACTAACAGAGGAGAAGGAAGTGTTGGCGTTCAGTATGCTGCCGTTGATTTGTAGGGGACAATGTCGGGGAAAGAGAGGAAAGTGCTCCTTTAAGGAATCGCTAGAGGTGTTCATAGATTTCAAGCCGGTAAGTTATATTTTTAGGTTTCCTTTGTCAATGTGTTAAGGTGCAAAAGAACTAAAGAGTTAAACTGGGACTGTATGGCAAAATTTGGGAAAATCATTGATAAAATGAGTATTCAGACCACAAAATTAGTTCATACACTCCGCATTGAAGCATGCATTAAAACGCTCAATTTAATTGGTCAGTAGGCAACTTTGACGCATTCATTAATCTTGAACAATTGTACATTGCATAGTGTGTGGTGCAATTCGACGAACGCGCGTGTGCGCACGTGTTATACACACGCGTGTATCAGGAATGTTTCATTATAAAGGACGGGCAAAAGTAATGATAAAGACTGACGGGTGTTTGTATTTTTCTTCATTGTTTTGCGGTAAAATAAAATCAAATAATTATGATATTTTAATTCTTTACAATTAAATCCCAATCGATGTCTTGTATGAATTAGATTAATAACTGCTTCTTACTTTACACTCGAGAAATTGTACAAAAATAATGCAGCTTGTGCTGAAGTTGGGAGTTGTCCGCGCTCACTCGCAAGGGTAGCGCTAGGTTTCAAAACTCTGGTGAAAATGACCAAAATTGAATCTGTTGCATTGTGGTCTATTGGGCATTTCACAAAATGTCGGGGGTTTTAAACGGGTTAGCGCTACCAACTCCAAGTCCAGCTTTTGGTGCATTATTTTTGTACAATTTTACTTGCGCAAAGTAAGACGCAGCTATTAATCTATAATTAATAGACACATGACTGTACTAAAATACTGCCTAAAGTAATGCCTGATTGACCCCAATGCACATACCCCATGTATTGTATAGGGACCAGTCTCTATCAGGTCAGTATTCAATCATGCTTATCATAGCTATTTGCTGGGTGGGTGAGCATTATCACTGCAAAACCAGTGCCCTAATTTGGATTATTCTGCACATTATCTTCAGTGTTCCAATCAAAAATAGGATGCAGAATATGCAAATGCCCTTGAAAATAGGGCACTAAATTGGCACATAAACCATAAGTCAATATAACAGTTTATCTTTGGTGCTAATCCGATTAAACATTCTAAATTCAGCTACCTATGATCTTGTGTGCCTTATTCATTATTCTATTTTAAGTGCATTGCCCAATTGATTGGAAGACAAAAGATAGTGGAGAATAATCACCATTGTTGTGACAGATTAAAAAATAGTGATCTTTACAAAATAGGGCATTTTCCCAGTGTATGTAGTACATTGTTTAAAGAATTGCAAAGGAATGTCCCACAAACCTACCAATGACGATAGAGGTTAGGATTTTTGATAAGGTGCACTGTATTTATTTTGGTATCCATTTTCAAGTCCATACTAATGTGTCTCCGTTTTTTTCCCATTTAGGAGGGGACAGATTTGGAATTCTACATTTCAAATATTGACAGGAAACAGAAGCCACAACCTTTCATCTTGTTGCTGGGGGGATCAAGGATGAAGCCACTGCAAGTGTTTGTGATCGTGGAGAGGAAACACATTGCCTTTGACACACTTCACAAAGCAGTGGACTATGCTTTTAAGCTACACTATGTCATTGACATAGATTATCAGCCTCAATGCCAAGCTGCGTGGCAATTCTTGCAATCTGTAGCCTACAAAATTCCAGGTGATGCAATGGCAAGTTCAGTTATTGAAATGAGAACATATTTATCCTTGGGAGAAGAACAATAGGACTCGAGGAGTTGTATGAACAGTTAATTAGCCACTGCAAAAATGGACAAACTTTTCTTTAAGAAGAGTAATTAGCTTATAGCTGTTTTAGAATTTACTTCAAATTCAGAATTTCTTGTTAATGAAGTTGTTGTTGAGGTTCTGCACATAGTTAGGCAAAAAAAGGGTTTGTTTGCCCATAGACCATATTTTTAAGTTGGGTCGGTCGGTCAGGGAAACAACTACAAAAATGACACCTTAAATCAATGGTACATTTAAATAAAATGTTGGAAGTGGTCACACAGAGAAGTATTAAAATGCTCTGACGCTACCGTTCATGCGTTCACATATTAAATCCAGAGACGATAGACACAAGCAATAGGATGTGTTGTAGCTTCGTTGAAGTTTTAAATGTTTTGATGGTGGCAACTGAAGTTTTTAACCCATGTTTCACTGAAATGACAGCGCAAATTCGCCGCACTCGCAAGATGTGTTGGTCGCCATTTTCTTTCACTCCAAATTTTTAACATACTTAAAGCTCTGTGCCCTTTACATCACTGAGCTTGATAAATATGTTTTGACGTTTTATTTGTCTTTATATCAGTTGTATGGTCACAAACATCAATTAAATATATTTTAACAAACACCATGTGAAGATAAGTCAAATATGTGTTTAATTTTACATTTTGTAGAACATTTCAAACCACTTAAAATATCCCAAACTTGGTATACTTCATTTACACGATAGTTTTTCATCATGTAGAGAGACATCCCAAAATGTTTAGGTGTATGCCGTCTTCCGAACTGAAAACTGCATTCGCACGATGCAAATATTTTAAATTTAGAAACCTCTATAGTATGAATGCACAGGTCTAAAATCGTCTTAAAAAAGTGAAATCTCATTTTCTAGTGGATTTGGTGAATTTCTGTCATTCTTCAATAGAAAATTTGAAGAAAAAAAAGTTTTAGAAAAAAACACACCTTTTATTCGGTTCGGTCAGGCCGCAAATTATTGTCGGTTGAACAAGGGCAAACAAACTTTTTTTTTTTTTACCGTATGCTAGTATTAGGGAGCTGATAACCATTTATTTTCCCCCTCAATTGTGAAGGGTGATGGTAAAATGTCGGAACTATTTTTTTGAACAGTTTTTTGTGCAGTACCGCTTGCGGTACTGCACAACTCCGCTTGCATTGCCGCGAAGCGGGAATGCCAGGCCCGCTTGGTATCTCCGCTCGCGGATATGCACCCATTTATTAGCATTTCCGCAAGCGGACGTAACACCCGCTTGCGGGGATACACATATTTGTTCACATTTCCGCTTCGCGGGCTTGTCGCTTTTGGATCGCTTTTCCCCACGCGGTAATGCACACATTTATTGGCACTTCCGTAAGCGGAGCCAACTACCCGCTTGAGGGGTTACCATTATTTGTTCACATCTCCGCTTCGCGGAATTGTCGCTTTTAGATTGCTTTTCCGTGCACGGGAATGTCCATATTTGTGTGTACCTCCTCTTGAGGGGTTACCATTATTTGTTCACAATTCCGCTTCGCGGACTTGTCGCTTTTGGATCGCTTTTCCCCACGCGGCAATGCACACATTTATTGTCGCCCTATCACAATTTTGGCAAAGTTTAAGTTGACATGGATTAAAAAGCTCGCGGATTCAGAATATAACACATGAACAAATATTCCTATTTCTTTATTGAAAAAAAAAGAAGACATGGTTGAAGTTAAATATTTTCAAATGCCGAGTTTTTAGAATACCGCAATTTTACCAGAACTTGATCAACGTTTGGCTTGAAACCCCAAAATACAGGAACTATTAACGAAATAGAAAACTGGGAGATATGATATGGAATATTGAGTGTAGTTTGAGCAAAGGTATAATACATTACTTTAAGGAATGGATAAGATAAAGAATAGGTATTATTTATGCGCATTATAAATACCCTTTTATTATTATTATTATTATTATCACAATTATTCAAAGATAGGGAAGTTCGGGGATTGTAATCTTCTATTAAAGGAATATTATGTGATGTTTTTAGAAAGTATATTTTCTTGCAGAGTTACATTTCTATCACATTGCATAACATGTGTATATCTATTTGATAAATACTACTTTATGAAGGGTTATGAAGTCTGATTATGAGCGATGGCGAACTTGCCCCGGCCTATGGGCATGATGGGCGAGCTTCCCCCCACCCTCCAGGGGTGGTGCATGCGCACTTTGAGACACTGTCGTGATGGCCTACTTATCACTTTACACTCAGGTTTAGGGTATTGAAATTGTGGTCGTACGTAGCCAAGATATCAATCTTTTATTTAATCTTTCATATATATAGGTCCAATCATTCTTTAATAAATCTGACGTCTCGAACCCATTTCAAATGAAAACGGGCAAACACTCTCCACTCTCCCCTAGTGGTGAAATGTTTACATTTGATGAAATAAAAATAGTTTTGTTCATAAAGCTAATTGCATACAATACATAGCTGTAAAGCATGCGATACCTATACGTTTGTGGTAAAATAAAAGAGGCGTTAAATCGGAAATTTGTCGTGGTAATTTTGCGTAAAAGTGAACATTTTATAAATCGAACACGATTTGCGATATTTTGATTTATAAGATCTATTGTATTCCACTATTGAAAACGGTCCACACTCTAGTCCGAGCTGAATCCGACTATCACAAAAACCAGAATGTTTGTTGTTGGTGTTGCTAAATGCGTGTAATAATCACACTATTTTGTCATTATATCGCATTTAATGGTTGAGAAAATATCTGAGAATGTTGATTTGTCTTTGTTAGTTAGCTATTATGTATCATATGAATCCACTTGTTAAATGCATATTATGTCATCTTTTCCATGGGCGCCCTCTATTCATGATTTTATTTTAAAGATTTTATTTTAAAGTAGATTTATTGCAGATTTACATTTCCGATCATAAATTCATAAATCAAAAATATATTCTGAGTTTCAGAGCGATACGATTCCTAATTGTGGTTTTAGAGTGAATTTAGAATGAAAAATAAGTTGTCGCGCAGACTCATTTGGCAACGGTAGGCCTACAATAAAATATTGGGATACTTTTTGCTAGTGATAGTGATTAAATTGCCGTATTGGTTGCCTTCATATTCTGATAACAAAAATGTCTTAAACAATTTTACTTTGAGTACACTTTGTTCACCCTGACTGGGATACTGATAATTTTAATATTTGACTCACTGTATCATGGGATAGTTGGAAATTAAAAGTTTTGAATGCTGCTGGTGGGATAAAGATATTGATGATATTATCAAAAAACGCAAAGCTGCTTGTAAGTTACATAGACAATGGTGTAAAGGTGATAAGAGGGCTACTATTGAAGAGGGATAAGCTTTGGGGTGATTACCAAGTCAAACGTCATAAATCCCTAATCAAGGATAACATTATGCAAATGCATATTGATAGGTCTATTCAAATTGCTCAATGGTGGTCCTCTTTGTTGTAAGTTCTGGCAATAACTCAGTGGTAAGCAACCTAAACAGGATGTTCATTGTCTCATCAAGGGGCCAGGGGGTAATAATATAATATTTGATAAAATGAAACAATAAGTTTTGCAATATTGGAGAACGCTTGGTAAAATGAATGTAAACATGAATACCGAGGAGGATTATGAATCAATAGATGTTAAGAGATTTGTAAATAATATTTGAACTTGTAATTACAATTACTAGTGTATTGATAATAATTGTATAAGTTATATTGACCTAGGCCTAAGCTTAGATATAATTAGAGATGCTATTAGGAAATGTAAGAATGTTAAAATCGTCAGGATTGGATGACATTACTAATGAATTATTGAAAAATGGTGGCACGTGCCCCATCAACCGCTCGATATTATCCTTATTTCGTAAAATTATTGAATTGCAATCTACACCATCTGCTGAGTGGAATAGGGCCTAAGGGTGTTAAGAATAAGGAGATCGCAAAGATCTTAATAATTGCACGCGCGGAAAAGCAATTCAAAAGCGACAACTCCGCGAGGCGGAAATGTGAACAAATAATGGTATTCCCGCAAGCGGACATTTGAAGAATATTTCGATGACTCCGCTAGCGGAAGTATTAAGAAATATGTTCTTTCCCGTGCGCGTAAAAACAACCCAAAAGCGACAACTCCGCGAAGCGGAAATACGATTAAATAATGGTAATACCGCTAGCGGGCATTTTGATGACCCCGCTTGTGGAAATGCTGAAATATTATTGCTTTTCCGCGCGCGGCAAAGCAATCCGAAAGCAACAATCCCGCGAAGCGGAGATGTGCATTTTGTTTTGCTTTTCCGTGCGCGGCAAAGCAATCCCGAAGCAACAATCCCGCGAAGCGGAGATGTAATTTTTAAATAAACTATTCCCCAGACCATTACCTGCGTTCAAACGTGCACAGAATATATCTGACCAAATCGTGAGATCAAGGCTCCCGCCATCTGAACACACAAAGATGAAAGATGCCGCACCTTCGATCCATGACAACTCATCAACAATGCACTATCCGCCGACGCCCAAATCCGGTCCACTTGAACCTGCTTATCCAAATGCCGATTTCAATGATTTTGATTTTGAAGTACTTCAATGCTTATTTGACTAAGCGTGGGAATGAAATTGTTTATCCCGGCACGGGAACCTAATTTAATATCTCAATAATTAATTACTAATTAACAAAGTAATTGTTTATCTTAATTTTTGATTTGATTCTGTCTATAAACCTATCATCTCTACCATGTACAAATGTGAATACCATGATTACACCTATCTAGATATCAGTGATACGCTTGTAAGCTATACCAAAAGCATACACAACAGCCTCACTAAGATCTAAAATCAAACATTATGAACTTGTACGGATGATAAAGACATGATTTAATAACACATGCTAAAAATGGAGTAATTTTGTCAACTTGCGTGATCTTTTAAGAACGACGCATTACAGAATTATGCCAAAAACTATACCATGAATCATCTTAAAGTTATTGCTCCCCCTTCCCCCATATTGCCATTAAACGGCGTAGCTGATGAGAATCTCTAACTGAGATTCGAAACCGGTCCTACCCTTCTGTTGAAATACCGCATATCATCAACATATGCCTATGATTACATTTATTTCACTGTGTATGATCCATGCCTGTTATTGATAATGCATTGTATCTTTTAGCCTCGATAGATCATGTTGTTTAGGGCGGACCCCCACTAAATACTTTAGGAGTCAACTCTACTCTAAAGGTACTAGTGATTCTATATTGTTTACCCCTTCTGTTTAAATACCGCATATCATCAACATCCGGGATCAGCATATGCCTATGATTACATTTATTTCACTGTGTACCCATCATGCCTTTTATTGATAATGCACTGTATCTTTTAGCCTCGATGGCGGACCCCCACTAAATACTTTACGAGTCACCTCTACTCTACATTTATTTCATGGTAATACCGCTAGCGGGCATTTTGATGACCCCGCTTGTGGAAATGCTGAAATATTATTGCTTTTCTGCGCGCGGCAAAGCAATCCGAAAGCAACAATCCCGCGAAGCGGAGATGTGAATTTTGTTTTGCTTTTCCGTGCGCGGCAAAACAATCCGAAAGCGACAATCCCGCGAAGCGGAGATGTGAATTTTGTTTTGCTTTTCCGTGCGCGGCAAAGCAATCCCGAAGCGACAATCCCGCGAAGCGGAGATGTAATTTTAGAATAACTACAAGCGGTAAGTTTGTGCCGCGTTGGGAAATGTAAACAAATACGTGCATGTCCGTAAGCGGGAAAGCAAAGCCAAAGCGACAATTCCGCGAAGAGGAATTACAAACAGGAAGTGGTACCTCCGCTTGAGGACTTTTTCCCCCGCTTGCGGCAATGCCAATAAATGTGTGCATATCCGCAAGCGGAGATACCAAGCGGAGCTTACATTCCCGCTTCGCGGGAACGCAAGCGGAGTTTTGCAGTACCGCAAGCGGTACTGCAAAGAATTCGGTCCATTTTAATACCTGAATGTCGGGGATGATAAGAAAATTGAAATCCATCCATGGGAACCCTTTGATGATAAGGAAATTGAAATTCATCCATTGGATACATTTTGAGCATTGCCTGAATAAATTGTCATTTTCATGTTTTCCATAATGCTATGTATAGGGGTGCATGTTCAGACCCATGTACATGGGGCTCCTGTGGATGGATTTTCAATTTTTTTATCATGCATGGCCTTGACAATCACCCTCTACATTTGACTAATATATGAGAAGGAAGTGTTAGCCTTCAGTATGCTGCCATTGATTTGTAGGGGACAATGTCGAGGAAAGTGCTCCTTTAAAGAATCACTAGAGGTGTTCACCTGTCCATATACTACAATGTAGTGTTTTCTTCTCAGGATAAAAAGCTGATTGTATAGGAGATGGCAGAATAATTAGTTTGTAGAGTTGAAAAGTGATTGTTAAAAAGCTGATTGTATAGGAGATGGCAGAATAATTAGTTTGTAGAGTTGAAAAGTGATTGTTATTTTAAGGGATTGATGATTCTCATTTGATTGTAAATAAGTTTGACTGTAAAGGGGGGGCAAACTATAGTCTATGTCAAAGTACCTTTTGGGTGGCCGACGCGCGCGTGTGTTATTCAGATTTAGTAGGCGGGAACAAACACAAATTTTCCACCAATCACACGCTTAAAGTACGCTTAAAATCCGAAAGGTATTTTGACACAGAGTATGGAGTTGAAAAGTTACTGTTAAGGCATTGATGTCATTCAAAGTTTGTAAAGGGGGAAAACTAGAGTTGAAAAGTGACTGTTAAGGCATTGATGCCATTCAAAGTTTGTAAAGGGGGAAAACTAGAGTTGAAAAGTGACTGTTAAGGCATTGATGTCATTCAAAGTTTGTAAAGGGGGAAAACTAGAGTTGAAAAGTGACTGTTAAGGCATTGATGCCATCCAAAGTTTGATTGTAAAGGGGGGAAACTAGAGTTGAAAAGTGACTGTTAAGGCATTGATGTCATTCAAAGTTGTAAAGGGGGGAAACTAGAGTTGAAAAGTGATTGTTAGGCATTGATGCCATTCCAAAGTTTGATTGTAATGGGGGAAAACTAGAGTTGAGAAGTGATTATTAAGCATTGATGCCATTCAACGTTTGATTGTAAAGGGGCAAGACTTGAATTGAAAAGTGACGGTTAAGGCATTGATATCATTCAGAGTTTGATTGTATAAAGGGGGAAAACTATAGTTGAAAAGTGACCATAAGGCATTGATATCATTAAAATTTGATTGTAAAGGGGGGGTGGCAAACTAGAGTTGAAGCGACTGTTAAGGCATTGATGCATGCATTCAAAGTGTGATTGTAAATTTTGGCAAATTACTGTAAAAGTGGAAATGTTGGCGCTACATTTATTTTCGCGCTTTTCGCTAAATTTGTCTAGCGCGAAAATAAATGTACTTCGAAAAATAATGTTTACGTGCGCAAAAATAAAAACGTTCAAATTTATCCAAAATTGACCATGCGCGAAAATTTCCACTTATACAGTATAAGAGTTGAAAAGTGATATAGATTGATATTTGTACATTAGCAGTGGGCCTATTTAGAGGGTATTTGGCAGAACTTAAACAATTTGCACTTTGACCTCTGAATATTTATTGCTCCGGATGCCCCCAAACAATAAACAGATGAATAATTCTTACGCAATAAATTTTTAATATTAGTTTAAGCCAAAAAAAAAGAAGTTTGTCTCAGAAACTTGCCCCTATAGCTAAGTGAAATCCGAAATAGCTCATAGCCCTACGCACTGGCCCCATTTTTATCAGATGAGTTTTGATATAAATGTAGCATTTTTAAGGCACAAAAAAAGCAGTGATAAAAATTGAAAATTGCAGACATAGGATGGTCCTGCCATTTTTTGTGCTAAAAGAAAAAAGTTTCTGAGACAAACCTTTTTTTTTTGTGGCCTTTTTGTTATATTCAAAACATAAAAGTTTTCACATACTATACTCGGTTTGGCCATCTCGAGACAGTGACGTAACTGAACAGGCGCAGCTTTTCGCACGCGTGTGTATCTTCCGCCTTTCAACGCTCGTGTTTGTACGCCAGCGCCGCGAGTATGCGCGCGCGTTATGTGATGCAATAAGTAGAATACGCGGTTACGTCACTGTCTCGAGATGGCCAAACAGGGTATAGTGTCAGATATTAAAAAATAATAATAAGATTTGACCCTGTATGTACATGATACCGTCTGGAAGATGTTGACATTGTATTGTTGTTTTGAAGATAATGTTGAAATAAACAGTTGACCACAACCAGTATTGCAAAGTAGTCATTTTCTGAATGTCATTTCTTAATGTAAGCAACATATATTGAACAGCACTGTTTAAAATGTAATCAGCTATTTTAAACAACCCTGTTAAACAGTAAAATACTATATAAACATGAGTTGTTTAAGATTTTAAACATTGCTGTTTAAAAGTTACATGGTACCCTTAAACAACATGGGTTGTACAAAATTATCTTTATACAACAGTTGTTTAAAAGTTAACCAACTATTTAAACAACCACATGTTTAAAAATTAAACAACTGTAAGTTGTTTAATTTTTAAACAAGGTTGAGCGATCATCTATTGATACAGTGGTTGTTTAAAATTTTAAACAACTTGTTTAATTTTTTCTAACAGTGTATGTACAGCAGCTTGGGAGTGAAACCCCTATAGCGTGACAGAGCTGGACTCCACTATCCATTTATAGTAATGAAAATTACAAAATTTTGGAAGGAAAGAAAAATTGCTCTATAACCTTATAACACCACACGGCAACAGATTATCTTTCCGATGGAAAAAATTCCCCCGAAAGGTCATCCTGACCCCCCCTCATTTAAGTTTACAAACTAATTTGTAATAGCTAGCTAATTGTCAATATTTAATTTTACTTGTAAATTACTTAATGCAAGTAAGACAAAAGTATTTTGCCATAGGCGCAAGTCTCAAATTATGTTCCTCATGTTAGCGTAACAAAGACGCCCTATCTCTGTTTGCCTCCTTATCTCCACCATCAGTTACCAGAGCATCCTGGTCTGCCGCATCATCCTGAAAACTGACACTCCTCTTTGGAGTGCCAGGTGTCCCGCTATCTTTTGACGTGTTTGGAGACGTCTTGTTGGAGGATTGGAAGATTGGACCTTTTAGTTGTATGTGTTTTGTCATTTGCCAGATCATCACTGTTGTCTCATCAAAAGCTGTATTTGCACCCTGGCTTTGTTGACTTTTTTGAAGATTTTGAAAATTTTGCAAACTTTCAGTCATAACTTTATTTTAAAAATGTTCTAACGTTAGATTCTTAAAGTGCTTGCTAAGAGGGTGATGCACGTCCGTGCTGTGCGCGAAGCTCTTTATAAATCTAACGTTAGAAGGGACCTCCAATCAATACGGTAATAAACTGCGGACTCCTGCCATCACAGCGAGTATCAAGCAGGCTGCATAGTAGATTAGCTAAAACTCCTCAAAACGTACAGATTGTGTCACATGTGTGCTATATATTGTATGTTATTATTATGTTAGGCCAAATATTTTTAAAAAAACTTGTTTCTCGTCCCCTCCCGCTTCCCTTTTTGACGATTTTGAAAATTTCTTTTTATTTTGCAAACTTTCAGTCATAACTTTTATTTTTAAAATGTTCTAACGTTCTAACGTTAGATACTTAAAGTGCTTGCTAAGAGGGCGATGCACGTCCGTGCTGTGCACGAAGCTCTTTATAAATCTAACGTTAGAAGGGACCTCGAATTAATACGGTAATAAACTGCGGACTCCTGCCATCACAGCGAGTATCAAGCAGGCTGCATAGTAGATTAGCTAAAACTCCTCAAAACGTACAGATCGTGTCACATGTGTGCTATATATTGTATGTTATTATTATGTTAGGCCAAATATTTTTTAAAAAACTTGTTTCTCGTCCCCTCCCGCTTCCCTTTTTGAAGATTTTGAAAATTTCTTTTTATTTTGCAAACTTTCAGTCATAACTTTATTTTTAAAATGTTCTAACGTTCTAACGTTAGATACTTAAAGTGCTTGCTAAGAGGGCGATGCACGTCCGTGCTGTGCACGAAGCTCTTTATAAATCTAACGTTAGAAGGGACCTCTAATCAATACGGTAATAAACTGCGGACTCCTGCCATCACAGCGAGTATCAAGCAGGCTGCATAGTAGATTAGCTAAAACTCCTCAAAACGTACAGATCGTGTCACATGTGTGCTATCTATTGTATGTTATTATGTTTAGGCTTCAGATGGGTGTAACATGATAACGAAACGGTTGATTTTTAAATTTAATCAATACTTATATTGATCCTTGTCATAAAGAAACCATTCTGTAGTAGAATCCTTTTGTTTATATTGCATGATAAGCTAAACAAAATGGATCTAAATCTTTAAACTAGTTTTTCTCAAAATGGCCAAAATGGAGTTACGTCACTGACCCCTCGAATTGTTAACTATCTTATTTCTTTAGCATATGAAAACAGACGGTACTGCGCATCCTTGCCACTCTGCAAGATTCAGTGTAACACACACTGCAAACCTGGTAACGGCAATGAGCGTGAAACAGGTGATGGATGATGGGCAGATGACGACGACAAAATGGCTGCATTTCCGTTAAATACGGACCTGGTCTGGTTCGGACACTGAACAAAGAAGAATGCCATCATTTCTTAATAAGGATGTAATCTATTTGGGTTCCTCACTCTGTCTCCAGGGCTTTTCCATGTCCACAATCTGCGGGGATGCTGTTGAAAGAAAGTGTTGCCCACCATCAGGTCATTAGACTGACAGAAATCGTCTAAGGTGATTCCGCGATCATTTTGTTCTCCTAAACCATATTTTCCAATTAGCTTTGATGTAACTACTCGCTTGCCAATCTTTGCATTCCAGTCTCCCATGATCATAAGCATGTCTTTGCTAGGAATCTTGTCCATGGTGTCTTGGAGTTGACCATAAAAGTCCTCCATAGTTTCATCAGATGCAGTTGATGTTGGTGCATAAACCTGGATAATTGAGATGTTCATGGGACGGGCTTGGAGTCGGAGTGTAATGATTCTGTCGCTGATTGGGTTGAAACCCAGAAAAGATTTAGCTGATTTCTTGTCCAAGATGAAACCTACTCCGTGTTCCCTCATCTTTGCCCGAGTACACAACTGTGTAGCCATCATCGGTAATGAAACGGCCTTGGTTGAGCCACCAGGTCTCTGATATGCCAAGCATGCTGATGCCTTGCTCTCCCATTCGGGTTGTGACTATCTCCATCTTACCGGCATTCATTCCTTGTACATTCCATGTGCCAAGGATTTGTCGTTTCCTTAGGTCCTTAGGCGACACTGTATAGAGTCTTTATATTACACCAATGCAGCAAATGTCCTCGTTTGTGTATACTGTTCTGAGCTTCTTCCAGGAGTTGCATGGGAATATAAGACTGCAGAAATGTTAAGACTGCAGAAATGTACCCCAAGTTCAAAGCCTGCAGCGGCAAATCCAACATAAGAATCAAGAAGAGGAAGACGCAACCCAAATAATCTTTAGTAGTCGGGTTTTTCACATATACCTAACTCTACTGTACCACAGACAATGACCCAATTTAACTCAAATGGTAGAGAATCAGTCTAAAAGGTTAAGGTTCAAGGTTCAAATCCTTGGATGGGAGAGTCGTTTTTTGAGTGGTCATGGCTCTTTTTTCCTAGTTGTGAGCTTCTTCCAGGCGTTGCATGGAATATAAGACGGCAGAAATTTACCCTAAGTGCAACGCCTGCAGTGGCAAATCCAAGATAAGAATCAAGAAGAAGAAGACGTACGCAACCCAAATTATCTGTAGTAGTCAGATTTTTCACATATACCTAACTCTACTGTGTGACCTCGGACAATCTCATTTTGTGGCAACCAAATAAGAGTGTTCAAAACTAAATTAAGACTGTGGCCTATGATAGGCCTAGGTGATGTTGTTCTTGTTGTTTGGTGGAGTAAGTCTTAAGTTTAACCAGGAAAAATATGAGAAAAAGTAGAGCATCAGTGTTTAAGCTGAAGGTTCAAGGTTCAAATTCTTGGATGGGAGAGTGGATTTTTGTGAGTGGTCATGGCTCTTTTTTTCTAGTTGAGGCGTAACTTTATACTTGCCAAACCACTGTGTAAGAGAGTCAAGTTCTGCTGCAAATTCCTGCAGCCAGCTGCTGACTGACATCCATGTGTATGACCAAGAGAGAATTTCAGAATAACAGCTCAGTGGTTTGAAGAAAAACAAGCGTGTCGAGTTCATTTTGTCTTTCAAGTAATTGTAAATAAACTAACTGTGTTTCATAAAACTATTTGTGTAAATATATGGGCCTTACAGTGAAGGAAAGAGAAGACGGGTAGGTACCAGCACAGTTATTATGAACAACACATACACCAGCTTTCAAATAAATACATAAAAATGTATTTATTTATAACTACACTTTGTATGAGGGAAAAAATACTAAGTACGGTCGCAAGGCAGCAGTTCAGGTCAAAAATTAAGTCCAAACGTATCTTGGCAAACCAAACTAATTACGTGTTTAGGGTGCTTTTTGTGAGCCATTGGACGCGCATGATACCCTCTTTGTAATGATCACTGACCCTGACCCCCCCTCCCCCCCCGGGGGTCCAGATAACTCTTTGACAGCATGTGCACGATAGTCTCAGCACAAAAGTAGGGGGCTGTTGGCAGGTATACGAAGAAAGACATTTCGGAGCTATCATGGCGTCGGTATATCGCACACGTCTATGCAGATGAGGGGAGTGGATTTGTTGTTATTCATAACCCTAACCCTAACCCAAACCCAAAGAACACATACCCTAACCCTAACCCAAAGAACACATGCGCCAGAGATGACTGGGAGTCCGAATCATTAGGAAGGATACAGTATTTAGAGACAATTAATTGCCTTGAGATGTATATCAGCCAATTTTGAGCCTGCGACCTGGAATATTAGACCCCAACTGGAAATTTCCCGTCCCCTTTGGAGTGTGGACTGACAATTTACCCTGAATGCATACATATTACTGAAAAGTGAACCAGGGGCTCTAGTATATAACCCTTGTGTATTTGAGTGAAAAAATTGGGTAGATTCTTGCAAACCATATTTTTTCAACTTAGTATATCATAAAATTATACAAAAATATGGTTTGCATTTTTTTGGTGGCCATCTTGGTATAGTGGCAGCCATCTTAAAAGGGGGAAGATTTGTACAGGGGTAAAAATGAAAATTGGTTAAATTGCTGTTAGCGGGTGAATATGGAATTAGTGATATTTTTTTACGAATTTCAGCCATGGGTGCATTCTCATGTTAGCGGGTGAATATGGAATGAGTGATTTTTTTTAAGCCATGGGTGCATTTATTTTTTGATCCCTAGAGTTTTAGCTAAAAAATAATTGCTCAGAAATGTTAATATCGTGCCGTAAGTGGATTAGGATTTGGTAACGGAAGGACGGTAACGGAAGGACTAGGGTTAGGGTAAGGCAGGAATATTTTAAAAGTCAACCAACCGTCACAACAACCGGAAACAAGCAATGGATCACACGTGTTGAAGCATCGCTCCTCTTTATGTTTTTTTCCCCCTTCTTTCTTGTTTTTGCTGACTACATCTTGCATTAGGCTTTGTACTTCGGTGGTGGAATCAGGGCTCAAAATACACCGGGGCGAAGGGCGATTAGCCCCCAGTTTTCACAAAATAGCCCCCTGAGAGAATGTTGGCCTATGGTAAAAAGTACTAAAGGGGCGATTTTTGGCAGAATTTGCTCAAAATAGCCCTCATAGCCCAAAAAGTATTTTAACCCCTGGGTGGAATGTTGCTGATATCACTCTAATGGTCAGGAAAGGTTAATGCATCCGCGTTACGCCAGCGGCAACAACGTCAGTGGAAGGTCCCAAAACTTATTCATTGAATTGAAATTTATTGAATTGAAATTCATGAATCCATTGGAGATGTCAGGATTTCTCCATCTAATCCAAAGAATGTCCTAGAAAGATTGAAGCGACGAACTGATACGAGCGCAAAACTGTACATCTCGAGGAAGGCGGTGATTCCTTGCAACGGGATTTAATTAAGGGAAAGTAAGGCAATGCTAACTGAACTGAAAGGGGCTGTCCGAACAATGCGTCGAAGGTGGGCAGGAAATGACGCAATTGACGAACTGAAAGAAGAGTTTACGTTTTTCCGAACGGAAATTAAGTCAAATGACAAGAGGAGAAACAGGTTGACGTATTGTCAACTGAACTTGTGAAACAAATTGAAATGGATATCCATAAAGGACCAATCCTGGAACATTTCCACAATGTATGTTTAATTTTACAAGTTGGATCAAATTATCAAATTATAAATGCAGCTATGATATAAAAACTGTTTTGGAATTAATTACAGCTTTTTATTGATATGTACGTAATGGATGAGCTTCCACGTGTTCAATTCCAGGGTAATTACAGTGGTAATGCAAGGACTGGAAGAGATCTTTCTCCAAGGAAATACTACCAGGAAATATGAAAGTTACAGACCTTGTGGAACAGACACCATTACAGTAGATTTGGAATTTACCAACAACAAAACCAATCACCGTGGCACAATGTATAATGTTTAATTTTACAAGTTGGATCAAATTATCATATTATAAATGGAGCTATGATATAATAACTGTTTTGGAATTAATTACAGCTTTTTCTTGATATTGTGACGATCGAAGCTGACACAGTCTGAGGTGGTTACCGTATGTGGCGCCCTACCTGTTGTGCAGTTCGAGTTGTGCCGAGGTCAGAGGTCAGGCGTTTTGAGGTTGTGAGAATGCACGTTGGTTGCCGATAAGATTGGCTTGTTTTATATTTGTTTATCATGTTATGTTGACATTATCTGAGAATAAACCAGCATGAAGACTATAAAAGCGAACCATTGAGTTGAATTCCCCATTGCGTAAAGAGAAGTAAGATTAACGAATAAGCCACAATATGTATGTAATGGATGAGCTTGCACCCAAGAGGGTTGTTAGTAGGTTAACCAGTCTTCCTGGCCCAACACAATAGAAATCGTTGATTATGAATAATTACACCCTGACCTTAATCAGTGAAGTCATCGATCATCCGGGTACAGAGCACCATGATCCGGGTACATCAGAGCCTAAGGCAGCTGTCCCATCAGAAGGATAACGTATTGATTTAAACGTGTCAGAGCTCGCCATGGTAATAATGAATGGCAGCTTTGGCAGAAAAGAAATCGACGAGATAATTGAAGTAGCCGTACAAAAAAGAAGGGTATGTTTTCCATGGCAACGGCAACCGATTATACCTATTTTTAGTTAATATATAATGCAATAATAACAAACATGTATAATGTTGTTATGTCGTGTTGTGACACTATGTTAAGGGGTGTTTCGGTATGTAATTTTCTTAATATATCTTGCCACGTGATAACAACAAGTTCTGATTGGTTCGTATACCTTTGGGTGAATTCATCTATTAAGATATAAAGTGATGCGGTCTTTTAATCATGGCAAACCTTAGCGCACAACTAAATTGTCTGAAGTCTCTTCTCTGTTACTTGTATGCAACTAAAGTGGAACGTGAGTTTCGTGAACTGATACAAAAAGAGTGAGTTACGGTTGTGAAACTGGACACCCTAGTCAGCTACAACATACCGACCTGGACATCGTATATTTCTGTACAGCCAAGCTGAGTATTAATTGAATAGGCTATCTAAAGGCTGAGAACCAACCAGGAGCCGCTAAGAAACCAAGAGCAGCTGCTGAGAAGGAACCAGCAGCTGCTGAGAACCAACCAGGAGCCGCTAAGAAACCAAGAGCAGCCACTGAGAAGGAACTAGCAGCTGATGAGAACCAACCAGGAGCCGCTAAGAAACCAAGAGCAGCGAAGGAACCAGCAGCTGCTGAGAAGGAACCAGGAGCCGCTAAAGGAGCCGCTAAGAAACCTTTCAAACCAACCAGGAGCCGCTAAGAAGCCTTCCTCATCAGCTACAGGAAGTCGCAAGCCATGCAGAACAACAGCAGTATGCAGAGCTTCATCAAATAATTGACTACGGTGTCACACCAGATAAGATACCTTGTTTCTGGAGACGACCAATATACTGAAGTTTAAGAATCACGAGAGACAACCGGTTTCATGCAGATGGAGCGGGAAACAGTGGCTATTTCGGTAACCTACGACATGGCGATGTTGGAAGCAGAGGAGCAGTTGTTTTTCTCAATTATGCAATAAGATCTGTCATGAAAGGATTCACGCTTCACGCGCTTATCTTTGAGTCACTGATGTCTCAGGACGGTAAAGAATGTGATATCGTGTCCCCTGAAATGAACATCATCTTAAACGGTGTCGTGACCATGCTTAGGACATACAACAATGCGATGAATTTAAATGTTTGTCCGACAAGATAGAGTTTCTGATTCTTGACACCGATGTATTTGAGTCTAAATTTCTAAGGATGGCTGTCGTGGCGTTAGGAGAATATGCTGGGAGTGACTTGCACTTGCAGAGCGATGAACAACTCAAGTGTTTTCACGCTTTGACACTGTTTGTGTATGCTACGGATATGTATAATCGGGCCGTATAATCTTAAGGGCAACGAAGAGATTAAGAAAGCTATAAAGACTTAAACTTGTGAAACAGCTAAATGACACATCCTCAATTGGAACATTCTTTAACAATCTGAAAACTCTCCTCTAACAATAACATTCGGTGCGTGTTTTGGTATAACAGTGTTACTGATTGGGATCCAATGTTTGACTACATCTTGAGATGAACTTTGCCGTAAATGATGAGGCTGATGATGATGACGGATATTTTGTGAACGTGATATACTATTTGAATACTGTAAAAGTCAATATTTTCGCGAGAAGATATTTTCACGAAAATGGTCATAACAAGCATTTCACAATTTTTTATTTTTACAATTTTCAACATTCGTGAACAAAAGTCAATGGAAGTCAATAATTTTCGCGAGTTTATATTTTCCCGGATGAGGATTGATTCGCGAAATTCGCGAAAATGAAAACCTCGAGAAAATGTCTACCTTTACAGTAGTTCTCGAATGCATTATGATGATATTGACGAGATGAAAGTGATAGATAAAAATAAATACAATTCAAGAAGTTAAGATTTTTGTTGTGGTTTGCATAGCATTGTTTGCATTGTAGTATATGCAGTTCAAAATGCTATAAGAATGTCAAGGGGGCAAGGCGGTGGCGACAACGGTTGAAACTGAAATCTTTTAAAATCTTCAAGGTTGATAAAACTCTTCGCTCAATAGCGGCATATAGCAACCCTAATGTTCTTTTTTAAGCGACGAAACAATATGGTATCATGAAAAATTAGGTAGAAAAGTGGTTAAAGAAACAAGATGTATATACACGTTACATAAACCCGCAAGGACGAAATTTAAAAGAAATAGAGTGGAAGTCTTTGGAATAAATATTCAGTGGCAAGCTGATCTGGCAGATCTTTCCTCTTTGCAGAAATGGAACAAAAATTATCGTTATCTTTTGGTGGTCATTGATTGTTTTTCAAAGTTTGATTATGTAGTGCCTATCAAAAGCAAAATGAGCTATCAGCTTGCTTACAGATAGCAAGATGGTGATGCACACATTGAATGTGTCCTGCAAGGTGGTTTGATTAATTATTGTACTTGTAAGACAAATGCACAAATAAATGCGGCCAACAAAGAACAGGGGTGAAATTTTCATTTAATATGAACTTCAAAATTGCATCGTGCCGGACAGAGAGTTTGACCGAGGTCTTTAAGAAAATTGTAAATAAGGGTAAAAAACCTATTGTTTTGCAAACGGATAAGGGAACAGGGTTTACGAACCGACCATTTCAAATATGGCTCAAGGCAATTCATGTGGGGAACAGAATCAAGGCAATTCATGTGGGAAACAGAAGACTATCAATTACTACCAAAGCTACTGTGCATGCTGTCCAGTATAAGATTTTTTCGAATGTAGTTAGTACAGTGGAGAGATTGAACAGGACATCAAAATCTAAGATGTGGAAATACTTCACGGCAAAGGGGACATCAAAATACATCGATGTGCTACAGTCCTTTGTTAAAGCATACAACAATTCATACCATAGATCGATAGGAAGAACTCCATCATCAGTATCTACAACCAATGGTAGAACTTGGCAGTTCATCTTCTCCTGTTCAAATTTAATTTTGCGCCTAGTCAAACGAGGCGTGAGAATCAAGAGCATGCAAAAGGTGCGAGACCTTTCAGACAAAGTCGATCCAACTTAAATCTTGGAGAGGGCTACTGAATAGTCTTATCGGTACTGTACATGGCAAAGGTTGTTTGGCTTTCAGTTGTTGTGGCAGAAGATATTTCACAGGTGAAAGCGAAAGTACCCATGTAAGAAGAAAACATGCAACCATAGAGAAAGGATATAACACCATAAGTGTAATTAATTTTACAAAAGATCCCAAAATTGTTAAATGTTGAAGAGAAAAAAAAAGAAAAAGAGGAGAACTTGTGCGAACCGCAAGAACCGTATGAGGATGTCGATGAGACTTGCATTCCTGAAACACCAAGCCCCCCAAAAAGAGACAAACTTCTTGCGCGCGTATGATGAGGATTGAGGACGTTGCCAATTTAATGGTAGTAACTTGGCAGTTCATCGAAGGCTATACCTCATTTCAGCTGGATGACACAGTTGGTTTACCGATAAGAGCTTCAACATTAGATCATAAACAGAATGAGCAATTACCTGACCGGCAGAGGAAGGAAAGGCTCACTTTCCCCAAATGCAGACTTGGGAATTGCACAATGTCACATGTTCAAAAGTTCCCCAGCTTTCTCCAGCGAGAGTGCGGTGAACAAAAAAACAAGCACAGTTGGTTTACCGATAAGAGCTTCAACACCAGAGAGCAGGTTGATAAAACTCTTCACTCAATAGCGGCATATAGCAATAGAAATACTGTCAGCCAAACTGTCATAAATAGACCTAATACTATGAAACCAGATTCAAGAACATCTACTCCTACAGCCAGCGATTTGGTCAACCAAGTTCACAAAAAAGGCCCAACACAGTACCAGTAGCGCAGCAAAACAAAGATACGCAGGTCTTGACAAAAAGTACATGGCCGAACATTGACAGAGAAACTTTAGGCATTGTACAGAACATGGACCCCTCCCTAAAGCTCATGACATACTCCATAATCGTGTGACGCGATTTGTCGCTTACGCTCCTTATAAAGAGGGCTATTTACCAAATAAGGGGTGTCAGCGGAAAATCGCTCCGAGAGATTGGGTAGTATGTCATAGACTTAATTGGTATCAAGCAGAGGCTAATTTCAAGAAAAACCCAGAGAAGAACTGATCAGAGAGAACTGCGAAAAGTTCATAATAGCAGAAGACCGCCCAGAGAACAACTACTGATCAGAGAACTGCAGCAGCGACAATGCAGAACATACAGAGGCATTGGATCCATCTAAACCATACTCTGGTGCACCAATAAAAAGGTTTATTGTAAAGAACTACATAGTTAAGGTAATTTGGGGTCAAAATGTGATTTTCACTTAAAACGCTCTTGCATTTTAATGCCGATACTCGTGTCTTCGCTGGTATTGCCAGATTAGGTAAACCTATGTGGAGTAGAAATTTTAATTTCATGTGTTAATTTATGTGAAAACAGCTCTGAGAACTCTTTGAATAAGTTCATCTGGATTGTTTGTAGGCATAATATTGAACATTTCTTTGTGTACAAATCAAAAAGAAGTGAAGGATGTTACTCACTGTTTAATGACGTCAGAAGTCAGAGTTGCCAGTATGAAGCTACCAGCGTGGTATCGTAACTGAAGTGAGACAATTTTATGACGAGAAATAGGGTCTTAAGAACTGATTTTTTTCGAAAATGTAGGTCTTAAGAACTGGTTTGATTTTCAAATTTGATTAGTAAGAATGCAAATTGTTCAAAAAATGTGGGCTTTGGCTTTTTGTGACTTTGTCAATTGTCAATAAAATATAGTGAAACGTCATTAAACAGGGAGTAACATCCTTCACTTCTTTTGGATTTGCACACAAAGAAATGTTCAATATTAAGCTCTGAGAACTGTATGATTCAATTAGGAACTTAGGAACTGACTTGTGTCTAACCTTGGGGTCTTAAGAACTGCAGGAAAGGTACGCTGTAGGGCCCCAAATAGGCGTACCAGCTTTTAATGTCATTGCCCCTGCCCCCGGGTATATTGACCAAGTGTCTAAGCCTAACTAGTCTGTATGTCATTGTTTTTTGTTTTCAGCTATGTGGCACTGCAAGAAATGCAATTGTGAAACTAATGGTCCAAGGCAAACACTTAATTTTCAAACACTATAAGTTAAATCATCCCTTTGGGCTGAATAATCCACAGCCATGTTTGTATCATGACAGTGCAGTAAAGTGCATAACAGATAAAGCTTTAAGTGTCCATTTGTCCAGATATCATCCTACCAAAACAAGATTTCCAACGATTGATGCACGGTTTAAAAAAGGATATGCTTTAGTAGCTGTACTCGTCTATTTCTGCCCCGGTCTCCTACAATTGTAAGTTGAAATAAATCTACTTTGTAAGTTGAAATAAATCTACTTTCTCTAAGTCGCACCTTTTTTTCTGAGAGTGTATAACAACAGAATTATTCAACCGATGATAGTAAAATTATACATTTTTGAAAAGCTCTCAAATAGGGGAATTCAAAAATCCCGCTTAAATCAGGATAGGGTATATAGCCAAAAAAATATATGTGAAAACTCTTAAAAAATATGAAATGTAAATGTTTGCGCTCATTTACTTCCCGATATAGTATATTTCAACAAGTTACCCTTGATAACCATTATGTTCTGATGGGTAAATTGCACGAGGAACTAATATGCACAGTAAAATGATGATTTGGAGAGGAACAATTTTTTATTGAGCTTTAATCAAAATATGAACAAAATTGATATTCTTTGAACATTCTTAATCACAAGATGTTACCATTATGTCCTATGCAAATTTTCACATATTTAAATTCCTTGGGAGATTACCGTTCAGAAAATATATACTTTTTATGGAGTAGAACAAGTAGTTATTGCGATATTCTTATTCGAATATCAGATGGTGTAAAATGTAAAAATCTAGACATGCAACAGGAAGGGTGGCGAGTTCAAAACACATGGCCATAGACCAAGGATCATGAACCCCTGAACAAGATGATGCATTGTTGGAGTTCATTGAAAAGAAAAGAAAAGATGGGACTGTTAAGGAAAGCCGACAGTATTATTTATGGAGCGCCGAATTTTTTTTTCTCTTTCATTTCTTGGCCACGACGAGGGAAAGATTAATTATTGTCAAGCTCTTTTCTGTGTTATTGCCCAGACTATGGAATGGGTGTGTGTGGGGTAGGTGCATATGTGTACTTAAAATATGTGTTTGTATTTTACATTTTGTTATACTGTAAAGCATGTTGATCTTTTGGACATGCACTTAATAAATCTTTGAAATAATTACATATTCTTCCTTGTTCAGTGATGCAATGTTATTTTACTCCCATCATTTTTTATTAAATTTAAGAACAAGACGTTGGGGATGAGAGCTTCGAAGAAATGAAGCAGTGGTACAGAGAGCCTAAGGATCAGGTGATAGAGTTCATGGGAAGAACTGCACTGAAAAGACAAGGAGAAATCCATTCAGAAAAGAACTTTGACTTTGCTAGCTGGCCCAGACTTTTCGATGTTCATCCCGACATGGTATGTGATATAATCCTGTAAATATGTTTTCTCATTTTTTGCCTTGTATGTAATTATAAGCTACTAAAATAAGGAACAATTAAGCTATTGAGGTGTGGTACCCTGACATAGGATCTTGGGGCAAGATGAGATTTATTTATTTTAACTCACAGAATGAATAATATTAGAGTATTAACTGTCAGAAATGTTCTCTGATAATTTTAAGCTTAATACATGTATAATAATGAGGGATATTGAAAGAAATTTATCCACTCCAAGCTCCCAATTTAGATCACCATACTTTTTGCTAGACTTCATTGTTCAAAATACTATTGAATTCAAGGCTTGGTTGTGCGTTAATTAGGGCTTGTTTTAGATTCCATTTAGAAATTGTTAGATGGCTTGCTATTTCAGATTTCGTTAATCTTGGCCATGCACTCACTTTACTTTATTAGCTACCACCCTGTGCTGCACAATTTTAGTTAAACCTTTGAAACTGTTCCTTTTTTATAGGGTATCAAAATCAACAGAAATTTAAAAATAGGGTAGCTAAATCACTCAGTTCATACTCGAAAAAGGGTAGTTGATTCATGCACACACATGAAAATCAGTTGTCATTCGTTGAAACTTGTTTAAAATGGGAAAAAAACAACATGAAACTATGATGTAATAAGAGGACTTTACTCTTTCTCCTTTGAAACCACAAAAAGTTAACCTGTAAACATATGTAAATATTTTAATGTCCTATAGTCTAATCTGCATAATTTATTGTATCAATTTAATGAATGAATGGCAATAATAGAGCGAGCACATAAATTGCTGACTCAAAATTTAATCAAGTAATGGGTGGGTGGGAGTGGAATTTTTAGGAAGCGACTAGTCGCGATGTAGCCAATGAGAAATATGATCAAAACAATAGAGAGGTGAAAGCACGGTACCTCATCCAGAACCAAAACAAAGGGCGAAAATCGCGGACATGAAAGCAAGGATGCTGATTGGCCCGATGAACGGTAACCAAGACACACAGACGCACAGTGCAAACGGGATAGCCCAGAGGGTATCTGCCCCGGTAAATAAATTGGTTATGCAAGTAGGCCTTCCATAAACCTTAATATTTAGAGTAGGAAAACAAGTTCATGCTACTGGTTTAGAATGTGTTTCTATGCAAAGAAAAATACTTGCTTTGGGTATACCTTTTTAAAGTCTGTGTACAGGGTTGATGTACAAGTTGCAATACAAGTGACCTATAAGTTAACTTTGTTATGCTTATTAGAAAATTAATTTACCAGACAGGAGATGAAACCCTACGTAATATCAACCTAGCACTTCAGCGTAAATTTGAAGAGATTTGAAATCGGTCTGGGCAGAATTTTGATTTATCTTGTGAGAATCCATTAGATTTTTAGCATAAAAGAATGTGTTTGTTTGCCGTAATGACAAACAAACAATTTTGTTATGCCTTAGCCTGAAAATGGCATAAAAGAATGTTTTATCTATAAGCATGTGAAGTATGAGAAAATTTGAAATTCAGGGTACACGAGACAGCTTGATGAAAGGAATTTCTAGTCCATTTTTGTTGACGTTTTCCATTTATAATCCTAGCCGAATGATATTTTTTTGTATGAGGGTTTTGTTGGTGACCCATTTTCAAATGACACAGAAAAGGTTGTACCGCTGCTTCAAGGAAACCAAAATAATCAACAATTAGTATATTGGCGATATGCATTACCATAACAATGTTGAATCCTCAACAAACCTACACTCCGAAGCTTAAAAGCATGGATATAATTGCATTTTTCCATATCTTGTCATACAAAATATATGGATATAAACTAGCATGGAAAAGGGGGAGGGACAAGGGAGTGAATGTTGAATGCTAAGCCAAGAGTGATAAAGTGAAAATCACTCGCCTTGCTGTGTAACTCATTTTAATGTAGCACTGCTATAATGAGCTCTATGACTACTCCCTCAGTATCAGTGATCAGTTCCATATAGTACCCCTCCGTTGAGTTTTACTTTATTTTCAGGTCTTATAAACTTCTGCTTTGTTTTATTTTATTTATTTTTAATTTTTTTAATCTTTTACAGATAGGGACAAACATACCACAGTACTTGGATTCTCTGAAGAGCCGGCAGCCATTTATTCTAGCACTTGGCCCTCAAGATCTGCCCTCACAATTTTTTACGGTGGTGGAGGGGCGCGCCCTTAAGCAGTCGAGCCTGCTGAAGGCAGTCGATCTATGCTTTAAGGTTTTTTATGTACTGGACCTCCAATACCCAAGTGCATGTTTTACTACATGGGAATTTATTCAGAAAGTCCTGTTTCAGATGGGTTCAAAAGAAGTAAAAACCACCTCCTCGGTGAGGACATTGAAAGCATTTATAATGCAGTAAATGGAAGTTATCATTATTAATTTGCAAAAACGATAACTTTTTAATATTGCTCTAAACCAGGCTTTCTCAACTAGATTTACTGATGCGCCACATTTTAGTAACCAACTTGTTCCAAGCTCCACTTGGTCATATTTTTTTAGAATTTACAATGGCAAAATTCCCTTTATAACATTAATTGCAAAATATTTTAACATGTAGGCAGCATAATAACTAATATTACTCTTTTGAGGGGACATGCGCGCATAGCGCGAGAAAAATTGCTGTATTTATATATCTGACTGTCATAGGCCTATGAAATCTGGCTATATCATGATATGATATAAATTTTGTTTTAAAACAAATTTTAACCACTCTCGCGCCACTTGGGATGCCTTGATGCGCCACCAGTTGAGAATGCCTGCTCTAAACTATATAAAAGTAATTAGTTTTAGATGAAGAATGACCCCTCCTATGGCACTAGATTTTAATAAGAAAAAACAATTTGTTTTACATTATTTTTTCTGTGGGACCTAAAAATTGACATTTTTAAGGAAAAACTTGTTTTTTTTAATTTTTGCAATCTCAAGACATGATGGCTTCACGGGGAGCATTTTTATTTTTTTGAATTTTGCATTTTTCATCGAAATATATGTTAAAAAAGGTAAAATATTGAATATTTTCCCAAAAATTTGTTGGCCAAAAGAAATTTCTGAAAATATGGGCAAAATTCAAAAAACTAAAAAATACGCCCCATGAAGCTGTCTTGAGATTGCAAAAATTAGAAGAAAAAAATATTTGTTCCCAAAAAGGTCAATTATTAGGTCTACCAGAAAAAAAATGAAAAATCATGATTTTTATTAAAATCTGGTGCCATATTTGGATTCCTTGGGTCATTCCCCATCTATGCTGCCCTTGAGAGAATACAAAAGCGTGCTTGCAGAATTATGTTAGGGAAAAATTATAAATCATATGTAGATGCTCTTAGGTCTCGTCGTGAGCAAATCTGCCTCCAGTTCATGGACAAGCTTTTGAAGACTCCTGCATTCCGCAGCTGGGTGCCTAAGACAAGAGGGGAGGATAATGACAGGTCTTTGCGTAACTCTAACCTCCTATCAGTCCCCAAGGCGCGTACTGAGAGATATGCCAGAAGTCCCATCCCGTACATGGTCAGGTTGTGGAATGCAGAAGCTTCGAAAGTTTAAGGGTGTATGGTACATTGAGTGACTCTGTATAATTGTTGGCTGTTGCCTTTTCCCCCATGCTTTTTCCCCCATGCTTTTGGGGTATTAGTTTGGCTTTCGCTCAGGGGGTGGTCTGATAAGGAAGATAAGATTTCTTGAGCACCACCAGCATGCATCATTTTCATCACATGACCCACTGATTTCTGCCACTAGTGCCTACTGGTTCCCATTGACATTACAGTACAATGAAAGGCATATAATATGGTCAAAGAGGGTCTTTAAGAAAATCTTTCTGCAAGTAATACAATTGATGTGACTTCAATTCAGTCCTCTCATGTGAGTGAAAACACATTTGTGTATATATATGAAATAATACACCTTTTGTTGATTTCAGCAATTAAAGTGCAAAAAATGAAAAGAAAGTTCCAAAGTTGGTTTAGTTTCATGTTTGAATGGAGGAATTCCTTTCAATATTACCAAAGTTATGATTTTTAGTGAAAAAATAACATATTCTCACTTAATAAAAGATAATGTAACTTGCGTAGTATAGGGTAATAGACCACTACACTTGTACGCTCAAGGTTATGATTTCAGCTCTAGAGACACTTTGTTTACAGTGGAAATGTGAATCACTGCTCTGGTAAATTAGTGTAGTACAGTAGTAAGTTCATATTCGTCTCTTTTCTGTCAATCTTTGATTAAATCGTGTGCTTTGTAATATAACTTACGGAAGTTCGTTATATGGTTTTATCATTGAGATTACAAGAAATGTCACGCAAATTCTTTGAAAGAGTGTTTTGGCATAGCGGAATATTGTAAGGCATCCTTGAACGGGTCCCTGTAGCTTAGGCCTTTGCCACAATAATGTCTTGTAATTTTTTGTATGCCTTTTATTAAAAATGATAGTCATTGTTAAAGTTTTCATTGTATTGGAGTTCCTTTATTATACCCTACCACTGCATGTCTTCAATGGGGACTTTTAAAGAACGACCCATACACTTACACAAGGATAGTATAACCACCAGACTAGTCAAGCAAGAGTCGGGTATAGGAAACAATTTGTAGAGACACTTAGAACCCTTTTAGTAAGAACTCTAAGTTCCAAGTTCTGTATAAAGCAATACATGTGGCATTGCTCCCCAAGAGAGATTGTTAACCCTGATACTTGCTAAATAGATGGCCTACCTTCTTCACCAAATAAGTAATTGTATTGAAAATATCCGAAGATTAAGATTTAAATGGTTATCTGGTCAAACTTGAACTATAGGTATACTGTCTTGGCTCATAACAAACCAAAATGAGCATCAATTGCGAAAAAGATTTCTGTTTTTCCACTGTCTGTTTTCCAGAAAAGAAAAGAAAAGTCCAATCTAATATAAATATATAACTGAATTTAAAGATTCAATTATGGAGAGGCTGGTTTATTTCACTATTATCAGCAAAGTTATTGAGAAAGTACACTTTCACAGTATGGATTGTTATTATTTTATGTTTTGCGCAAAATAAAAAGTTAAAAATTGACATCATAAAATAAGTTTTTAAAGAGGAATAAGAACATCAATTATCAGTAATGACAACTTTGTGTGCTTGGCATAATAAAAAGAGGTTTTTGTTTCATTTCAATTTTGGAATAGCTGGCAGTATGTAGTTTTGATTGCAATTAAAACTTCTTTTGAGGCTGGGATACATTTTAACCTTAAATAGCGTCGTCTCAGTTGTAGACATGGAATTAAACATCCAAAGCAGGGTCGGAATTGGATTAATCTGGAAGTCAAGCTAAATATAATGTAGGCCAATGCATCCTTTAGGCCATTAATTTTTTACGCACCGAGTAATGAAACCCTGAAAATAAGCTATAGGTATTTCCTCCAACTTTGACCAACCTAAAGAGCAATTTCATCTTTAAAAAATGAAATGATTAAAATTGGTGCCTTCCATTTATTTTATTTTTTATCTTAATAAATGGAATCATCTTGGGCATGGGTTATCCCTTTTAAAGGGAATTTTTATTATTTGTAATATATTTATTTGTATATATATATCTAATTGGTGTCATTTGTATGTATTTAATTGTTTTTATTGTAAGATTGTATGCAATTCAGCCTTTGGCTGCTATGTACATTTGTTTAATAAACCTTGAATAAAAAACTAATACTTTTATTTAGTTTCGAGTAATATTTAAAATGGGATTGGAGGTTCCTGTAAGGGTTAAGTGAGCTAGCTATCAAAACATAAATAATAGGAATTTCCAATGGCTTTCATATGATATCAATAAACCAATTTTTCTGTTAACAGTTGTAACGTCCGAAACAATTGTAAGTACGTCCGAAATAGAAAAAGTAACATAGGCCTATCATGGTAGGATTTTAAGAAGGGGGTAAATCTAACAGACCACCTTACTTTTGACTGAAAATGTTGTGATATAACCTTTTTAGACAATAATAACTGCGCACTATCTGTTTTGAGGTCATTGTGTGAAATTGGGAGGAGTTTCGTTTTATTAGGCCTAGGTATTTTTCTGAGGAAGCGTCACAATTTCACACTATGACCGCAAAACAGATAGTGCAAAGTTGTTATTGTCATTCATTACCGCCATTTTCAATAGTTAAATCAAAATAACAAGGGAATCCAAATATGTTTAGAGAAATATTTAAAAAGTTATGCCACCAAACATTTTCAAGCAAAAGTAAGGTGTTCCCCTCCCGTAAGTTAACACAAAATTCCATGTGGAAATTGGGAAACTTGTTCTACTGTTTTGAAAGTTCCATGCATATGCATGTCAGGGTTATCTGAAAATTGCATCAAATTGGTGACATGCTGATTTTTGCATTCCTGGTTTAGTAGCAAATTAATATTTTGACATGAATTTTGTAATTAGATTAATAACAAGAAAGCAAAACTTTTGTGTTTTCCTTTAACAAATATAGACACAATTTGAACAGTCCCACATAAGAAACCACCATGCTAAAACCGATAAGGAAGAGGAAGGTGGCCGCAGTCGCATTATTGCCCGGGGGGGGTACTCGCCTAAGACGGTATACGGGGATGTGCCGCTCTAATGGGTAGCTTTTTGGGCACAAAATCCCTAAACATGGGGTATGATTTTGTGCTGGAAATCCCTAATAATGGGGTCACTTTTTACAAATGGGTCTATTTTCGCGAATTTTTTGTCTATTTTCGCGAAAATTTGCCAAAATTAGGTCTATTTTCGCGAACATTTGCAAAAATTAGGTCTATTTTCCCGAAAATTTGGTCTAAAATGAAGCAAAACCCCTAAAATTGGGTACAGATTTTTCCAAAATCACCCCTAAAAATGGGTATGGGTTTTGAATCTCCAGCGGCACACCCCCGACCAAACCAAATCCGAGTACCCCCCCGGGCATTATTGCAGTGTAGTAATCTTGTAAAAAATGTTTCAAGGAACTGAAGGAAGTCATAATTTGCATTTAGATCTCTTGCCAAATTGATGGTGAAAAATGTGAATGGAATTTTGCCCATTTCTGACAACAAAATATTCCTTGACTAAAGTGAAATGATTTTGAGAATGATGTACGTGTAATTGGTTTAAATTACAACACATCTTAGGGTTTGAGAAATTTGATGTTTGCAATTTTGAAGAATTTTGCCTTCCTGGTGAAGGTTATCAACTATTACATTCTTATGATTGACCATGCTGAACTGATGTTAGGTATATAAATTATAGAAGAAAGTTCAGACACGAGCAAGGAAAAGTTGAAATGATTTAGGCTTTATCGTGTACTGCATATGGGCACTGAAAATTAAACCAATAATAACAAGCTCAACAACAACGAAATAGGTCTATATAGTCTATGAAGTGTAATATTTACCTCATATCATCGATTTCACCCTAGCCGATCATAATGGTCAAATATTGTGGAAATTAGAGCGTTCAAATCAGAAAGTCAATGAAGTGGAAAAAAGAAAGCGTTTGCATGGCTCCATACCCGGGGTTTGGGACAATAATATTTACCTCATATCATCGATTTCACCCTAGCCGATCATAATGGTCAAATATTGTGGAAATTAGAGCGTTCAAATCAGAAAGTCAATGAAGTGGAAAAAATAAAGCGTTTGCATGGCTCCATACCCGGGGTTTGGGACAATAATAGTTACCTGATCATATCATCGATTCAGCCTAGCCGATCATAATGGTCTAATATTGTGGAAATTAGAGCGTTCAAATCAGAAAGTCAATGAAGTGGAAAAAAGAAAGCGTTTGCATGGCTCCATACCCGGGGTTTGGGACAATAATAGTTACCTCATATCATCGATTCAGCCTAGCCGATCATAATGGTCTAATATTGTGGAAATTAGAGCGTTCAAATCAGAAAGTCAATGAAGTGGAAAAAAGAAAGCGTTTGCATGGCTCCATACCCGGGGTTTGGGACAATAATAGTTACCTCATATCATCGATTCAGCCTAGCCGATCATAATGGTCTAATATTGTGGAAATTAGAGCGTTCAAATCAGAAAGTCAATGAAGTGGAAAAAAGATAACGTGTGCATGGCTCCATACCTGGGGTTTGGGACAATAATATTTACCTCATATCATCGATTCAGCCTAGCCGATCATAATGGTCTAATATTGTGGAAATTAGAGCGTTCAATTTGAATTGAATGTTGACACATAGAAATGTGACATGTTATTAAAGTGAGGAAATCACATAATGACTGTATGGATTCTCAACTTGTGATCCCTCAACGTGTTGTATTTTAACTGCATTTTTTTCTTCAAGTGAAATAAATTGATTAAAATTAACACATATGCTTTCTCTGTGTCTTATTTGATTTTGTTGCAGCAAACTGTTGAGAAAATCTCATTATGTTCCCAGTCCCTTAACACTTTTGGACCGGTGATTTGACATTTCGCTGGTAAAAAATCATCAAAGGATGTGTCTATTTCCCACTATGTGGTCCAATTAAAAGACTGCAAAGGACATAATTATGCCCCAAGGGCATAAACTAACCTTCATAACCCTGAAAATGGACCACATAGTCAGCGGTTGACAAAATCTTAGGTGATTTATTATCGGCGAAATGTCAAATCACCGGTCCAAAAGTGTTAAGGGACTGGGAACATAATGTGTGCTAAAGTGACAATGGAAGCTAAAGAAGTTTCTTTCTACACTGCATGGGATTCTAAGTTTCAGCTCGAACATGCATGCCAACGTGAATGACCATAATATGGCAAGTACATGGTGAGTATAAAACATGCAAACCCACACATTGAATATTAATCAATTCCGATATGTGTCGATATACAGGGTGACCCAATAAAAAGTTTACCCAAAATGAAAGTGATATTTTTCCACTTCCTGTAATTTGATATCTGTGTTTTTTATTTTATTATAAAGAATGGGTAATGGAGCGTCTACCCTGAAAAAGTTATTTATTATATTAGTCGAGAAACGACTAATATACTGTATTCTAGCTGTTTCTTTCTTCTTTCTTTCTTTCTTACGTCATGGGACCTATAGCTCCGTAACCATTTAGCCGATTTTGACCATATTTGGTCATAAGTATCCTTATGTGCACCACTACTCAGGTTGTAAAGCATAAGGGGTCAAAGGTCACACAAGGGTAACTAGGGGTCAAAACGTGATTTTCACTTAAAACGCATTTGCAATTTAGTAAAATGACCTAGGATCGTGAGAATTGGCCAACATATTCCTTTTGACCGTACGCATATATAATAGTTCGGTTTTTTAAATCGAAAAATTTTGGGGTTACTAGGGGTCAAAATGTAAATTTTACTCCATTCACTCAAAACCCTACTTGTCCTAGGGAAAATGACTGATGATACTCAGAATTGGTCAAAAGATTCCTTGGATCCATGTACATATAGGGTGCTTCTCCACTAAAAGTGAAATGTCAAACGGGGTCACTAGGGGTCATTGAACTTTACAAAGGGAAAATATAAGGCATGCTCCGATTTTGACCGCGTTTCTTTTATTTTGTGGGCATTGATGAGACAAGAACAAAAGTCAATCATACCGTTAAGGTCAAAGGTCAAAAAAAGGTCCCTAGGGGTCAAAATGTACATTTTCACTCCGCGCACTCAAAATACTACTTGTCCGAGACGAAATGACCGATGATTGTCAGAATTTGTCAAAAGATTCCTCTTATCCATGTTCATATAGGGTGCTTCTCCATTAAAAATGACATGTCAAACGGGGTCACTAGGGGTCACTGAACTATACAGGTGTAAAACTGAAGACATGCCCTGATTTTGACCGGACTACTTTTTTCTTGTGCGCATTGATAAGCCAAGAAAAAAAGTCAATTATAAGTTTGGGGTCAAAGGTCAAGAAAAGGTCATTAGGGTTCAAAATGTATTTTTTTTAACTACTTCAGGGCTGAAATTTATAAAAACAATTATCACATATAGTACAACTTCAGGTTATTGCCCTTTGACAACATATAGCAAGGTCAAAGGTCAAAGCCCTCGACTAATATCCGTGATCTAAGATCACAATTATCTTTAGTTTTGGTTGAGTTGTTTTCAAGATATGGTCTATTGAACATTGCTTTAACAAAACAGACTTGTCCTTGGGAGCAAAGGCATGATTGATCACGTGAAACATCAAAACTAATCCTTTTGCAAGGATTTCTTCTTCTTCTTCTTCTTTTCGTAAAGTTCAAACTTCAGTAACTGAAGGTAGTCGAACTGAGTGTGGATGCGCGCGTGTTATTCAAACAAGGACGCAGCCATCGTGTTTCGTGCATATTTACAGGTGCAAGTAAAATCCGGTTGGTGCTGGCAGGGTTATCTGGATGCTCCCCTCAATGCTGATTTGAAGGCATTAAGGGACGGGTACTGCGCAGGATCCTTGGCAAGGGCATTTCAGTCACGTAAGGTGCGTCGGAAGAAGGATGAGGAGTACCGCTGGGTTGAGCAGTATGGCGTCCAGAAAAGTACTTTTGATGTTGCAATTGTGTTTAACCATGCCTAAGAAAAATGATGCTCCGTGGACAAGTCCGTTTTGCTGAAGTAATGTTCAATGAACCATATCTTGAAAACCGCCCAACCAAAATAAATAACTTTTTCAGGGTAGATGCTCCATTATCCATTCTTCATAAGAATATAAATACCACAGATCTCAGGTTACAGAAAGTGGGAAAATATCACTTTCATTTTGGGTAAACTTTTTATTGGGTCACCCTGTATATTAAAAATTGCATTGGAAAAAGTATAAAGTCTGTTACAAACAATGAGAATTTCAAATTATTATTTGTAAAAAATCATTAAAAAAAATGCCTTCCATGTATTAATCCTGAGGAAAATGCTGAACATTTTAACAGTTGTGGCTTGATGCACCATTATTAAAACACTCTTTTATAAGCATGGAATTTGAAATTTGTTGAGTTGGAAATAAACTGAAACTTTGTTCTTCACTTTAAGCTGGCCTTTTTGCAAGAAATAATCATGGTTTGTAGCAGATGTTAAATGCTTTCCATTGAAAACTTTTAATGCTAAATATTGAGCCATGTGGAAACTAATCAACTCCAAATTTGGGTTTTGTGGTTTTGTTATTATACTCGCCCTGTACCTGAGAATATTTTTATGCTGATACCAAACCCCATGTCACTTCTGCACTGATATAAGATCATGGTAAATTCGTAAAATGCTCTAACAGTAATTGTTATGGTATTTTACCGTAATAATTTGAATTTATGGTTAAATTTACAGGTTGGTTACGGTAACCCATCAAAATTATGTGGAAATGTTGGCAACAGGACTGCGGAATATTTCACCGTAAATTGTATGGACAAAATGGAAATTATTACCTGTAGTCACTGATGTTTCTTATTGTGATTTACTTACAAGCAGTCATATTTAATTAACTGCTGAAGTCAAAATTTGACTACAATGAAGTCAAAATTTGACTACAATGAAGTCATACGGTAAATGAATAAAATGACCCTATTGTCAAATGGATTTGACCCTTTCCATATTATTATTGACTACATTCAAGTCATTATTGACTACCATCTTGACCCTTTCCATAAATATTGACTCGTAATGTAGTCAATTTTGGCCCCTTTTTGTAGTAATTAATGACCACATTCAGGTCATATTGACTACCACCAGGGTCAAAATTATTTGACTATAATCTACAGGGTTATAAATTACCCTAATGGGTTCGGTGCATAGTTGACCCTCAAAATGGGGTAAAAAATGACTATTATAGGGTCATTTTTGACTACCTCTAGGCTCAAAATTATTTGACTACATCTACAGGGTTATAAATGACCCTAATGGGTTCGATGCATAGTTGACCCTCAAAATGGGGTCAAAAATGACTATTATATAGGGTCATTTTTGACTACCTATTTTTAAGTGTGTATAATGTATCACCATAACTGTATTTTAGTCCTTATTTCTGTAGGCCTATTGTATTATTGTGGAATGATTAATCCGTAGGCCTAGGCCTATTTTTTATGATAGCTGTGTGTCGCGTGACGACATTTGCTATTATTTATATTCAATTCACGCATCTCGCGGGCCTAGTATTAATTCCTACGCATCGGTGTTTATCAACATTCTACCTCAACGAATTAATGACAACTTGACACGGATTGATAATCAGAAAAATAGGTATACATGTATATGTAGCGGGTAGCTGTACCACGGCTTCACGTGTGATCCTACATTTCACACGAGAGCCTACACTTCACGCGTGAGCTGAGAATTCATGTGTGAGCCGAGTCTTCACGCTCGAGCCGAGACTTCACGCGTGAGCCTTAATGACATTGTCTCACGCATAGACCAAGCGTGAGTGGAATTGACTCACGCGTGAGTGGGATTGGCTCACGCGTGAGTGGAATTGACTCCACGCGTGGTTCACGCATTTCGTGGCCACATCTCTCTGTCTTGTACTGTAGTAGTAGATTAGAAGGCAATACCATATGTAATTCAAGCATAAAAGGTGCTGTGGATACACTTTTCAAATGTCACTACGGGTTTGGGCTAGAGTATGCCACACCACTACACAGTTTCTGGACATTTATCCAAACTACCGTGTATGAGATGGATCAGGGGTAATACTAACGAGTCTCCAAGAGTCAGAGAAATTAGAGCGAAACTAATGAGAGAGTAAATATGAAGTGCTTCCTTTGTAAAAAAACAAGTAACAATGTTAGGTTGTTATTTCACCATCTTAGATATGGGCATGGTACCGAATGAACCAACCAAAGAGAGAGGGGAGCATCAAGATAACATTAATGCAGTGTTTCAACCCAAGCCATTTCAGTTTAGAGCGTGGCGTGGATTTATTACGATGGCCAAAGCAGAAGAACAGGAAGTGCCATTGCAGATGGAAAGAAAGAGATAACATGTGGTCAGGGTGCATGTTCAAACACATTCCACTGGCTAACTGCATATAGAAGACACTTAAAACATGTCCTGATGATCATCTTCAAGACAATATCAGAACTCAGCAAGAGTTGGATCAGGTGATGATCAGATGGGTCATAATGTATAGCTGCTGTTAGCATGAACTAAATGAATCACCTGCATTACAAGATATACAAACACATCTAGGAAAAAGGCAGGGTCCAGATGGTATACCCGCAAAATAATCAGGGAATTCCTTTATGAGCTAGCTCCGTAAACCTCTGACAAACATCTTGAATGCATCCTTTCAAGAAGGTGTGGTTCCTCCACAATGGAGGCGTGCAATTGTGGTCCCCATTCCTAAGTCTAGCCCACCTACATGGAATCAACTTAGACCTGTTTCATTGACAGATCATTTTGCAAAGGTTGAATCATTCATCACAGACTGGCTGATTAATGACATTGATTCTGTGATAGATGATGGGCAGTTTAGGAATCGCAAAGGAAGGTCTACCTCACACTATTTAGTAAAGCTTGTTGATAACGTCTTAAAACATGCTGACAAACCAAAGTCAATATCACGTATCATAATAACTGACTTCAGCAAGGCTTTTGATAGGGTTGACCATAATATAGCGATCCCCAAGCGATAATGATATGTTTATTAAACCTTGAATTGAATTAATTGAAATTGATATCTGCAACAACCATCAGGAATGATGCGGATCATTCTTGATGAAATTAGTGGAGTGGATGAGGAAAGGGGTACACTGAAGTCTTATCGTGATGGTGAATTGTACAAAGGTACTTTCAAAGAGGATGGTGATTTGATTTTACCATTGATCTTATGACTTTGAAACTGCCAACCCTCTCCCTATCAAAAAAAAAATCAAAATGTTCCAATTTTTCAGGGGCAATCCTGGGTCTCTCAGGGGTTCTTCTTGGGTTGAACCTGGGTTGTCCCAGGATTTCACTGGGTTGGTATGGCTTGAGTAGAGAACAATGGAAATTCAACCCAGGAAAATGAAGTCAAGCATTAAATTGGGTTGACACTAGCTAAAGAGATTAACAAACTTGTCTGAAGTACCTGTCCGTGCGGCGATTTCCGTTCATCATGTGCTCTGAAAAGTAATACTGCCCTCATTTATTTATGATCTGTAGAACCAGATGGTATAGGTCATACATGCAACTGAGTAGAGTACAGTACAGATTTCATAATAATTACCAGCTTCGAGTAATACCGGTCTCTGTTGTATTTTATTTGTATATTTTCCCTGTGTTTTTGATTTACTTATTATTAAGGGGGTTGTGGTGGTTTTTCAATAATCTTGACTATGGTTTAAAGCCTTTCAGGTCTAAGCCAATCCTATATTGGAGAGTTTCATATTTATTTTGATTTGATAAAGTTATTTTAAAAGTTATTCATGTTTTTCAAGCGAATTTTAAAGTTATTAAGATTATGACTAATGAAAAATAGAATCAAATGGACAGAAAACAGTATCCCTGCCCTTCAAATTACGCGAACCTCGGCTGACTGGTCCCGGTAAGTGCAATATAATCATAAATATCTCATTTTCATTATCAACGCATAATGTATTATAGGCCTGTTGTGTGCTTTAGGTGTCTCTTTAAAAAGGTGTTATTCAACCAATAACTGACACATAGGCCTATGACTATCAGTAACACATTATGATTATTACCAACGATTACCGTCTATGTTTTGTGTCATCATTATGAGTGTGTTACACTAGGCCTAGGCCTATTTGCAATATTCCCTAGGCCTAGGCCTATTTGCAATATTCCCTATTTGCAATATTCCCTAGGCCTAGGCCTATTTTTTATGATAGCTGTGTGTCGCGTGACGACATTTGCTATTATTTATATTCAATTCACGCATCTCGCGGGCCTAGTATTAATTCCTACGCATCGGTGTTTATCAACATTCTACCTCAACGAATTAATGACAACTTGACACGGATTGATAATCAGAAAAATAGGTATACATGTATATGTAGCGGGTAGCTGTACCACGGCTTCACGTGTGATCCTACATTTCACACGAGAGCCTACACTTCACGCGTGAGCTGAGAATTCATGTGTGAGCCGAGTCTTCACGCTCGAGCCGAGACTTCACGCGTGAGCCTTAATGACATTGTCTCACGCATAGACCAAGCGTGAGTGGAATTGACTCACGCGTGAGTGGGATTGGCTCACGCGTGAGTGGAATTGACTCCACGCGTGGTTCACGCATTTCGTGGCCACATCTCTCTGTCTTGTACTGTAGTAGTAGATTAGAAGGCAATACCATATGTAATTCAAGCATAAAAGGTGCTGTGGATACACTTTTCAAATGTCACTACGGGTTTGGGCTAGAGTATGCCACACCACTACACAGTTTCTGGACATTTATCCAAACTACCGTGTATGAGATGGATCAGGGGTAATACTAACGAGTCTCCAAGAGTCAGAGAAATTAGAGCGAAACTAATGAGAGAGTAAATATGAAGTGCTTCCTTTGTAAAAAAACAAGTAACAATGTTAGGTTGTTATTTCACCATCTTAGATATGGGCATGGTACCGAATGAACCAACCAAAGAGAGAGGGGAGCATCAAGATAACATTAATGCAGTGTTTCAACCCAAGCCATTTCAGTTTAGAGCGTGGCGTGGATTTATTACGATGGCCAAAGCAGAAGAACAGGAAGTGCCATTGCAGATGGAAAGAAAGAGATAACATGTGGTCAGGGTGCATGTTCAAACACATTCCACTGGCTAACTGCATATAGAAGACACTTAAAACATGTCCTGATGATCATCTTCAAGACAATATCAGAACTCAGCAAGAGTTGGATCAGGTGATGATCAGATGGGTCATAATGTATAGCTGCTGTTAGCATGAACTAAATGAATCACCTGCATTACAAGATATACAAACACATCTAGGAAAAAGGCAGGGTCCAGATGGTATACCCGCAAAATAATCAGGGAATTCCTTTATGAGCTAGCTCCGTAAACCTCTGACAAACATCTTGAATGCATCCTTTCAAGAAGGTGTGGTTCCTCCACAATGGAGGCGTGCAATTGTGGTCCCCATTCCTAAGTCTAGCCCACCTACATGGAATCAACTTAGACCTGTTTCATTGACAGATCATTTTGCAAAGGTTGAATCATTCATCACAGACTGGCTGATTAATGACATTGATTCTGTGATAGATGATGGGCAGTTTAGGAATCGCAAAGGAAGGTCTACCTCACACTATTTAGTAAAGCTTGTTGATAACGTCTTAAAACATGCTGACAAACCAAAGTCAATATCACGTATCATAATAACTGACTTCAGCAAGGCTTTTGATAGGGTTGACCATAATATAGCGATCCCCAAGCGATAATGATATGTTTATTAAACCTTGAATTGAATTAATTGAAATTGATATCTGCAACAACCATCAGGAATGATGCGGATCATTCTTGATGAAATTAGTGGAGTGGATGAGGAAAGGGGTACACTGAAGTCTTATCGTGATGGTGAATTGTACAAAGGTACTTTCAAAGAGGATGGTGATTTGATTTTACCATTGATCTTATGACTTTGAAACTGCCAACCCTCTCCCTATCAAAAAAAAAATCAAAATGTTCCAATTTTTCAGGGGCAATCCTGGGTCTCTCAGGGGTTCTTCTTGGGTTGAACCTGGGTTGTCCCAGGATTTCACTGGGTTGGTATGGCTTGAGTAGAGAACAATGGAAATTCAACCCAGGAAAATGAAGTCAAGCATTAAATTGGGTTGACACTAGCTAAAGAGATTAACAAACTTGTCTGAAGTACCTGTCCGTGCGGCGATTTCCGTTCATCATGTGCTCTGAAAAGTAATACTGCCCTCATTTATTTATGATCTGTAGAACCAGATGGTATAGGTCATACATGCAACTGAGTAGAGTACAGTACAGATTTCATAATAATTACCAGCTTCGAGTAATACCGGTCTCTGTTGTATTTTATTTGTATATTTTCCCTGTGTTTTTGATTTACTTATTATTAAGGGGGTTGTGGTGGTTTTTCAATAATCTTGACTATGGTTTAAAGCCTTTCAGGTCTAAGCCAATCCTATATTGGAGAGTTTCATATTTATTTTGATTTGATAAAGTTATTTTAAAAGTTATTCATGTTTTTCAAGCGAATTTTAAAGTTATTAAGATTATGACTAATGAAAAATAGAATCAAATGGACAGAAAACAGTATCCCTGCCCTTCAAATTACGCGAACCTCGGCTGACTGGTCCCGGTAAGTGCAATATAATCATAAATATCTCATTTTCATTATCAACGCATAATGTATTATAGGCCTGTTGTGTGCTTTAGGTGTCTCTTTAAAAAGGTGTTATTCAACCAATAACTGACACATAGGCCTATGACTATCAGTAACACATTATGATTATTACCAACGATTACCGTCTATGTTTTGTGTCATCATTATGAGTGTGTTACATACTGACGGTGTAATTCCAACTTTAGTACAAGTCCCTTGTATAATACAAAATGCCATTCTTGGTTTGGCGAATTTTCGTTTTACCCGGGATAACTTCTCTGGGTTCGGCTTCTGCTGATCCTGGGTTTCATGTTCGTGCTATACTAGGCTTGTTGGTTTGACGTTGAAATATAGTAATGTTGATTGGATGTGACCTTGTCCTTAAAACCTGGAAACATGGGAAGTCCCGTGTATGTACCGGGTTTTCTCTTCCATCCAAGGTTTCCGATGTAAAAAAGTACTGGTCATTGCTGATAATTGACATGCTTGTTTAGTCTTCTAGATCATTATTAAACGTGACGGCCAATACAAATAGGTAATGTAGTTTGTATTGTCAACTATCAACAACGTAATCTCCGTTACCATGGTTACATAATTCGCATAGGAGAAGTAAAAGTGAAAGGGGGAGGAAAGAAAAGGGGAAGGAAAGGTAAAAAAGAAGGGGAAATGGAAAAGAGGAAGGAGAGGGGAAAAGGAAGAAGAAGAAGATAAAGAGGCCGGGATAAAAAGTGAAGGAAAACGGAAAGGACAGAAAAAGAAAAGAATGAAGGAAGAGGGAGATTAAAAGGGAATGGAAGGGAAAAGAGAGGAATGAAAAGAATTATGAGGATAGTTGATAACAAAGGGAAATATGTTCATTCATTTATTCATTAATAAAAGGTTTAACATTAAAAACTGTTCTTACAGCACACAGGGGGCCTTTGAATTGGATGTTTTGTTCAATTTTCAAACCGTTTTGGTGTGTACTTTTGACCAAAATTTAATTTAAAAGTCTTCACTTCATTTCCAACCAATATTGGTTTATTATTAATATCATCCACAATTGGATTTTTTCCCCTTCAATTTTGCAAATGCAAACAACACGGCGTAAGGGTTTTGAAATTCGCATAAATTAAAAAGAATTCGCGTGGAGCACGAAAATATTGGCTATTGTAAAAAGAAAGGTTTAAAAAACCGTTCCTGAAGCCATATATTGTTAGGCTTGACTGATAATTAAACAGTGAAACTAAACGACACACCAGACATATACATCCCGGGTATCAACCCCGGAACTCCGTGTACAAACCCAAGAATTCCGGGCGTTTTCCCGAGTTTCCTGGGTTTCCGGGGGTTATTATTCCAATACCGTTCCCGGGTTTCCGAAGTAGTAATCATTGCTGGCACATGCTTGTTGGCTTGCCGTAGTTTTCTGTTGTAGGACATTATTAAACATAAATGGCCAATATAAATAGCCTAATCATGATAAAATAATGTAGTTTGTAAACATGTTCTTAATTCACGCCAATTTGTCCGAGTTTATATTCAGTTAACATCCTGATATATTATATGATTATGTACTCAAATCGGCTGGTATCATTTTTTGGTCCTCGTGTGTATTTAATTGAGTTTCGCTTGTCATTCTGCTAGAATCATGCTCTTATAGGCCATTAGAAAATTGATAATATTTACAAGAAGATTAGCAATATAATGTAAGTAGGTGAAGTGCCATGCAAAGCTTTCCAAGTTAAAAGAAGAAGTTTGAAATGAATCCTTTCGCGAACAGGAAGCCAGTGGAGATCTTTCAAAATTGGAGTGATATGATCAAACTGGTCTTAGTGAGAATGCGAGCAGCTGCATTTTGAGTGAGTTGTTGTGAAGTAAGTGATCAGTGATGCCAAAAAGAAGAGAATTGCCATTGTCAATACGAGAAGTTATAAGAGCATGGACGATAGTACTGCGGTTTCAAATGTTAACATTTTCCTATGCTATTGACATTCCGTATATGATAATACACTGATTGGCATATCCGTCGAACTTGAACATCCATACATAGATTATTATCAAACACAATTCCTAAGTTCCGAGCAGATTTTGAAGCAAGAACAGAAGACTAAGTGTCAATATTGTTATGATGATCACATATTTTACGTTGATTGAATCGGGAGGTCATAATTAAAAACTCTGTCTTATCTTATCGTATTAGGGAATTCCCTAACTGAATAACATTGCTCTGCGCCGAATTTTAAAAAAAAGTCCTTCTACGGGACAGTCCGCCCCGGGTTTGAATTGTGAGAATTGTTGAAATTGACCAGAATGTTGAATATTTATATAATTGGAGTGGAAAATAAATTACAGACCACCAGACACATACATCAGACACATACATCCCGGGTATCAACCCCGGAACTCCGTGTTCAAACCCAAGAATTCCGGGCGTTTTCCAGGGTTTCCCGGGTTTCCGGGGTTACATTCCAATACTGTTCCCGGGTTTCCGAAGTAGTAATCATAGCTGGTTGATGCTTGTTGGCTTGCCGTAGTCTTTTTTTGTAAGAAATTAGTGTAACGCGGACGCAACCTGGGATGCAACATCTATTCTCCAAATTTAAAGCATTGGGTTGAAATCAAACAACCGTAAGAAAGAAAGTTAAAGGAACTTCTTTTTTGTAATGTCGCGTAGCGCGTTCGTATTTCGTATACGGTACACAGCGCCATACATCGTATTGGATTAGTGATCGAAGGAATCATTAACTAAAATAATACGATAGAGGAGGTAAAATCCCAGGTCTTCATCCGGGTTCTTCTTGGCGAATTAGGACGTCATATTTTTTCCGAGAGCGTGCGATCTCCATACGAAACGAAATTCGCGAGTTCGGTAATCTTCGTCGTAACTTCCGAGCGTATTTGGGAATCCCCTAACTAATAACATTGCTGCGCCGAATTTTAAAAATAAAGTCCTTCTACGGGACAGTCCGCCCCGGGTTTGAACTGGGAGAATTGCTGAAATTGACCAGAATGTTGAATATTTATATAATTGGAGTGGAAAATACTCAGACCACCAGACACATACATCAGACACAAACATCCCGGGTATCAACCCCGGAACTCCGTGTTCAAACCCAAGAATTCCGGGCGTTTTCCTTAATCAACCAGACTTTTTTTTACTTCGGACACCGACAACCAACTGACCTGACCTTTCCCAAATGGACGTAGGCAGTGTGTTACGTGCGCCGTATTCTACGTGGTCCAGTTCAGCGCACGCTCTGTGCATACATTTCAACAGACCCGTTAGAGGAGGAAATCCCGTTAAACGTTATGCTCCAAGATGTTGTTGATGGTAGTGGTTATGGTGAGTCGTATCATCGTTGGCAGTGTGTTAAAGGGCGTCATCCCGTTTTAAAATGGTCCAGAAACCCATTCCTGAAGCAACCTTGATAAGCTTAAATAATAAAACATTGAAAATATTTTTTTGCATATAGCGCGCAAAAAATGGTTATTTAACACTAACATTATCCGGAAAAACGTTCATGAAGCCATTTTGATTAAGCTTGAAATAAAACAATGAAATCAATTCGCTCGAAACGCGCAAAAATGGTCCAGAAAACGTTTCTGAAACATGTTTATATTTGATAAAGCCTGAATAAACATTGAAACCATTAAAAACAATATGGCTATGTTAACACTAAAAAGATCCAAAAATTCTTCCTGAGCCATCATGTCAGTTTTTTTAATCTAAAATGGTCCAGAAAACGTTCATGAAACCATGTTGTTAAGCTTGAATAATTAAACATTAAAACTATATCCGCGCACTAATGGCTTCTTTTGAGGGGCATCATCATCATCATCATCATCATCATCATCATCATTAGACATTAGACATTTTCAGCCTCAGGGTTATTCAAAAAATGGGGGAGGGACGTGCCCCCCCCCCCCCCCCCCCCCCCCCCGTTCCACACCCATATGACGCCCCTGAGTGTGGTACGTTCGCCGTACTTCACGTGGTCCAGTTCAGCGCACGCTCTGTGCCTATATATATATACATTTCAGCAGAGCCATAATGCATAAGAACCGTACATGGTATGTTTTAAGAAAATATGCGTGAAGCGCAGCAAAAAAAAAAGGCATTTACACTCCAAATAAGCCTTTAAAATCACCCCAATAACCACCATCTTTATAGTTTAAAAAAAGTTACACAACCACCACCCCCCTGTTTAATAATAAAAAGTTACATAACCCCACTATTTCAACATATGAAAGTTACATGCCCGCCCCCCTATAGTTTACCCAACACCCCCTCCCCCCTCCAGCATAAATAATGAACGGTCCCTTATGTGCGCCGTACTCAGCGTGGTCTAGTTCAGCGCACGCTCTGTGCCTATACGTACATTTCAACAGAGCCGTAACTTTAGTTTTGATTGGGAGACATTCTGGAGTAAATTTGTTTGATTTACCCTATTGATGTGAATAAAAATGTTCGCCTCTTTATTAGATCATTTTATGACATGCAGGGATGGCTGTAATGACAAGAAAATGGTAAAAAATAAATCGCCTGATGATGTTTAATAGTTTGATTGAATGAAAATAATACAAAACGCATCATGATAATGCAATACAGACCACGTGCAATGCAGGTAGATTACTTTATCGTTGCGTCTTGTTTAGCATGTTTAGTAAACGAAACGAGGGAGAAGAGAGACGTTTACATGTATTGTAGGCCTAATATTATTTTTCCTTCTTTTTCTTATTATATCTGGAGACGACAAGGCCCACTATAGAGAATTATCTACTAACTGTTGAAGGCGTTTTTACAGCCTTATAAAGTTTGTATTCGCGCCGGACTGGAAGAGGTTTTCCCCGGGGTTGTTGTAACCAGAGTCTAGGGCGTCGGACGGGGCGGGAGAGTAGCCTATGATAAATGAATAAGATAATATCAAAATTATTTAATCGGCTTCTCATACATGTCATAGTATCGCTGTACAAACGGTACCGCGAATATATGACCACAGTAGACAATAATAGGCCTTTCTAAACTTGTTTTGCGACACGCGACTTTTAGCTAATTTGTAAGTCGGCATGCGATACGGTTGAAAATAGCCAAATTGCGACACACGACATCTCGCGAAGACAAGCCAACAGCTTTAGGCCTATTATTTTGTCAACCCATGACTGTGACATGTAGACGGTAGACCCCTTTACTTGCGCAAATATACCCTGCCCCCCCCCCCCCCCCCACACCTAGTTCTCTTCCCCCTTTCTCTCCTTCCGCCTTTGGAAATTGTAAATAATTATTTATGGTAGGCCTATTGGGTTTGGTAGGACTCAAGAGCAGAATGAATTTCATTTTCGTCTATACCTGTTTTGTTAACAACATGAATGACATTATTTTGAACTCAGGTGTTTTGCGGGTGAAAATCGAGAATGGTTGTTTAGTGTTTTAACACTTTCCACGCGGCTATTGGTTTAACCACGGTACAAAACAGATTTTTCAGAAACCTTTCCTAACTTTCAGTGTATCCCAAGGATAAATGAACAAATAATATTAATACTAGGCACGTTTGTACTTATTTGAATGCATATTTGTTGTATTTGATTTTAACATTTAACAAACATCGAGATCATATTTGTTGTATAATACTTTGATTTTGACTTAAAGGTAGATGACCCGATCACATTCCGATTTTCAACTTGAAGTTTTCTATTCTACATGAAAGGTTATCCTTAAAAAAGTCGTGTTCCAAAGTTTGAGTTGCACAGCTCTAATGGTTCTTATTTTAGACGCACAAGATGCTGTGAACTGTACCCATTGAGTTGTACACAAACTATATCGGTGGTATACCACCATTCGCGGTAATTCGACGTTATTTCATCGATTTCTCCGTAATTATACCGATCTAGGCCGTCAAATTTCAGTATGATGATGAGAAAAATACGAGCTTTCATATGATATGAAAATCTCCGTATGTTTGAAATAATTCTGTGTTACGAAAATGTGATCGGGTCATCTACCTTTAACGTTCATATCGAGTTTATATTGTATTATTTTGACACGCGACTTTTAGCTAATTTGTAAGTCGGCATGCGATACGGTTGAAAAAATAGCCAAATTGCGACACAGGACATCTCGCGAAGACAAGCCAACAGCTTTAGGCCTATTATTTTGTAACCCATGACTGTGACATGTAGACGGTAGACCCCTTTACTTGCGCAAATATACCCTGCCCCCCCCCCCCCACCTCCTTCTCTTCCCCCTTTCTCTCAATTAAAACAAAATAAGACAGCGGCAATGTACATGTATACAGTAGTAATAGGAGTAGGACATTTGAAACATTTCATGCTATTTTGGATTGTCGTCTGCAGACGCGTGCCGCGTGGAAAGTGTTTAATAACAAGGTAGTACAAATAATTTACGCTGCGTGTGAAGAAAAAAAATGATATTCTAAAAAGAAAGGTTTAGAAAAAGTTTAAACACATAGAAGACGCACACACCAGACATATACATCCCGGGTATCAACCCTGGAACCCCGTGTATAAACCCAAGAATTCCGGGCGTTTTCCAGGGTTTCCCGGGTTTCCGGGGTTAGTATTTCCCGGGTTTCCGAAGTAGTAATCATTGTTGGTTGACATGCTTGTTGGCTTGCCGTAGTCTTCTGTTGTAGGACATTATTAAACATGTTAAAAATTGCCATTTAGAAATAAATATGTTCAAAAACGGCCCGTTAGAAACAAATGACTAGTTTTGGCCAAACGGAGTATAGAAAAAACATGATTTTTTTTAGCTGAATTCTTTTTAGCTATTTTCCTTTCAATTTCTGAGTCTGATGCCTTTTTTAATTTTCTTTAAATGTCACATTAATCACTAACACTAGAAGAGATCATTATGATACTTTCATGTACTTTTGTTTGGTAATATTATCGTTTAGGCCTAGTATATAGTTATTGAAATACAAAGAAAGAAAAAACATTGTTTTTTTATAATATATTTGAATATTGGTAAAAGTGTAGCGCGGACGGGGCGGGAGAGTATGATAAATGTAAAGGATAATATCAAAATTATTTAATCGGCTTATCATACATGTCATAGTATCGCTGTACGAACGGTACCGCGAATATATGACCACATAGACAATAATAGGCCTTTCTAAACTTATTTTGCGACACGCGACTTTTAGCTAATTTGTAAGTCGGCATGCGGTACGGTTGAAAAATAGCCAAATTGCGACACACGACATCTCGCGAAGACAAGCCAACAGCTTTAGGCCTATTATTTTTGTCAACCCATGACTGTGACATGTAGACGGTAGACCCCTTTACTTGCGCAAATATACCCTCCCCCCCCCCCCCCACCTTCTCTTCCCCCTTTCTCTCCTTCCGCCTTTGGAAATTGTAAATAATTATTTATGGTAGGCCTATTGGGTTTGGTAGGACTCAAGAGCAGAATGAATTTCATTTTCGTCTATACCTGTTTTGTTAACAACATGAATGACATTATTTTGAACTCAGGTGTTTTGCGGGTGAAAATCGAGAATGTTTTTTAGTGTTTTAACACTTTCCACGCGGCTATTGGTTTAATCACGGTACAAATCAGATTTGTCAGAAACCTTTCCTAACTTTCAGTGTATCCCAAGGATAAATGAACAAATAATATTAATACTAGGCACGTTTGAACTTATTTGAATGCATTTCACATGGCTATTGGTTTAACCACGGTACAAAACAGATTTTTCAGAAACCTTTCCTAACTTTCAGTGTATCCCAAGGATAAATGAACAAATAATATTAATACTAGGCACGTTTGAACTTATTTGAATGCATTTCACATGGTTATTGCAAATAGGCCTATGGTAAATGACATTCAATAATGTTGACATTTTTGAAACATTTCATTGGATTGTCGTCTGCAGACGCGTGCCGCGTGGAAAGTGTTAATAATAGTGTTTAATAACAAGGTAGTACAAATAATTTACGCTGCGTGTGAAAAAAATGATATTCTAAAAAGAAAGGTTTAGAAAAAGTTTAAACACATAGAAGACGCACACACCAGACATATACATCCCGGGTATCAACCCCGGAACCCCGTGTATAAACCCAAGAATTCCGGGCGTTTTCCAGGGTTTCCCGGGTTTCCGGGGTTAGTATTTCCCGGGTTTCCGAAGTAGTAATCATTGTTGGTTGACATGCTTGTTGGCTTGCCGTAGTCTTCTGTTGTAGGACATTATTAAACATGTTAAAAATTGCCATTTAGAAATAAATATGTTCAAAAACGGCCCGTTAGAAACAAATGACTAGTTTTGGCCAAACAGAGTATAGAAAAAACATGATTTTTTTAGCTGAATTCTTTTTAGCTATTTTCCTTTCAATTTCTGAGTCTGATGCCTTTTTTAATTTTCTTTAAATGTCACATTAATCACTAACACTAGAAGAGATCATTTTGATACTTTCATGTACTTTTGTTTGGTAATATTATCGTTTAGGCCTAGTATATAGTTATTGAAATACAAAGAAAGAAAAAACATTGTTTTTTTATAATATATTTGAATATTGGTAAAAGTGTAGCGCGGACGGGGCGGGAGAGTATGATAAATGTATAAGATAATATCAAAATTATTTAATCGGCTTCTCATACATGTCATAGTATCGCTGTACAAACGGTACCGCGAATATATGACCACAGTAGACAATAATAGGCCTTTCTAAACTTATTTTGCGACACGCGACTTTTAGCTAATTTGTAAGTCGGCATGCGGTACGGTTGAAAAATAGCCAAATTGCGACACACGACATCTCGCGAAGACAAGCCAACAGCTTTAGGCCTATTATTTTTGTCAACCCATGACTGTGACATGTAGACGGTAGACCCCTTTACTTGCGCAAATATACCCTCCCCCCCCCCCCCCCCCACCTTTTTCTCTTCCCCCTTTCTCTCCTTCCGCCTTTGGAAATTGTAAATAATTATTTATGGTAGGCCTATTGGGTTTGGTAGGACTCAAGTTAAGAGCAGAATGAATTTCATTTTCGTCTATACCTGTTTTGTTAACAACATGAATGACATTATTTTGAACTCAGGTGTTTTGCGGGTGAAAATCGAGAATGGTTGTTTAGTGTTTTAACACTTTCCACGCGGCTATTGGTTTAACCACGGTACAAAACAGATTTTTCAGAAACCTTTCCTAACTTTCAGTGTATCCCAAGGATAAATGAACAAATAATATTAATACTAGGCACGTTTGTACTTATTTGAATGCATATTTGTTGTATTTGATTTTAACATTTAACAAACATCGAGATCATATTTGTTGTATAATACTTTGATTTTGACTTAACGTTCATATCGAGTTTATATTTGTATTATTTTGACACGCGACTTTTAGCTAATTCGTAAGTCGGCATGCGATACGGTTGAAAAAATAGCCAAATTGCGACACAGGACATCTCGCGAAGACAAGCCAACAGCTTTAGGCCTATTATTTTGTCAACCCATGACTGTGACATGAAGACGGTAGACCCCTTTACTTGCGCAAATATACCCTCCCCCCCCCCCCACCACCTCCTTCTCTTCCCCCTTTCTCTCTTTTTTAAATTGTAATGGGGCGAGATCGGGGGCATAAGACATCACCAATTAAAACAAAATGAGACAGCGGCAATGTACATGTATACAGTAGTAATAGGAGTAGGAAATTTGAAACATTTCATGCTATTTTGGATTGTCGTCTGCAGACGCGTGCCGCGTGGAAAGTGTTTAATAACAAGGTAGTACAAATAATTTACGCTGCGTGTGAAGAAAAAAAATGATATTCTAAAAAGAAAGGTTTAGAAAAAGTTTAAACACATAGAAGACGCACACACCAGACATATACATCCCGGGTATCAACCCCGGAACCCCGTGTACAAACCCAAGAATTCCGGGCGTTTTCCAGGGTTTCCCGGGTTTCCGGGGTTAGTATTTCCCGGGTTTCCGAAGTAGTAATCATTGTTGGTTGACATGCTTGTTGGCTTGCCGTAGTCTTCTGTTGTAGGACATTATTAAACATGTTAAAAATTGCCATTTAGAAATAAATATCTTCAAAAACGGCCCGTTAGAAACAAATGACTAGTTTTGGCCAAACAGAGTATAGAAAAAACATGATTTTTTTTAGCTGAATTCTTTTTAGCTATTTTCCTTTCAATTTCTGAGTCTGATGCCTTTTTTAATTTTCTTTAAATGTCACATTAATCACTTACACTAGAAGAGATCATTTTGATACTTTCATGTACTTTTGTTTGGTAATATTATCGTTTAGGCCTAGTATATAGTTATTGAAATACAAAGAAAGAAAAAACATTGTTTTTTTATAATATATTTGAATATTGGTAAAAGTGTAGCGCGGACGGGGCGGGAGAGTATGATAAATGTATAAGATAATATCAAAATTATTTAATCGGCTTCTCATACATGTCATAGTATCGCTGTAACCGGGAATATATGACCACAGTAGACAATTATAGGCCTTTCTAAACTTATTTTGCGACACGCGACTTTTAGCTAATTTGTAAGTCGGCATGCGATACGGTTGAAAAAATAGCCAAATTGCGACACACGACATCTCACGAAGACAAGCCAACAGCTTTAGGCCTATTATTTTTGTCAACCCATGACTGTGACATGTAGACGATAGACCCCTTTACTTGCGCAAATATACCCTCCCCCCCCCCCCCCCCCCCCCCTCACCTTCTTCTCTTCCCCCTTCCTCTCCTTCCGCCTTTGGAAATTGTAAATAATTGTTTATGGTAGGCCTATTGGGTTTGGTAGGACTCAAGAGCAGAATGAATTTCATTTTCGTCTATACCTGTTTTGTTAACAACATGAATGACATTATTTTGAACTCAGGTGTTTTGCGGGTGAAAATCGAGAATGGTTGTTTAGTGTTTTAACACTTTCTACGCGGCTATTGGTTTAATCACGGTACAAAACAGATTTGTCAGAAACCTTTCCTAACTTTCAGTGTATCCCAAGGATAAATGAACAAATAATATTAATACTAGGCACGTTTGAATTTATTTGAATGTATTTCACATGGCTATTGGTTTAACCACGGTACAAAACAGATTTTTCAGAAACCTTTCCTAACTTTCAGTGTATCCCCTGTTTAAGAATAAAAAGTTACATAACCCCCCTATTTCAACATATGAAAGTTACATGCCCGCTCCCCTATAGTTTACCCAACACCCCCTCCCCCCTCCAGCATAAATAATGAACGGTCCCTTATGTGCGCCGTACTCCGCGTGGTCTAGTTCAGCGCACGCTCTGTGCCTATACGTACATTTCAACAGAGCCGTAACTTTAGTTTTGATTGGGAGACATTCTGGAGTAAATTTGTTTGATTTACCCTATTGATGTGAATAAAAAGGTTCCCCTCTTTATTAGATCATTTTATGACATGCAGGGATGGCTGTAATGACAAGAAAATGGTAAAAAATAAATCGCCTGATGATGTTTAATAGTTTGATTGAATGAAAATAATACAAAACGCATCATGATAATGCAATACAGACCACGTGCAATACAGGTAGATTACTTCATCGTTGCGTCTTGTTTAGCATGTTTAGTAAACGAAACGAGGGAGAAGAGAGACGTTTACATGTATTGTAGGCCTAATATTATTTCCCCTTCTTTTTCTTATTATATCTGGAGACGACAAGGCCCACTATAGAGAATTATCTAATAACTGTTGAAACGTTTTTACAGCCTTATAAAGTTTGTATTCGCGCCGGACTGGAAGAGGTTTTCCCGGGGTTGTTGTAACCAGAGTCTATAAAAGTATAAAATAAAAGAGAAATATGAAATTTGATTTTTGAAACAAGTGCCGGGTTGACACTGCCCTTAACAACAAGCGCGACGCAATGATCGAGGGTGGCTTTGTTCCTAAGGATCCAACGATTTCACCCACCCATCTTCACCCCGGGATGTACGCCTACGATACAAATCTGAACCGAGTGGGGGCATAAAAGTCTTGCACTAATGGGAGGGGGGTTCCGGTTTGTAAAGGGGGAGGAGGGTAAGACACTGACTGATCAAATGCAAGTTGCCCCCGCCCCCTCCCCACCACATTTCTGAACACTCCCCTATAACACAATCATCATACACATCCCTTTTACACATCAGCTTATGAACATGGCCGTGACGTGGAACATTGCATCTTGTTATTAGGATACACTGCAAAAACTGTGGTGTTAAATTTAACACCACGGGTGTTAAATTTAACACCAGTACGGATTCACTATAGGACCACACCACCTGGTGTTAAAATGACACCATCACTAGTGTTACAACGATGGTGTTAAATATAACACCAGTGGGTGTTACAATATGACAACACCAGTAAAAAAATTACACTTTCTGGTGTTAAAACATTAAAAACTTTACACCTTCTGGTGTTTTTGTTTTTTAACACCTTCTGGTGTTAAAATATTAATGTTAGATAAGTGGAAGTACTTTAACAATAAAATACTTGCAAATAACATATTTCACTGTTCAACAGTTCACATTTATTAAAACTTGAACGTTTTTGTGAATTAATGTTCTTACTTGCCATTTAATTATGGAATGGTGCATGTTGCAGATCGAATCACTAGATCAAATGTATAAATATACAATCCAAAGTGTTAAAAACCCAATATAACCCACCCCCGTGCGCATGTGTGGAATAGTGACACCCATGGGAGTTATTCTTACACCAAGTTTAACACAAGAAATTTAACACCATGAGAAGTGTTACATCAGTTATTCCTATGGTGTTGACCTAACACCAACATTAACACCAGGAGCGGAACACCGGCTCAGTGTTGCAGTTTAACACCGGAGTTTTTGCAGTGTACCCCGTATTCATTAGCACTGACGGATTGACAACTAAGGTTCAAAAAGAACAAAAATGCGTCTTTAGAACCTCTAAAGGATCTCTACAGAAGATTTGGGGGTTCTTTAAACTAAAAGAACCTTTAACCCGGAGGGTTCCATATACGGGACAGCCAAGAACCCCTGAAGCCCCCTTTTTTCTAAGATTGTAGGGCGTCCTCTGCCACGACTACCTTCTACTGCTCCTTGCAGAATTAATTTCTCGACACTGTTATCTCTCCTGGTAATATGAGTATATGATCAAAGTATAGAGCAGCTTTCTGATGTTGATGTCTCTCCGAGCTTTGTTCTAAGGCCTTTTCCAATACCCAGTGATTGCTTCTTCTGTTGTAGGACATTATTAAACATGTTCAACATGGCCAATTAGAAATAAACATGTTCAAAAACGGCCCGTTAGAAATAAATGACTAGTTAGTTAAATTTGGCGCATGGATAAGAACCTATTGTTTTGTTGTTGTTGATAAGATATAAATGAGCGTATAAATGAAGTTTCATCGATGTGCCACCCATTTCCAAAATGAATATTATGTGGTCAACGACTTCGTTTCACCACGAGAATCATTTAAAAAACCACTTTTTTTCGAGGCACTGATGGTACGTAATGTACGTTTGATCAACTGCACACAAATGTTATCCTTAGGTTTACCCATCCAGTTCATCTATATACCAGGGCGTGATCAATTATATAATTTTAATCAAATACATTTAAGATACCATACAACGAACGCACCCACACCACTCAAATACAACAGGCAGTATCCGTATCTTGTGGGCGGGCGGATTTGATCGGGAAGCACAGTTCAAACTATCAGGGTAAACAAGATGAAGAAATGGGAAAAAAGGAACGGAGGAGAAGTAAAAGGGAAAAGGGGGAGGAAAGAAAACGGGAAGAAAAGGTAACAAAAGAAGGGGAAATGGAAAAGGGGAAGGAGAGGGGAAAAGGAAGAAGAAGAAGATAAGGAAAGGAAAACGGAAAGGACAGAAAAAGATAAGAGGGAAGGAAGAGGGAGATTAAAATGGAATGGAAGGGAAAAGAGAGAAATGGAAAGAATTATGGGGATAGTTGAAAACAAAGGGAAATATGTTCATTCATTTATTCATTCACAATAGTTTTATAATTAAAAACTGTTCTTGCAGCAATCAGGGGGAGTCTGAGGGGGGGGGGGGGGGGGGGGGGGGGGGGGGTGGATTGTGCCGCCCTGGAATTGGATGTTTTGTTCAATTTTCAAACCCTTGGTGTGTACTTTTGACCAACATTTAATTGAAAAGCCTTCACATCATTTCCAACCAATATTGGTTATTATCAATATCATCCAAAAATTGGATTTTTTTTCCCCCTTCAATTTTGCAAATGCAAACAACACGGCGGCGTAAGGGTTTTGAAATTCGCATAAATTAAACAGAATTCGCGTGGAGCACGAAAATATTGGCTATTGTAAAAAAGATTTAAAAACCGTTTCTGAAGCCATATGTTGTTAAGCTTGACTGATAATTAAACAGTGAAAGCGCGCAAAAAATGCCTATTCTAATATTAAAAATGTACAGAAAACGTTTCTGAAGCCATCTTGTTCCAATAAATGGTATTGTACAAATAATTCACGCTGTGTGTGAAAAAATGATATTGTAAAAAGCCTAATGTTTAGAAAAAGTGTAACCTCACATAAACGACACACCAGACATATATACATCCCGGGTATCAACCCCGGAACTCCGTGTTCAAACCCAATAATTCCGGGCGTTTTCCAGGGTTTCCCGGGTTTCCCGGGTTATTATTCCAATACCGTTCCCGGGTTTCCGAAATCATAGCTGGTTGACATGCGTGTTGGCTTGCCGTAGTCTCTTGCCATATTCGTTTCCAAAATAAATATTATGGGGTCATCGACTTCGTTTCACCACGAGAATCATTTAAAAAAAACACTTTTGTCGAGGCACAGGTACATAATGTACGTTAATCAACTACACAAAAATGTTTTTAGCTATGATAGGTTTACCCATGGCCGGTTCGTCTATCCGTATTACACCGGGGCGTGATACTTTTAATAAAATAAAATACCATATAACAAAGGGAAACCCACACCACTCAAATAACAGGCAGTATACATGTATAGCGTATCTTCATGATCTTGGGGGCGGGCGGATGGGAAGCACAGCTCAAACTATCGGGCTGAAAAAGACTGAAGAAATGGAAACTAGGAACGGATGAAGTGTAAAAGGGAAAGGAAAGGTAAATAAAAGAAGGGGAAGGAGAGGGGGGAAAGGAAGAAGAGGAAGAAGAAGAGGAAGAAGAAAAATAAAAATGGAAAGGACAGGAAAAGAGGGTGGAAGAGGTAGATTTTAAAAGGGAATGGAAGGGAAAAGAGAGGGAATGAAAAGAATTATGAGGATAGTTGATAACAAAGGGAAATAATATATGTTCATTCATTTATCTATTCATAAAAGGTTTATTCAAAACTTTTCTTGCAGCAAATACAAAGTATATATAGCTGAATTACCACAATTTTACACACACAAATATAATCATTAAAGGAAACAATATAATATACCACTGAGTTTTTTAAAAGACCTGCCCATATAAAATTCCAATCTATTTGGTTTCAAAATTGGATGTAAAATGAAACAGTATAATAATAGACAAATAGAATTTCGGCGCATGATTTAATGATAAATAAATAAATAAATAAATAAATAAATAAATAAATAAATAAATAAATAAATAAATAAATATATAATCATGGATTAAAATTAACCTAAACATGGCCAATTAGCATGATTAGAAGTAAATAATGTAGTTTGTAACATGTTTTAATTGTCATATTGATCGGCAACAAACAATCTGCAATGCGCAAATTATTATCTTCATAGGGCAGAATGTCACTACAAATAAATTGATCGTCAAATAAAAGTTGTAATCAAGGCAATGGCAAGGCAAAGGCCAACATTTATCGATCCACACGCGTTTCATCACCTTAGATCGACAGAATAATGTAGTGAGATTAATTCCATAGGCCGACTGGGACTAATCTCAGTTGGCAACACTGAACGGATGTTTGCTTGGCAACGCATAACATGCCATCAACTTCCGAGTCTTTATATAGGTCTTCAATTGTCGTTTGTTCTTATTCGCAGTACATGTAGGGCCTACTGCTTATTCGTCACTCTGAGTGAGTCATTCACTCAGTCTCTGTGAACTCACTACCTTTATATTATTTATTAGTAATAACGATGGTTCTGCCGAAGTCCCGTACTTCCAAAAGAGGTCCGTATAAACAGTATATATCCGACCCAACTCTTCCTTATCCACGGACGACGTTTTACAATAAGCGAAAACAACTTGGTCTTATCAAAAAGCGCAAACCCAAAGTTGTAGTAGGCCATGGCTGTGATGACGACAAGATGTATCCAGGAGCTCGAATTACCACCAAAGAGAGCTTAGTTCAGATCATGGCCTTGGTGAACCATCACCAGGGAGTCAACAAAACAACGCTGAGAGACCACCTGAGAATTCTCAAATCGACTGTGCCTGTGAATGTGATTGTACCACGACACATGCAATCGCTGTACAAATTCTGCCAAGAGAAGAAGGTAAGAATAAGAACCACCTTCTTGTTTTTATTTCTATATAATTTTCCTTTTCAAAATCAAAGTAGTTTTTTTTTTATAAATCCCCCTCTGTCTGTCTGTGCAGGCAACCATAAACAATAGAATGTTTATGAGGCAACCCACCCCGAGTAAAAAACAACAACAACAAAACTCTATCCCACCCGCAAAAAAAGCCCCCATTACGGCGGCCCCCACAACCCCCCCCCCCCCCCCCCCCCCCGCGATTTCCAAAAATGTTTCTTTTTTGTTGAAGCTATGACCGCGATTTCCAAATATTAGGGGTGTTTTAACGAATCTATGTCTGCGGAAGGAAAAAAGGGGTATATTTTAATGTCCGCGCTGGACCGAAGTTCGAAAATCCATGTGATTTGGCATTTTCCGTTTATTTATGAAGTGTCCTGGTATAAATACAACCCCTGGCTGTATCTCGCGTATAAGGGAATCCCCGTGGGCCGAGTGTACCCGAATGTTACCGGAACTAGTTTCTTAACTTAGCTACGTCATAATTAATTGGTTGAAAGATTCCGGAGTTTTCCTCGGGACAAATTTCCGAAATAGCCGAAAAGATTTCTCCCCACAATTCATCGGGGGTCCAAGGGAGCACACCTTTTGACAGAATGAACGGGCCAAATCGGCATGATATTAACGAGTAGTGATATCAAATTTATGTTTTATGGATTAGCTTACATATGTTTTTAATAGTTAAGAAAGAAAACACGCCAATTTAAGCATTATATAAGCTCCCTGATTTAAGCTATACTATTATTATTTTACCGGCCGATTTACCCACACGGTGTATGCCGGGATGAGAGCCGAATAACATGCCACGAAATCACTAGGTCCCGCTATATTTGCTGATATCAAAAATCTTGACGGACTTTCTATGTTTAAACCCAGATAATGTTAAAATTTAATGATAATATAAAACATATCCAAATTTGATTGCTTTTATCGCGAGCACTCTGGATTTAGAGCGATTTGAAATCACATTACGAAGCGTGTAAAGTCAATAGGAGACGACAAAGTGTTGTGCTCCCTCAATGATGTCATTCTCTATCGACTGGAAATCATCGTTTCCGCTGAGGACAAGTTCATGAGTTATTGGCAAATGAAATTCTTTACTGGTGTTATTTTCTGTATGAAATGGTAATTAAACCTGGGAATTTAAATGTCAAAACTGTATTTTCTCCGCTCGCACACAATCCAGGCACGGGAGAAGCAGAGCAAGATGAGTTTAATTTTGCAGTTTGGAGGCAAACTTCTTTCTTTTTGTAAGTGACGTAAAGGATGCAGAATTCCACAGTCTTGTATTCGATGACACTTGACAATTTTTGAGTTGGGGTTATGCCTTGGCCGGGCATTTTGGATTGGATTTTCTTGGATTTGGAAGTTATACTTATTCTTTGAATAGATTAAACATAGGCTATATCTATAATCTACTATTCTAGCTCTGAATTCTAGCTCTTTTGTGGGAGAGTTATTATGCCATTATTTAATGATTAATCCCATTTAGCCTAGGCTTAGAAGCCTTAGCTGTAGCTCTGTAGTCTGTGGGAGAGCTATGGCATGCCATTATATAGTTACCATGGCCCCTGGGAGAGCTATGGAATGAAAGCAATATTATGAGTCAAAGTATAAATAATACAATAAATTCAAGTACAAATTAGTATTGTGTCATAGGCCTATATATCAATCAAATCATGGTCCTTGAAATAGGACAAATGCCAAAGGGGGCATTTCAAACTAAAAATGTGTCCTCGTTTTTGCGCAAAAAGGGGTCATTTTAGAAAGTGTCCTTGATTGATGATAAAAAGGGGTGTTTTTTAAAGACAAAATGTCCTCGTTTTTTTGCGCAAAAAGGGGGGTCATTTTAGAATGTGTCCTTGATATGGTAAAAAAGAGGTGTTTTTTGAAAACGAAATGTCCTCGTTTTGGCGCAAAAAAGGGGGTCAAATTAGCAAAATTGTCTTTGAAACACCGTTAAATAGGGGGTATTTTGAACTCCTGAAACGATCATGCTTTACTCCTCTGAATACGAAGAGAAACCCCTGGGCATGAAGCATGCAGTATTCCGCGTTGCAGAATTCGGTAGACTTAACGCTGTCAGCCCACACAGGACAGCCTATGTTGTGATCGGAGTTTTAGTGAATATTTTTCTGTGTTTTTTTTTTGCGGCCTTTTTGGAGACTTTTTTATTTGTTCATGTTTCACCATATGTGATTGTCAAAATATGCGACAGTGCGACCACTGTTTTGCTTTGTTATTAATTCAACTGATAGGCCCATCCCCGTAACTTAAAGGGACACTAAGAGATGTGCTGGAGGCAGCGCCCTCAATTATAATAAAAACTGAGATTAGTTTATTTTTATAATTGTATTACATGTATGAACTTACACCTATAAGGATTAAGAAAAATCAGCTCTTTGTACAAGAAAACGTCGATTCAAAAAATGCTGGTCCCGGGACCAGCATTTTACGTCCGACAGTATCCCCGTGCAGTACGCGTGATACATAACGCGAACCATATTTGCATAGAGGGCGTTTTTCAATAAATAGCGATGATATTGTTTTAATCTAGTTTTGCTGTGTTTTTTGTTAGCAGAAACAACAATAATGGCGATTTTTAATGTTCATCTTGAATTCTGAAGTAAATTTTTAAACATTTAAACTTTTCAACACCACTTAATGTCCCTTTAAGAAACTTTTGCCCAAGGGGGGGGGGGGCGTTTTCACAATGCCCCAAATTTTCTCCAAGTCAGTCACCTCGTGAATTTCACGTAAGTGGGGGGTGGGGGGGGGGGATAGTCTCCGGATAGAAGTCAAAAAAATTTGCACGTCAACAATTTTCGCACGGACACAAAATTTCGCAGTCCAAAAAGCACTGTAGTCAATGTTTTATGATACTTTTACTATCATTGATATTTGAAACTAAGAAAAACGCAATTTTTACCTTAAAAAAAAAAAAAATCAAAAGGGGGGGGGGGGCGTTCGCAATTGTCGCCCCCCCCCATCTATCTGATGGGCCTGAGGCCTATACCCAATTCATATCTGGAGTAGGCCTATAGGCTAGTTTGACATTTTCGCAGCTTTAAATGTATAGGCTTTATAAAAGTATTGTATTAAGTCTGTACCGTAGTGGGTATCTGTTCTCTGGTCTGCACTTACTTTGTGTAAGGTATTCATTCCATTGTCTAAACTGTTTGAGGATGTTAAAATGAAGTGAAATGTTTATTCATTTTGACCAGAATCATGAGAATAGCCTTTCTCTGTAACTTACATATCTAAATTGACCCATTTCATTCTATGATGGTGTACAGCGGTGTATAACAATCCCCTGACATCCACATTTTGTATAATAATGAAAGTCGTAAAAATAATGAATATTAATGAAATGGGTGCCTCCCCGGTTTTGAAAAAAAATGTTACGGGAAACTAAAAATCAAGTTGGCGGGGCCTAAAAATACCTTCACTGACTAGGCGGAGTTGGATTTATAATTGATGGAACACATTCATTGAATTTGAAGCAGCGTATTGTTGTGTTCGTTATTGGGCGATGAAGCGCACACAGTGAACCATAAAGCATGATAATTTTGAGAGCAATCATATTTTATGCTGCGTGCCTGTTCATTCAATTATTAATTAGCCTAGAGAGTAGTCGGTAGACTATAGTAAAAAAAGTAGTTGGGCCCGGTTATCAATTTTGACGTTGACAATAAACCCAATGGCAATAAACCAGACGTTTTGACTCTCTACTCGCCCTGGCCTAGTCCGAGGTAGCTCAGACTTGTTCCGATACGATCACTGATCTACATTCTACACTGACTAGTGTGAGGAATGACAACACTACAACGTGAACGAGCTATACTCGCCCATACCCAAAGTAATCCATCACGCTGAACAAAAATTGGTCTACAACAATTTGATGTCAACATAACAGATTTTCAACCTTAGCATACCATTTTGAATTATATTTGTAAGAGTATGTAAGTTCTGCGTCAGAGATCAAACAAAATTGCATACATTTAACGACCCTAAATTTAATGACCGAGAAATGACCATTGATTGGTCACATCATGTTTTTTGTTGTTGCAGCACACAAAAAAATGGTGGATTTGTTACCTTTTCGCTCTTGTGGCGCATTTTTTATTTGTTGTTATATCGGACAAACCTCAATTGGGTTTTATTTCAATAATTATTGGTCATTCAATTCAGTAGAAATATGATAACATTTTCATTTCTGCTAATTACAATGCTATGGTTTGTTAAACAGTTAAAATGGTTCAATTGAAAACAGCCAAATAATATATTTCATGTGATGGGAGTCCGTCTACCTGTAGTTTTACAGCCTTTTTTCACTTTTGTTGCACATTAGGTCATGCGTAATGAAGCAAACTACTTGTACTACACATCACATTTAATTCTCCCAACATATTATAATTTATCATTTCCAGAAATGCTTCAAACATAAGGAAATCACCTTAATACAACATGATGTTTGCGCAGCATGCTTTCATACGTTCAATGATGATGAACAAACGTGCCCAACAGCAGGTTGTGGGAAACCCCACTTTAATCAAGCTGGTGATCCCATCGCTTTCTTTGTTGAAGTCGACGCAGAGCAGCAAATTCAAGACTTTTATACAGGTAAGATATCTAAACTATGTAATTTATTTGTATGGTGATATTTAGTTATTGATTACAAGCCAATTTATCATCAATAATGTCCAGGTATTACACATGAACACCTTTCAAAGATGCTGAACATGCATGATCCTTATTTCCTAAAACTTTTAGTATTGAAGTGAGTAATTGACAATTGTACAGGGTGAGTCAAAAAGACTGCAATAGTAAAAAGAAGCCATTTTGTTTTCAAAACCAAAATAAATTTTAACACTTTTTAAACGTTGCAAGAATGATGTATTTAATCCTAACTTTGCGTGAAAAAAACGAAGTCGATCGCATTTTTCGTTTGTCTTTGGTGACCCTCTTTGCTGCACAACCAAATTTACCTGTTTATCCACGAGCACAGTGATTTTCATTTGAAATGGCACACATTGCATTTTCATATTTGAAAATCCCGCCAACAAAAAATGGAAAATGTCATTTTTTAAAATTAACATTTTGAACATTATACGCTTTCATAGCATGGGTATGATTATAATTGATTATGCTAACTCACATGTTAACAAGAAAGGATGCATCAAATTCCAATAACATCACAAATGAACTTTCCGCCGCTCTTGACAGTAGCGGTCTAAATATGTTTAGGATGGACCTACCATACCATTAGACTTCCAAAGAGGGACCTACCAGAGAGGTGGTATGAAGTTTTTCGTCATATTTAAGAAACACTTATTACACAAATTTATAAAATGTTAATTTTGAATTAATTTAAAATGTTTCATTTTCTCAAAGATCCTAAGTTCGTACAAGCAATAGACTATAGAGAGACGCTCCCAAGTGATGAAACCATAAGAGATGTTTATGATGGTCTCCTGTACGAGTCGCACAAGTCCTTCTTTGCTTCCAGGAACAACATCTCTCTGACATGGCACACTGACGGTGTTGAGGTAACATTTTTGTTTGTTAAATTTTGTTAACTTGTGTCTGTCATGTGTTAATTTACCTGTACATGTATATTCATGCAAATGAATTTAGCACTCTCAAAAATTATAATGCAATAGAATAGGAGGTAGAGGTGGATGGGTACTGGGGTGGCACTTCAATTGGAAAGGGGTATGTATGTGCCGCCTTGAAGACCCCTTTTGCCAGTTCCACCATCTTTTGCTCTTCTGAGTCTGCATCAGCCCTTAACCTTAACTCCCCAGACAATGTAAAATGTAGTAAATCAATGTCCTTTGGAAAGATTCCCCATTTTTAGATGAGTTTGATACCAGTAAGACATGGGTGTTACACTCTGATATCTTACATATTGTATTACTGATTGTATACATTGCTCCACTGTCACTCTTCATTATTCATAGCAGATAACTTACAGTAATTTATTAATTCATGTTTTATTTAGGTTTATGATTCCAGTATAAACCAGTTATGGCCGGTACAAGCTGTCATTAATGAACTACCACCACGTATGAGGTAAGTGGATTTTAGTATGGTCAAAGGTCATCACAGAAGAAACTGTCCAAATAAAAATTAAAAAAATGAAGATTATCAGTGCAAGGCATGTCATCCTGTAACTTTCTTCTTTCGATTAGGAACACATACATTCTGGTTGTATGATTTTACAATTAGCTGATAATTTATCAACACACAATGAACGCAGACAATACTAGTAGTGTAGTGTAGTCCATTTAATCTTTAATATAGTTTGTTGATATAAGAACAACAGTTATTCATCACTTCTAGATCAAAGGTCAAGAAGATGTTCTTAAATTGTGTACTGCAATACGGGCCAAAATTTAATAAAAGGGCTCATTTTGAGTAGACCATTTTCATCCTAGGTACATTGATGCATCTAGAACAATCATGCATAACATTGAGGTTAAGAGTTTGAGAATGGGTCACTAGAGGTCAAATCTTGAATTTTCAAGGAATAAGTCCACAATCGCTTCAGGGTCAAGTTCAAGTAGGGGCCAGATCACCAAGAGGTCATGATAATGAAATACCTTATTGCTTATGATATTTAAAAGGGTTTTGATCTATGACCACAATTATCGCTATAGTGTTGCTTTTGTTTTCTTTAGATTTTCAAAGAGGCACCTCGTTTTGCTTGGGCTTTATTATGGGCCAGGAAAGCCAGCCATGAATACATTCTTGACACCGATTGTCTTAAATTTGAATAAGATGTATGCAGTAGGTGAGTTTTTTTAAACATATATGTACGCAGTAGTGGAAATGACTTTCCAGCCGGGGTTGACGAGCATGTGTGTTGCAGCTCTATTTATTAATAATATTGTATGTACTGATCATACCAGTAGTATAGTTTTATTCCGTAATTATAAGAGCGATTAAAATCAAGTCTTGGCCAGTTCACCCCTCGCTAGTCTATTGGTTGTCATACATGCTTTACAATGCAATGGTACATGGTTCGATTCCCACTTGAACTACTTTTTCAACTGATATTCATTTCTTTCTACAAATGAAGGGTTAGAATAGAACATGGACGTTAACCCTCTATGGTTAGACATATTTTGTTGACAACCCCCATCCCCAACACCTAGATCTATCTGTTAAGGTTAATTTTAATTAACTTTAAGATTGATCTTTACCTCAATCATCTCAGGGTTCGAGATTCAACCGGGTGGTGAAGGCCCATTAACAACATGCCGTGTCCTCACCTTAGCGTGCACCATGGACCTCCCTGCTATGTCAGGGGTCAAAGTAAGTAATGTACTTTTAAAGCTTAAAGGTGTATGTTCCGATCAATTTTCTTTTGGCGATGGTTTTTTTTCTTCACATCATGATACTTTGATATCAGAAGAATCCCCATATTTTTCTCATTATGTCTGTAAAATCTTAGTGGCCAGAAATGTTCCATTGAGAAATTATAGTGGTGAATTACTGCCAAAGGTGGTTAACCACCAGCCAGTTGTGTGTACAACTTAATGGGAAAAATTCTTGAGACCGTGTGCTTCTAAAATAAGAACCCATGGAGTTATGTAACTCAAACTTTGGAATGTGACAACTTTAAGAATGACCTTTCATGTAAAATTGTACGGTAAACATCAAGTTGAAAATCAGGCCAGCAATCAGAACATCTACCTTTAAATAGCCTTCAATATTTGCGACCTCATAACATGTCTAAAATGATCTAGAAATCAAACACTTTGAAATCCCCTTCATGCAATATACTCTGTCATCTTGTTCACTGTTTTGAGTAAGCAATCAAAAATCTATGCATAATGCTGTCTTTGTTGATACAATACATCTCACTTGCGTTCAGTTGACGGCAATCAACATAACATAAAATCTGCTAGCTGATGACAGATTCCTGTATAACTTAACAAATTAGGCAATACTGTTGCATGTGATAGGTTGATTTAATGTTTGTCTTTGCATTGATAGGCGACCCAGCAGTTCAATGGCCAGTATGGGTGTGGACTGTGTGAGTTCAAGGGGGTGTCAATCTCCAGGGGAAGGGGTTACGCCAAAACATACCCTTACTCTGACAATAAAGCGCAACGGAGGACGGCCGAAAAGATGCACCAACAAGCAGAAGATGCTACACAACAGGGGAAACCAGTAAGAAACATTTTCCACTTGTCTTATCAATATGTAACAATTCATAATTGAATTTTATTTATATACATGTGTATTTGAAGCTCACAAGTGTTGCAATTATGACCCATGTTGATTGGCGTTATTTATTTTGGCGATCTGCCACGGTTTTGTATTTCTTGTTGAATTTCATTAGAAATCAAACCAGGGATTTTATGATCCGACCTATCGTCTTCGGTAGATGGTGCTAGATTATCAACCACATTTTATTGAATTAAATTGATGATTTGTTGAATTTGAAATAAGATAGAAGTCGATCATTACTCATGGGTTGAAGGCTAAATTTGAAAAAGGAAATCAGTGACCATAAATAAATGTAAGACATGTTTTGATTTTGACCAGACTTGAATCCAAAATTATGTGATTTGACAAAAAAAGAAAAACACCCTTTGTCACTTGAGTTTTATTAACCCTAACCTCCTAAGTCACATTTTTTTTCAACGACAAAAACGCGGACAAGATGAGTGGCGCCGCCAATGGGGCTTGAACCCACAACCTCTCAGTGCGCCACGGGGCCAACCATACTCGGGCCAGTGTATTGGCCCGACTATGTAGCCTGGGCCATTATTTCATCGAAAAAGTGCCACGCCAGCTGGCACAGACAGACTTTACCGTGGACATTTGCGGCATTGAGGATGGTTAGGGTTAAAAAGGCCAAGATAAGATAATTAGGTCAGTGGTCAACATGTGTGCATCATATGGACAAATTAATCAACCCAAATTATTAGTGTTTGTTTTTTGGGGATTTTGTTTGTTTTTCACTTCATCTTTCACTTCGTCAACAGGTTATGGGTGTAAAAGGCCACACTGTGATATCCCTGTTACTAAAGGTTGACGTGGCGATCCATTTTATGGTCGACTTTATGCACGGGACGTGCATCGGTGCTGTGAAGCGTTTAGTGGGTTGCTGGTTTGGGCTGAAGAAAAACCCATACTACATTGGACACCACCTTGCAACAATAAACGAACGTTTGGTGGCAATAGCCCCTCCCAGTTGTATGAGGAGATATCCCAAGCCTCTCACCAACCATAAAGTCAACTACAAAGGTATGTTGTGTTTGGATCTGCAGATAATATACAACCCTTTAATTAGTACATGTTTATCTACATGAAGTTTAAGGGGGGGGGGGGGGGGTGGCGATGACTCAAGGAAGTTTTTGATTTGATTGATATGGTTTCTTGAATTTTGTGAGTGCTGTGATTATTGAACTATTAAAGGTATATGTTCTGATCACATTTTTGAATTTTCTCAAACAATACAGACATTTTCATATCATATGAAAGCTCATAATTTTCTTATTTTCAGTCTGAAATTTGACTGCGTAATTTGTTAAGACGGAGAAATCGTTGAAATAGCGTTGAATCACCGCGAATGGTGGTTAACCACCGATATAATGGGTGCAGTTCACAGCATCTTGTGGGTCTAAAATAAGAACCATTTATTACCATTTTTTATTGTCCATTTCTTTTCCATACAATGACCAATTGCAACCAAACCTCGGGTCATAGATGCAACATGGACACTTTCATATGTTAATGATGTCAAAGGTCACATCAAGGTTAAAAGGTCATCTGAGGTCAAGATGTAAAATTTAGTACACACTTTTTGTCTTGTCCAATTCTTTTCCATACAATGACCAATTGCAACCAAACTTGGGTCATAGATGCAACATGGAAACCTTCATATGTTACCAAGGTCAAAGGTCACATACCAAGGTCAAAGGTCATCTGAGGTCAAGATGTAAAATTGGCTGCATATGTAAAATTGATTACATTTAAATAGATGAAGTACAATTGCAACCAACAACCCATATAAACGGGCGACCTATTTAGGACCAACTACCCATATAAGCGGATGACCTATTTGGGACCGCTGTCCCTATTTTTAACCTAATCTAACATTTTTTGAAATTTGGGACAAAAAGAGAAAAAGCCCAATTTTTTGGGCACTTTTTAGTCAAATCAACATGTTTGGTCAAAATTGATGCCAAATTTGGATTATTTGGATTATCTGATCCATTTCCTTTCCAAAAATGTATTCTTCTATGTATTATTGGAGTCTAAGTTCAATAATTACAGCACTTGCAACATTCACAAAGTGATTTCCTCGAGTCCCCTCCCCTTAAAACATGCATAAGGCGACATCGAAAGATAATTTCATTTTTCCAGAAAACTTTGAAATGCTTGAAAATGTTTGATTTTTGTTGCTGAAAATTTTCTAAATTATTAAAAATTCACAATTATTCAACAACAAAAATAGTCGGACTGACTGACCGACCCTACATCTCCATTAAAGGTTGATTTGCCCATAAAACATGGTGTTTTTAGACGACGAAATAACATAATTCAATTTGAAAACCAACATTTATGGTGTAATTGAAATGTTATAAACAAATGGTTAAAGTTCTATTTTAATGGGAGAAACATCAATTTCCTCTTACTCATCTTATGATTTGTGTATTCAAATTTGAAGTAATTGCACAATTTGTTGGCTGCATATTAAATGTAAATATTGTATGTGTGCAGTGACAGCAATTTACTCAGCTTTGTTGACTAACATGTTATTAATTGAGTGCTATGGCAGTAAATAGTATCAGTCACCAAAGACGTTATAACAATATGTCATTGTTATAATGTTTAAAAAACTCCAAATGTCATGGTTTTGAAAACCAAATGGCTTATTTCCACTATTGCTGTTTTTATTTGCCATGCATATCCCCAACTTGTAAATCGTCGCTAATGTTTTTTATTTGTCACAGCCAATCAGAAGGCAGACACATTAGCACCTGTGTTTCACCTCGTATGTATACGAGGTTTTGCAACGCAAGTGCTGACCATGTACTGAGGGGAAACTTCCAACTGTCTTTGATATTTCGCAGCAAATGTGTGAGCTACAGGTTAGATTTTATTGCAAATGGCTTAAATTGATATACGGACTGGTTTATGGCAGTTTTTCGTTTCTATTCTTTCAAAACCTCGTATCTCCAACTTTCCTTTTTTCATCCTAATTCAAAATAATGTTTTTTGGGGGATACAAGGTTTTGAAAGAATAGCGACGAAATATAGCATTGTTAATCCTGGAATTGATGCATCCTGAATAGTTGTGTATTTTGATTTCATCACATTTGTCATTTCTATTGCTTGTAGCATCAGAATACAGGGATCTGTTGCTGTTTTATATCCTGCCAGTTACAAGAGATATTCTACCACACCGGTACTGGATCCACCTCGCCATGCTGGTCAGAGGTGTCTATATACTTTGCCAGGACAGTATCTCCCCAACAGAACTCAGAGAAGCAGCTAATCTGCTAGAAGCTTTCTACAAGAACATGGAGGCAAACTATGGTAAGTCCTATAACGTGACCAAAAACAAGTGTTTTAGGTTATTAACCCTGACCCAAACTTCATTCACCCCACCAAAAATATAAAATAAAAACAGACGATATGAATGGACGAACCACAATTGATTCATTTATCGTCTATCCATATCTTCACAAAATATTCAATATCATTGGTTAAGACCATACTTTTTACTTAAAATTACTGTTATTCATTGTTGCCCATCAACTTTTGTTTTGTTTCATTTTTTTCTTCTAAGAGTGTAAAAAGTCAATTGTATGCAAATTACTTTTACTGAATAATATAAATATTTATATTATATTGAATTGCGTTGAGGTTGATACATGGACATTGTTATAGCGAGTTCAATATAGTATTCAGTTTCACCTGACAATATGACATTCAATTTTATTTTCATTATTTAATAACAAAATCTCAAAACTGAACCCATGCGCATCATCTGCGCATAACAATACTCCCACCAACAAGCACATCTTCGGTGACAACAAATATTGGACTTTGGTTGAGCAAAATTCAATACATATTTAAAAAACCTGATATAAATAATAATCATGAATATATGAGTGTCACCAAATAAGGTGAATGTCTTATCAAAATACTCCATGCCGGGATCAAGGTTTGGTGCTCTTGTAGTCATTCCCCGATTGGGTAATTACTTGGTAATTTTAATCATTTTAATATCAATATTCTCATGTTCAGGTCCTGGGCAATGCACCATCAATGTGCATAACATTGGGGAGCATATGGTAGACTGCGTCAAACTGGTTGGACCCCTGTTTACACATAACTGCTTCTTTTTTGAGGATATGTGTGGTCAGCTAGGTGACATGGTGACAGGTCCAAGACGTCCCGTCCAACAGGTACTTTTTTCTTCTTTTTGCAAACGAGGACTTCAATGTGGATACACACCTTCCAAACGAGGACGTCCTCTGTTAGATTAACTGCAATTTCCCGTTATCAACCACCCAAACGAGGTCGCTATGTTATTCCCATTCTTATCTGAGGCAAGTCCTCGGTTTCATTGATAAAAATCTGTTACACGGTATATCTGTGTGTAATCATATCACAACCAGGTGACTTTTTTTTAAACGCGATATAAATGGTTCACTTGAATACTTCATATTTTGGCCCATAAATACCAAGAATTCATGAATTTGAAGAAGTCCACAGTTGTATGGGTAAACGTACAAGTCCTCGGTCGGAGGTATTTACAAGTGGGGGTGCGTGTGTGCTATAAAGGTCCCAAAAGGAGCTGTAACAGCAGTTTCATTAACCTTTCGATTCACTTCATTGTGGTAAAACGCATGCTACAGCATTCTATAAGATGAATTCATCAACCAACAACCAAAGATGATATGCATACAAAATCGCTGCCCGATCTAGCGTTGGCAGGTTGGCCGAGTGGTTAGGGAGGTGATCCGGGGATTAAATATCCCGGGGGTTCCAATCGAGGTGCTTATTTGGTAAAAAAATCATACTTTATCCTCCCCCCCCCCCCCCCCCTTACACATACTATAAAAAGATCTTTTTGAACATTTCATCGTTTTACTTTATAGATCGTAGATGGCATCAACCGTTTACACGAATTCCGGAATGCCGTGAAAAACGACGACGACTACAGTGAAGAAGTCAAGGCTTTTTTGAAAAGAGACCAAAGGTACATATTGTGTATTCATTAATTACAGATACAGGTTTCACAAGTGTAATGTAATGCATCACATCGAAACAGGGGCGGATCCAGGAATTTAAACCAATAATGATGATCAGAAAAATGAAACCAACAGAGTCTTGCGCCGCGGGTTCTTATGCGGGCCCAATAAAATATTGGGTGTTTGCAGAGAGCATTTTTAAGACTCGAACTTCATATTTTCTCCCTTGCTATCTTCAGAAGCTAGCAAGTTTATCAGAGTAAATTGCTATCTTCAGTAGCTAGCAGCAAGTTTATCAGAGTGTGTTGTTATCTTCAGTAGATACAAAGTCTATCAGAGTAAGTTGCTATCTTCAGTAGATAGCAAGTTTATCAGAGTAAATTGCTATCTTCAGTAGATAGCAAGCCTATCATGATAAGTTGCTGTATGCTATCTTCAGTAGATGGCAAGTATGTCAGAGAAAGTTGCCATCTTCAGTAGATAGCAAGTAAGTATATCAGAGTAAGGTAAGTCTGTCAGAGTAAGTTGCCATCTTCAGTAGACACCAAGTCTATTGAAATAAGTTGCTAACATCAGTAGATAACAAGTGTATCAGAGTAAATTGCTATATACTGAAGATAGCATAGATACCAACTTATTGTGATAGACTTCACCTTAAATTGAAAAAGCTTTTCAAGGAAGACTTATGTAAACAAATAAATATTACTGGTTAAATTTCAAACGCTTTAACATTTTGAATATGTGTTGTGTTTTGTTTTTATTGCTTTAGGAAACTCAAACCTGTGTGTGACGGTTTCCGCACATCGTCAAAAGAAACAAGCATGAAAATGGAACCGTCCGTTGAAAAAGCCCTCAGCAACTCAACCCAGAACCTTGACTGCTCATCCAGCAAGTGCTTTTCGCGTGTTGAAAAGGAAGGCACAGTATACACTGCAATCAAGCAGAAGGCGACAAAACACAGGGATTGTTTTGTACACTACGTTGACCGAGAAGATGGGGACTGCAATGGTGTAATAAGGAACTTCATCAGCGTCCACGACAAGGCAGGTACCAAACACACCAAGGTCCTCATTTCTCCATTTCTGGACATGGAAGATGAAGCTTCTCTGGACAATAACGAGGAACCGGATATGCTGTTTCACATTACTGCTGTGAAAATGCAGAAGTAAGTAGTACCATGGGTTAAAATACTTTTTGGGCTATGAGGGCTATTTTGAGCAACTTCTGCAAAAGTATCACCCCCTTAATACATTTTACCACAGGCCAACATTTTCTCAGGGGCTATTTTGTGAAACAAGGGGGTAGTCGCCCTTTGCCCCTTCTAATTTGAGCCCTGGTATATTCAATGCATTTTCTCGTTGTAATAAGTAGCATTAATAAGTAGCATTAACCCTAACCCCAAAACCAGGTTTTTAACCAACAGCTCAATTTTTGAAGAAAAGTTTACAAATAAATCGCCGCCCCCCCCCCCCCCCCCCCCCCCCCCCCCCCCCCCCCCCCCCCCCCCCCCCCCCCCCCCCCCCCCCCCCCCCCCCCCCCCTCGATGGAAATTTAAAATGGTGCATGTTACATGAATGTAAAGAGTTTTGGACTGAAATCACAATTTCATTTAGGCGAGGAAAAAACACCATGTGGTACAGGCTGACCCACCCTATATTTATTTTTAGATTTTCTAGTGCCAATTTGCTGTAAACTTGGTGACAATAAACCTGATGACCATGGTGTTATTTTACAGGGGACTGATCAAATCATCCAACGATCAACTCTTAGCTGCACTGCATAATTTACTAATCTACATGTTTGTTTCTTTCTTGTTATTTTTCCCTTTCCAGTGAACTTCATCATGCAGTACCATTAACTAACTTGAGAACCAAACTTGTATACATACCAAATTGTGAAGATAGGTCCACGGGCTATATCACCCCAATGCCAGCTCCATATCTACACAACTGACATATGTCGCAGCTGCTAAGGAATGCCAACCATTATGGCCAATCTCAGTGCATGTTCAATGTGCAGCCAAGATCCTGGTGCACATATTATTTTCATGCTTAGCTATTCTATTTCATGAGAGTGGTACATTGTGTATGCTTGGTAGACAGGTTTAGGATATTGGTATGATATGTCTGTCCATGACCAGGTCTCTTTGTATATTTGGTGTGTTTATCCAATGTTCAATTACCACTGCCACCACCCCCTGAAGCAACAGGGCTTTTTTCGTAAAACAAATTGTGCACCATATCTACTGCAACCCTATTACACTGCATCTAATATACCTCTGTATGGCTCAAATACCCAAAATATGGTATTCTCAGATGTAACATTATATCCTTAGAATTACTAGACTTACATTTAAGGTTGCGTCTTAACCACACCACATTTACTATAACTCCGATTTTGAATTTTGACATATACACTATCAATGAAGTTTAAAATAACAGTTTCTACATTTGCTGCCATACAATGATAATTGTAGTGTCATTACAAAGTAGAACACCTATTTTTCTATACCAGCAAAGAAGGTAGATCTATCAATTCGGTTTTAATTGAGTATACATTAGTGCTTGACTATGAGGCTAGGAAGCCAATATCATTGTAGTAGTTGAATTATATAACTTTAATATAAATACTGTAAATAAACATGGACATTTTTGTGCTTCATTAACGTTCGCCCTCTTCTCAGCAGCTACCACGAAAATAAAAACAAACGAACATATTTATTTTGAACTTTCAAGTCGCAAATTTAAAACAAGCGAAATGGATGAGTGCGAATATTTAATCTCACAGAAATTACCAATTTTACAGTAATATGCATTGTCACATGGTATTAAATGAGGGATAGGTGGAGTATAAGAAAGGTGAAATCTTAGTTTTAATGTGTTTTTGTTGTAAATATCTGATTTTTGGTTATATTATAATTGATTTTAATTAGTAATTCAATGCACAACTGCATGGTACCATGGTAAATTCAACAAAATTACCACTTCCTGAGATGACTGAAATTAGAACCTTTACTCAATATCTATAATTTACGAAGCTTTCTAATTCTAGGTGCCATCTCACTTATCAAGTGACGGGTTATTGACTTATTGGGTATTTAGCTTGCTATAGACGTAATCTTGAAAAAGATATCAAAACGGGACAATTAGTGAAATGGCCTACTCATTAGCTGAGTGTTTCAACATAAACATCTAGCTTGTAACATCCTATATAAAATAGTTATATTCTGTCATGCTTTATCTTAGTATGCTCTGTTGCAATTTCATATAATTATCTATTTACAATATATTTTTCTCCTAGATAGTTCTGTATACCTTTGAAACATCCACATAATTGGAATATTATGTTATGTTCAAAGTTGTATAATGACATTATATTGACATTGAAATATTGTACATTTGAGCAAATGTATACTTTTTCCATACTACTATTTTTATAAATGTCTGAAGCAAAATCCATGTGATTTTTTTAGCTTTAACAGTGTCACAGAACACTAACAGGTCCCAACTTGTGTCGCATGATTGTATGCACATTTTGAATTGGCTATTTGGAAATGTCAACATGTGTTAAATTCGTTGTCAGTAACTAAGATAGCCAGCCCTATTTAATCAGTCCCAATTTTAACGTTGAAGTGAGTATGTTCCCACTCCCTTAACAATTTTGGACCTGTGATTTTGACATTTCGCAGGTAATAAATCATCTAAGGTTTTGTCAACCTCTGACTTTCTGGTCCACTTTCAGGGTTTTGAACTTAGGATAACTTTATGTCCTTTGCAGTCGTTTAATTGGACCACATAGTGGGAAAAAGACACATCATTAGATGATTTATTACCGGCGAAATGGCAAATCACAGGTCCAAGAGTGTTCATGGGTTGGGAACACAATATTTAGTTTATGTTGTAAACATAATTTGTAAGCAATTTTATGTAATTTGGGATTTGTCCCTCTATTTGAAAGCAATAAAATATGAATGTGATTCTTTAACTGGAACTGTATTTATTGTATTTATTGTATAATTGTATGGGACTGAAGGATTCAAATATGAAAGACGTTTCATCGAGGGTTTAGTGCAACAAAGGGCTATCTGCATTTCGGTCATTTTGAGAAAAGGTGAATTAAGATTTGTACTCATCATTGTCACCTATTGGTTTTGACAAGTTAAAATAAATGCTATTCAAAGCTTTTTGATTAGGTGAATTTACATTTTTAGGTTCCTGTTCTTGCGCGGATCATTTTGATACCGAATCTCATTTTTGCCAAAAATGCAGATAGCCCTATGTTGCACTAAACCCTCGAATGGCCAATTGGAAGTGTACAGTATGAAATCAATGTCAAAATTATTGTACTACAAACTTCAAATTAGTCTAGACCATTGACTAGTTTTTGGTTTGGTATCAATGAAAGACCATTGACTAGTTTTTGGTTTGGTATCAATGAAAGTTGGTTTGGTATCAATGAAAGTTGGCTATTTTATTATAATTTTCCCCGATTCCCGACTGACGTCTCAAAATGGATGAGAATCAGTAAAACCCTTAAATTACTCAACAGCTCAAAGTTAAAAATGGTTGACTAAACATGATTTTTCTCGGTGAAATAAATTTCAAACATTTAAATTGATGTATGCCAACAAATATGTACATGTGGAAGGGTGAAACCGATTTTGTGCGGATCATTTTGATACCAAAATCTCATTTTTGGCCAAAAAGGGTAAATTGTTATCTTCAGAAGATAGCAAGTATATCAGTTAGTTGCTATCTTCAGTAGATAGCAACTTGCTCTAGATTTGCTATCTTCAGTAGATAGCAAATCTATCAGCAAGTTGCTATATTCAGTAGACAAGTATATCCAAGTAATTTGCTATCTTCAGTAGATAGCAAGTATATCAGAGTAAGATGATATCTTCAGTAGATAGCAAGTATATAATGTTTTGCGGGATTTAATGAAGCAACCCGATTTCTTTACTTTAAGTTGGCATGCCAAACAATCTAAGGGACCGAGGGTTAATGAAGTAGCCACAGGAAATGATTTAAGGAGGGTGGTGATTTTAATAAATCAAACTGGTTTGGGGGCGGGGGGGGGGGGGGGGTAAACCACGGGAAATGTTTAAGGAAAGAGTTAATGAAGTAGCCGCGTGAAATGGTTAGGATGGTTATGATTATAGGGGGTTCATGTGGTTTTAAAAATCAACCTGATTGGAGGTGGGGGTTGTAGGGGGTTTGCCATTAAGAGGGATATGGTTATAATAAATCAACCCGGTGTGGGGGTGTCTAGCGGATGAAGTAGCTGCGGGTGGCATGCCAAACAATCTGAGGGGCCGAGGGTTAATGAAGTAGCCACAGGAAATGATTTAAGGAGGGTTGTGATTTTAATAAATCAAACTGGTTTGGGCGGGGGGGGGGGGGGGGGGGTGGGGGGGTAAACCACGGGAAATGTTTGAGGATATAGTTAATGACCTGGTCGATATGATTGACTTATTTTCTTGGCTCATCAAACCAAACAAGATGCAACAAATCCGGTCCAAATCGGATCATGTCTTAACTTTTACCCTATTTAAAGTTCAAAGACCCCTATTGACCCCTTCTTGACCTTTGACCTGGTCAATATGATTAACATATTCTCTTGGCTCATGATCAATCTAAACAATATGCAACAAACCCGGTCCAAATCGGAGCATGTCTGACTTGAAATCAAGGGCGGATATCCCGGGGGATGGGGGGGGGGGGGGGGTATATCCCCCCCCCCACACTTTTTGACCTGGGAGGATGGTCAATGTAATCATCCCCCCCCCCCCTGCTTTTTCACATCTACCAAAAAAAAAAGGGAAAAAAGGGGGGAAAAGGAAAAAAAGAAAGAAAAAAAAGGGGAAAAAGGAGAAGAAAAAAAGGAAAAAGAGAAAGAAAGGCGGGCAGGGGGGCATGCGAGGGACATAGAACGTTTGGAGTTTATTGTACGTTGGTCAGGATACGTGGGCCTACGCGTACGTACGTTGACTAGAATCTCGTCTTTTGGTGGTAACTAATTAACTTCTTTCTGGCATAGGCCTATCTGCCTATTTAAAAAGCCAATATTGATCAGAAATAAAGTGATTGCTTTTCAATAAAATATTGGTCAAAAGTACACCACTGAAATTTTTTCTACTTCTCAGACACCCCCCTGTCCGAGCATAGCTCGGAGTGCGGTGCTGCGCACCGCATAGGCCCTAGATGGTACCAGCTCAATTTCATTTTTGGGGGCCACACTTATCATCCCCCCCACACCTAACAAGAAATATCCGCCCCTGCTTGAAATGGGTGGGGAGGGGTTCCATTCCACACTCACATCGATTGATTTCTTTGGGGGGCAAGCGGGGGATAGTTAATTAAGTTACGTCAGTGAACCAACCCCGGAACTAACTAATATTTGCCTTTATCATGTTTATCGTATGTTCAGATAGAGTAAACCCTACTTCCACCACCACTCACTTCCACACACCCAACTCCCTAAAATGAGATCACGTACCCCCACCCCCTCCCCTCTGGATCCAGGGGTTCTATTATTATGAGTTAGATATGGGTCAGGCAGTGGTTTGCGTGACCATGGTGATATGGCGTGATATAATGAAATACGTGTAGGCCTACTCTCTTAATAAATCAAAAGATTGACAAGTCAATCTTAAAGATTGTGCTTAGGGAAAGATCTTAAAAGATTGAAAATATTCAATCTAATAGAGTGAAATTTCAATATATCGGATTGAAACTTCACTCTATTAGATTGAACATTTTCAATCTTTTAAGATCTTTCCCTAAGCACAATCTTTAAGATTGACTTGTCAATCTTTTGATTTAAGAGAGTATGTACTATGCTTTTCACCACGTGACACGTGGTTTTGACGCATAATAGATTGACAGTTCTCGCTTGAACAGTGATTGGACGCGTATTAGACGACTGATGAATGATACAGTCATGCATAACATTCATTAGTCACTCGCCAGCCCAGTGCAGTGCTCACCACCACGAGATCATGTCGATGCGAAAGAGGGATAGAGAGGCTTTAGATGAGATGTGTCGAGCAGTTAAGCGATTTAGGAAGAAGACAGGTGAAGAGGTTTTCTTGTGTACCAAGTTTTTCGATTTCGTGACTAAAGAAAAACACTGCATCTGTTTAGGTCCCAGACCACTAGCAGAAGAAAGTCTTAAAGAGTGCAGCAAGACAGGAAAGCGTGCTCCAGTTAGTTATACTCTACTGGACATCCGTGATGATACATGGTGGAAAGCAAGACGCCTGCGCGCCCTGGTTCCAAGTTTGGTCATTATTTCTAGCGATACGGTCCGTCCGAAGTGGGGCAAGCCAGCATTCAAACCGTATTGGTGGCCAGAAGAGATAGCATTTTTGAATCCGTCAAAACATTTGTCAGTCAACGAGTTACAACGTGTGGTTGTAACGTTCTACCATGTCATGAATGAATTGCCTAAATTAGGAGAGAGGGGCAGAGACATGGCAATAACAATGGGCATTCTTTAAATATGCCTACATGAATTTAAACGGCTCTTTTCAGAGCCACCATTCCCCAATAGAGAAGTGTACCTAGTGTCAATATTTAAAATCATGAGTCAATATTAGAACCAAAAATTACAAATTTCTGGAAGAAAAAAAAAGCGGGGGGAATGCTTATTAAAGACCTCCACTTCAACAAAGATTACTAAAGTATAGTAATAGTTTCATTTCAAATTGCAAGAACTAATAATATTCATTTCAAATTGCAAGAACTAATAATATTTATTTCAAATTGCAAGAACTAATAATATTCATTTCAAATTGCAAGATTGCCAAGAAAGCTACAATTTCATAATGAACATGTCGACTATTAAATCGTGCATATTTTTAAACACTTGTTGTGTCACTTTTGCCTCGATCACCATGTCAGTATCAATAGATGTACATATAGCCTAACCATCGATAAGTCCATGAGATTAGTCCAAAACCGTGGCCCAAGTGTCCTCTAAACCGCCCAAAATGTAGCCCAATTTGTATTTGCCCATAGAAAATACATTGCTTGACTTTTCCCAAACCGCGGCACCCGTTTTTTTACCCGCGGCACAGGGGTCAAAAGTAGCCCAATAGCGCGGCCAAACCGCGGTTTTAGCAACACTGATTTCCATGGTATAATAGGCCTAAGTGTGCATTCCAAAGAAATTCTGGGATAAACTGGAAATTGATTGAATTAAGGCAACACCACATCACCCATTTTTTTTAAGTTCATTAGAAATGTCATTGAGCCCGTAGATTTATCAGAGTCTCGATCAATATCACGTATACAATTCTTCAATAGTATTTATTATAAGTACGCTTTTAAATCAACCACTGGTCTCTTCACACCTTATTCTATAAGCATTGATATTCATCATTGTCCAAGTCGCGATCAATATCACTCACACAATTATTATTGTGAGTACGCTTTAATATCAACCTGAAACTTCACACCTATTGTTTGTGCCACATCGTTTTATTATAGCGTCATTACACACATTTTGCTTTACAATCCTCCTTTTCACGCAAGCTCATGTAAAACAGATTGATTCATTTTGTGTTTATCAATCTTAATATTTGAGGCAGTGTCTTTGAGACAATGCATTTTTCATCGTGTGATATCAAAAATATGGCGACCATTTTGGGTAGTTTTATGCTGACACGAATGGATGCAAAATTTAACAAACCAATTAAGCACATATTCAAAGAGCGCACCACCAATATGAAAAAAGTATCACTGAAATAGATCCTTGCTATCAATAATAATAGAGCCCATTTTGGTAGGTGGCCAACTGGCCATGCTATGTTAAACCCTTTAAATTATCAATGTACGTGGGGAGCAACATCCACACTGACCCTGTCCAATTCAAAACTGCCCTGACACCCCTCTATCTACAAATTAGTCCACCCTATCCACACCTCCAGTTAAAACTCAGATGAGTGTTTTTGGACGACCAATCTACCAAGTAACATAGTTCACAAAGCGTCATCAATATTCAAATGAGATTTAAACCTGGGAGTTTCAAAAACGGTAGAATGTTAGCATAAATCCATCTGCGCAGCATGTTTGCTGCGTAAACCCAATGGTGTATCCACAATGGCGGCGCCACGTAGGTGGGTGGGGGGGGGGGGGGGATTCGCCCTCCCCGAAATATAGTTCCTGCTCCCTCCTAATATTCCCCCAAAATGATTTCAAAAAGTTTGACCATTTTAGATAAAATATCAAATTTTGACGCACATTTTATCACTATTATTAGACAAGATTTTAGCGTAAAAGGGCAAAGAAATCTGCGGGCTTAGCGGGAGTGCACTTTTTAATTCTTGTCCCCCTATTTTTTCTTGTTCCCTGATCCCCCCCCCCCTTCCAAAGGTATGATGCTGGTGCCGCCACTGCGTATCCAGAACTGTTTTGAGGGGGGGGGGGGGGGGAGGGGGGACCTGAAGCCATTATTGTTGATCTTAAATATTGAAACGTTGAACCTAATACGTTCTAAAATGGTCATGGAAAACTGTCCTGGAGCCATCTTGTCAAGTTTGAATAATGAAACATTGAAACTAATTCAGCGAAGTATAGGCCTACGCAAAACTTACCATTTCTAACACTTAAATTGGTCCAGTATGACGTTTTTAACATAGTATTTAGAATATTTTGCATGGGTTTTTTTACTTAGCCTATTTTTAACAGTGATAGCTATTCGTCTCAGGTCTTTAGTGATCGATGCTACGATTATCAACGATTATTCCCGAGAGACCAATTAGCCTGGCTGAACATGTCTTTGGCTGGACCAATCATTGAAGACATTAAAAAGGCGGGGCTCTTCTATCCTATAATCAATAATTGCATTTTTAAAAACCGCCCGCCAGATTTACACATCACTATTGCGCTGGATCGATCATATATAACACGTATCACATCTACACGCACGCATCATATCTAAAATAAATAAATCTTTATTCGTATTCGAGTTCAGCGACTGAGTGGTAGCCATCTTCAAAAGTGGATATATTATTTTATTTTGTGTACGTTCTTCTATTTCGGAGTGGGATCTTGTCAGAACCGGCTGTAGGCTATTTGGATTGGAGGCTACGATGTCTGCTACTGCACTACTACGTACGTATACTTTGATTGTTTTTCGCATTTTTATAAATTTGTGTGTACATATTGGAATATCTTGTTGTTGTCATTCACTGGATAATAAATCACTGATCCTTCTTTTTATGAAAAAGTCGGGACGCTAAACATGCTTTTATTGTATTTATATTTCAATGTAAAACATTTGCGATTTAATAGTTGAAATGTGATTATGCTCATGTCTGTTTAAGTGTTACTTCTCAGTCTTTTGCCACCTTAAACAATCGCCCCCCCCCCCCCCAGGTTTTTAGAAGACCTTGTTTTTGCAAAAATATGTTCATACTTATACCAATATGTGTATACTATTAAATATTGGCCTGAATGGCGTTTTTAACTATGCACTTTACCGGCTTCTAAACTTTCCTACCTACCTACTCCATGGTAGCTCCCGCCATTTATAAAAAAGCGGCTTCCAATGCCAGCCCCAGTAATTATTGATTGACCTTATAGCCTATTTCTTACTTAAACCAGGGAGGTGTAATTAGTATTAACATCTCTCTGCTTAAACGTATACCAGTAAATATCGATTCCTTCCAATCGATAAGAATTAACCTTAGAAAACACGTGTAATGTAGAGACACAACACATTTGGTGTCATCGGTTTGTTATACAGCATGGCATATTACCTCCATGGTTACAGTCAAGGGTTTGGACTTGATTCTGTATCTTTAATAAGGCAACTCTTAGCATTCAAAATGAGTCAAAATATTGCTTAAATTTGGTCGGAAAAGCGTAGGCCCTATACCAACGTGTTTGTCCGTTCAGGAATTCAAAATGTGCAGTTTTCCCCATCATGCAATGGGTTTCCCTACATCCGATGTTAGGCAAATTAGAAAGGCAAATTAGAAAAATTGGAAGCCGTTTAGTGTCCCCGACCGCTTCCTTTTTTGGGTTCCTCAATTTGTTTTTATTTTTTAAATTCATAACTTTTTTCTTCAAGTGTTTCAGAGTTTAAAGATGTTTGTAACAAATTTGTATCTTCCTTGTTGCATTTTAAACAAGCTTTGTAGTGACCAACCCCTCAGAACCATGAAAGAAAAATCGCATGTTAAAAAGGGCCTCCACCTTTTTTTAGGTTCACGGTTTAACGCTAATTAGGGCAGTTTTGCACCTAAAGTGGGAAACAAAAAACATAAAAATGGCCTCATCCTCGTTCCCGTTTTGGAAAAAAAGTCAGGACGCTAAACATGTTTATATTTTTATTCTGCCTTACGTTGCAGAGCTATCAGGCAAAAACGTAACAAGGTATTTACAAAAACTGGTCAACATCCTAAAATGAAATTAACAGACGACACAAAGGAAATATGAAAAAGAAGATTTGGACAGTGTAGGCCTATGATGTATTTTAACAAAAACTCTTTGTTTTAATGCTGGGCCCACTTTTCTCTCTGAAACCCTCCATCGTCTGACTCATTTATTCTATCCCATGCGGCCCCACCTGTGTATCTCAACATTTGATGAGGTCGGGTTGAAAATAACCCGACTAAAAAAAACAAGGATTTTTTAAGGTAATTTATATGGACATTGTTAATACATTGGTTAATTCAGGTTATTAATATCTTTTAAGAGCATTTATCTTTTATCTTTTATTAAAGAATTTAAAAATGCTTTCTTTGTTAATTATACCAATTTATAGTTTTTTCTGATATCTTGATTTCCTAGTGTACTTTCGTGACAGTTGTATACAAAATGTAATCATGAATTGTATTGAAGACAATTTATGCTAAATGTCCGGCATAATTCTGTTATACCCTACACACCAACATCGGTAGTATGCGTCGTTCTTAAAAATCATGCACTTTGAATACCTCTGTGAAGGGTATAACAGAATTACTCTAAATGTCCTCAGCTAGTTGGCAGAGAGTACCATATATTTAATGAGATAGGCCTATACATCCATATAGTCGTCCGGACAATCACAATCAGAGAATCAGTGCTCAACAAAATTACTCTAGATGGTATCAAAATATATGTAGTAAATCGTCTTTAAGTTTTTATGTTCAGTTTAAAACACATCCATATTTGGAAAGTTATTTGAAAGACAAGCTTGATTTTTATGGGGCTAGTTTGAAGTTTAAAGCTCGTTCCAACACACTTCCCCTTAATGGTAGGTTAAGCTCTTGGGATGTAGATAATGATGGTATATGTTTACTCTGTAATAGAGATTGCGAAGATATCAAACATTTTATGCTTTTATGTAAGTCATTACGTGCAATCCGTGACAATGAGCTTCACAATTTACAAATGAATCTTCGTCAAGCAGATCTCTCTTATGTATGGAATTTTTTTAAATCTAAGTGATGATAATACAAAACTATGTCTAATCTTAGGTAGTAATTGTTTGTCTGTCACCCCGTTGGTAAATAACTATTCATACAATGCATTAATCGATAAACATTTTGATGTCTTTTGTAAGTCATACTTAAAACGTGCATGGTCATGTAGGACGGTGTTATTAAGTAATAATGATCATTAATCAATATATCAAGCTCCACGTGTCAGGACTCGATGAGCCCATCTCAATGTATATAATTCTCATGATTTGATGAGTGTATGATTTATCTCTCTTGTTTGTATAAGTGTTTTTCCTATCTTTTGATGTATCTTACTTTATATTTGTTGGATGCACCACCATCTGTTGGTGGGTGCCGCTGTTTTGAAAGCGTTTTCCGAATAAATAAATAAATAAATAAATATGCCTAGAAACGGGGGAAAGGGATTGCTTTTCATTCAAATATTGGTCAAAAGTACACACAAAAAAGCAAAAATTCTGAGGGGGCCTCAGACCCCCCCCCCCCCCCCCCCCCCCGTGTTCGAGCTTTTAAAGCATGTATACTTGAATCAAGAATATATCAGTTACGCTCAACTTCTTTCGTGCGTTATAAAAAACAAAATAGGCCTATTTACTGGAAATGAAGAGGTGGCTTTTTGATAAAATGTTGGTCAAAAGTATACACCAGATCGCACCAAATGAGTTCGAAAATTGAAAAAAAATCTACTTTTAGCACACATAAGGGTACCAACTCAATTACCTTTACAGTTTTCAATATAAGTATTTTTGGTACCTTGCTACACCCCTGAAATGTCTACACCTTTTAAAAAAACCAAAGCACAACGAATATTAGGTCTATTGGGTCAAAGAATTTACGAATGAATGTGTTGAATAATTAATTATATTGTATTAACTAAATATTTGTCTTTATATTAACGCTTTCCATGCGGCAGTCGGCTGCAGGCGACATTCCAAAATTTCACAAAATGTTTAAAAAATGTCAACATTATTGAATTCCATTGCCATATTTGGAATCACCGTGTAAAATGCACAAAAAAAGTACAAACATGCCTCGTATTGGTTCAGTAATCCTTGAGATAGACTTTGAAAATTGGGAAAGGTTTCTGAAAATCTGTTTTTATATGATAAAATCAATAGCCGCGTGCGTGTAAAATGTTAAGGTCCATCATAAATTAAAAAATCTTTATTCCTTTTAAACCATGGTATCACGATAAGAAAATCACGACATACACTTGATGCAGAAGTTTAGTTAAACGCGAGTTAAACTATACCCCCGACCCATGTTAAAGTTAGACACATTTTGGCGAGTTAGACGCGTGTTTAAGTAAAACAAATGTACGAGAATCGCGTTTAGTTAAACGCTGTATCTAAAGTTAAAGTTAGAAGCGTGTTTAGCTTAAAACCGTGTTTAACTACGTACGAGAATACGGGCCATTATGTTCAAGTTAAACAGAACACAATGCTGGCTACGCGCCTGGTCTTCCGTTCTTCGGTAGTGACTTGATCCACTTGTTTTTCCCGCGAGATTTTCTTGCACTCTCGTTCCCAGGATTAGCCCTGCGCCCGGGGGGGGGGGGGGGGGGGGGGGTACTCGCCTAAGACGGTATACGGGGGTGTGCCGCTCTAATGGGTAGCTTTTTGGGCACAAAATCCCTAAACATGGGGTATGATTTTGTGCTGGAAATCCCTAATAATGTGGTCACTTCTTACAAATGGGTCTATTTTCGCGAAATTGTGTCTATTTTCGCGAAATTTTTGTCTATTTTCGCGAAATTTTTGTCTATTTTCGCGAAAATTTTGTATATTTTCGCGAAAATTTTGTCTATTTGCGCGAAAATTTGCCAAACTTAGGTCTATTTGCGCGAAAATTTGCCAAACTTAGGTCTATTTTCGCGAAAATTTGCACAAATTAGGTCTATTTTCCCAATAATTTGCACAAATTAGGTCTATTTTCCCAATAATTTGCGACTGAAAATTTGGTCTAAAATTAAGCAAAACCCCTAAAAATGGGTACCGATTTTTCCAAAATCACCCCATATCAGAGTACCCCCCCCCCCCCCCCCCCGGGCCCTGCGTATCCAAATGGATGCTTTTATCCATTGCTTATGTTTGACATTGTTTATTTGTTATTGTCTATTAGGCATATGGTACAGGCTAAAGTACAGAAGCGATGGGAACTTCTTTTCCCAGCAAGGCTACAACATCATCAAAAAACTGGTGGATGGGCACCAGCTCCAGGTGGGAGGTGTGGTGATGGTAAAGTACGATGGACGCGACGAGATTTGCGACATTGTGCAGGTTGCCAGTAAGTAAATCATGATTTATTTAAAATTCTAATGAAGGCAATGTGTTTTTTAACTCACCAACCCAAAAGGTTGGCGGCGTGCGTTGCATTTTTGGGGGACGAATCTTCCATAATGTGGTATAATAGCTTAAAGGTAAAACTGTAACGTTGCCTGAAACATGTTTGAATTTTGAACTAAGTCTTACATTCTTTTAATCGATTGTTTGATTACAGGGAAAAAGGCAGACACAGAATCACCCGTGATTGAACCTGAAGGTAAGGATTATACCATGAATTTATTAAAATATAACAAGAAAATAATCAAATAGTAGGCCTAGAATGCTGCCTGAAGATGATTTCAAAATGGAATGATTCTAAATCAAAATTGTCGGCTTCTTAAGCACTTTTGTGCTTCCATCAAGCTGAGGTTTGCTATTTATATTTTTCTTCGTGTTGTTTAAGGCAATGTACATAGATCATTGTGTAATATTTTTTCATTGACATTATTCAATGACTTATTTATAAACAAGTGATTTTTAAATTTCTTTATAGAAAACACAGAGACACAGAGGCCAGAAGATGACAACATTGTCAAAGGTATGCATGTTGACAATTGATGTAATTAATGTATGTATTTGCTTCAAAGAAGAAATTTGTAACTTCTTGTTAAATATCTCTAATAATGTAAAACGATAAATCCAACGGACACAGAAAAGGCGTTTTGTTGTATTTTTAAATCATGTTATTGTTATTCATATTTTCAGAACCTATAAACCAAAAAAAGGCATCTGAAAAGCCGATGCGATTAGTAAACATAATGTTAACCCTAACCCTCCTGGACACTACAAAACACGAGTGCTACAATACCGCGCGGCGGCCCCAATCAATCTTGTGCCGCGCTCAGCGCGTGGTTCAACTGGTTAAAAAAACCTAAATGTAAGTTTTTGGAACCTCTCCTGCATGATGTGTAGCTCAGTCGTCAGAGCATCAGACTTGCACTTGCACGCACACGGCCTGGGCTCGATTTTACAAGCCAGTGGCGCCCACAATGGCGTAACCGATGACATGTCGGGGGTTCAGCGCCACTAAGACCGTAACTCAATAAATGCTATTTTGAGATACTTTTAATCGACTTTTAAATATTTGTGACTCATCACAATACAATCATAGTCTGTAGCACCCAATTTATAACTCTAATTTTAGTCAAATTCAGATTGTTTATGAGTTTATCTCTTTACGATTCTGAAAATCTAGGTTTATGGATTATTTTTGTATCGAAGGCGTGGAAAGGGGAGAACATCTCCGTACAAGAATCGGCGATTCCGTATTACTATTATATATAGATATTACTATACTGTATTATTACTATATATATTGTGTTCATTTTTGTACAGACGCCACAAAGAAACGAAAGGAAGTTGAAAGCCACACGGTTCATCAAGGTAAATTTGAATGAAATCTATTTTTGTTGGTTTTGTTATTTTGTGGTGGTGATGGTGGCGCGTGTTCGGGCGGGGTGGGGTAGTGGATGTTCACATTGACTCGCCCTAGCTGTAGACACAGGACTGTGGCCAACCACTATCTGTTGGCCACCGACCGTTATCTCCTCTGCTTTACGGTTGTGCGCGATATGCACAAGACTCTTCCAACCTGTTAGATCGACGACTTAAATACACAATAGAGGGGTGGGGGTACCGCGCCATTTTGTTCCGAAGCAATGGTTATGACGTCATATTTGTGTCGATTTTCAGAACTCTTGCATTGGATTTATGTACAAAAGATATGCCCTCGGCATCATACATTACCAGGTTTGCAGTTTATCTTAAATTTCAGATGTTTTAAAATGGATGGTTTCTAACCAATTCGAGAAAGAAAATCGAACTGCACACCCAAGAATTGAAAAAAAAATGCTTAAAACAAGTCCACTTTGTGAGCCTTTGAACAGCGTGTTTTCCGAGAATGTAGAATTACACAGTGCATTGACCCATGACCACCCCCCAGTGCATGTTCGTTGTGTATAACAGATCGTAACTTTATGGGACTTCTACACCATAGGCCTACCGCTACCTTCGGTCGAGGTCTTCGAAATCTGATGATTTTAGGGGCAAAACTGTGAACGGGCAGCGCACGGTTGATTTTTTCTCTCAAGTTGCGCTAAGAAATTCATGTCTTTTGCGAGTGTTATCCGTACCACTAACAGCATTCATCGATTATCGCCAACTTTTATTTTAAGGTTGTGTCATGATAATTAACTGGATTGATTTAGACATGAAATAACATTTTGTTGTAGATCGATTTATGCATTTTATTTTTAATTTTTACAGAAGCCCAAAAGAAAAGACAAAAAAAAACTGCAGCTAAAGGTAAGGTGTGGTTAATCGTTAAAATATTCCAATATGTCAGGGCACTGTATATCCATTATTGAGTGAAGCAGCTAAAGTGATTATCGCCAAATTTTAAGGTTGTGTCATGATATAATTAACTGAATTAGACATGAAGTAACACTTTTGTTGTATATGGAATGATCGTTTTTAACCATTATTTTCGGGGTTTTTTTTACAGAAACCCAAAAGAAAGCAGCTATAGGAGTTAAACAATCAAAACCAAAAAAAGCTGCAGCTAAAGGTATGAATGTAATGTGGTTAATCGTTAAAGTATTCCAATATGTTAAGAGTACTGTTAATCCTCAGGGTATTGGACCATTTTTGAGTGAAGCAGCTAAAGTTTTAAATTGTGTCAAAATTGGTCTAAATTTACATCTTACACAATTTACATTTTGTATACCGCCACTGAAACTTTTGTGAGTGTTATTCCTACCACTAACAGCATTCATTGATTATCGCTGACTTGTAAGGTTGTGTCATGAGATAATTAACTGAATTGATTTAGACATGAAGTAACACTTTTGTATACGGAATGATCGTTTTAACCATTATTTTCGGGGTTTTTTTAATACAGAAACCCAAAAGAAAGCAGCTGAAGTAAAAAAACAACAACCAGCTGCAGCTAAAGGTATGAATGTAATTTGGTTAATCGTTAAAATATTCCAATATGTTAGAGTACTGTTAATCCTCAGGGTACTTGGACCATTTTTTCCTACCACTAACAGCATTCATTGATTATCGCCGACTTGTAAGGTTGTGTCATGAGATAATTAACTGAATTGATTTAGACATGAAGTAACACTTTTGTATACGGAATGATCGTTTTAACCATTATTTTCGGGGTTTTTTTTAATACAAAAACCCAAAAGAAAGCAGCTGAAGTAAAAAAAAAAAACCCAGCTGCAGCTAAAAGTATGAATGTAATTTGGTTAATCGTTAAAATATTCCAATATGTTAGAGTACTGTTAATCCTCAGGGTACTTGGACCATTTTTGAGTGAAGCAGCTAAAGTTTTAAATTGTGTCAAAATTGGTCTAAATTTACATCTTACACAATTTACATTTTGTATACCGCCACTGAAACTTTTGTGAGTGTTATTCCTACCACTAACAGCATTCATTGATTATTGCCGACTTGTAAGGTTGTGTCATGATATACATTGAGCCAAAAAAGAAACTTATAAAAAAAAAGAAACTTATAAAATTTTAACAGATCACCAAATAAAATTCTGTGCATGAAAATGTACCTAATTTGGATACAATATTACTGCATAATTAACTGAATTGATTTAGACATGAAGTAACACTTTTGTTGTATATGGAATGATCGTTTTAACAATAATTTTCGGGGTTTTTTTATACAGAAACTCAAGAGACAGCTGGAGTCAAGCTGTCAAGACCCAAAAAAGCGGCAGCGAAAGGTATGAATGTATAAATGTGGTTAATCGTTAGTATTCCAATATGTCAGGGCACTGTTAATCCTCAGGGTATTGGACCATTATTGAGTGAAGCAGCTAAAGTGATTATCGCCAAGTTTTAAGGTTGTGTCAATAGTCAGAGTAAAAAGCACGTCTGGACGCGGGTAGGCGTAAGTTTATTTACGACCCGAATATGAATTTTTCCTGCGGCAGTAGGAGGAAAATGTCAGACTAGCTGTGTTCAGACATGGACATTTTCCTCTTACTGCGGCAGGAAAAATTCATATTCGGGTCGTAAAGTTACGCCTACCCGCGTCCAGACATGCTTTTTACTCCGACCATGCTCCGAAACAGTTCGCGTTCCTTCGATCTTCGCGGGGGGCTCGGAGTAGCTCAGAGTATTCCGGAAATAAGAGCGCCCGCATATGTTGACCCAGGAAATTTGAGACTACTTGGTTGACCTAACACGCCAATTTCCGCGCGAGATATACATGTATGATCATGGATCCAATTTTACATGAGATTTACGGATTTTGCAAAGCACATGCGCTGAATATTCATTACCATACCACCTCATTATGCATTATTCATGAGTACTAAACGCACATGTTCGTATTATATACAGTGTATTTTACGATATGTACAGTAACTGCATGAAAATGTGCATGAAAATGTACCAAATTTTGACACAATATATCTGCAATAATGCAGTAATATTGTATCCAAATTAGGTACATTTTCATGCAGAGAATTTTATTTGGTGATCTTTTAAAATTGTATAAGTTTCTTTTTTTTAATAAGCTTCTTTTTTGGCTCAGTGTAATTAACTGAATTGATTTAGACATGAAGTAACACTTTTGTTGTATATGGAATGATCGTTTTAACAATAATTTTCGGGTTTTTTTTATACAGAAACCCAAGAGACAGCTGGAGTCAAGCTGTCAAGACCCAAAAAAGCTGCAGCGAAAGGTATGAATGTATAAATGTGGTTAATCGTTAGTATTCCAATATGTCAGGGCACTGTTAATCCTCAGGGTATTGGACCATTATTGAGTGAAGCAGCTAAAGTGATTATCGCCAAGTTTTAAGGTTGTGTCAATAGTCAGAGTAAAAAGCACGTCTGGACGCGGGTAGGCGTAAGTTTATTTACGACCCGAATATGAATTTTTCCTGCGGCAGTATGAGGAAAATGTCAGACTAGCTGTGTTCAGACATGGACATTTTCCTCTTACTGCGGCAGGAAAAATTCATATTCGGGTCGTAAAGTTACGCCTACCTGCGTCCAGACATGCTTTTTACTCCGACCATGCTCCGAAACAGTTCGCGTTCCTTCGATCTTCGCGGGGGGCTCGGAGTAGCTCAGAGTATCTTCCGGAAATAAGAGCGCCCGCATATGTTGACCCAGGAAATTTGAGACTACTTGGTTGACCTAACACGCCAATTTCCGCGCGAGATATACATGTATGATCATGGATCCAATTTTACATGAGATTTACGGATTTTGCAAAGCACATGCGCTGAATATTCATTACCATACCACCTCATTATGCATTATTCATGAGTACTAAACGCACATGTTCGTATTATATACAGTGTATTTTACGATATGTACAGTAACTGCATGAAAATGTGCATGAAAATGTACCAAATTTGGATAAAATATTACTGCAATAATGCAGTAATATTGTATCCAAATTAGGTACATTTTCATGCGGAGAATTTTATTTGGTGATCTTTTAAAATTTTATAAGTTTCTTTTTTTTAATAAGTTTCTTTTTTGGCTCAGTGTAATTAACTGAATTGATTTAGACATGAAGTAACACTTTTGTTGTATATGGAATGATCGTTTTAACAATTATTTTCGGGTTTTTTTTATACAGAAACCCAAGAGACAGCTGGAGTCAAGCTGTCAAGACCCAAACAAGCGGCAGCGAAAGGTATGAATGTATAAATGTGGTTAATCGTTAGTATTCCAATATGTCAGGGCACTGTTAATCCTCAGGGTATTGGACCATTATTGAGTGAAGCAGCTAAAGTGATTATCGCCAAGTTTTAAGGTTGTGTCAATAGTCAGAGTAAAAAGCACGTCTGGACGCGGGTAGGCGTAAGTTTATTTACGACCCGAATATGAATTTTTCCTGCGGCAGTAGGAGGAAAATGTCAGACTAGCTGTGTTCAGACATGGACATTTTCCTCTTACTGCGGCAGGAAAAATTCATATTCGGGTCGTAAAGTTACGCCTACCCGCGTCCAGACATGCTTTTTACTCCGACCATGCTCCGAAACAGTTCGCGTTCCTTCGATCTTCGCGGGGGGCTCGGAGTAGCTCAGAGTATCTTCCGGAAATAAGAGCGCCCGCATATGTTGACCCAGGAAATTTGAGACTACTTGGTTGACCTAACACGCCAATTTCCGCGCGAGATATACATGTATGATCATGGATCCAATTTTACATGAGATTTACGGATTTTGCAAAGCACATGCGCTGAATATTCATTACCATACCACCTCATTATGCATTATTCATGAGTACTAAACGCACATGTTCGTATTATATACAGTGTATCTTACGATATGTACAGTAACTGCATGAAAATGTGCATGAAAATGTACCAAATTTGGATACAATATTACTGCAATAATGCAGTAATATTGTATCCAAATTAGGTACATTTTCATGCGGAGAATTTTATTTGGTGATCTTTTAAAATTTTATAAGTTTCTTTTTTTTAATAAGTTAGTCTTTTTTGGCTCAGTGTAATTAACTGAATTGTTTTAGACATGAAGTAACACTTTTGTTGTATATGGAATGATCGTTTTAACAATTATTTTCGGGTTTTTTTTATACAGAAACCCAAGAGACAGCTGGAGTCAAGCTGTCAAGACCCAAACAAGCGGCAGCGAAAGGTATGAATGTATAAATGTGGTTAATCGTTAGTATTCCAATATGTCAGGGCACTGTTAATCCTCAGGGTATTGGACCATTATTGAGTGAAGCAGCTAAAGTGATTATCGCCAAGTTTTAAGGTTGTGTCAATAGTCAGAGTAAAAAGCACGTCTGGACGCGGGTAGGCGTAAGTTTATTTACGACCCGAATATGAATTTTTCCTGCGGCAGTAGGAGGAAAATGTCAGACTAGCTGTGTTCAGACATGGACATTTTCCTCTTACTGCGGCAGGAAAAATTCATATTCGGGTCGTAAAGTTACGCCTACCCGCGTCCAGACATGCTTTTTACTCCGACCATGCTCCGAAACAGTTCGCGTTCCTTCGATCTTCGCGGGGGGCTCGGAGTAGCTCAGAGTATCTTCCGGAAATAAGAGCGCCCGCATATGTTGACCCAGGAAATTTGAGACTACTTGGTTGACCTAACACGCCAATTTCCGCGCGAGATATACATGTATGATCATGGATCCAATTTTACATGAGATTTACGGATTTTGCAAAGCACATGCGCTGAATATTCATTACCATACCACCTCATTATGCATTATTCATGAGTACTAAACGCACATGTTCGTATTATATACAGTGTATCTTACGATATGTACAGTAACTGCATGAAAATGTGCATGAAAATGTACCAAATTTGGATACAATATTACTGCAATAATGCAGTAATATTGTATCCAAATTAGGTACATTTTCATGCGGAGAATTTTATTTGGTGATCTTTTAAAATTTTATAAGTTTCTTTTTTGGCTTAGTGTAATTAACTGAATTGATTTAGACATGAAGTAACACTTTTGTTGTATATGGAATGATCGTTTTAACAATTATTTTCGGGTTTTTTTTATACAGAAACCCAAGAGACAGCTGGAGTCAAGCTGTCAAGACCCAAAAAAGCTGCAGCGAAAGGTATGAATGTATAAATGTGGTTAATCGTTAGTATTCCAATATGTCAGGGCACTGTTAATCCTCAGGGTATTGGACCATTATTGAGTGAAGCAGCTAAAGTGATTATCGCCAAGTTTTAAGGTTGTGTCAATAGTCAGAGTAAAAAGCACGTCTGGACGCGGGTAGGCGTAAGTTTATTTACGACCCGAATATGAATTTTTCCTGCGGCAGTAGGAGGAAAATGCATTACAACATGTTTTATATCCCAAGCTGTAATCAACTTAAATTTGTCAGGGGAAAGAATGAATTAGTTGAGACAAGTAAACTATATTTTAATCTGTTCAAGGTTGGTGAGGATTGTATCTGTCTGCGTAAAATATATCCCTGTTGTATGATACCAACATTAGTATTTAACGTGTGTAAATTTGTTTGAATTATAGCCTCCAGTCCATCTGCGAGTAGTACTAGTATTTGCAGAAATTGGGAGAGGATAATGTGCGAAGATTACGAGAATGAGGATAGGCCTACGGATCAAAACATGGATCAACAAAGGAGGATGGAGGTAAGAAGATATGGTTCGTTATTTGTACATGAGGCCAAATAAAATAAATGTTTGTAAATGTTTGTTTTTGGTAACCCGACCGACCCGCTTAAAACCTGCCGACCCAAAACATTTAATCCCAATTTTGATTAAATAAAATTTATTTTCTGATACTTTTTATTATGGATTAAATACTCTTTATTGTGTTTAAGTAGCCCCCCACCCTGAACAGCATCACAGAAGCATTTTCTTGAGAATTAAGATACCCCTGTTTTGGGTGGGTTTGGGCATTATGTGCATATCGGTTCAGGGATTTTCAGAGCCTCTGGTTTTAAAACTTAGGCCTACTGCTAACCCTGGTCTAGGGGTATAAGGGGGGAAGAGAGGTAGCCTAGGAGAGGGAGGGGGATATGGTATAAGAAGGGAGAAGAGGGAAGGTAGAAGAGAGGATCGGTACCGATGGACTAAAATAGTTGCAGAATTCGAATAACCAAGTTATATTTTATCGATGTTGAAGGTTTTCCTAGACGACATATCGATACAAAATTAACCGGTACCATATACTGTTACTGCGTCTGTTTCACAAAGTAGGATTCCCTCATTTTAAAGTAGTGAAAAACGGCACATTTTTAGGTATCTGTCTTTTTTGTCAGATGATACCAGATATCGATATTGAAGTTCAAAAATAAGTATTTTTCCAAAATATTCTTTTTTCCGACCTACTGACCCCATTTTTTCAGCATGTAACCGGAAACAATAATAGTTATATTTGGCCTAGTTACATCAGCTTATCAGATGTTAGACAAAGCTCAACTTATGATTCACAAAGAAATATTCTGCAGTGAATCAGTGTCAGTAACTGTCACTGAGTGAATGCATAACTGTCACTGAGTGAATGCATAACTGTCACTGAGTGAATGCAGTGGTTTTATAATCGGGACAAATGGGCATAATAATATAGATGTTTATCTGTTCTGTCTATAATAATATCCTTAAACAAATCAATTATTATTATAAGGAGGGCATATAATTTGAAAGGGCAAACACTTTCTCCATTGCAATTATGTACTTTTGAGTAACGTGAAAACAGCCAGAAATTGAGTTCATCAAGGCAGCTAGGTAGAATATCGAAGGCAATTGCCTTAAATTATTTTGAGCCCTGTCCTTAAAAGTTTAGACAATGGGTTCGTGGCATTTACAATATTTAATGTCATTTCATCTTATACAGATTTTGGAAAGTAAGGTTCAGGGCCTGGAGAAAACACAAAGATCTAACTCAAAAGCCCTTCAGGATTTGGTGTTGAATGGCCAAGGTAAGTTGATCGATTTCACTATATACAGCATGCTATAGGGAAATATTAACATTAGAAAGATTACTTCAGAAATCAACGGATTGGTATTACAGACTGTTAAATGATTACCATATTTAAAGGCGGATGCAGCGGAAAATGTTCAATCTTATTTTGGTTTATGGAAGCTTCACGTTCAGGGTCACTAAAATGATTTTATATATTTTTACACTTTTTTTTTGTTGCGTGTGAAGATGCATTCTGTCTGGGCGCGGTTTTTTTGTGACTTCTAATGTTCACCTTTATGTATAATAATGAATGAAGACACATTTTGCACATTTTAATATATTTTGCAGAACTGCACAAGAGAATGGATTCTGGATTCAACAACTTGAAAAACATTCTCATGGAAACAAGAGAGACGAGACGAGAGTCGTCACCAGCAGCAACAGATGTACTGTCCCCACGTACGGCAAGTGTGTCCCCGCTTCCATCGTCAGCAGGAGATGTTGGTTCTGTGGTATGTTAATGTTGATAAAACAATATTTTCATCCGTTTTGTAATAATATTGGAAATACATGGATGTTGCTACTAAGTATATAGCCTGATGATAGCACCATATCTACCCCTGATTATAAACAAAGATAAATATGTGATTTGAAACGGCAAAGCGGGCTGTTAATGATATGAAAAATAGATGGCACATGTTATACATTATATAAAACCCGTAAATATTGTAAGCATTTTTTCTCTTCTTTAAAAACAGCTATCCAGTAACATCCCAAATGCTGTGATAGCACGGGCCAAAAATAAAGGCATTCCATCCTTGGCGGTAAGGGCCTTAGCAAAGTGGGCCTACGATGGCAAATTGACCGTGGCGACAGTCAGTGGCAGGTCGTCAAAGGGAAAGGAAGTGGAGCAGTTAGATTGCTCGTTGCTGAGCGATATAGAAGGTAGGATTTTAAAAAAATGTTATCAACCCATCCTTTCGATTCTTTTCAAGCTTAAAAGACATAAATAAATATATTCCACATAAATTATAAAGGTATTTTGTCATGAGTTCAAGTTCTATACTCTTTTTCCATGTGCAAAGTAATTTATTTAATTGGATGGACCATTTCAACAAAGAACATGAAATGTTTCAATTTCAATTTTAAAGACTGCTTTACTGACGACGGCTACCCATTGCAATAATATAATTTAATATAATTTATGTGGAATATATTTATTTATGTCTTTTAATTTTGTGAATCGAAAGAATGCGTTGAAAAGAACAAAGAAGAGATTAACTGATGTGTGTGTGTGGCTTAATCATGTTGCTTCTTGCATTTTAAAAGCTTTACTTTCATACTGAGAGGATTGGACCAAGCCAATTTCGCTTCCTCATGTTTGCTGCAGCATATCTTCCGTTCTAAATAACCAATTGGAATGCAATAAAATGCAAATGAAAGCTTATTTACTCACTCAGCTTTCATAATAATACATCAAGATTAGACCCGTGTGTTCCTGTCCTTTTAAGATATCTAATGTGCCCAGAGTGTTAACATTTTTTGGGGACACCCTGTATAATTGTCACTTCTGGACCTTCGGATTTAGTAAACACATACATGCATCCAGATGACTTGATTATTTATCAAACTATGTTGAAATGACAACGTCAAAAAGAGGACTATACCCTTATGAATTATGTATGAATCTAGTCCTGATAGCACCATATAATCTCTCTGATAGCACCATATCTACTCCCTGATAGCGCCATATCTATCATGATAGCACAATATCTACCCTGATAGCATGATCAATAATTCAAAGTGTATTGATATCTACCCGGATGTTGCTATATAGCCCTGATGATAGCACCATATAATTATTATACCCCTGATAGCACCATCTTTATGATTCATTATGTGATGTTATTATCATGATCGGCCTGGTTTCAACCATGTGAGAGTTTTTACTATCCTTATGGTAGGAAAAGAATAATGTGATATCATGATATAACACAAATATTGAATGTCCATTGTTTGTGCAATAGAAAAAAACTATATTACTCAGTCACTCAAATTATCGAAAAATCCAAATTAGACCTTGTAATGAAATTTCTATAGGGTTCCTTTTAGAACCAAAAAAGGTTCCTTTTAGAACCAAAAAAGGTTCTAAAAGGGTTCTTTAGCCAAGAAAATGGTTCCTCAAGCTTCAAGAACCTTTTGGGAAAAAATTATGGAGAACCCTCAATGGTTCTTGGTAAAACGGTAAAAAATGTTTTTAGCCAAGAAGAAATGATTTTTAACAGTTGAAAAGGATTAAATTTGTTTACATTTCTCTTGAATTTGCATATTACATAAAAACAAAAAAGTAAATATACCTTTAGGTCTTATTTAAAATTTGAAAGTTCTTCAAAGAACCATTCTAAGGTTCTTTTTAGAACCTTTTAGGCCAAAAGGTGCTCCCCGCGGGACAAAAAAGGGTTCTTAAACGAACAATTTTTTCTAAGAGTGTATCTACCCCTGATAGTACCATATCCACCTCTGATTATCTAATCGTACCATCCATACACCCTGATAGTACTATGTGACCCATTGTGTGTTGCTTTGCTATCTACCCCTGATAGTACCATTATCTAATCGTACCATCCATACACCCTGTTAGTACCATATGACTCATTGTGTGTTGCTATGCTATCTACCCCTGATAGTACCATATCCACCTCTGATTATCTAATCGTACCATCCATACCCCTATTAGTACCATATGACTCATTGTGTGTTGCTATGCTATCTACCCCTGATAGTACCATATCCACCTCTGATTATCTAATCGTACCATCCCTACCCCTGATACTATAGTACCATATGACTCATTGAGCGTGTTTCTGCTGGGCGTGTTTCTGCTGGGCAAGTTACCGCTAATAAACGCTAAGTTTGCCCAGTAGAAACAGGCAGAACCGGGCACTAGGCCTTCGCCAAACTCATTGACAAACCTATCATGACATAAGTTAGGAAAACAACAACAATCGGGCGCGTTCCATTCGATGTTTGAACCAATGGCAGCGCTAATGCCAATGTATTTGGCAATGGCCTTACACCGTCTGTTTGGTAAACTTGCATTTTTAATCCAGATGCAACTCTACTGTGGATGGTACCTAGACTGCCAATAATGATTGTTTTACATGAGTATGGTACATACATATAAACACTTCAAAAGAAGTAAGTTCCGGAACCCTTTAGGGGTTCCCGTATATTTCCAAAACAATTTTACATATGGAATGAAATGGGGTTTTCAGTCAAATGATTATGGGCTTCATACTAATACTTGACCAAAATTTCAAATCAACAGGTTCTGTCATGCTCGAGTGAGCACGTATTGAATGACGGAATGTCCCATTTCAAAAGTTGCTAAAATAACGTTTAATTTCAAAATTTGCTAAAATAATGTTTAGTAGCGGGAGGATCTTTCCTGGCTGGATAAATGGGGCATGGTTACATACACAATATGGGGACCAAAGATCATAAACACATTTGCATCAGGCAGTGAAAGCCACATTGACTGGCTGATCAACCTTCATCACAGGATATTGCTCATTTTCAAAAGCAACATTTCCTCTTTCAATGCATGCTAATTTGAGCATGGAAGCACCAGTTGGGTTAAAATTCTGGTACAACAAGAGTTGGATTTCCATATCGAGTAGCGCGCCTCATCAACACTATGAGAAATCGATGTCGTCAATTGATACACCAACGTGGTGGTTACGCACACTATACTAAACATTATTTTAACAACTTTTGAAATGGGACATTGTGACCTTTTAACGTGCTCGGGTATTGCTCTTCCGATGCACGAGACCACCATTTATACGTGACTTCTGAATCACGAGACAATTGAGACTAAGTACCCTGCCCAAGGATACAAACATGTTGGCCGTAGCGGGGCTCGAACTCACAATCTTTGCATCGTGAGACCGGCGTCTTATCTACTAGACCACACACGCTTACATTGTGTGTTGCTTTGCTATTTACCCCTGATAGTTCCATATCCACCCCTGATAGCACCATGTGACTCATTGTGTGTTGCTTTGCTATGTACCCCTGATAGTGATAGTACCATATCCACCCATGATAGCACCATGTGACTCATTGTGTGTTGCTTTGCTATGTACCCCTGATAGTACCATATCCACCTCTGATAGCACCATATGACTCTTCATTGTGTGTTGCTTTGCTATGTACCCCTGAGAGTACCATATCCACCCATGATAGCACCATGTGACTCAATGTGTTACTTTGCTATTTACCCCTGATAGTACCATATCCACCTCTGATAGTTCCATATCCACCCCTGATAGCACCACGTGACTCATTGTGTGCAAGTTGCTTTGCTATTTATCCCTGATAGTACCATATCCACCCCTGATAGTACCATATCTACCTCTGATAGTTCCATATCCACTTCTGATAGTTCCATATCCTGATCCACCTCTGATAAGTTCCATATCTACTCCTGATAGTAATAGCACCATATGACTTGTGTGTTACTTTGCGATGTACCAAATCCATCCCTGATATCCACCCCTGATAGTACCATATCCACCTCTGATAGTTCCATATCCACCCCTGATAGCACCATGTGACTCAATTGTGTGTTGCTTTGCTATTTACCCCTGATAGTACTATATCCACCACTGATAGCACCATCCATACCTATTTACCCCTGATAGTACCATATTCACCCCATATAGTACCATATCTACCCTGATAGCATCGTACCCCTGATAGTACTATGTGACTCATCGTGTGTTGCTTTGCTATTTACCCCTGATAGTACCATATCCACCTCTGATAGTACAATATGGCTCATTGTGTGTTGCTATGCTATCTACCCCTGATAGTACCATATCCACCAGTGATAGTACCATATGACTCATCATTGTGTGTGGCTTTGCTATTTACCCCTGGTAGTACCATATCCACCCCTGATAGTTCCATCCATCCCTGATACTGATAGTTCCATATCCACCCCGGATAGTTCCATATCCACCCCTGATAGTTCCATATCCACCCCTGATAGCACCATCCATACCCCTGATAGTACCATATGACTCATTGTTTTGCTATCTACCCTGTTAGTACCATATCCACCCGATTATCTGATTGAACCACCCATACCCCCTGATAGTACCATGATTATTATAACTATGACTACATTTCCATCTCTATAGCACCATTCCTATTTCCCACTCCAGATAGCACCATATGACTCATTGTGTGCTGCTTTGCTATTTACCCCTGATAGTTCAATATACACCCCTGATAATACCATAGCCACCCCTGATAGCACCATCCATACCTCTGATATAGTACCAATTGTTTGTTGCTATCTACCCCTGATAGCACTATACAGGGTGTCTCAAAAAAAACCGTGCATGTGTTTACCCAGCTTATTGACCGTGAACTAATAAAATTTAGTGTAACAATTGTATACATATTGATAGCCATACCGGTTAGCTTTCATATTCGTTTATTTCATCTGATTTGGTTTTGTCAATCTTGAGATATGACCAATTAACTAAAGCTACCTAAAGTTGACGTTGTGCCACTTTACAGTTTGCAATGAATAGAAAGGGTTACTCCGGATAGGGGGTTTTTACCACCCCCTAAAAAATCCAATCCGAAATGCAGAGTATGCTTTGGGTACCATGTTATAGCTTTAGAGGTTCCCTCTATCCATGCATACTAAAACAAGTACAAACATCCCACGCATAACGTCACAATGACGTCACCAAACATGGCCGACCTCAAAACCCCGCCGTATTCGCTGGACAGTGAAATATCATAGAAATCTTCGACAAAAAAGTTCTAAATATCGGAATTTCACCCGGTTTTTTGCTTATAAGTGATGGAAATGGTGTTTCTAACATAGGCCTATGCTAAAGTATTTCAGGAACATACAATAAAAATATTTTCAAAATGGCGATTTAAAAAAAAATCGTAAGGTGGCAACCACCCCCCTACTATCGGACTTTGACGGCTTACCCTACCCCCGGGTAAGGTTGCAGCCTCAATTTGTTTTCGTCAAAATGAGCGCAGGGAATGTAAAAGTGATCACCTAGACGGCCTAGGTCACTGTTCTTTGCTTTCTAGCGCAATCGGCGACCACCCTCCCTTAAGAGGACGAGGATTTTAATGCTTATCTTAAGCATTATTTCCGTAAAAGTGGCACAACTTCGATTTTAGGTAGCTTTAGTTAATTGATCATATCTCAGGATTGACAAAACCAAATTAGATGAAATAAACGGCATATGAAAGCTAAGTGTTTGGTCTATCAATATGTATACAATTATTACACCAAATTCTAGAAGTTCATGGTCAATAAGTTGGGTAAACACGTGCACGGTTTTTTTTGAGACACCCTGTACCCACCCTGATAGTACCGTATGACTCGTTGTGTGTTGCTTTGCTAATGACTCATTGTATGTTGCACTCTACCTCTGATAGCACCATAGTTAGTACTGCTGATAGTGCCATATAGGATTCTTAGTGTGTTGCTATCACCACAATTGTTGCATTAACTTATAATAATCAATTGTGTCAAAATATGTAATACTATGTGTTATGTCTTTTTACCAACAGATATTGTAATTAAATTATTTCCCGATTTTGAGGGAAAGTATGGAAAGAAGGGCCCCTCCTTCAAAACTAATGCAAAGGCATACATCAGGGCAGTTGTGGGTGATTTATGCCGTGACGAGGTGAACAAGGAGAAAAAGAATAAGAGAAATACAATCCTACATCCAGAGCCAACTACTCTGCACGAGAGTGTGACAACCGAGCTGCCAGCTACTCCCGATCCCCAAGACGATATAGTGCTAGATACATCTGGCATTCCTGACATGATGGCAGACCTAAATACATCTAACATGATGGCAGCAGACCCAAATAACATGGCTGGGTCCACAGAAGCCCTCACAGCCATGCTGGTGGCTCAGGCAACATATGACAATGTATGAGCAAATGTAATGCTTGATTTCCTTTTTGTCTTCGTATCTTTTGTTATTACTATAGTTTTGTTATTACTATAGTTTTGTATAATTTGCGTTTTATTTGTTATAGGCATTGTGTTATGCGCTCAATCAGCATGGTTTTATTATTCTTCTTCTTATTATTATTATATACAAACACCACGTCCGAAGATGAGAGGGTTACGCATCACATACCAACATATAGAGGATCGCACAGGCGATTCAATAGGGAACTTGAACAATTTAAATAATTTAACAGCGAGGCAGATAACTACCGCAAGTTCCAGAACTCAAATTCAAACTAAAACAACTCCACAACTCAAACAAACAAACAATGTGGAACTTGCGGTAGTTATCAGCCTCGCTGTTAAATTATTATTATTATGTCTGCCAAAAAACACTAAAACACCATTTTTGGGGAAAATTAGTATTTTGGGGGAAACATTTTGTTGGGGAAAATTAGTATTTTGGGGAAACATTTTTTTGGGGAAAAATAGTATTTTGACTAACTACGTCAGTTGTTTTGGGGTCCAATCAGGGGGTGCCACTCAGCTTGCCGATCGGAAGCCACTTTTAAATTAAAATTTGGTCAGCATAGAATAGAATTGGGGCGCTATGCCGATTATAGGCGTGATTGTAGCAGACGACGCGACTTAATATGGTAACGGGTGTGTGCACCATTTTGAATTATTTCTATAAACCTATGCTGACCAAAAATGATGTTAAACGCCGGTCGCGGACACATTCCGGACGATTACCCTAATTTATGTAAATATGCAAAAGGGACCGTTTTTACTACGTAGGCTACATCAGTATAGCATTTTCCAATCCCAAAATAAATAGAATCCCTGGTCTAATTGATTTCCTTTTTTTTGTGGCAATACCCGTATTTGTGAGGACAGGGAATAATTTGATGCATTTTTTTTTATCTCATGAAGATATTTATTTCCTGGAAATGGTGTATTAGTAGTGTAAAATAGCGTTGAGGTTAAAGGTAGATGTTCCGATTTCCAACTTGAAGTTTTCTATTCGACATGAAAGGTCATCCTCAAAAAAGTCGTATTCCAAAGTTTGAGTTGCTTAACTCTAATGGTTCTTATTTTAGACGCACAAGATGCCGTGAAATGTGCCCATTGAGTTGTACACAAACCATATTGTGCATACTGCTAGCCACTTAGTCAAAAGATTTTATATCTTTACAGATAGACAGTCCTATATACGGTGAATTTGATCTTCTACCAGCTGTACCAATTAATTCTAGTGTAGTTGCTGTTCATCCCCTATATTATCTGGTTCTTCCCATACAAATGTTAACGAAAAATAGGCCTACGCATATCGGCACGCGCAATACATGCATTCTACGGAATAAGCTAATTTTCTGCATGACTATCACTAGCCCGGGATGCGATTTTTTTTTTACTAGTAAACATTTGTATGGGCTCACAGGTAAAATCAGTTGACTTTTAAAAAACAAAAAAATTAAAAATCATTTTATTCAGTGAGTTTTGCTTTATTCCGTATTAGAACGAAATAAATAAATTTTACAAATGTTTACTAGTAAAAATAAAATCGCCCCCGGGATTATATCCAAACCTTAACGTATGTTTGTTGATGATCCATGTCCTCCCATTCCTCTGTACAACTTATTGTTGTACATTCCTACTGGTTATAGATTTCAGGTTGCGTCTTATCCCCACCATATTGTCTATAACCGTGAAATGTGCCCATTGAGTTGTACACAAACTATATTGGTTAACCACTTTTCGCGGTAATTCGATGTTATTCACCGATTTCTTCGTAATCATGCTGATTTGGACCGTCAACTTTCAGTATGTTAATCAGAAAAATATGATCTTTTATATGATATGAAAATCTCCATATGTTTGAGAAAAATCTGTGTTATGAAAATGTGATCGGGTCATCTACCTTTAAGCGTTACGTTACGTGATGAACAAAATACCGTTTTTGCCAAAATGGCCACCGTTTCAAGGATTTTGGGTATTTTCTGGAATTCCGATTTGTTCTATTTTTATTAAAAATGAAAAATGGGTCATCGTGTCAGAAATTCTATGTTCCAAATGTTTAGAAAACTGCATAGAGTGACAAATTACCTATAGGCTAATAGTAATATAAAAGTATATAATCTGACTTTTTGAATAACCTTATTATGATTGCCCTACTTTATTATGATTACCCTACTTTATTATGATTACCTTACTTTATAATAAATCGTGGGTTTAGTGCAACAATGGACTATCTGCTTTTTTGGCCAAAATTAGATGTTGGTATCAACATGATCCACACAATATCAGGAACCTAATTATGAGAAAAAGTAAATTCACCTAATCAAAAAGGATATAAATAGCATTTCTATTAACTAGTCAAATCCAATAATAGGTGACAATGATGGGTACAAATCTTAAATTCACTTTTTCTCAAAATGACCGAAATGCAGATAGCTCTTTGTTGATTAAATAACAGCATCTTTAAATATTTGTTATACCACCGCCGGAAGACCCACATAATAAAAGTGGACCCCAATTGAAATAAGCGTTTAAAGGAGGCTTTTTGGGCTATCCATGGTACTCGCATGGTGTTATACATTTCCACAATCCTGCCGTAATTTAGCAAGTATCTTGTGTTTATGTCTTTTAATTTAGGCCTATGTATTCTATGTTTGATATTTTGCAATTATGCAATATGAGTATTGAATAAAAATGAATGAATGATTGAATGAATGTATTCCAAAGTCACAGATCGATCAAATTCCTCAAATAATGCGTATTTTAAAGAGTATACGTCATCCAAGGCATACAATTGGTATGCATGGTGCACATGATAGTTAAATCAAATATTTGGTTAACCGTGCGTTTATGTTAACAGTAATATAATGGGTCGTTTACAAGATTCTAATAAAAGAAAATGTTGATAAAGAATCAAGTGTAATGCTTTTCTGTGTATATAAAACTGTAAACTAGCATAATACTAGTAGTACTCACCATGAAATCTACCGGGATACCTCAATATCTATTCCTATAATCGCACTTAATCACCTAAAATAAGGTCCTTTGTTGTGTGGTGTTTGCCGATACCGTTGACTGAATGAAAGTATTACTAGTCCACAAACAAAAGGCATTCAATATCTGATGCAACTTGTAAATCATGATATAATACACAGTGATAAAAAATCACATGGTTGAAATCAGGACTATATCCATGGAATTTCGTTAATACAAAGTTGCCTTGCAATTTAGATTGTTAACAGAAATGTGTGTTATCAGGTCAAATAACTGTTAGGTCAAATATAGCATACAAAATACTGAGCTTGGGACAAGCGGATACAACACATAAAGTCATTTGATAAAGAGGTGAGACCAGTGGCGTGCGCAAAGGGGGGGCCCCCACTATTGAGTCAGTCGGGGGAAACTTAGGCCAGTCGGGGGAATTGAGAAGGAGGCTAGGTCAGTGGCATCATGTAATTATGATAGTCAAAAACACATGAAAATTTTTCGTGCGCTACGCGCGCATATATCGTCCCAAAATGCAATATTGTTTGGTACAAGCTTGTTTAGAGCCAAAATGTAGCTCAATCGTGCAAAAAAAGGGGTAAATTCAAAAAAATTCGCGCGCTACGTGCGCAGTTCTTTACCAAATTATTCGGGGGAATTTCATTTATGGCCAGGAAATTAGGTGGCCCCCCACTCACAGTATCCTGCGCACGCCACTGGGTGAGACTTAACGAGCTCTTGAATTGCTGCAGTGATGGCATTTCTGACATGAGATGGGAGCCGGTTCCTCAGGAGCTGCATGAAAGAACAATCTTTGACCATAATTATAGGTGACAGTGTAAGCTTTCCTCCGTTGCAAAGAAGATGACCGATGCATTTGACCTAAGAGTGCATGTGGGTTCCTGATGGAAATAAGGTCGCATATACGTACTTTGGACAGGGGCGTAACAGAGGTTGGTTGTCAGGGGGGGGCACAGCCAAAAAAATTCCTGGTTAGAATAATTCCGTCCCGGAGTTTTTCATAAACATGATAAAAGGTTGCCCCAATTTTTTTCCAAGTCAGTAACCTCGTGATTTTCACGTAAGTGGGGGAGGGGGGGGGGGGGGGGGGTGAATCTTGTCTAAATATTTTTAGCGATCATTAAAAGCAGTTTCTTCAAATTCGTGTTGCAATTACTTTAATACGATGTTGCACGGTCACAAAATTTGACAGTACAAAATTTGACAGTACAAAAAGCACAACAGTCAACAATTTGTTGACTTTGGTGCTTTTTCCCTTTCTTCTTTTCTTTCTATCACCTTTTCTCCTTTTCCTTTTTCTTTTTCCTTCATTTTTCCTTTCTCTCTCTCTTTTCTTTCCTTTTCCCCTTCTTTTCATCTTTCCCTTCCCCCCATTTTTCCTGGTGGGGGAGGAGGAGGTGACTGTCTGACGTAAAAAAACGTTCTCGGCTAGATCAGCATTTTTGAATTGACGTTTTGTTGTGACAAAGTGGGCTGATTTTTACTAATCCTTACAGGTGTAAATGGGCTGATTTTTCTTAATCCTTACAGGTGTATGTTCAAACATGTAAAATAGATTGTAAACATAACCAATCCCTGCATCCATTTTATGTGCGTATAATAAAAAATACTTCTTTAGTGTCACCTTTCCCACCACGAAATAAAATCTAATAGTAATATGTTCACAAACGCATTGATATTTTATTGAATTCAAAAATGATAAAACAAGAAAGAAATATTCATCTTGTACTTTCATAATTTCGCGAAACCACCGACCGTCTGTCACGATGTAAACAGCATAAGTGTACAGTCTTCCGAGAAGTACGCATTAATTTTACGCGGCCGTGTTAAAAATACTTCGAAGAGACGGCTCTAGAAATGAGGGCGCTGCAAGCTAGACTAGATTTGACAGACGACGGTGGATACGAACGGCCGTTAATTTTGAATTTCCGTTGGTTTCAATGTAACAGTGAATTTTGATTATATGACCCAATAAAATTCATCACACGTTGGAACTAAATTATTTCATCCTAAAACCACTGAGGATGGCTAACCATCCGCATTGTCAGTAGGCCCCCTATCATTTTTTGAATTTAAACCGTTGTTAAGCGTTCGTCCCATTCACTTGATCACGTAACCTCGCATATGAATTTCTCTAGTATAATATTGGTAGCTAACATAACACTTTAATTCAGCCATATAACAGCGTGATGTTGCTGGTTATATGCTTTGTTGACTTTCCAACAACTGAGAACAATACAAAGTCAATAACCAATCTATTGTCTGTTACGCATTTCACCTACACACAAATTGTGAAAATGCTCAATAAATTTAAACCAAGTTGCACTCTTTTAATCATAGTTTCTCTCATTTATCTCTGTCGAGAAGTTAAAAGACATGGTTGGAAAGAGGAAGACTTCTGCTTTCAATCAAATGTAAATTGTATGTAACAGGGAACTATTTAACCTATTTTCTCATGTGAGACAAAATTGGTTCAAGATATTTCATGTTCATCCCTGATTCTGCACAAGCGAATGACTCAACTCTAATTGGTTTATTTTTCATCTCTAAATCCTCTGACCTTTCTTTTGACCAATCATTATGACTTTTACAGACATGAGAATAGAGTCCCTGCTCTCCTAATCGGAACTTAAACTAAGTTTATCGGCCATCGGGTCGCAAAGTTACAACATTTAGGGATCGTTTTGGAAGAGCGTATTTGCCGAAAATAGCATTGATGCACTGTAAAACGAACCAAACTAGCACTTTTCACTTTGAGATCCTCCTAACGGTAGATTTTTTTAAAAATACAAATAATATACTAAAAAAAGCATAACAATATCAGCTTCATTTTACAACAACGAAAATTATAGGATATTTGATCGCTGAGCTATGATTTTTAGACCTTAGAAATCTGATGATTTTAGGGGCAAAAAACTGTGAAAGGCAGCGCACGGTTGATTTTTCTCTTAAGTTGCGCTAAGGAATTCATATGTTCGCATATTTTTGCCTGAATATTCGAAAATAGACCCATTTGTAAAAAAGTGACCCCATTATTAGGGATTTCCAGCACAAAATCATACCCCATGTTTAGGGATTTTGTGCCAAAAAAGCTACCCATTAGAGCGGCACACCCCCGTATATCGTCGTAGGCGAGTAACCCCCGGTTGTCGAACTATTAAAAGGTTACCATTATACAAAGGGATGACCTGGTTAAAGTGTTTGAGTGGGGCTTATCATGGCGATGGGTAGATAAACATTGATGAATAATGCAAAACGTACTGTTCCTACATTTTCCGTTGTGTAGAGCCTGTGTATCTGCGGTGTAAACGACTTTAGGAATATTATGGAAAGAATAAAAGGAATAATACCCATCACGACTTGTTAATCATACTACAAATTGTGGTTATTTCACTGTACGCTGCATGTGGATTTATAATAGGTATTTATCAAGGTAAAACTTCGGCCCGGTGTAAGGCCTACCTGTACACAACTTATCAATTTTCCCGATAGGCAAGTGTATCTAAATGTTGAATCTTGAACGATATTAATAAAAGAATGAATCACACATCAAATCCCACAGCACAATCCCATTCCTGTACAGCATCTCCAATATTTATGCCCGTGTATACTGTGTTTTGAAGGCCACAAAAATGCTCCCTATCCCCGTCCCTATCCTAGCTTTTAATATTTTGCTCGAAACTTCCATGGTTTTGGCACACTTTTTTTGACATATTATAACCAGTGAGGTATCAATAACATTATTATGCAGAGGGCGCTATGCTGATATGTTTTATAAATTGCTAGAGTAACACACATACAACAGTCAATAAAGATAAGTACTGCCTATTGTGTTATTCAAGTGGACTCCTTGTGATATAATTTAATTATACCCCAGAAAACCCAGAAAACCCAGGAAGTTAGTATGAAGCTAAATTTGATTGACAGTTGCAGATTCCTGGGTGTTCTGGGGCATAACCCTGGATACCTGGGCTGACCCAGGGTTTCCCTGGTAAAACCTATCCATTTGTGCCAATTTTTCCTGGTCAATTGCCCAGGATGTACCCAGAATTAACCCAGGTACTGCCCAAGATTCTATTGTTCTCTGCACCCAAGATTCTGGGTTTTTAAATTTCCTGGGTCTACTTTTTTTAATAGGGACGGGGTACTCACAAGCTGTGTGCTTTTTACATGTCATTGCTGTGCCTTCCAAGAAAGTTTCAAAGTGCATTATGTAACATACTTCTGGTAGCATTGGTGAAATCAAAGCTAGTCTCAGAGTCTAATAACATTAACAATATAACAAACAGTGAACCGACAGAAGTGTAACTGTAATGTAATGACTAACAAATACGCACATCTAAATCATTTTTTTGGGGTGCACATCATCATCATGTGCCGTAGGCTAGCAAGCGAAATATTGCTATTGTTGTAGGCTATTTCATGATTTAGTATTTACTATAGTCGTGGTCAGAATACTTAGGCACTTTTTTCTGTGACAACTGCGTACAGCGTAAACACGGCTGTGCGTTGTAGAACAGCATCACAACAGCGTTATCTTTGAGCAGTTTGATGCATCGCGGCCCCTGTATTAAATCCGATTGGCCGCGATCGTATCTATGGGTCATGTATGTCCCTGCCCACACGCTCATTAAGTAGACGCGCGCATTGGCGGTTTTAAAAAGTGCTGAAGTATTCTGGCGACGACTATAGTAATTAGTATTAATATTTTATTAATTTGACCGCCTGCATAAACATGATTGATAAATGCCATGATTTTTCTTGTATAAATAATAAATGAAACGACAGTACAGTGTCAATTCAATCTCAAACGACAGACTAAAAAATACTGCATTGGATTGGAGGGGGAGGGAGATCGCCTAGTACAGGAAACTCATATTATTATATCATAAACCTACGACACGTACATGGGGTTTTTTTGCGTTCACCACCACCAACCGCAAAGAGTATGGGGAATATTACTAACTAGATTTTAGAAATTGCTTAGGCCTAATTATTGAATAACACTAACAGCCTAGCCTGTATTGCGTCGGTACGGTAAACATGGTAAACCCCTGTCGAGTACCAGGTTAGGGTTACAACTATCACGAAGGGAATCTTCTGTTTGTTCGGGTGTTTCAATAATTCAGCATTTAGATATTGTTTCGTTCAGTGATAATCGCAAGACTTGTGACAAGTCAAACGTCAATCAACACAAACAAACAAAACATGAACGGGCTTGTCCGGTTCAAATTTTCGACCGGTTGTTCATGAGAATTTATTATCATTTACAATATTGAATTCTTATCTTCATAAGCTAAATATATTTCTTCTGTGCTTAACGACCTATACAAAATCTCAAATTTAGAGTTTAAAATGCAAATTGAAGCTGAACGTACCTGAAAATCCTAGCGAATTTTGTACTACCCGCTCATTTCTCTGTTCCCACCGTGTAAATGAATGGGAATATTTACTACCGTTAAAAGCCTCTTTGTTCTCGCAAACAAAGTAGTGCATCGTTTTACATGGCTTGTAAATTTACAATTTAAAATTACAATTCTTTGCACAGATATTTAACTTCGAAATTGTTTTAATACAAATCGTATTCATTTGAAAGACGAAATCATCGAAAAACATTAAAACCTATTAATCATTGTTAACCATTTAGTGATTTTGCGGAGTAATATTGAACCTTTGACCATCGACTAAATTGTTTGAATTATAGCGGAACGTGTTTCTGATTGGCGTACAACGTGAAGCGCTCAACGTATTCTTTCCTTATAAGGGATATGTATATCCAAATATAGAACATGAACTTGATTTGAAATGTGTTGAGCTCCCGGAATTTAACAATAAATCAATAAAGTAATCAGTAATTCAATTATTATTTCCACAATAACATGCATAGTATAGCCTACCATGTGTAGCATTTTTAAATGCCGAATGCCGGATCACGTCGAAGAGTATTGGCAATTTATATAGCGGCTAATGGTTAATGGGAATTTACCGGGCTAATTTATGCCCCGGGAATTTATGGCCTGGGGGCGTCATCGTCCCGTGTGCGGAATTGTAACTTTTTGGCAGAGAAGACCGTTATATTTCCCATAGACTTGCTGTAGGCCAATTTTAACAGTTTCAGATAGAGAGTTGAAATTTACCCAACTATCTCTCTATTACAAGTGAAAAGGAATGCTCAATGTTAAAATTATGAAATCAAAGAACCGGCAGAGGAAGGAAAGGTGCACTTTCCCCTAATGCAGACTTGGGAATTGTGCACAATGTCACATGTTCATAAGTTCCTGGGCAGCTTTCTCCAGCGTGAGGATCCGGTGAACAAAAAAACAAACACAGTTGGTTTACCGATAAGAGCTTTAACACCAGAGCATAAACAGAATGAGCAATGACCCGAACCGGTAGCCAATGAACCGGCCGAGGAAGGAAAAGTTCCCCAGCTTTCTCCAGCGAGAGGGGCGGTGAACAAAAAACAAACAAAGGTAAGCTCTCTGCTATTTTATTTACTCGAACTGCAGCGCCAAGGAAACGCTACAATACATGATTGTAGCAGCATTCATATATAAGGAGCCCATTAAGGTTCTCTTGTCCTCAAGTTTATATGTTGTGAACATTTTACTGTTTAGTGTTTTGGACGGGGCTAGTATGCAAGCTACAAGGGGCAAGTATGAAGCCTGGTGTGCGAAAGATCCCTGGTTCAAATCCCCTATATCTGTGTGCAAATGCACTTGACAGATACATCCATGCGTTTGTAAATATACCTTCGAACGAGGACGCACACCGGTTTTTTACATTCCAACTGTGGACGCACCTGCAACCGAGGAAGTCCTCGGTTTCCTGATACGTGCAAAATGTTGCAAACAACGTCAAAACGTTATCTAAACAAGGTCCTCGTATCACCTCTACCCCCTTATATCTCAGTTAAATAGTACAGTCTAATTGGCAGTTTGACACCCGTATGTTTTTGTGTAAACCGCCATTTTGGTCCTCGGTGTGTCGGTGTGTGTCCAGGTTAATGGGACCTCGTTTGGATAGTACCAAAACTGGGTCCTCGTTGGAAGGTGATCACAAACAGGGGTGTGTTTGAGGAGGATGGGATCCATATTTTTGAACCAATGAGCAATAAGGCAAAGGAAACCCAGCTAGCTCAACCTGCTCATTGTGAACGATATATCGACGGTCATTTGCTGTCCACTGGTTACATCTCAACATGTCATGCAGCCTAAGTGTGGGGCCGAGAGGTTTAATATATGCCTAAAGCCTGAACAGATGGCACACATTGCACAATGCACAGTTTGCGGTTTATCATACCACCATGAATGTTCAGATGTGGGCAAGCCTCCAAATAAGCGGGCACCCAGGAGTTTTTGACCTGGTTCCCAAGTTGGCTCCTGGTGTTTTTTCAAATTTAATACAGTAAAGTATAGGACCAGGAGCTATTTTTGTTGAAAAAGTAAAAACAAATAGCTCCTGGTCCATGCACTCTTATTTGGAGACTTGGATGTGGGTGTGATATGTATGAAATACCCACCGTAATTTCGATGGCACTTGAAATTACCAGAGACAGAGCGCCTATGAGCATTTTTTGTTATCAGAGAACTTTTCAGGCAATTTCCTGAAATCAGGAAATGGATTGATTTCCAGGGCATTTTCAGGAAATCAGTTTTCAAGCGATCAGCACGTCGTCTGCAAGAACAAAAACAAATAAGATTTGATGAAGCATCAGGAGAGTCACTCATATCTTAAAAGTATTCAAAATATTACGTTCATCGTGAAATATTTGGCAGTTTCTGGAAATAAATTAAAAGGCCAGTTACATTTCCGAGTTATACCCGAAAGCGCTAGCACACTTGAAACTTGAGAGCATGGAGGACCTTAGCCCATAGCAGATGGGGCCTATACATTTATCGTCTCGTGGCACAAATACTCTTCTCAAGAACATTGGGAAAATACATTCAAACATAAAGCAAAAGGAACATGACGAGACTAAAGTCAAAGAGCACAGGATTATGACCAAAATTCATGGTAGTCGTTTCATGGACATTCCTGAGTCTATGGGAACATCCAAGGCAAGATGAAGTAGTGGACTTTGGTATCCTTCCAAAAGAAATCACCATGTCATGGCTCAATGAACTTCTCCTGTTCAAATTTAATGTTGAGCCTAGTCAAAATAAAATTAAGTGTAACCCGGTTACACTTAATTTGATTGAGTAAATGCAGCAAATTATTTTTTTGAGTGTAGGCTGGGCAGTTCTAGTAGCTAGGCCAAGTATGGGGGTAGCTAGAGCAGAGGGACAAGAGATCAGAGGTTACATGCAAATAAGAGGAATGCTAGCTTTAATTATGAGAGTACATCTTATAATCAATGTAACAACACGGACAAGACCATTGTCATAGAGCATGGGATCATGACCAACATTCATGGAAGTCGTTTCATGGACAGCAACAGCAGCGTAAGAAGGTAACATTTGACATAATTTAAGGGGGGAGGGGTATTTCAGACAAAATTCATCAAAATTAAACGCAATGACACACAGGAAATAAAGCACACAAATGTCAATAGGGGGTACCATCCAAACTTTGAAGGGCCGTAATTCCAAAACGACACAGAATGACCCATATGAATGTGTTTGATTTTTTTCATCAGTCTTCAGATGACGAGGACGTGGATGCGATGTGCATTCCCGAGACTCAGTTTCCTGAGGAAGAGTCTGAGGAAGATTCAGAGGTGAGGAAGAGTCTGAGGAAGATTCAGAGGTAAGTTCTTGGATAGCAGCATTTTCCATCCATGTATGTCAATGATTCATTCTATTTCAGACATTGTATCCTTTGGTGTAAGATATTCAAAAGTCAGACAAGTGTACAGACCTATTGCGGAATAAAGCTGTATAATCCTGTAATCCCTCAATCAAGGATTTGGTGCCGACTTTAGGATAAAGGAAAATGGCTGAAATTATGCATGTGATGCACTTTGTCTTTATTTACTCTTTATTACAGATAGAACGTTTGCGGTTTAATCCAAGTGATAGTGATTCTCCATATGATAGTGATGACTATCGATCAATAGGTGAATTGGCGGCGCGAGCTTCAAAATTTGCAGATAAGACTTGGATGCAATTTCCGAAACGCAGTTTCCGAGGAGGAGTCTGAGGAAGATTCAGAGGTGAGCAAGAGTCTGAGGAAGATTCAGAGGTAAGTTCTTGGATAGCAGCATATTCTATCCATGTAAGTCGATGATTCATTCTATTTCAGACATTGGTGTATCCTTTGGTGTAAGATATTCAAAAGTCAGACAAGTGTACAGACCTATTGCGGAATAAAGCTGAATAATCCTGTAATCCCTCAATCAAGGATTTGGTGCCATCTTTAGGATAAACGGAAAATGGCTGAAATTATGTATGTGATGCACTTTGTCTTTACACTTTATTACAGATAACACGTTTGCGGTTTCAGCCAATCTACTTACGATAGCGATGATTATAAGACCATATTGGAAGTCTATTGGAATCGGCAGGTTCAAGAACAGTAGATAAGGTAATTGTCCATTGAATAAATGCATACTAATTATCATAATTTGTCAACAGGTTTCACTGTGCATATTATTTCATTTTAACAATATCTATTCACATCTATTGACAGGGATGAAGTTCAAAAGTTTGAAGTTCAAATATGGTGAAATATTTTGAAACAAGTTCAATAATTTGGCCATTATAAATATTTCTAAATTTGGAACTTTGTAAATATCTTTTAAATGGCAAGAAACGTCCACATTTTTATAACATTTGTCACACAAAAAGTGTACTTTAGGTCCCAGATACTGGTACAAAGACAGTGCACCAGTATCGATCGACACTGGCACATATAATGCACCAGTATCGGTCGATACTGGAACACAAGTTGTGTTCCAGTATCGTCCATTGCTGGTATTTTGACATGATTTTGACACAATTTTGACATAGTTGAAGATTTTGATACAATTTTGACATGGTGGAAGAGCTATCAGATTTGACACAATTTAGCAATGTGTTCATTATACTATACGAGGGAGGCCGAAAGGTCCAACGGTTCCATTCCCTGTTCCTTAAAGGTGCCCCTAAAATTGACATGGACGCATACAACTTACAAGAACGTTGTCACTGTACGCTCTGGTACCACTCTGCATCTCAACGTTCCAAAATAGACCAATTGCCATTTGTATCACATATGAAAATAGACCAAATTGCCATTTTGTGTCACATATGAAAATATACCTAATTGCACTATAGAAATGATTTTCAGCCATTGTATATTGTAAAGAAAATGCGTTGAACATGTGGACATTGAGGATCTGTTGGAATTGGATGGAATTGGATGGACATCGCGAGCATAGGATTTAACGAGTGTTTTGAAACAACACTGTTTAAACCGCGATGTGAAGCTTACAGTACATTTAGTTCAATTTTGGGAATTAGGAATGAAAGTACAAAGACATTAAACTATCATAATTAAGTGATTTTTGGCCTATATTATAATTCATAATATATGACATCATTAAATGCTGTTTATATTAATTTACGTGATTTAGGAAAAGATTGATCTCTGTCTCTGCCGTCCGATACCCAATTATATGAAAATTTACGATCCTCAAACTCGACTCGTACATTTTCGGCCTTCAGATCAATTAAGCCTTTAACCAATCACAAGATCCCAATCTTAATTACCCACTTTTATTCAATCAGAACTCTCTGGCGGTAATTACGCCAAGTTCAAGTGGACACTTCTCTTCTGGCAGTCAAAGTGATATGGTGTTTGTTGTTTGGCTCTCTTAAAATAATTAAAACTGTCTGCTCTGTTTTGTGCTGTTTGTACTATCCAGCGTAAGGTGGTGTAGAGTTCTGGATAGTTCAAGATGTTGACATCTCCTAAGTAAACTGAACTCCAAGATGCAAAAGTGCATCATGAATTATGCGCTTGTACTCTGATAAGGCAACACAAAAAAAGTAGTTTGATTGTCATCGTCCGCCCGACCCTCTTAATCATTCCTACCCAAAAACTTTTTTTGTTGTTGAAAATTTCATTTTTTTACAAATATTAGTCAAAAATCCAAATTTTCATTTTTGTTGTCAAAAAGTGTTGAGAAAATAAAAATACTCATCAAAATGTTAGAGATTTTGTTCCTCGTTTTGGTTACCACTTCAAGTACATCTCATTTTACCTTTGGTACCTGAAAAAAGGGCAAGTGAGAAAGAAAAAAAACCAGACCGACCTACCCAACTTTTTAAAGTGATCTATGGACAATCGAACAATATTTTTTTGCCTAACCGTAGACGATACCATGATTGGATACCTAACACTAAGACCGATATGGTTAAGTGGACGCATGGCGGTCAGGATATTACGACAGGAGAGCATCATACTTGGATATATAGTGTGCATTGCACGCTAAGAACTGTGCCATCGAACCGAGGATAAATACCGCAAACAAGGTGGGGCTACCGTTTACTCAGGGGTGTCAGTGTTTAAAGGGTTAATAAGCCTTGTGTGAAAACTTTTCTTGCCTATTACAAATACATATTTTTTAAACGGATACAGATTTATCGCAGATTACTTTTGTAGTTTTGTACTACCTAAATTTCCACTCGCGATTAGTTCTCAAATCTCAATCATATATCACGGCTAAACAAATCTTCCTTTTCGAGTGTTTTGGTATCAAGACCTATGAACTAATCATTATTTTGAGTTGACTACACTGAAGACAAAAATTACAAAATAAATCAACTTATTTTAAAGTTTACATACTTAACACATCATTATCATATGATACAATATTAATAAATAAAAATACCACGTTACTAACCGCTCTTTAAGTACCTTGATGTGCATATGTGAGGTCCTAAGCTACACAAGGTATGAGATCAGGACAGCCTGGATGGTGCTACCCTTTTGTTATTGTATCATAAATGTGAAGTCTGTAATTGTCCCGGTGTTCTCTCTTCGTATTCAGAGGGTAAGATCGGAAGAAACGAATAATGCGGTTACAAAAACACGATTTTTGGCCATATTATTTGGTAACACATGATCGTTCCAGGATCTTCAAATACCCCCTATTTACGGCGTTTCGCGGACAATTTTGCTAATTTGACCCCCTTTTTCGCACAAAAACGCGGACATTTTGTCTGAAGATAACCCCCCTTTTTCACTATTTCAAGGACACTTTCTAAATATCCCCCCTTTTTGCGCAAAAACGCGGACACATCTGGTTCAAAATACCCCTTTTTCCTATTCCCAGGACAATTTGATATGACACAAAGCTCATTCTATTTGTTTTTCTTCCTCGCGGACTTAGCCTCTCAAAAGAACATCCCTAATTTGTTGAAATCGCGGACATAGCTTCCAAAACGGCCCCTTATTATTGGAAATCGCGGACATGGTTTCAAAAAACACCCCTAATTTTGGGAAATCGCGGACATGGTACAGAAAACCCTCCTTTTTCGCGATTTTTGGAACGATCATGCGTACCCAAAGTCAATGTTGACTGAAACCACCGGGGTAATTGTTGCATGAAGTACAGGGTGTATCAAAAACAAAAAAAATAGGACTGTTTCATGACGGTGTAATTCTTATAATAATCATTGGACCATGACCAATTTAGTCTCAAATGTATAGCCCGATTAATTATTATGATATCCTGAAAATGTAAGATCAATCCGATGCAAAATAAGAAAACTAGCGTACTTTGCGTAAATCATGTCATTTACTGGTTTGTACAATGGGATCTACATGATTGTACAGACCAGTAAATAACATGGTTTACGTTTCAATACGTTATAATAATTGTCAACATAGTAAATAATCAGTCAATAGCAAAGTTTAGTTTGGTAATCCATTTAAAGGTAGATGTTCCGATTTTAAACTTGAAGTTTACTATTCTACATGAAAGGTCATCCTTAAAAAAGTCGTATTTAAAAGTTTGAGTTGCATAACTCTAATGGTTCTTATTTTAGACGCAAAAGATGCCATGAAATGTACCCATTGAGTTGTACACAAACGATATTGGTGATTACCACCTTTCGAGGTAATTCGACGTTATTTCATCGATTTCTCCGTAATTATACCGATTTAGGCCGTCAAATTTCAGTATGATGATGAGAAAAATACGAGCTTTCATATGATATGAAAATCTCCGTATGTTTGAAATAATTCTGTGTTACGAAAATGTGATCGGGTCATCTACCTTTAATTCTGGCACAAATCAATACTGGCTAAAAAATCCGCAAAACAGATGCATGCATAATTATTCAGTGCAAATAAAAAATGTTTTGTTTCGAACCCACTGTGGATGGTTCATTGAGTTACAAATCAAGCACTTTCGTGTTACTCGACTGTTACTGTGTGAATTCCCATTGTACAAACTGTTACTGTGTGAATTCCCATTGTACAAACCAGTTAATGACATGGTTTACACAAAGTACGCTAGTTTTCTTTTTTTTATCGGATTGATCTCATATTTTCAGGATATCATAATAATTAATTGGGCTTTACATTGAGACTAAATTGGTCATGGTCTAATGATTATAATAAGAATTACACCGTCAAGAAACAGAGTCCTATTTTTTTTGATACACCCTGTAGAGCTCCCACAGTGTGTATAATGCACTTATCAATTGCAGACTCAGGGATTAGGGCTGGGACGTACAAATTGAAGATGTGACGTCCCGGGTACAGTCGTGGACGATCCTGCAGGGCGGGGTACCAATTTGTGTACGTCTCGACTACTAGGCCGGGACAAAGTGTACAGTCCCGGCCACCCTTACCAGAACAAAATGTACGCCCCGACTACAGTCCGCAAGTGGCTTCATTTCTTTCTGCAACCATAACAGGATGCATTTCCATATGTTCCCTATGGGTTATTTTAGGCTTATTCCGCCAAGCGCATCGCATCTCTAGCTTATGTATAGCTCTGCCAGGATTGTACATTTGTGTACCCTAGCGTACGTCCCTGTACACGCCCCGTCTAGTAGCGGGGGCACGGTTACGTCCGTGTACACTCCCCCGCATAGCCAGGTACCGGTTTTTGTACATTGGTGTAGTCCCCGCATGGTTCTTGGGATACTTAGATTCTGTTTAGGGGTGGGGGGGGGGGGGGGGGTGGGTTGGCTGAAGCGTTCAAACCATACCTAATTTAAGGGTTCTATAACAACAGAATTAATCAACCCATGATAGCAAAATTATACATTTTTGGAAAGCTCTCAAATAGGGGAATTCAAAAATCCCGCTTAAATCAGGATAGGTGAATAGCCAAAAAAATATATGTGAAAACTCTAATAAATATGAAATGTAAACGTGTGCGCTCATTTACTTCCCTATATAGTATATTTCAACAAGTTTACCCTTGACAACCATTATGTTCTGATGGGTAAATTGCAGGAGGAACTAATATGCACAGTAAAATGATGATTGGGATAGGAATAAAAAATATTGAGCTTTAATCAATATATGAAGAAAGAAGACATGCAACTCTCCTTGTATGAAGAAAAAGATATTCTTTGAACATTCTTAATCACAAGATGTTACCATAAGGTCCTATGCCATTTCCAATCGCATATTTGGATTACTTGTGAGATTACCGTTCAGAAAATATAAACTTTTTATGGGGTAGAACAAGTAGTTATTGCGATATGCTAATTAGAATATCAGATGGTGTAAAATGTAAAAATCTGGACATGCAACGGGAAGGGTGGCGAGTTCAAAACACATGGCCTTACTGCACGCTTCGACATGAAAGAGAGCCTATAATCGCTGCAACGTCAATTGCTGACAATTATAAGAAGACCTGGCCAGCCAAGTATGAAGAGATATCTGGAATGTGCATTGGATTGTTACATGTCGATGTACACACATCCGATGTACACACATCGTGCTGTATAGCTTCATGGATGTGTAGCGGGAATCGCTTTTATTATTACTATTTATATAATAATTGTTACGGGTGTATGTGTTTTTTTAACACCCTGGCACCCTATATGTTCGCGTAAATAGCAATTGGGGGGGGGTGTACCAATTGCTATTTCACTACTCGTCACCTGACGCCTATAAGCCAATCACGAGCGCTGACCCGCGTCTGTTTTTCTGGAAAATTCCACTGAGAGTCAATTGCGTTTGTGGAATTATATGAAGAACAAAACCCTAGAATACTGTGGATACTATTTGTGATTATCGGCCTAAATCCTCTATTTGTGTCGGACAGCGTAGCATAAGTATTACTAGCCGAGTGCAGTGGGACGACGTTTCTTGCAGTAGACACCCATACCATAGGGGTTTACCTTGTGTTGCAAGGTCAGGTCAGGTTAGGCCAGGCCAGTAGTAGGACAGACAGTTGAGACTTTGACCATTGACCCAATCTTGTTTTAAGTTTTGCTAGTTGTAATTGTGTTTGGATGTTATAAAATAAAACCCACGTTGTGATATATATTGTGTAAGAAGGAGAGTGAAAATAAACTGTGAACTTAAATATTCGTCCAGTGTCATTGCTTCGCGTTACTGAGCCGAAAACGCATGGTTCTGCCCTGCAAACGAACCCGCGTGGCTAATTAATAACATATAAGGTTTCCAAATTAAACCCTTCCCACTCACAAAATTTGGTGGTGTCAGATCTGATCAATTCTGCACACTTGGATATCGCACGCGTGTGTAAATCTAGCAGCGCTCGCGCTCCCGCGACAGATGTGATTCTCGTTGATGCAGAGCCTACTGGTGCAGAGCCTCATAAGGCCCGTGAAGGTGCAACCGACAAGGCCCGTGGCCCCATCCCCACGCAGTCAAGGGGACAAGAAAGGAAGATGAGATGACAGGGGAGTTTTGGAAACAGTGATGAAAACAACAGGCAACAAGCCCATAGTTTTATGTTTTTGCCACGAGGATTTTGAACGCAGTGACAGTGCTGCTAACCATGTCCGCCGACATCACAGAACTGATGTAGATGTGGAGTGCAAGGTTTTAACCTTATTAACAAGCCAACTGCCATGAAACAAAGCTTATTCGAAAGCTAAGAAAATTCCCCTTGCACGCCATTAAAATTCAAAATAGAAATTCTAGGGGAGATATTTTTAATATTTTTTTCAAAACCGTATAACTTTTTTTGTTACAGCCTGTAGTATTGTAATACCATCATTTAGAATTTTCTTATGAATTGTATTTGGAGTGTTGTAATAGCAGTAAGCATTGAATCACCATGTATATAATATAGCATTGTATAACACAGTGTATAACATGTAGAGCATTGTAACACAATGAAATTATTTTGAATTTGAATTTGGTAGTTTATAAATTATGTTCACACTGCATCGCGATGACAAGAAAGACGTCCAAATGGTTGGCATGTCATAAGACAGAAAATGATATGAATCAGATGATTGAACATGTGAACGTATGTCAAACATAGACAACTTACAGGTGCTGAATATTCTTGAAGTGCTACTTCCAGAAGTACTGACAGTGGCTTCAGTGAGTTAACTTGCATTTTCTACTTTCATAACTTTTGTCTTCACATGGTGTACACAGTGCTCAGCGGTCCGTGTTTCAGCTCGAGTCCCATAGAGAATACGTGTGTAGTAGAAGTTTTATACTTTTCTTACAAGATGGAGAGGGCCTCGTCTAAGGAAACGGCGAAAAAGGGAGAACAGATTTTTATGATTTGACGTTCAGTGCACAGTGGAGTAGACAGAAACTTGTCACCCTTTTTTTACTTTGTTTTTGCGGACAATAAAGTTGCCTTCTCTATGTTACCATTTGTAATAATGGTGAAACGGAATGGAAAGAAACAGTAGGCAGCATTAAGAACCAACTTCAATTAAAGATGTAACTCACAGCTGCAGTTAAGTCCTGAGATATCAAATATACAGTGTTAAAATGTGACGCGATCAAGAGGAATGAGTCGGATGTCAGGGAATCCCAAATTGAGATATGGCCAATTCAAAATGGCGGCTTACATAAGTTTTGATAGAAATTCATGTATACAATTTGACATAACTTTGGAACAAAACGTCGTATCGATATGGGTTTTCAGTTTCTGAAAGCTATAGGTGTCTTCTTTAAAACCGTATTAAAAACTCATTTTCGACCAGAGTCGACATCCGACTCATTCCTCTTGATCGCGTCACAAATTAAGGCGGGCCCTCGGGCCAAAGGCCTGTGAAAATCAGCTCTGGCCCGCTGAAATATCACAGTACGGGCCCTCGAGGGCACGTGAGAATTCTATTGTACCAAGTTACCGATTCGAGTAGAGCACACTGGTGAATTCCCCATTCATAAATATATAATGTAAATCAGTATGACCCGCCACTGCATAATTACTGACACGGTACCCGTAAACTTTCGATGCACAATTTTGCATGGGAAATAGTCCGGTTGTACGCGCTACCTCGAGACCGAGAATCAACCAAATACCCTGGCCACGTGCGATGCCGTCGGCTGGGCGTGGTCAGCGTGCAGTACTGTCAGGCTTAGTGTCAGCGTGTTATTACAGCGGGATTTCCCAATCCAAATGAAAAAGATAAATTTCTAGCCTAGTCCAAGGCTGAGCCAAGGCATGCCAATGAACCAAGTTGCAGTACCCACAAGGCCGATTCCTCATACAAACTGCATAATCCAGAGCTGCAAGAAGAGGATAAAATTAAAGACGTAGAGACAGTGGCGTAGCTCCCGCCCCCCCCCCCCCCCCCCCCCCCCCCTTTGTGCCCCCGCCCCTCTTTGGATATAGTGTTTATATGCGGGGTAACCATTTAAAAATGACAATTTTAGCCTGGTTTTTAAAAATAAATGACAATTTTTGTTGAAAAACTGCTTAAAACCCTGAGAATTGACCAATATTTGTTAACTACAGTGCTTTTTTGACTAGTAAACTTTGTGTCCGTGCGAAATTTTTTGACCGTGCAAATTTTTTTGACTTCACCCCCCACCCCCCCCCCCCCCCCCCACCACTTACGTGAAATTCACGAGGTGACCGACTTGGAAAGTTTTTGGGGCAACCTTTTACGAAAATTTGAGAAATCTTGCCCCCCCCTGAAAAAAAACCTAGCTACGCCACTGCGTAGAGAATCCACATATTTACATCAGAAAAATAAAAGAGTCGGACAAGACAAAAAGTGAAAAAGACAAGAAACGGCCTAGGTTGCAAAATTCTGTACACGCTTGTGAATACTGTGGCATGTTAGATCAGCATATCCAGCCACACTGGATAGCGAATCATGAGGATGAAGAGGAGGTCAAAGAAATAATTGCAAAATCCCACCGCCAAGAAAAAAAGGGGGCAAACGGGCAAAACAAGACTTCGCAACAAAAATGCCACTTGGCGATCTACTTCGGGCAAATGGAGATAACAAACACAACAAGCTGGTGGTTAAAAAGAAAGAGGATGAACTACTGCTGTACAGAAGACCTAAGGGCCCATTTTGTCACAAAGACTTTGGCCCATGCCCAAATTGTGGGGAATGGTTACTCAAGTCTTCCTTAGTGAAACATCAAAAAACTTGTGCAGCCATAAAGCAGGGCAAATGTAAGTTGTCAAAGACCTCAAAGAGAAATCTTCTCCTGGAAACAGAAATTCAATTGGGGAATATCACACCAACATCTGAACTGTTAAGGACTGAAGTTCTTCCAATAATGACCAGTGACAACATTTCCAAAACTGCGCAAAGTGACAAACTCATACTTATTGTAGGGGAAAGTTGGCTGAGGCGCAATTATGACAACAAGTTGAAGCGCAAATACTACTCTTCATCACACATGCGCCATGCTGCTAAGCTTCTTCTGTTTGCAAGAAAGAGAGTGGCCAAGGATAACATGAGGTATGTGGGATTTTTTGCGGCCTGCCTACATGGAAACAATCACACAAGCTATAGCTTAGATACTGCAATCAGAGATATGGATATGGATGACGAGGAAGAACTCAAAAGTCCATCGAACGCTTTAAAAATTAAGCATGACATCGTAAGGATGGCTATAGCTGTCAGACAGCTTGATAAGGATAGGTCTAACATTGGTTGGCAAAATGCAAGGGATGAGGCTGAAGAGTTCATGAAAGACGTGGAGGACAGCTGGAGTGAAAACGTTTCAAGACTAGCTCACTGCTTTTTAAATGAAAGAAAGCTTAACCGCGTCAACCATCTACCAAAGCCGGAGGATGTCCAAAAGCTTAGTGCTCACCTAGTTAAGAGGTTGAAAGCTGCAGATCTGTCAACAGACTCTGTCACATGGAATCAATGGAAGGAGACGGTGCAGTATGTACAAACTCGACTTCTTGCATACAATAAACGGAGGTCAGGAGAGTTGGAGGCTGTCCGGTAAGTGATATTTTCTTGTTAAGCTGTTAGGTTGTGGCAGCACAGATCTTATTCAAAATGAATAGTGAAACAAAATTATTACATTTGTTTTCATCATTCAGGAGACCTTAATACTGTAATTTCATTGGTTGATTACCCTTTGAGATATTTTCATATTACTCACTCAGCTCTATCAATGATATGAGCGATACGAGTAATATATCCCTTAGCTAAGAAGGACAAAGATGAGAAGAACAATCTGCTCACCATGATTCGCACTAAAGGAAACCACGTCCATAACTGCTGAGTCTTAGAAACTGGGAGTGGAGAAATAATGCCTGTGTACAGGCCAGACTACTGTGCTTATGGACTATCAACCATGCTACAGTTGCTTGGGCTGGTACGCCAAAGGGGAGATGTGGAAGCACAAGTGTCCATTGAAGCCAGTAGCTGCAGATGATGGTACACAGAAAAAGACAAAGAACAGAGGGGTGGTCAAAAAAGGCAGAGAAATGTTGCCTACAGTTCCCGGTGTCAAGCTTACTGATGCATCTCACAGAGTTCTAGCTGGAATGCGATTTGATGACATAGCAACATTGATCAGGAGTGACAATCTAATACTTGAACTTGCTAAGAAACTCTGCTTCAAATTGGGCCATGATGAGGATTTAGACAGTCACATAAGAACCAAATTGCGAGAAGTTGGGTGGCTGGTTGCAGAGTACAGGAAGATTACTGGTGAAGAAGATGCTAGCTTGTCAACTCTCATTGATCCATCTAAATTCATGACTGTGATAAGAGCAGTGAGGTCTGTTGCAGGATTTGATAGTCAATCAATGTTCGCGCACACCAAGTTTGGCACTGAAACTTGGCCATTCCCTTAAAAGTAAGTTTGATATTACAGGTCACAGTTAGAATTATATCATCACTGGTTGAGAAGTCACAAGGAATTAGATACTGAACACACAAGCCACAGACATTAGACACACAAGTAGTGATGTCACATGCAACATCCACAAGTTACCGTACGCTGTATCTGTCACTGTGTAAAATACTCATTTTTTATCCATGTCCATCCCTCCTATTCATGCACTAAATTAACTTTTCTTTCACTAATATAACAAAACAAACTCTAAATTTTCCGTTAATAGTTCGATTTTTCATTTTCGTTGAATTTTAATGAGTATTATTTGACCCGGTTTGTAGCGTTGATCACAAACGCAATCGAAAAACCTGGTCGGCCATTTTGAATTTTCATTTCTCGGAGAATCTCGAAATTTCTTTAATTAATTGATTTTCACGTTATTATGGGGAATTGTGGGTAACTGATATCGAATCAATACAAAATGGTCGTCATTTGTAATTATCAAGTCGACTGCTGAGGGTCCGATAAATTCCAAAAATCGGCACAAATCTTCAGCATCCTAGCGAAAAACGATAAAAAGGTGAATATTTTGCTTGATTATTTTAAATCAGAGGGTCTTGGGAGTTAGCAGGGTCCTTTTAGAGGTTTATTAGGATGTTTTCTCGGTAGTTTAACCTTCCTTCAATAGATTATTCACAGCGCATTGTAGCGCAATGACATTTTGTGTACCTTGGTATATCGTCAATGGATCGAATTTTCGATAGTCAGACCACTCTCATAACAACATTATGACGTCATTTGCATTTGAAAGGAAGGTTGTTTGTGATATAATATGGGTGTATTTAATACTTTTAAGTATAAATAATCATGTGAGATTGAAAAATTAAAGATATTTTGATATTTGCTGTTGTGGTCTTTAAATAGATTTACCTGTCTTTCAGTTGGTACATTCCAATATTGGAGATTCGTAAAGTACATATGGACTGGTCCATTAATTCTTATAGGGGTGTTGCAAAGCTAATTGGTAGGGGACTTGGAACTGAAGCTTGAAAGTTCATCTCATGATCTTTGATTAGGAATATTGGTACTATTTATTTATTTATTTGTTTATTTATTCGTTTATTCGTTTATTCGTTTATTCGTTTATTCGTTTATTTATTTATTTACTTACCCAGTTATTTATTTATTTATTTATTTATTTCTTATTTCACTAGAGCTTACAAAGTTTTTCATTTCTGTATTTATAGTACTAGGGTGCTACGATGGCTTCTATAGCTCAGCTAACCAAGTCGACCCTGATCATCCTCTCTCTTCTCAACCACAACCCATTCCTGCTGAACAATCTTTTGCTCCATCTAATCATGCTCAACCATCTCTTTCTCACCCTCTTTCTGCTCAAACACTTGCTCAATCGATTCCTGCTCAATCAAATCATGCTGAACCACCTATTGCTTATCTACTTTCTGCTCAAACACTTGCTCTAGAACCTGTAACTCCAGAAACTTGTAAACTTTTGAAAGGTGAAATACTAGATTATAGACAAATCACAGCAAAGATCCATGTGCTAACTGGTTGCATTCTACATTCATTAACAAATTTGGAGCTGCACACGTTTTCTTTCTCCACAAAGAAATTAAAGAATACCTAGAAAGTCGAGGTTCATTGAATGGTCTGCTTCAAGCAGTACTCAAAGATTTGAAATGCACATTCTTCATTGCAGGCTGCAAAGCATTAGGTCTGTTGAACAAGTTTGTTACGAGACCGCTATGGAGCATAATAGAAGACAAAGACATCCACATTCTCCAAATGACTCAACTAATATCAGAGTTGATTGATTTCATGAAGAAAGCTGCTGAAAACATCCAGCAATTCATGATTGGGGAATTAATTCCCTTTGATGATGACAGGTATGTGAAGATGGATACTGTCTATCACAGCCTTATACAGCCCAGTGAAGTATATGATGATGATGTGGCAATCATGTTAGCAGTCATTCTACCAGCAATGGTTGCACTTCTTAGGAGGCAATACGCAGAGATTATTCCCGGAGGAAAGTATGACGGAACCAATGCTTCGCCAGAATTCTATAATGCAACTAAAAGTGTTGCAAAGCACAACAAGTTTTCGGAAAGCGTACTTGGATATGTTGATCAGTTACTACGGGTTAGGCCTAATTCATCCCACCTTTCCAAGGAGGCATATGTTATGTATTGCCTGAACAAAACAGGAAAATGGATGGAAAGCAAATTATACTTTTTTTCTCCTTTTGTTCCTTCAGGATAGATCAGTGCCAAGTTGCAGTACCCACAAGGCTGCAGATGAACCAAGTTGCAGTACCCACAAAGCTGAGCCAAGGCATGCCAATGAACCAAGTTGCAGTACCCACAAGGCCGATTCCTCATACAAACTGCATAATCCAGAGCTGCAAGAAGAGGATAAAATTAAAGACGTAGAATCCACATATTTACATCAGAAAAATAAAAGAGTCGGACAAGACAAAAAGTGGAAAAGACAAGAAACGGCCTAGGTTGCAAAATTCTGTACACGCTTGTGAATACTGTGGCATGTTAGTTCAGCATATCCAGCCACACTGGATAGCAAATCATGAGGATGAAGAGGAGGTCAAAGAAATAATTGCCAAAATCCCACCGCCAAGAAAAAAAGGGGGCAAACGGGCAAAACAAGACTTCGCAACAAAAATGCCACTTGGCGATCTACTTCGGGCAAATGGAGATAACAAACACAACAAGCTGGTGGTTAAAAAGAAAGAGGGTGAACTACTGCTGTACAGAAGACGGGCCCATTTTTTCACAAAGACTTTGGCCCATGCCCAAATTGTGGGGAATGGTTACTCAAGTCTTCCCTAGTGAAACATCAAAAAACTTGTGCAGCCATAAAGCAGGGCAAATGTAAGTTGTCAAAGACCTCAAAGAGATGATTATTGCTTTCAACATGTAGGAGCTGGTCGTGATGATTGCTTTCCCTATGGGCTAGCTTCAAAATAAAAATATTTGAGTATAATAGTTCAGTCATATATTTTTTTATGCAAGTGGGGGAGGATCATACGTGACCCATCACATCAAAACATACGTCTTGTTAATTATAATACACTAATTTGAATATGATTAATTATGATTATGGGGCATGATACTAATGTCATGCAGGAGGACCCTGTTGACGTGGAACAAGACTTCGCAACAAAAATGCCACTTGGCGATCTACTTCGGGCAAATGGAGATAACAAACACAACAAGCTGGTGGTTAAAAAGAAAGAGGGTGAACTACTGCTGTACAGAAGACGGGCCCATTTTTTCACAAAGACTTTGGCCCATGCCCAAATTGTGGGGAATGGTTACTCAAGTCTTCCCTAGTGAAACATCAAAAAACTTGTGCAGCCATAAAGCAGGGCAAATGTAAGTTGTCAAAGACCTCAAAGAGATGATTATTGCTTTCAACATGTAGGAGCTGGTCGTGATGATTGCTTTCCCTATGGGCTAGCTTCAAAATAAAAATATTTGAGTATAATAGTTCAGTCATATATTTTTTTATGCAAGTGGGGGAGGATCATACGTGACCCATCACATCAAAACATACGTCTTGTTAATTATAATACACTAATTTGAATATGATTAATTATGATTATGGGGCATGATACTAATGTCATGCAGGAGGACCCTGTTGACGTGGATCCCCTGGCTATAGATCCAGGCCTGACTCTGAACAAGGGGAGTGTGTTAGTGCTGAGGAACTCCCAGCAGATGATAAGGACATTGGGTTTGCAGCTAGATATGCAGAAGTAGTGAACAAAGGTAGTCCAATTGACAAAAACATAGCAACTTCTATGAAATACCTGATGTCTACCAAAATCAGTAACTCCGTCGTAATTGACTGAAACACTAGAGAGGTATTTTGTTTATTGAAACTGAAGAGTATAAGCAGTGTGTTAAGTAATTAAGTAATTAACCAAGTTACAGTTATATAATGCAAATGTATTCATTCCATCCTTCTTAATTACTTTCATTTATTTCAGGTCGTCGATTGCACACGAGGACTTCAAGTTAAACAGCAACCATATAATGAGACAGTTAGCTAATGCTGAAGGCATGAAAGAGAGCTGTTAGCTGGGCGTTGCCAAAATTACATCACATCCAGAAATGTAAGCCCCCCCCCCCCCCCCCCGATGCAGTCAAGGGGACAAGAAAGGAAGATGTGACAAAAAGAGCGACCTTGAAGAGAAGTCATGGAGGGACAGTGGAGTTTTGGACACAGTGATGAAATCAACAGGCAACAAGCCCATAGTTAACGTTTTTGCCACGAGGATTTTGAACGCAGAATAAAATAAAAACGTAAAATCTTATGCCAAACAAAGAAGAAGGTCTGTCTCAGAAACATTGTGCAAAAAAGCTTAAGTGCTGTGCGTTTTTTTGTTTTTTTAGAAAATAGGCTATGAGGTATGCAATTTTTTTTTTTGCTTATCCAAGCTTATATTAGGCCAAAAAAAAGAAGTTGACTTGCCCTTTCAGGGTCAAAGACAGGGTCGGACGGTCGGATGTTGTTTTTTTTTGTTGAAAATTTTTGAAAATTTACTGCACAAAAACACGTTTTAAAGTTTTGATTTTTTGATTTTTTTTTTGATTTTTTTTTTGGCCTTACAGAGAACTTTTTTTTTAAAAAATTTAAAAAATGTGTTTTAGACCCCAGCGCATAGACCTACACGTCGTAGCACATTTCACATACCAATGGTGGCGGGCTTCTGAGACAGACCTTCTTCTTTGTTTGGCCTTAACCATGGCATATACAAGCATTACCGTAAAACCAGCGAGAGCTGTGGTGAACAAAAAACAAAGGTAAGCTCTCTGCTATTTTTTTACTCAGACTGCAGCGCCAAGCAAACGCTACAATACATGATCGTTGCAGCGTCCATATATAAGGAATGGCTGTGCATGGAACTTTTACTTTTTCTAAATCGAACACTGCTTTTGGTACTTAGCTACAATGGTTCTACAGAGGAGGTCGAAAGGAAGAAGAAAAAGAAATCAATTTTCATTCGGTTGCGGAATTATGCGCTTACAAAATGTTAAGACTTGGCCACAAAATGTACCTTGGACTGCAACTAGAGCAAAATCTGAGAGGGTGGGGTCAACTTTTTGCGTGAATCAAAACCAAATGTGCATCGAAACCAAAACCAAAACCAAACCAAAACTAAATGTGCATGCACAAATTTAGTATCAGCAGTTGATAGTTAGGCGGTGTTTTCACGCATAGATAAATGGGGGTATTCGGGAAGTTCATTCAAATGTTTAAACTATTACTAAGAACTGCTTACCTAATTTCCGTTTATAGTGTTTTGACTCATTAGATTAGGACTCGTTCAAATTGTTGTTGTTTTTCACATTTTCAGCCTGCGATGTACACCAAAGGACAGTATGCCGAGGAACATTTAACAAAAAAAACTTTTTCAGTCACAGTTGAGCCCATATCCTGCCATGTTAGAAGCGTTAGTTTCTTTTTTTCCCACCCTCAGACAATCCTATAACTCTCACCTTGCTGAAATCGAAGCAATACTAAGCCATTAAATCTAAACACAACACAAAAAGTAAGTCCCCCCCTAAACAATTCGTCATAACATCGTAAGGTAAAACATTTTACCAATACAAATTAGTTAGAAATAATCCTATGACTGTTTCCTAAGTGTTGTTTTAAAATGAAAGATGTACATGACTTCATGGCTGAATGAGCTCAAATGGAAGACAAAAACTGCCCTTCTCAAAAGTCACAACTCACTGTGCTAATATCTGAGCCTAGAAGGGGATTTACATGGTTGAATGATCATGATTTGATTACACATTACAGTAATTTTTGCTCAGCCACGGGTACTTTTCCATTAGTTGAGAAGCAATTCATTAACTTTTGTGCCTTTAATTTTGAGAAGGGCAGTTTTTGTCTTCCATTTGAGCTCATTCAGCCATGAAGTAATGGACATCTTTCATTTTCAAACATCACTTAGGAAACAGTCATAGGATTATTTCTAACTAAGTTTTATTGGTAAAATGTTTTATCTTACGATGTTATGACGAATTGTTTAGGGGGGGGGGACTTACTTTTGGTGTTGTGTTTAGTATTGGCCTGCAAATTCAGGGAAGAACCCAAGGCTGGATAGGAGTGCTGACGATCAAAGGGAGGAAGACGAAAGGTCATTTTGCAGACAAAGCAGGAGTCGACTTGTCATGGAGATTCAAGAAGCTTATTGGAATGGGATATCACACAAAAAGCGGGAATCTTAGGTTTCTGGGTTTCAAGTGTTGCCATCAACTGGTCGAAAATGCTGATAGTGCATCCTACCACATCCTGTGTGAGGTAAAGGTAAAGGTGGTCGATCCTGTAATACCAGGAGCGGAGTGCCCATCTCCCTTTCAAAGCGATAGGACCAGACTCGCTCCTTTTTATAATGTTGCTGTGTGGGGCTTGCTACACCTCCTCCACAGCGAATCTGTTACCTTCCCGGCACTGAAGAATGCCGCTACCCATTTAAATACACCTGGACATGCCAAGAGTCTGTGTGTCATTTTGGTTTATTTTGATGGACATATTTTCAAGCTATGACCATGTGAAAAATTGTAAAATTATAAAATTTGAAGTTTCTTTTTGAGCCCAGTTTATATTGATGCTATAATTACTGAAAATTAATACCATTGGTACTTGCTGCAGTCATTGGGCCTACATTTAACTTTCCACTGTGGGCCTACATTTAACTTGCCACTGTCAGCTTACATTTAAATTTCCACTGTAGCCTGTAGGCCTACATTTAAATTTCCATATGGACCACTGTTAGTGACACTTTTTTTTTTTTTTTTTTCAGTTATGGATCAGCACGTCGTCTGCAAGAACAAAAACAAATTAGATTTGATGAAAGCATCAGGTGAGTCGCTCATATCTTGCAACTCGCACAGGTCCAAAAGACTTTTACCTAAAAAATCAGAAGAAGAAATTTGTTCCTGTCAAACTTGTCAGTTTCGGCGACAATGGCAAATTTGTTGTACGAGTCCAGGGACATACGTACATGACCGAGTTAAAGGCAATCTACTTTAGGTACACCACCACTAATTTCGAAGAGAAGAAACCTGTTCCAAAAACATACAATTTTGACCAAGAGGTGGAATATGTTAAGGAGGTTGATCTTCTGTTAAGACAAAGACAACGGGCACCATCGATTAAAGTCAAGACCGTGTCTGCACCATCGACGTCAGGCCTCGGAGCCGAGACTGTACCGGGGGAGAATCAAGATGTTGACATCACAATGTTAGACAAGGATTTACACATCATTGGCTTCAATTCCGGCGGGCCATGTTAGAAGACAGGATATATCTAAACAAATTTTGAGAATGAATATATTCTGTTACCTATTAGAGCAGACCTGAAAGGGCGCGGGAGGACAATTTCAGCGGTTATCCAAATGACAACAACAATTGCTACTTGTAAAATGAATTTGTAAATGATTTGACATGTGTTCAATGAATTTGTTTGTGAATTGAAATTTGTCATCATTCATGGCTGTCTTTCAGTACATCAAGCCTTTTTGTAAGATTGTGACTGACCATGACAAGGGGGTTGGGAATCAAGATATTGACATCACAATGTTGGCCGAGGATTTACACACATCATTGGCTTCAATTCCGGCAGGCCATGTTAGAAGAAAGGATATCTAAACAAATTTATTTCACTTGTTTGTGTATATATTTCTTGTAATAATGAATTTTGAGAATGAATATATTCTGTTTCCCAAGAGCAGACCTGAAAAGGGGTGGGGGAGAATCAAGATGTTGACATCACAATGTTAGACGAGGATTTACACATCATTGGCTTCAATTCCGGCGGCCATGTTAGAAGACAGGAGGACAATCAACCCCAACTTAAGTTACACAACAAAGAAGTAGCTTTAGAGGGTATACACCACCAATGCACTCCCCATAGACCCTACGTGCAAAGTAGGGGTCATACAATCGGCTCTAACTGGAGTTATCCCATACATCCTTATATGACATTTACAGAGATTATTCCTAAGGGATGTCCGCAAAACATATCAAAAGGAAATAGCAAAGTGTCGGACTAGATTTTTCAATATTATGCGATGAATTTGATGTAGCGATTTCGGCCCTTTATTTACGCCCCAAAACCCAGGACGGACCTTCCGCCGATTTCAGTCGTTTAAAACTTTAAAATGTTCATACTAGTGCAATTTTTTTGGAAATATGTACTGTGCACACTCATAAAAATGTGTAATACCCAAAACTAATAGATATAATTGAAAAAAGTATGTCAAAATCTCGCAATTTGTACCGCAAAAAGGAACTATTGCTGTGATAAACTTTTACCGGACGTGCTATCCCATAGTGGGTAGCTTTCCAAAAAATTTATCAAAAAATCAACATTTTTGGTCAAAATTGATGCCAAATTTGAATTCTCTGATCCATTTCCTTTCCAAAAATGTATACTTTTATATACATTTGAGTCATGGTTCAATAATTACAGCACTAACAAAATTCAACAACAAACTTCCTTAAGTCCCCCCTTAATATCGAGTTTGATTTTTTCATGAAACTCGAAATCAAGTTTGATTTTTTCATGAAAATCGATATCGAGTTTGATTTTTTCACGAAACTCGATATCCAGTTACAGATTTTTTATGTAACTCGATATCGAGTTTGGTTTTTATTGAATCAATTGGAGAATTATAATTGTTCCTGATCATCTAAATCGTGCAAAAATGCTGTACTTATGTATCCGGAGGAGAGCACTAAATAGTGACATATTGAAATGCACCAACCAATTGCCTTTGCATGCTTGCAAAGATCTGAAAGACACCCGTTTTCAAACCACAAGTAAATTGATCGTTTTTATCTAATTTTCAACACAAATTGGCCAGAACGAAGGTTCATCAACATCGCAGATTCTTGATAGAGTAAACGTGGTGATGCCCCCTCAACAACATTTGGGACAACAAAAAGTATATTTCCAATGCCCTGAAAAGCAGTTTCCATTCACTTTTATGAAAGAGAACGGAACATCAAGCATAGACTGACTAACCAGTGGGGACTTGGCATGGCGTCAGCTAGCTGAAATAACTTTTCCGAATGCAGAGCCCATAGGGAATGGTGGCATAGAGAGAGGACGGTTAGGGTCGAGATTGAGGTTGCTATCACAAGCATGCAACTGATGAAGCAAGAGTCGGCCTACTTCAAGAAAAACAGCCAGCTGAAATAACTTTACCAAATGCAGAGCCCATAGGGAATGGTGGCATAGAGAGAGGACGGTTAGGGTCGAGATTGAGGTTGCTATCACGAGCATGCAACTGATGAAGCCAAGAGTCGGCATACTTCAAGAAAAACAGCCAGCTGAAATAACTTTTCCAAATGCAGAGCCCATAGGGAATGGTGGCATAGAGAGAGGACGGTTAGGGTCGAGATTGAGGTTGCTATCACAAGCATGCAACTGATGAAGCAAGAGTCAGCCTACTTCAAGAAAAACAGCCAGCTGAAATAACTTTTCCAAATGCAGAGCCCATAGGTAGGGAGATCAACACAAATTCGCGATTCGCTATTCCTATCTGTTAGTGTGTGAAAATATCGGTTGGTAATTCACCATTTAAAAGTGTCTCCGAGAATCAAATCATACTCTGTAAAAAATCGTTGGTAAGACAAATATTGTATCTTTCAATTCATGTATTTTTCCCCGCAAAGAAATAACTTAAAGACCAAAATAAAATACATAAAATATGACGCAAAGTAAAAAAAACTGGTAGTTGAGTTGTCACTGGGTGCGGCCATTTTGGAAAATGACGTAATGTGATACCGGGTAACTATTTTAGATGCAGCAAAAGTATTTGTGCTGCGACGTTAAAACAAAGGTCATGACCTTTTAAAGAAAGGTCCACGCTTTGTTTTGATACCAAACTCGACGGGATTGGAATTTATGTTAGCTAGATTTCAGACGATTTTAGTGGTTGGACGTAAAATCAAGGTAATTTCACATGATTTTCATCATCTAAAATGTTAAGAAAAGGGTATAAGGAAGCTGTTGAAACCGGTATTAAATGAAAATTTAGACTTTTCTGAAGACATTGAGCATGCTAATTTTGAAGTAGGACATAGAGCATAAGTCGCGCATAAGTGATTTTTCAGATTTGTGTAACTGAAATTTGCGCGAAAAAAAATCGCCCAACCAGTTTCAATCACTTGAGTCATTGGCGCCGAGTCATTTATATCTTTGATGTACTGGCATGACTGGTTGCATGTCCAACTTTATTTGTCATTTTGTGTAATTACATTTATGACAATGAGGTGTTTTTATTTCAATTTTATTTTTTTAAATGATTAATTCTTTTAATAATATTAATTAATAATTCTTATCCATAGAGGCATTTAAAAATCTGATGAGGGAGGATGGATGGCTATTCTTTTTAAACCATAAAATACCAGTGCAGTGGCAGTTCAATTGAACTTCCCCTTTGACTTGTGGAAACTAATTAGCTCTTTTGAAGGTTATGAGAGAGTGATGGACAGGTGCTTAAAAATATTACAAAGCTAAAAAGAAACAAGTTTGTTTCCCGTTAATAGGCGCATACATTTTGTTTTTGGAGCAATTTTAACCGCATTTTGGGTGTTTTTTAAATGGACATAACCGCATTTTGGGTTTTTTTTAAATGGACAATCTTTTTAAATATTTTCTTCTGTGGACATATTAAATGAAACTCAAATTATTCAAAACCTAAGGCCTATTTTCTGCCTTTGAATATTAATATTGCAGGGTTATTTATGATTTTATGCTAATTTCATGGTAAATCTCAATCCTAGAAATAAAAATAAATAAAAAAACCCATTATGATTCTTACAAATTTGCTGGCTCGAATCCAGAACTTGCTAGGAAAGCAATTGCAGCTGTAGAGTCTGTAAGAAAATGTACAATTGACGAGTATCCCTGCACAAACACATAAATTGTAAATGTGCTGGGAGAAGAGCTACTTTATATGAAAATTAATAAAGACAATTCAGTGGAAGAGCTGTTAGATGGAATTTTTCACACAGCAGAAATGCTCCTACATGAGATAGGACGTGAGATAGGAACACCAGAATTACAAGAATTGGAGAGAAATCTTCTTATTTAAATTACAAATCTAACCGGCTAACCCTAGATATCTATAAAATGAAGAACAAAGAAGTTATAGAACTTATTTCCAAACACAGCTTAGGAATAGCCATAACTAAAGTCATAAGAATGCATGATATGCTACCTGTATGCAAACCATCAAATGCAGCATACAGAAATAAAGTAATGAAGTTAAGGAAAAAACATTAACAATTAAGAAGAAGGAAGAATAGGCAGGATGACTGCAGTTTATTTTTAGACACAGAATTTGTGTTCCCACTTAAGGGAGAGCCTCCTCCAACATCTCCACCACCACCACCTCCACCACCACCACCACCTCCACCGCCACCACTACCTGTAAGAAAGCTCAAAAATAACATTTTCGTATTAGAAAACAGACTTCGGTACAAAATTGCTGACCTGAAGAGACAACGATCCAAAATAGATCATCATGCGAAGAAAATGGTTAAGTTAGAGACCAAATTGGCATCATTGAATGAGAAGCAGAAGAAAGAAGCAGATGAGCATGAAAAGGAAAAAGATAGGTTACTGGAAATGAATGAGAATTTGGACAAGGAAAAAAAAGATCTCATCTTAGAAAATGAGTGGCTTAAAGAAATGGTCAATGATAGCATTCCTACAACAGACGAGAAAGGCAATTTTACATCAAACATGCAAGAATGCGTCTGTGAACTATTAAATCACATTGTATTATATGGACAAATTGGGCCTGTCATTCAAGCAGTAGTTAACAACTGGAACATAATGCGTTTGGTATTAGCACAGAAACAACTCGGCGATGTTATGCACATCCTTAACAGTTGTTCCTCCAAAAGAGAATTGATTTTTTTGTATCTATGATCTTGATGACTACTTTCTTACATGTCCGCTTCTCGAAGGCAAGATTCACTATTCCACATGCTCCCCCTTCCTAATTGTCTAGACATGATGTATTTTGCCTTCATGCTAGGTGGTAAAACTTACTATTACACTTCATAAATATTCATGAACTAATCATGGCAATTCATTGACCAATTCCTATCACAAGTACTATTTCCCTAGGGAAATAGTTTTGACTATTTCCCTACAACCTCATCCCCAGAGTCACAGTGAGGTGTAATAAAACAAATACTACATGGTATGATCGGGGCAATAGGGCACTCACTATTTTCCCTCGGTACTGGCTACGGGCCTATCACCCCTCACCCTTCGGGTTCGGGGTGACTGATAGGCCCGTAGCCAGTACCGAGGGAAAATAGTGTGCTCTATTTCCCCTCTACCATGTAGTATTTGTATACTGTTCTGTATCATTGTTGATGAACACATAACCTTTATTTTTAGGAAGAGCTAAGGCGATCTCATCATTATTGGCCAAGGGATGTTCGTTTCCTTTGCCCATTTTCTCTCCATTTATAAAAGTGCCATTAGAATTTAAGTCCTCTATAAATGGGAAGGCATCATTGTTCTTGGCTTCCTTAAAGATCCTGAAATGTCACTTGTATTCAAGCTTTAAAATTCAGCTTTAAAATTACACTTCATGTCGAGCTCGATCGTGTAGAGAAATACTTGTTTAGGGTTTCAGAATAACAGAAATACTTGTTTAGGGTATCAGAATAACAGAAATAGTACTTGATAAGGGTGTGATTTGCTTTACAAATAGAAACATACGTGTTATGGGTAGGAAAACAAGAACATAATACGTGTTTAGGGTGTTATTTTACATTAACAAAAATACTTGCTAAAGGTTCTTTTTGAAGGTCCATGTACGCGGATGATATACAAGTTGAAATATAAGATAAGATACCCGGTGATTGTGAGCGGGCTGTGGAGAGTATTACCAGGTGCATTTCTGATATAAAGGTGTGGATATTGCAAAACAAACTGCAATTGAATCAAGATAAAACTGAGTTTTTTGTTGTTGCTAGCCCTAGAGTTTTGAGTTCAGTGTCTCATATCCAACTGAAGCTTGACGTTACATTCTTAAACAGCTAAGAAAGTTTAAGCAATCTCATTGGTTCTCAGAGAAATCGGCGACATCTCTATGAGACAATAGAACACGGGGAGATGGGGCTTACGTTTTAACAGCGCGCCCGACCTTCACAATGCGTGGTTTTCTCCATAACGCGCACTTCTGCAGTGCGTCTTTAGCGCTTTTCCTGCGTTTATGCCGGCGCTGCGACGCTTACGCATGGTTTACTCATCGCATGTGATTGGATGGAATGTTTGTGGGCTATTCGATCCTAGCAGGGGTAAAAGTTGTCAAATGTGGACAATAAAATGTACTTATTTCTTTGATAAATGTCTAAAGTTAATTAAAGTATGATTGTTTAAGAATGAGAATAAAGGTATTGTTTTTAGACCGTACCCGTGTTCTATTGTCTGACATAAATGCGTTCGATAGTATTATTTTTTGCGTAGAACAACTCCGCCTGCGGCGTCGTTGTTCTACTTAAAATAATACTATCGTCCGCATTTATGTCAGACAATAGAACACGGGTACGGTCTAAAAACAATACCTTTATTCTCTAATTAATCAAGCCTTCCATCTCTGTAAAAAACCTTGGTGTTATATTTGATGGTTCATTGAATATGAAACGGATACGCCGTTTCATCACCCAAGAAGCTTGTCATCATGCCGTTAGAGCACTTGTCCTGTCCCGCTTAGACTATGCCAATTCGCTTTTGTTTGGCGCTCGCGATGTTGACCTCAAACAGCTGCAACGTCTCCAGAATAAGGCAGCCCGGCTGGTTTTTGCATGTGGACGGGACAGGTGCTCTGCTGATCTATTGCATTCCTTATACATTGGCTCCAAATCAAGGACCGTATATGTTTCAAAATAATGTTGTATGTGTACAAATGTATGATGAATGTCGCTCCACCTTATCTGTGTGATCTTATTACCTTGTTTAGCGACACATTAATGGTTGAGAATAGGCCCAGACTTCGCTCCTCGTCTGATACCACAAGGCTCTTGGTTCCGCGCTCAAGAAAAAGAGCTGGTGATCATTCGTTTGTTGTTGCCGCTCCACAGCTCTGGAATGAGTTGCCAATTCAGTTGAGGGAGGCGGTGTCTGTGCCTGTTTTCAAACGTTTGTTGAAAACCCATTTGTATAAATGTTAGGTGTTTGTGTTTGTGTGTTTGCATCATTTTTGCCTGTTGTAAAAAAAGGCGCTGTGTTCTTTGTAGAGCGCCATATAAGTACAGATTAATAATAATAATAATAATAATAATACTTCAAGAAAAAGAACATACCCCATTGCATGTATGAAATTAATACCGAAAGTATGGGATTTGAACGATCTAAAGGTGCACCAGATCAAAGAGTGCCAACGTAAAAGGTATGTATCATTGTAAATTTGCAAGAATTGCAACTATCATTTTTCATTCACCTAATGTCAATTTTTTTCTTCATATGTCCTTTGTGTTGCCTGACTTGGGAGAGTTATTAAACAGCGGCTAAAGTGACAAAAAAATGAGGTTGCTATCACAAGCATGCAACTGATGAAGCAAGAGTCAGCCTACTTCAAGAAAATGAACATACCCCATTGCATGAAATTAACCGAAAGTATGGGGATTTGAAGGATCTAAAGGTGCACTAGGTCAAAGAGTGCCGACGTGAAATTTGCAAGAATTGCAGTCATTTTTCATTCACCTAATGTCAATTTGTTTCATATGTCCTTGCTGTTGCCCGACTTAGGAGAGTTATTAAACAGCGGCTAAAGCGACAAAAAATAAAGAAGAAAAAAAAGGTCGAGATTGAGGTTCCTATCACAAGCATGCAACTGATGAAGCCAAGAGTCGAACCTACTTCAAGAAAAAGAACATACCCCATTGTATGAAATTAACCGTAGGTATGGGGATTTGAAGGATCTAAAGGTGCACCAGGTCAAAGAGTGCCAACGTGAAAGGTTATGTAGGTCTTACCTATAGATTCACATCAAAACAAAACGTTGGGTAGAAACAATTTCTAAAAAGCAGATCTTTCGGGGCGTGTCGTTTTACCAAACCGGCGCGGCGCAAAAAAACCTCGTGCATATAAACATGCCTGATGTACTGAGGACCTCCTGAGTGTACCGACGGAGTAATTGTAGGGCCTCCGCCCACCCCCTTAAGCTATGAATTCCATGTGGCAGCTGTTAACAAAGCCGGACAAGATGCCACTATGATGGACCGATGAAGCGCTTATAAGGGGATTGCAACTATCATTTTTCATTCACCTTATGTCAAATTTTTTTCTCGTATGTCCTTGCTGTTGCCCGACTTGGGAGAGTTATTAAACAGCGGCTAAAGCGACAACAACAAAAAGGTCCAGATTGAGGTTGCTATCACAAGCATGCAACTGATGAAGCCAAGAGTCAGCCTACTTCAAGAAAAAGAACTCTATCCCATTGCATGTATGAAATTAACCGAAAGTATGGGGATTTGAAGGATCTAAAGGTGCACTAGGTCAAAGAGTACCATTAGTGAAGCTCGCCAAACAATTGGTCCCATATGTACCTGATGCAGACAAAGGATGTAGCAGTACAAGAAACACCACCAACAAATGATGTAGCTGCAGTCCAGATCAACGTGTGTATCAGATAGAGCAACTCAGTAGGCACACAGACACAGAGCAGACCAGTGGTCAATGTGGATGATGATACGACCCTAATACAAGAATGTGCCCACACGCTGGAGGTGTTGCTACGTAGGAGAGGCGTCCGTTCAGCAGATATAAATGGATGTTTAACATTTGTCAAGGATTTACTGTCAACACGGTTGATAAATTAAGCTCAGCAAATACGTATAATTCTCTCTTTGGCTTAGCAAAGCTAGGTAGTAGGGAAAAAAGGCAAAGAGGTGTTACACTTGGATAGGATGTCCTACCAAATGATGGAATATCAAATAAAGTTTGCCAATGGTGGCAAAAAAATAAAATCTGCATTTTTTTTTTTAAATTGAAAAAAAATAAAAAATGGAGCGGCCCTAAATCCGGAGCGGGCGGTCGAGGACAACATATCAAAAAAAATGTTGGGGGGGGGGGCCTAATACAAGAATGTGCCCACCCGCTGGAGGTGCTGCTACGTAGGAGAGGCGTCCGTTCAGGAGATATAAATGGATGTTTAACATTTGTAAAGGATTTACTGTCAACACGGTTGATAAATTAAGCTCAGCAAATGAAGAGGTTTTTTGCAAAAGGGCCTACATCCACTTTGGCTCTTATTGAGAAAAAGTCAAAAACTGTTTCTAAATATTCAAGTTGAGCAATTGAAAAACTGAATGGATTATGAAAGAGGTACACTACATACTAATTTAAATTGAAATACATTTTAAATGTGCTAGTTTTAATTTTTTTTTAAATCATGTTTACATTTTTTTTAAATTTGGATGTAGGCCTTTTGCAACAAAAATCCATCTGTTTGTACATGGGTGTTTCCACAGTAATGATACCTTTTTTTTTTTGTGGCTCTAAATGTTGTTTCAAATTGATTTTCTAGCTCATATTTGGCCAACACTACTGTAAAGTAGCAGGGAGATAGCGAGCAAAATTTCAGAATCCTAGCTTAATGTTGATTTTTTTTTTATACACAAACCCTATGGTAACGGTTGTAACATTTTTTTGACATACATATGTTACAACCGTTAACTTTTCAATTTTGACATACAAAATATAAAAGGCTAAATCTTGAAAAGTTGACCATGTATGTGGGTTGTGCTTATTTCTTCAGTTGACGGACATCAATTACTTGAAACAAAACCAACTGGGGGTAATTTTGATCAATATCAGGGTCTGGAGAACTCTCCGAATGTGTAACGGTTGTAACGTATGTCAATGTTACAACCGTTATAAAAACAGTCACAAAATGTCATAAAATGTCATGAAATTTGAAAAATTGGCAATATTTCAAAGTCCTTTCACATTATTCAGGTAGCCTCAATGTGTTGAATTACAAAAAACAAGGTTAGCCCTCCTAACAATTAATATCTGCTTCAGGAGACCATTCAGTATGTCATTTTTAATGTTTGACATACAGAAATGTGACATTTCTGTATGTCAAACATTACTAAATGGCCTACTGAAGGGGGGGGGCTAATACAAGAATGTGCCCACACGCTGGAGGTGCTGCTACGTAGGAGAGGCGTCCGTTCAGCAGATATAAATGGATGTTTAACATTTGTAAAGGATTTACTGTCAACACGGTTGATAAATTAAGCTCAGCAAATACATATAATTCTCTCTTTGGCTTAGCAAAGCTAGGTAGTAGGGAAAAAAGGCCAATGGGTGTTACACTTGGATAGGATGTCCTACCAAATGATAGAATATCAAATAAAGTTTGCCAATGGTGGCATAAATTAAGCTCAGCAAATACGTATAATTCTCTCTTTGGCTTAGCAAAGGTAGTAGGGAAAAAGGCCAATGGGTGTTACACTTGGATAGGATGTCCTACCAAATGATGGAATATCAAATAAAGTTTGCCAATGGTGGCATAAATTAAGCTCAGCAAATACGTATAATTCTCTCTTTGGCTTAGCAAAGGTAGTAGGGAAAAAAGGCCAATGGGTGTTACACTTGGATAGGATGTCCTACCAAATGATGGAATATCAAATAAAGTTTGCCAATGGTGGCTGTCAGTTACTTGTTTGTGTATATTTCTTGTAATAATGAATTTTGAGAATGAATATATTCTGTTACCTATTAGAGCAGACCTGAAAGGTAGATGCTGAAGCTGAAACAAGATCATATGGTGTTGTTGAAACAGATGAGGAGTCATGGGAAATGTTAACCATTATCTGTTGAGACAATTGCAAGAATACGAACCAGGCCCATCTTGGGGAGGACAATTTCAGCGGTTATCCAAATGACAACAACAATTGCTACTTGTCATCATTCATGGCTGTCTTTCAGTACATCATCAAGCCTTTTTGTAAGATTGTGACTGACCATGACAAGGGGGTTGGGAATCAAGATATTGACATCACAATGTTGGATGAGGATTTACACATCATTGGCTTCAATTCCGGCGGGCCATGTTAGAAGAAAGGATATCTAAACAAATTTATTTCACTTGTTTGTGTATATATTTCTAGTAATAATGAATTTTGAGAATGAATATTTTCTGTTTCCTAAGAGTAGACCTGAAAAGGGGGGAGAATCAAGATGTTGACATCACAATGTAAGACACGGATTTACACATCATTGGCTTCAATTCCGGTGGGGCATGTTAGAAGACAGTCAACCCCAACTTAAGTTACACAACAAAGAAGTATGTATCATGATTATAATTCCTCCCTGACCAGGTACATGAAACACCATTTCCCATCATGAACCGAAGTGCATAACGGGAGTAAACCATAGCTTATGCACTTAAGTGTTAATCTTATAGTGAAGTTGAGGTTGTAAATGAATTTAACATCAAATAATGGATGACTCGTTTCCCTCTTAGATATGATACTTTTTCTATGGAACCAACTCTCAAGCACTACCGGCCTATCTTACAGTGGTTCTGATTAGTTTATTGCAAGATATACTCATTTGAATAGCCAATTAAAATGCAGCTTGTATTCAAAAGTGTATACCAAATTGTTGACGGACAGACTACGCAGACAACACATACAGACTGACGAAGGATGCGGCCTTAAGGTCTCTCTCCTACGGACGACCTAAACGGCCTAAAAAGCATGCCAAAGGCTTACCCTGGTGAAGAGTAAGAATACTATGCCAAAGGCGGCTATAACTCAGGCTTGTACTATGCCAAAGAAACGAACCTCGGTAAAAGAAAGGCTACAACTCTGGTAAGCTTAAAATTATTTGTCTAATCAAAAGTGGAATTTGTCCTCATGGGGTAAATGTGGTCAGGAGTTTTGTGGCTAGTTTTGTTTATAATTGTGAGATAGGCTTTTACGACAGGTAGTCATAATATAAGTTAAAAGTTTAACGGTTCACCGTTGGACAAAGGATGACACAGTCACTGTTAAATAGCTGCTACATTGTATAGTATTTGATGATAAGACTGTCTGCATACTCCAAGCATTTATTAAGGCGTCAGTGGACAAAACCTGGCCTCCTTTGGCCTGGCCTGGCCTGGCCTAAAAAAAAGGTATAATTTATTTGTCGTGGTCATGATATGATATGTATGGTTACAGGATGAGACTCATGGTCATTACATGTATGGTTACAGGATGAGACTAATTCATGAAATGTCCTCGCTGGCAATCGAAAATATACCCCTTTTCAGCGATTTTTAGAACAGTCATGGTTACCAACTTGAGTGTTGAGTTGGGGGTGGGGGGGGGGGTTATTATGAGACTTCATCAACACTTTCTTACTCATTCTTATTTTATTCTCATTTAATAGCGAACACAAATTGGCCAGAACGAAGGTTCATCAACATCGCAGATTCTTGATAGAGTAAACGTGGTGATGCCCTTGACAACATTTGGGACAACAAGAAGTATGTCTTCCGATGCCCTGAAAAGCAGTTTCCATTCGCTTTTATGAAAGATAACGGAACATCAAGCATAGGCTGACTAACCAGTGGGGGACTTGGTATGGCGTCAGCTAGCTGAAATAACTTTTCCCGAATGCAGAGCCCATAGGGAATGGTGGCATAGAGAGAGGACGGATCGGGTCGAGATTGAGATTGCTATCACAAGCATGCAACTGATGAAGCCAAGAGTCGGCCTACTACAAGAAAAAGAACATACCCCATTGCATGTAAAGTATGGGGATTTGAAGGATCTAAAGGTGCACCAGGTCAAAGAGTGCCAACGTGAAAGGTATGTAGGTCTTACTATAGATTCATGATTGTTTTGTGGAAACTATTGGTATCACTTGCTTGTAACTTTTACGTGCAGTAGATAAGGGCAAGGAGAGATAGTTCTGGAATTTTCAGCCTAATAGCATGTTTCGTTTTTATTTTATAACCATTCATGTGCCAAAAAAGACCTTTTAGGTCTCGTTATCCTGACACGACAAAAAAAGGTAATAATAATCATGCAGTAAAAATGATTATAGTACAAAAACAAATGGTCAGCACCCATCAAAACCATAGAAAGAATTAATGCTAGTTTATTTGTAAAGCTACAACAGCCTTTCTTCATTTTTGCAATAACGGTCAAACATGTATGTCAAACATTTACCAAAACTTGCAGAACACCTCCTGTATTAATGCTGATATTGCACAATGTTCCAATTACCTACACATAGTCAATGTCAAAAGAGTTGGGTACTCCGATATTTTTAGGAATTAAGCATGTCAACTTGTTCAATTACAGCCTTAAGAATGCAACAGTCCAAAATGTATGTCAATGTTTGACCGTTAAAGATTTTCTAAATTATACATATTATAGGTACCAGCTAGTAGTGAAAATGATTTGCAGTGAAGAAACTAGTGTAATTATTTCTTGAAAGTAAACATTATAAAATATTTCAGTTTCACCACTGAAATTTATGTATGTCAGTTTAATGTCAAATTATAACGGTCGAACATTGACATACAGGGGAAAAGTAAAATGCATGTTACAGTTCAGGTAATTATCAGTCAGTGATGTAAATGGTTTTAAAAACAGAACTCAATAGAAATCCATATGATAAAATAATTTTAAAGAGTGTACATATGTAACATTTTGAGTCTCAGCCTTGAAATGGTAAATAACGGTCGAACATTGTGAAAACAGGTATGTCAATGTGCGACCGTTATATTTCCCAT
>CM069447.1:42006068-42093589 GCA_035610835.1 Ophiura sarsii | reverse complement strand
GCACTAGAAAAGAGAAAGGAAGTGGAAGGAAAGCATGGAAAGGAAGAAAGTGGAAAGAAAGAATCGTTTATCGTCAGGACGGTGTTTGATTCGGATAAGGAATCATTAGGCGGGGGGATCGAGGTACTCAAGGCCTGATCCCCGGACACGAAATCATACTTGAGGGGGTCCAGAGGGCCGGTGCCCCCCCCCCCCCCCAACCTGAAATAACCCCGTCGGTAAGTCGGTACAACTATGGTCGTGCTCCCCCCCCCCGTTTCCAAAAGCTGGGTACGTCACTGATCGGCAACCCGAAAGTGCAATTCCCTGGATCTGCCGCGATGTTTCGTGAAAAAGCTGTAGGCCCTATTATTTGCAATTTGCGCGCGTTGCGTGACCTTCTACAGCCTGTTTCAACATTGACATATGGGTCTCGAACCACACCAAATTTTCTAAATACTATGCGGATCGGAGGGTGTTACAAACGGCTTACTGAACCTTTTTCGTGTTAAAAATGCAATGTTTGCGCGAGTTTCATTCAATGTTTCAATATATAAGCACAGATGTGATATAAGCTTAGCAAGATGGCATCAGCAAGTTTTCTGGACCATTTTAGTTTATAAACTGAACATTTTTTCATTTTTCTACAGGTTTCAACAATATAATGAGTCTTGAACCACCCTAAATCTTCTTGCTTCAGAGTGCTGAATCTTTGACTTGATAAATGGGAAACCTGTTTTTCAACATAACAATTTCAACCATCTATACTTAAATCAAGAAAATATCTGTTTTTCAACATAACCATTTGGGGAACCTATTTTCAACATAACAATTTCAACCATCTTTACTTAAAGGTATATTATGTGATCTTTCCAGGGAACGCCCTCAACATCGAAAAAAAAATAGAAAGCAGATTTTCTTGCAGATTTACATTTCTGATCATAAATCATGCATACATTCCAAGTTACAGGGCGATACGATTCTTAATTACTTCAAAATCATGGTTTTAGAGTGAAAATAAACTGTCGGAATCCCGACACTTTATATTTTTCACTCGAAATTCACTCTAAAACCATGATTTTGAGGTAATTAGGAATCGTATCGCTCTGTAACTTGGAATGTATGTATGATTTATGATCGGAAATGTAAATCTGCAAGAAAATCTACTTTCTAAAAAAAATAATGAATAGAGGGCGCCCTCTGGAAAAGATCACATAATATGCCTTTAAATCAAGAAAATATATGTATATGCACAACTTCTTTCTTTTACAGTCCTCAAAAAAGTAGCTGACCAGGTAATAAATATGACTCCTACGTAAAAATATTAGACAATAAAGTTGTAAGAAAATTTCTTGTCTTTAGTTTGAGATATTACACTTGAAGATTGAATGAATATTTACACAGATACGTGCCCTAAACCAAAACAAAGTCCATTTCATTTTAACACTTCGTTCGTCTACATGAGCCTCGGACTAGGAACGGGTAGATTATTGATTAACTAGCGACAACTCGCTGGTCGATATAGTAAGACGGGCATTGGGGATGCATCAATTGATCAAAGCAACTCATACACATACCTGTCACACCAGTGGCGGATACAGGGGGGGGGGCTTTGGGGGCGGGCGCCCCCCGTAAAATTTTACAATATACCTTTTTTTGTGTACGCGCCCCCGTAAAATTTGACAATATCCTTTTTTTGTGTACCACTTTACCTTTTTCAGAGACATAGGTAGGTTCCGTCGGTACATTTGCCACTTGTACCCTGCGATTTTTTTTTGCCGGTTTTGGGACAACCACATCGCTACCCCCCCCCCCCCCCCCCCCCCCCCCCCCCACTTAGCTGAATTTCACGAGCTGACGGCCAAAAAAAATCGGGGCCCTTTTACGATTTTATTTTTTTGTCAGCCCCCCGTAAATTTTAATCCTGGATCCGCCACTGCACACTGTCCTGCGTGTTCAAATCCCAAGTGTTAAAATGTAAACTGCACTTTATTTTATCCTTTTCAATGTAGCGTCCTTAATTATTACCCGATCTTAAAGGGACACTGAGTGTTGACATTTTTTTATTTTTTATTAATTTACTTCAGTATTCAAGATGAACATTAAAAATTGCCATTAATGTTGTTTCTACTCACAAAAACACAGCAAAACTTGATTAAAACAATGTTGAAATACCATCCCTAAACCATCACTATCCCTGGCTATTTTTTTAAAAAACGCCCTCTGTCTAGATACGATTTGCGTTCAGGATACAGTCTAAAACGGCTTTCGACGTGTTTTTTTTAAGAAAAAAGTTCTATTGATCTAAAAATACTACTTGTAAGTGTAAATGCCTTAAATTGTTTTGTTTTCTTCAAATAAAAGCAAATTGTTACATTTTGTAGCGCAATTTTGGCTTCAATCGTCAAAAAGGAAAGAAATTTTGATTTTTAAGAAATAATTATTCAAAAATATATATTAAGTTAAAGAGGAGGGGGTGGTGGGGGGACGGCACTGACATTGGAAAAGGGTATAGGTATATGCGCTGTGCTGAAGACTCCATTTTTCACCCTCTGCTGCTAGCTCTTTTTACCCCCTTTTTGAACCTGCATCAGTTCTTAAGACCCCAATTTTATTGAGAATTCAAAAATCGCAAAATTTTGCATTCCAAAGCCCCAATTCTTCGAAAATTTTGCGTTCTAATACGTAAGACCTTATTTTTCGTCATAAAATCTACTCAGTTCAGTTCTGTAGCCCCCCTTTTTGAGATCCTGGGCGGCACACCCCTGCCCAAGATCGCATATTCCAAAATGTATGCGAGACACCATTTTTTTGCCAACAAGATCGCACACATCCCTGCCTAGTAGTAAACAGAGAGAATACCATATGTGACGTGCTTGCGTTCTAAATACGTAAGACCTTATTTTTCGTCATAAAATCTACTCAGTTCAGTTCTGTAGCCCCCCTTTTTGAGATCCTGGGCGGCACACCCCTGCCCAAGATCGCATATTCCAAAATGTATGCGAGACACCATTTTTTTGCCAACAAGATCGCACACATCCCTGCCCAGTAGTAAACAGAGAGAATACCATATGTGACGTGATCAAGCAAAACGAGTCACAGTTTTGATATAATTTTGTCCATCATTTAAAAATCATATAAATATGCTACAGTGTGGTCGAAACCGTCAAATTGAACTTCTACTCTTTAAGTTGCAAACAATTTATCAACTACGTAAATAATGGAAAACGTAAGAATTTGTCACTTCTTTTTACCTATAACTCAAAATTGATATACCCCAGGCCGACTCATTCCGATGGATCGCGATTGCGTCACATATAGTCAATGAAATCAGAGGAGTAACACGTGCGACGTATGGTATTGTTAGTTTTATTTATTAATAAAGAGAAAATATTACATAGAAAAACAATAGTATGTTACAGAGTCTACTTTGTTTGATCTGACATGTTAATTGTGAATTAATGAATGTTATAGTCATACAGCACCGTCAGTAGATAGCAAGTGAACTTTATCATAGTAAACCATCAAATGCTATCTTAAGTAGATCAAGTCGAGTGCCTGGAGCACACATGTCTTCAGTGCAATTTTTGGGATTTTCAGTTGTTTGCGTATTATGATAGAATGTGATATTCTCTATTTTAGTGAACACAACAGCTAAGTGATTATATCACAATTTAATGGTTAAAATGGCTCGAACACTATCTGCAAATATTCATGTCAACAAATTGTCTGGAGCACAGGTGTTTTAAGTGAATCATGAAAAACACTTGGTGCATGCTTTAGTACCATACTTTTAACACACGTGTGCACCAAAGATCATACTAATGCAGCAAGAGATTAAAGGTCATTGTTGGACATCTTTATCAGCTATGTACAACTAGTATGTTTAAAACGGTCGGCCCGTACGGACACACACTTGGGTCCTGAAGGGACCAGGCTCAAACAAAATGCTGGGGCCAGGCTTTAAAAGCCTATATAAGCATGCTGGCTGAATGAAATGAAAGTTAGAAAAGATGGAAGAAAGAACAAAGTAAAAAGAGCCACTTCCAACAAATAAAGTAAACAGCTTTGCTGTCAGCCTTCGGACATGAGAAAAGAATAGACTTGATCCATCTCATTGCCACACAGGCTTGAGACAGCTTATAGTGTCTTGGGTATCCACAGTGTTCCTCGTCGATCCCAAGTACGTTTTTGGCTAAAATAATAGAGTTTTCTTCAAAGTGGTGATGTAAAATTATATCCACATGAAACACGACCAATATCCATAGTTATTGTCAAAAAAGCAAATGTAATGTGTGCAAACCTGATTTGTCTTACTCAGCCAAAGTTTTCAAAACTCCAAAAATGCACTTAAGACATCTGTGCATGCTCCAAGCACTCAAAGTGAACTTTATCACAGTAAACAATCAAATGCTATCTTCAGTAGATAGCAAGTGAACTTTATCATAGTGAACCTTCATCAACTTGGTCATAAACCATCAAATGCCATCTTCAGTAGATAGAACGTGAACTTTATCTTAGTAAACCACACAGACCTCCCCTCAAATATACAGGGTATACCAGAATGATTTCTACTGTGTTCAATCATGAAATATATCATAAAGTATATATCTCAATTTAATACCTGAAATACACTGGTTATATATCTCAATTTAATACCTGAAATACACTGGTGAACATGAGTCACATGACCCCTTTTTAATTTCATCAAGATATCTCTTTTTGTTAAGGTGTTGTATCACATTGTTGAAAAGTGATGAAAACGGGATTATTTTTCAATTTCGGTACATTTCAAATTATTAACTTTACATCACCGATAAAACTATGTCCAAAAAAGATTGTATTAAGGGCAGTGTCAACCCGGCACTTGTTTCAAAAATTGAATTTCATATTTCTCTATTATTTTATACTTTTATATGTATTCTATCATTACCATCATAAGTTACTAATCGGAAGCGATTATTTCCCGTTCTTTTGGGTGATTTAAAATTGTTGTTTTGGTAAGTTTGAGTCAGGAAAAGGCGCATGGTTATTTGGCGGGAAATTAAGCGGAGTTCCGCGCTTTTCAAATGCTGCGACAGCTGTTCGATCATTGCGTCGCGCGCTGAATCTTCCCGTGCGTAATACAAGACGCGCCGCTTAATATCCGCGACGAAGACGCGAAAACAAAAGAGCGCAAAACAATGCCTAAAAATGTAAACAAAGGCCAATCTTACGATCATTTAAATTTCAGTTTTCTTCCAATTTCTTCACATTGTGACAATATAAATTGAATCTGCTAGTTTATTTTGATTATTCATAATAGTATACTTGCCTTTTAGGCCACACGCCCGTGTATTCCGAGAATATTTAGCTTTAAATGGTGAAAAAGGTCAATATTTTTACTAAATCGATGTTTTCTAGAAGTTCAAATTTGAAGGAATTTTACGAATTTTCAGACAACATAACTAAAAATATATCAAACTATCAGGTAAGCTTTTACTACCATTGTGTAGAGGACTTTCAGCGCTAGGAGGCAATTTTTTATTTTTTCGATATTGGATTTTAAACTCGAGATATGCATCCATTTCTAGCGAAATATATGCAAAAAAACACGACTTTTACACTTTTCCGATGTTTTTAGCAATATTTCCAAAACTAAGCCTTATTTTGAAAAAAGAAAAAAATGCCTCCTAGACAAAATTGTCTTGTTTACAAAAATATATATTAGAACAAATTACCATTTTTTATTTTTTTTGGTTCATTTCTCAAAATTTAGTTTATTTGGTATCACATTGATATCAACATCGGATTCCTTATCAAATTTCCTTTCTATAAATGTATACTTTTATGTACTTTTATTAAATATTCTCAAACTTAGAAGCAAAAGTTGATCATCAAAATAATAGGGTTGACACTTCCCTTAAAGGAGGTGTCCCGCAAGCACAACACTGTGCATTATGGTTGGAAAATAATTGTTGAGCCCAAATCGCGTAGTTATATAATTTATACCAACACATCATACTAATTATAAAAACTAATAAAAACTGCCATCACTTAACATGCGACATTTAAAATTTGTGGCGATAGAAAGCCCCGGTGTCGATGACGTCATGATTATTGGTGCTTACATTTGCGCAGGTACATTGTATAACTATGACTTAATCGACACATGGGACTTTCGATCGCCGCGAATTTTAAAATTGCATGTTGAAAGATGGCACTGTGTATTTGTTTTTGTGATAAGTATGATGATTTGTTCTATATAATTACGCAACATGTGCTCGATAATTGTAATGCATTATACATATAATATAATGCACAATGTTGTGCTTGCGGGACACCTTTAAAGTCAGTTAAGCTGCACAATTCATTTATTTTTTGTACAAATATTACTTCACAAACTTAGCAAATAATGGACATCAAGCAACTTTTGCTGAACATAGTACTGTAAAACACTATACTTTATTTCACAAATTTAAAATCAGTGCTATTTTAGCGGGCATTTAATTTTGCCAAACTAGAAGTTTTACTGATACTTTCAATGCAAAACTTTTCAGTTTTGTGGGTATTTAATTTCATGAATCCACATACCTTCACAAAATTAAATCACTCATGAAATTAAGTGGTTTTACAGTAAAGACATTCAAATGAGATAATTCCAATAAAGTTTCAATTTACCTTTTTTTATAACATACAGGGTGTCCCAGAATGATTTATACCGTGTTTGAAAAAATAATACAAATATAAAAACAACATTGCAGTCCAAGTCCGTAATGCCAGCAGCTGCAATATAATGTTTGTTTGGCCTAAGAAAGCTATCAATATCTGTACATGTTAGAATCAACGGTCATAATGCAATAGTATTGATTATATATATATCATTCTGTGTCACCCTGTATAATTTATCTAATGCTATCATCAAGTGATAGCCATTAGACTTCATCATTTCAACATTATGTGCTATCATCAGTAGATAGCAGTTTGCATATTATACACATCTCATCAAAGAGTACATCGTTGTCGACTTTCAAAAAACTTAAACAATATCGGACATAATATGAAACAAGCTTTATAATGATAAGAGTTTTGGAAAATTGAAGAAGTACTTCCAAAAATAATATGAAGACAAGAAGTTCTTTTAATTTTCTTTATATTTTTCAAGTTCTTTTGATACACAAGGCGAGTTAAAAAAACCTGAACTCAAAGTAAAATAAATATTTAAAATATTTCTTACCAGAATATGAAGGAAACAACTGCTTGAATCAATAACTGCATTTATGAACTGTTATAAGCAAAGAGAATCACAACATTGCATGGTACCGTTATCCATTTATGACTACTTTGGTAAAGTTAGGCAAAAAAAGGAAAAGAAGTAATGTTGTCCTCCATAGCTTTCAGAGAGGAGGGGCGGGCGAGCGTTTAAAAAAAAAAAATGAATTTTAATTTTCTTATATTCTTGATATTTATGAATAAGTGGATACATGCATGTGACACAGAAATGACAAAACAATGTCATTATTTTGTAAATTCATTAGAGCAAAGATAAAGTTTTCTTTAACTCACCCTGTATATCTCAAAACAAGCTTGGTCAACAAGATGAACCTTATGGTGCGATAACTTTATCAAAATATGTGACGTGATCAAGCTAAATGAGTCGCATGTCGGCGGTTTTCAATTTTGACAATTGTCCATCATTTATTTACAAGGTGAAAAATGCTATAGTATGGTCCAAACCCCACTAGAATCAAACTTATTTTACCAACTGAGAAAACAAAGTATAAACATAAGAAGCTGTTACTTCTTCCTACCTATAACTTGAAATCTATATTCCCGACATACGACTCATTCCGCTTGATCACGTCACATATTATAATACCAAGTGGTATAAAAATCTTAGAGCTGCAAAAAAAGGCATTTTGAGGTAGATTAAGAAATATAATACCTTTGGATATGCACCCAAATATGGGATGGGGAGATAATAATATAATAATCAAATTAGAAATTTTGAAAATATAAAACAGTACAAAAACCTTGAATGTGGGTAGGGTTAAATTTCAAACATCCACATGCACACCTGTCAATACTGATTGGACCATACAACAATTGAGTAATAACAAATTAATATACTACCTAACATCTACACACATATATAATGCATTAGATTGTTGCTATACTCTGGTTCAGTTCCATAGAAGAATTTTAAGACACCACCACAATGCATTGCGTTTTTGCAAAATCCCTGATTCTGGTCTCCAATTGGTCTCGGTTCCCGTAAGACATATGCACACAATCATGGCTTCATAGCGCTTTCATCGTTGGAGCTCTTAGGTTCTAGTTTTGATCAATGAATAAATTAGTTATCAGTGTTTCTTTTTTTATTTCTAAAACTTAAGAGCTCGACAAATACATCGTATGGAAAAATGCTTCCATTTTTCACATGATCATATCTTGAAAATCGGTCCATTAAAATGAACCAAAATGACACCCAGGATTACTTCAATACTCTACTCTAATGACATGTCATATATCCAAACGGTTACCGTACTGACAGAACTGAAAAAATGCACTGGCATGGAACCCCTTGCAGTATCACATGTCACAGCCTGGAAATGTTGGCAACATAGAGTTAAAGGCATGTGAAGAAGACAGTCAAAACAAATTGAAATGAAGGTAATGTCAGTTACCTAAACACAGAGCAGAACATTGAACTTTTACCATGGTTCTCTTGTTCCCCGGACCTCAATCCGATTGAACAACTGTGGGATGAGCTCGGGCGACGTGTTTCGGCAGGGACAATCATCCGCCTGATAATGCACAAACACTCTGAGCAGCTCTACAGGAAGAGTGGAACAATCTCCCCCAAGCCTGCATCAGAAACCTGGTGGACAGCATGCGTAGCAGAAACACTGAATGCTTCCAAGCACATGGTGGACACACACACTATTGATGTCCGAGTTTGGGTAATTGACATTACCTTCATTTCTATTTGTTTTGACTTCTTCACGTCCAAGACCCCTGGACTCTCAAAAACGCTAACCCTGTGAGACAGCCTCTCTGCCAGAATAAATAATTTGAGAAATTGATGGAGACATTCTTAGAAATAAAATCCCAAAGTTGAGTAAAGTTTTAATTTACTCACCCTGTATACCTCAAACAATCTTGGTCGACAAGATGAACCTTGTGATGCGATACGTCACAAACTAACTTTATCACAATATGTGACCTGATCAAGCGAACTGAGTCACATGTGTTCCAAACCACAATAGAATCAAACTTCTAGTTTTAAGTTACAAACAATTTACCAACTGAGAAAACACAGTAAAAACACAGAATACATCAGAATCTATCACTTCTTTCTACCTACATGTATAACTTGAAATCAATATTCCTGACATACGACTCATCCCGCTTGATCGCGTCACATATTATAAAACAAAGTGCTCTAAAATCTTAGAGCTGCATAAAAAAAGGCATTTTGAGGTAGATTACAGAATACAATATCTTTGGATGTGCGCCCAAATATGGTATAATAATCAAATCAGCCATTGAAGTATAAAACGGTTTAAAACATTGAATGTGGGTAGGGTTAAATTTCAAACATACATCCACACACACCTGTCAATACTGATTGGACCATACAACCCTTGAGTAATAACAAATTAGTATACTACCTAACATCTACACACATACATAATACATTAGATTGTTGATATACTCTGGTTCAGTTCCAAAGAAGAATTTAAAGACACCACCACAATGCAATGCGTTTTTGCAAAATGCCCTGATTCTGGTCTCCAATTTGTCTCGGGTCCCATAACACATATGCACACGATCATGGCTTCATAGCGCTTTCATCGTTGGGGCTCTTAGGTTCTAGTTTTGATCAATGAATAAATTAGTTATCAGTGTTCCTTTTTCTTATTTCTAAAACTTAAGTTGACAAATGCATCGTGTGGAAAAAGCTTTAGTTGGTTGGCGAACGCGCAATGCATTGTGGAAGACTTTTTAACATCTTCTTTGGTTCAGTTCCAAGTTGGGAGGTAAGAGGTCAGTGGATAATCTATAGTGAGAGGCGCAGCACTTTCTGATCCACAGCCAACGTTCTTCTTTGATTGCGCTGATGCAGACATCATGGTGCCCAGATCAGTGGTGTAGCCTAGGTTTTTTCATATTGGAGGCGCTCAAAATAAAAGTGAACTGACAATAACGACGAAACGAATTTGTGTCAAAATTGCGCAGTTACAATTATGTTGCTATGATTGAGGTCCATTTTGGTTCTAAACGAACACACGCGCGCGCATAGCGTGCGAAAAATGTCTATTTTTGTAAGACAAAATACATCTTAGGTAAAATATTTGAAAAACATAAGGTCAATAAATCCTACAGTTCCAAATTGGAGAGAAATTTTCAGCTTTTATCTCTCCGCGCACTCCAGTAATCAAAGAACATGCGATGGGCAATGTTGAATTTTGATCTTTGTCCAATTTTTAAAAGCAGGTGAAAAATGCTAAAGCATCGTCCAAACCCCACTAAAATCGAACTGCTAGTTTTTAAGTTACAAACAATTTACTAAGTGAAAAACAAACGGTAAAACATAAGACTAATCTGTCACTTCTTTTTACTCATAACTCAAATTCAATATTCCTTGACATCCGACTCATTCAGCTTGATCTGCATCACATAATAATGTTCTCTTGATTTTTCTCTTCATTTTGAACATGTATGAACATTATTGAATTTCAAAAAAAATATTGACAGTTTTTTGAATTTCTTAAAAAAAGTTAAAAACATTTTTAAACAAATCTTTGAACATAAACTGGGCTCAAAAAGAAACATATAATTTTCACATGGTCATATCTTGAAAATACCAATGGTTCTATAATCTTAGAGCTGCATAAAAAAAGGCATTTTGAGGTAGATTACAGAATATCGAATACAATATCTTTGGATGTGCGCCCAAATATGGTATAATAATCAAATCAGCCATTGAAGTATAAAACGGTATAAAACATTGAATGTGGGTAGGGTTAAATTTCAAATATACATCCACACACACCTGTCAATACTGATTGGACCATACAACCCTTGAGTAATAACAAATTAGTATACTACCTAACATCTACACACATACATAATACATTAGATTGTTGCTATACTCTGGTTCAGTTCCAAAGAAGATTTTAAAGACACCACCACAATGCATTGCGTTTTTGCAAAATGCCCTGATTCTGGTCTCCAATTGGTCTCGGTTCCCATAACACATATGCACACAATCATGGCTTCATAGCGCTTTCATCGTTGGAGCTCTTAGGTTCTAGTTTTGATCAATGAATAAATTAGTTATCAGTGTTCCTTTTTATTATTTCTAAAACTTGAGTCGACAAATGCATCGTGTGGAAAAAGCTTTAGTTGGTTGGCGTTCGCACAATGCATTGTGGGAAGACCTTAAAATCTTCTTTGGTTCAGTTCCAAGTTGGGAGGTAAGAGGTCAGTGGATAATCTATAGTGAGAGGCGCAGCACTTTCTGATCCACAGCCAACGTTCTTCTTTGATTGCGCTGATGCAGACATCATGGTGCCCAGATCAGTGGTGTAGCCTAGGTTTTTTCATATTGGAGGCGCTCAAAATAAAAGTGAACCTACAATACCGACGAAACAAATTTGTGTCAAAATTGCGCAGTTACAATTTAATATGTTGCTACGATTGATGTCCATTTTGGTTCTAAACAAACACACGCGCGCGCATAGCGTGCGAAAAATGTCTTTTTTTGTAAGACAAAATACATCTTTGGTAAATATTTGAAAAACATAAGGTCAATAAATCCTACAGTTCCAAATTGGAGAGAAATTTTCAGCTTTTATCTCTCCGCGCACTCCAGTAATCAAAGTGCATGCGCTAGATTATGGCCACACGCACACGGTTTTGGCCAGACACACGCGTCACGCATATGATGCACTTGAAAAGTATACTCTGTTCTACAGGCATTATCAAACCATGAATTTGAGATATGTAACGTGATCAAGCAAAATGAGTCACATGGATTGTGGGCAATGTTGAATTTTAATCTTTGCCCAATTTTTAAAAGCAGGTGAAAAATGCTAAAGCATCGTCCAAACCCCACTAAAATCGAACTGCTAGTTTTTAAGTTACAAGCAATTTACTAACTGAAAAACAAACGGTAAAACATTTATAGACTAATCAGTCATTTCTTTTTACCCATAACTCAAATTCAATATTCCTTGACATCCGACTCATTCAGCATGATCTGCATCACATAATAATGTTCTTTTGATTTTTTTCTTCATTTTGAACATGTATGAACATTATTGAATTTCAAAATAAATATTGACAGTTTTTTGAATTTCTTAAAAAAAGTTAAACATTTTTAAACAAATCTTTGAACATAAACTGGGCTCAAAAAGAAACATAATTTTTCACATGGCCATATCTTGAAAATCTGTCCATTAAAATGAACCAAAATGACACACAGGATTACTTCAATACTCTACTCTAATGACATGTCAATATCCAAACGGTTACCGTACTGACAGAACTAAAAAAATGCACTGGCATGGAACCCCTTGCAGAATCACATGTCACAGCCTGGAAATGTTGGCAACATAGAGTTAAAGGCACGTGAAGAAGACAGTCAAAACAAATTGAAATGAAGGTAATGTCAGTTACCCAAACACAGAGCAGAACATTGGACTTTTACCATGGTGGTCTTGTTCCCCGGACCTCAATCCGATTGAACAACTGTGGGATGAGCTCGGGCGACGTGTTTCGGCTAGGACAATCATCCGCCTGATAATGCACAAACACTCTGAGCAGCTCTACAGGAAGAGTGGAACAATCTCCCTCAAGCCTGCATCAGAAACCTGGTGGACAGCATGCGTAGCAGAAACACTGAATGCTTCCAAGCACATGGTGGACACACACACTATTGATGTCCGAGTTTGGGTAATTGACATTACCTTCATTTCTATTTGTTTTGACTTCTTCACGTCCAAGACCCCTGGACTCTCAAAAACGCTAACCCTGTGAGACAGCCTCTCTGCCAGAATAAATAATTTGAGAAATTGATGGAGAGATTCTTAGAAATAAAATCCCAAAGTTGAGTAAAGTTTTAATTTATTCACCCTGTATACCTCAAACAATCTTGGTCGACAAGATGAACCTTGTGATGCATCGCACAAACTAACTTTATCACAATATGTGACGTGATCAAGCGAAATGAGTCACATGTGTTCCAAACCACAATAGAATCGAACTTCAAGTTTTAAGTTACAAACAATTAACCAACTGAGAAAACACAGTAAAACCACAGAAAACATCAGAATCTATCACTTCTTTCTATATACCTACTACATGTATAACTTGAAATCAATATTCCTGACATACGACTCATCTCGCTTGATCGCGTCACATATTATAATACCAAGTGCTCTATAATCTTAGAGCTGCATTAAAAAAGGCATTTTGAGGTAGATTACAGAATACAATATCTTTGGATGTGCGCCCAAATATGGTATAATATAAATCAAATCAGCCATTGAAGTATAAAACGGTATAAAACATTGAATATGGGTAGGGTTAAATTTCAAATATACATCCACACACACCTGTCAATACTGATTGGACCATACAACCCTTGAGTAATAATAAATTAGTATACTACCTAACATCTACACACATACATAATACATAAGATTGTTGATATACTCTGGTTCAGTTCCAAAGAAGAATTTAAAGACACCACCACAATGCATTGCGTTTTTGCAAAATGCCCTGATTCTGGTCTCCAATTGGTCTCGGTTCCCATAACACATATGCACACAATCATGGCTTCATAGCGCTTTCATCGTTGGAGCTCTTAGGTTCTAGTTTTGATCAATGAATAAATTAGTTATCAGTATTCCTTTTTATTATTTCTAAAACTTAAGTCGACAAATGCATCGTGTGGAAAAAGCTTTAGTTGGTTGGCGTTCGCGCAATGCATTGTGGGAAGACTTTTTAACATCTTCTTTGGTTCAGTTCCAAGTTGGGAGGTAAGAGGTCAGTGGATAATCTATAGTGAGAGGCCCAGCACTTTCTGAGCCACAGCCAACGTTCTCCTTTGATTGCGCTGATGCAGACATCATGGCGCCCAGATCAGTGGTGTAGCCTAGGTTTTTTCATATTGGAGGCGCTCGAAATAAAAGTGAACTGACAATACCGACGAACCAGATTTGTGTCAAAATTGCGCAGGTTACAATTATGTTGCTATGATTGAGGTCCACTTTGGTTCTAAACGAACACACGCGCGCGCATAGTCTTTTTTTGTAAGACAAAATACATCTTTGGTAAATATTTGAAAAACATAAGGTCAATAAATCCTACAGTTCCAAATTGGAGAGAAATTTTCAGCTTTTATCTCTCCGCGCACTCCAGTAATCAAAGTGCATGCGCTAGATTATGGCCACACGCACACGGTTTTGGCCAGACACACGCGTCACGCATATGATGCACTTGAAAAGTATACTCTGTTCTACAGGCCTGATCAAACCATGAATTTGAGATATGTAACGTGATCAAGCAAAATGAGTCATATGGATTGGGGGCAATGTTGAATTTTAATCTTTGCCCAATTTTTAAAAGCAGGTGAAAAATGCTAAAGCATCCTCCAAACCGCACTGAAATCGAACTGCTAGTTTTTAAGTTACAAGCAATTTACTAAGTGAAAAACAAACGGTAAAACATAAGACTAATCTGTCACTTCTTTTTACTCATAACTCAAATTCAATATTCCTTGACATCCGACTCATTCAGCTTGATCTGCATCACATAATAATGTTCTTTTGATTTTGTCTTCATTTTGAATATGTATGAACATTATTCAATTTAAATTTTAAAAATAATATATTGGCAATTTTTTTAATTTCTTAAAAAAAGATAAACATTTTTAAACACATTTTTGAACATACTTAGGAAACTTGTCACAATTTTTACAAACATTAAATCCGTCCGTCCGTAGAACAGCATTGCGTTTTTCTCTCTTTTTTGTCTATATCAATTCATCAATGCATGATTTGTCCAAACCTACACGTTTTAAAACGATTCGAACCTTTAGATGCTCAAGCTTTGTGTGAGTTGACAGTTCATCAGTCGACACAAAAGATATCTTACACCATGCACATGTGTAGAATGACATATGCTTAAGGAATGATTGATTCTGAAAAACTGATGTTTTCTGTTCACCCTCTTCTGACTCCTTGCTTTTCCCCATTTCATTTCCCCTTTCCCTCACCTGCGTACACCTATGGCGACCAGCTAGGTTAACCTCAAACAAGTCATCAGCTACATGTGCCACCATCTGATCAGAGAGTTCAGCGTTTTCTATATCTACTGTTATCATTTCAACCTCTTCCGTCTCCTCGCTTTTCTCAATTCCCCTTTCCCTTTCTCTGTCTCCTTCTTCCGTTTCTTCCTCCCCCGTCTGCTGCTGTTCCGTCTTGTTCTCCCTCTCCCTCTGTTTTCTCTCCTTGTATAAGGTCAACGCTGCATCTGTCATCTTGTGCACCTTCTTCAAGTGACTATGTAGGTAACCGATAGAATTGAAATTCGCCCTGCATCTATTACATTGATAAGATTCCATGTAGAAATCCGGGTACATCTTGATGAACTTGGAAGATAGCTCCCTCCCGATTATACACCTGCAAACCTTACATTTGTATACATCATTATATAAGGTATTGTGCTGAGTGGTATTAATAGTCAGTTGGCAAAGATGTTTTCCTGTTGTTTCCCCAATTATGTTTCCATGTGGGCACCTACACGCCGTACACTTTTGTACCTCAGACGTAAGCTTATTGTCCTTTCCCACCTCAGTGCCCATTTTCGCAGATTTGTCCATGTTGGGGTCATTATCCACAGCTGCAGGGTTTATCAAATGAACAGAAAGTTCAGCATTGGGGACAAAGGACTTTGCTGTATCTCCATCAGTCTCCATACACTCAGTAAGACAGATGTGTTTCCCCGATGTACTGGCATACGAGCGCCTACACGCTGTACACTCTCGAACCTCAAACATGTCCACATTGTTCACATTGTTGTCAATTATTGTGGTTTTGTCCATTTTGACAACATCGTCTCTGTGTGCATCATCATCAATTTGAGCGTCGTTGTCAATCATTGCACAGTCATTCATTTTGGCAGTGTTATTCATTGTCGCATCATCATCCATATTTATCTCGTAGTCCCTGTTTGAAGTTTCATCCATTTCGGTCATTTTTTCAGTGTTGCTGTCTGTTCTTGCATCACCGATCATTTTCAAATTATCATCCATTTTTGAGTCGTCACCTATTTTCGAGTCATCATCCATCTTCACTTGTTTACCCTTCCATTTACAAGCTAAGCACATTTTCGGAGTACCTGTATGCCCCGATGATCCTAACCAACTGATGTACGGTCTTTTACAAACAACACACCTGCGTACACCGTACTTGTGAACATTATCTTTGAATTTCCTTTTTAGTTCTGATGATATTGTGAAATCTGGGTGCATCTGACTGTAATGTTTAGACAGCGTGTGCTTAGCATAATATGGACACTTGCACACAATACACATGTACACATCGGATGCCAGCATGGCATTTTGCTTAGACTGTGTATCTCTATCTTTTGTTTGGATTCTCTGGTTGCTACGACAGCGATGTGTAGATAGCTCTGTCATGCTAGGAAATCGGCTTTTACAGATCCAACAGTTATATTGTGAAGAAAAACTGTCATATGCCTTGGCACTATAATTTGTTGTTTTGATATCAATTCCTTTGGTGATAACCAGATGGAAATCTTTGAAATGTTGATATAACTCTCCCTTGGAATCAAAGAATGTATCCCCACAAAAAGCACAGCCATGTTTGTCACTGTGCTTTGTGTTTAAATGAACTTGCCATTCGACCAGGCTGGAGAAAATGTAACGATCATGACATTGGAAACATTGATATTGGGTCTCTTTGGTTTGTTTTGTCTTTGGCAGCGCTGAGTGCTCCTCGTCTATATGATCAGACAGTTCGGGAACAGAGACGAAGGTCGCTTCACACTGAGTACATGTGTAGGGACCAACTAGGTTAACCTCGTGCAAGTCATCAGCTACATTTGTCACCATCTGATCAGAGAGTTCAGCATTTTCTATATCTACTGTTATCTTTTCACCCTCTTCCGTCTCCTCGCTTTTTTCAATCCCCCTTCCCCTTTCTCCTTCTCCTCCTGTTTCTTTTCCCCCCTCCCGCTGCTGTTCCATCTTGTTCTCCTGCTCCCTCCATTTGTTCTCCTGGTAGAATTTCAATGCTGCATCTGTCATTTTGTGCAAATTCTTCAAGTGACGATGCAGAAAATTGATAGAATTGAAATTTGCCCTGCATCTATGACATTGAAAAGATTCCACTTTGACATCCGGGTACAAATTTAGGAACTCGGAGGATAGCGCCCTTCTCCTCCCGAATGGGCATCTACAAACCTTACATTTGTATACATCATCCTTAAACAAGGGTGTGTGCTGAATGGAATCAATATTCAGTTGGCAAATATGTTTCACTGGTGTAATTCCATATGCAAGTACATCATATGGATATGCAAGTACACCATATGGGCACTTACACGCTGTACACTCTTGTACCTTAGACATAAGCGTTGTACCAATTTTGGCATCATTGTCTGTTGTTGTAGTCTTGTCCGTTTTGGCAGTGTTGCTCAATTCCTCATCTGTTTTCTTCTCGTAGTCTGGCGTTTCGGCGTTGCTGCCAGCTTTTGCATCACCAGTCATTCTCGCATTATCCTCTATTTTTGAGTCATCCTCTATCTTCACTTGTTCACCTTTCCCTTTACATATAGAGCACATTTTCAGAGTACCTGTACTCCCCGATAATCCTAACCAATTAAAAAACGTTTTTTTACAGACGACACACCTGTGTACACCGTAATTCTGAACATTATCTTCCATTTTCCATTCTAGTTCTGATGGTATTGTGAAATCTGGGTGCATCTGACTGTAATGCTTAGACAGCCCGCGCTTATTATAATATGGGCACTTGCACACAATACACATGTACACATCGGAAGCTAGCACTGCATTTTGTGTGTCGGCATCTTTTGTTTTGATACTCGGGCTGTAATGACAGTGATCATGTTCAGATAACTTTGTCATGCTAGGAAATTGCCTTTGACAGATCCAACAGTTATAGTGTAAAGAAAAACTGTTATTCTCCTTGGCACTATAATTTGGCACTTTGATCTGTTTGGTGAGAACCTGATGGAAATCTTTGAAATGTTGATATAATTCTTCCTGTGAGTCTAAGAATCTAAACCCACAAAAAGGACAGCCGTGTTTGTCACTGTGCTTAGCCTTCACATGAACTTGCCATTCAACCAGGCTGGAAAATATGTTATGATCAAGACATTCGAAGCATTGATATTTTGTATTTTTTATTTGGTTTGTCAATGGCAGTTTTGAGTGCTTTTCTTCCATATGATCAGACAGTTCCGGAACAGAGATGAAAGTTGCTACACACTGAGTACATCCATGATGACCATCCAGGTGAACCTCATGCATGTCATTGACTACTTGTGTCTTCATATGATTAGACAGTTCGGGAACAGAGACGAAGGATGCTACACACTGAGTGCAACTAGGTTGACCAGCCAGGTTAACCTCGTGCATGTCATCAGCTACATGTGTCTTCAAATGATCAGACAGTTCGGGAACAGAGACGAAGGTTGCTACACACTGAGTACATCTATGGTGACCAGCCAGGTTAACCTCATGCATGTCATCAGCTACATGTGTCTTCATATGATTAGACAGTTCGGGAACAGAGACGAAGGTTGCTACACACTGAGTACATCTATGGTGACCAGCCAGGTTAACCTCATGCATGTCATCAGCTACATGTGTCTTCATATGATTAGACAGTTCGGGAACAGAGACGAAGGATGCTACACACTGAGTGCATCTATGGAGACCAGCCAGGTTAACCTCTTGCACGTCATCGGCTACATGTGTCTTCATCTGATCAGAGAATTCCGCATTTTCTATTTCTGTTGTTCTCTTCTCATCCTCTTCGAACTCCTTACTTTTCTCCAATATCTTTCCCCTCTCTTCCTTTTTTTCTTTTCTTTTTCTCCCCTCCCGCTGCCTTGCCCTTTTGATCTCCTTCTTCCTCTGTTTTTTCTCCTTCCTTCTTGATCTGTAGAATATCAACGCTGCACCTGTCATTCTATGCGCCTTCTTCAAATGACGATACAGGTAATCGATAGAATCAAAGTTGGTTCTGCATCTATTACATTGATAAGATTCCATTTTGACATCAGGGTACATCCGGGTTCTGAGAAACTCGGCGGGTAGCTCCTTCCTGTTTGCGAATGGACACCTACAAACCTTGCATTTGTATATTGTGTCCTGAAAGGAATCATTATTCAGACGGCATAGATGATTTCCTGGTGTACTTCCATATGGGCACTTACACGCTCTACACTCTTGTACCTCAATCGGACTCATATTGTCCTTTTCTGCCATAGTGTCCATCTCGGCGGTTTCATCCATTTTGGAGTCACTGTCCATAGATGCGGGGTTTTTCAACTGATCAGAAAGTTCAGCATCTGAAACAAATGACCTTTCAGCATCGCCATTTGTACTTGAATGATCAGAGAATTCAACATCGGAGGCAGAGGACTTTTCAGCAACTGCATCTGTCTCCAGAAGATTAGAAATTTCAGTATCTCCATCTGTCTCCATATGGTCAGAGAATTCCGCATTGGAGACAAATGACTTTTCAGCAACTCCATGTGTCTTTGAATGATCAGTTAGTTCAGCATTGGTGACGAAGGACTTTCCAGCAACTGCATCTGTCTCCAGAAGATAAGAGAGTTCAGCATAAGAGACAATTTCAGTAACTCCATTTGTCTCCATACCATCAGAGCATTCAGCAACATGGTTATTTTTGCTATATTCAGGGGAAGTTTGGCCTCCAAGTTTGAACAGATAGTTTAATCGAAAAGCAGGGTGGATTGTTTCGATACCACCATCTGTCATATCATGCTTCCCCTGAAAGTCTTCTTGATTGACACCCTGGTAATCTTTGCTAGAATCGGTGAAAGTGTGGCCTCTTTGATCGGATGGATAGTTTAACGGGAAAATAGGGTGGATTGTTTCCATACCATTATCTGTCATATCTTGCTCCCTCTGGGGGTTTTCTCGGTTGAAACCCTGGCTATCTACGCTGGATTGGGTGATAGTTTGGTCTCTTTGATCGGACAATCTCCCAGTGCATCGTCTGGTATGTCTTTTGAGGGAACCACAACCTGAGATAAACCTCATGTGACCACAATGCGACGACCGACAGAATTTTGGCATCGTTTTTCGTAAAACTTGTAGCTTATCACATCTTTGGTATGAGTTTCGCCTTGCATGCCTCCTGGCGTGTCTCTTGTAAGAATCAAAATCAGCGAAGGACTTCATGCGTCTGCAAAACATGCATTGGTAAGGCTGGTTAGATGACTTTGTGTTGAGTTGACCTGCTAATAACGGCCATGGTCCATTTGGGATGGATGGAGACGCCTCTGTGGATACATGGTGAGTCTGTGTTATTGTAGCTGATGATGGATTAAGTGTCGTTCCTGCGAGAAAGCATAAACATTATCATAATTAGTTGTGACCATATAAGCATAGGCGGTGCAGGGGGCGGTCTACCGTCTACCCATCCCCCTCTAAAATCTCATGTGTGTGTGTGTGTGGTGGGGGGGGGGGGGGGGGGAGGCATCCACCCTAACAAAAAAACAAAATGTATGATGTATGCAATGTTAGGTATGTATGTCTGCAGCTAAATAACAATTCAAACTCATTCAAATTACGGGTTCTGTGCTGTTTGTTTGTTTGTTTATGGGTTTGTTTATGGGTATTGCGAGTGCTGCTACAGCTAATGTATGTAGGGGTGAGTTTGCGTGGGTGTGTTTGGGAGGGGGGGTTGGGCTGTGTGATTATCTCAGTGCTGCTTTTGTGTATTTTATCATGTTATACATTGTATAATTCTTATTTTACTGATGGTTTTTGTTCAACATATTTTTATCTAATGTATACATACGAGGGTCGTTCAATAAAAAATGAAAGTGATCATGGTATGGGATGTATGAATGATTCTATTGACAGATAGAGTGAACAAAACAAAGTATGAACCTTTGTCTCTCATACAATACAATTTTTGATTTCTAAGTATGAACTATGACATCATAGCATTAGCTTAAAGTAAGTACACTTGGGACACTGCTAAATCAGTTATTTGGTGGGAAATTTGAATTGTTTGTATCACCTGTAATCACCTGTAGTTGGGCTATTAAGGGTAAGGCGTGAAGCCTTGTAAATGCCCATCCAAACTTATAAACTTACTTATCCTAAATATACACTGCAGTGTCATTCATATAAAGCTATGTATACATTTACATAGCAGCATTTTGCAGCTGCCACTTTGCTCCAGCGCTGTAAGTGTATTTGTCACATAGTTGTCCGAGAGCCGCATCTACTCCATTTTTGAAGCTGTTGAGTGTTGTGGCGTTGGCTGTCTTTGATGGCAGACTATTCCACGAATTCACAACTCTATTTGTGAAGGAGTGCTCTCGTAGTCTAAGTCGGGAGTGTCGTTTTTGTATCTTCAAATTATGTCCTCTGGTTCCTTTACTATTATTATCCATTTTGAAGAGATTTGCTTTCTGCATTTCATTTTCCGCATTCATGATTTTGTAAACCTGGATCAGGTCTCCCCTCTTCCTTCTGTATGCAAGTGTTGGCAAATCAAGTTTCCTTAACCTTTCTTCATAGGACATGTCTTGTAGTTTTCTGACTAGTTTAGTCGCTCTTCTCTGGACTCTCTCAATTGCTAGGATGTCTTTATGATAGATAGGACTCCAGATGCTATTTGCGTACTCCAGGTTTGGTCTGATGAGTGTCTTGTACAGTATTTTGAGCATATCCTCATCCATGTAGTTGAAAGTCCTTTTGATGATGCCAACTATTTGGTTTGCTTTATTTGCTACCATCGCCACATGCTTACTGAAGTTAAGGGTTGGGTCAAATTTCACTCCTAGGTCTTTCTCCTCAAATAGGACATCCAAGTTTATTCTTTCGTTATTTTCTGCCATACTGTATAAGTGTGAGACTCTTTCTGCTGGCCGTAGTGCATGATGCCACATTTGGATACGTTGAAACGTAGTTGCCACTTATCCGACCATTCGCTTAGCTTGTCTAAGTCGTTTTGTAGTTTCTCGCAATCCTCTTGGGTCTGTACATGTGTAAAGATCTTTGTGTCGTCTGCGAATATCTTGACATAGGTGTCCACAACATCAGGGAGATCGTTGATGAAGATGACGAAAAGGATTGGTCCAAGCACACTTCCTTGTGGAATTCCACTAAGCACATCCTCCCATGAAGAGGGCTCTCCTTTCACAATAACTCGTTGTTTTCTTCCAGTAAGGAAACTTTCTATCCAGTTGAGCAACGATCCATCTATTCCGTACGCTTTTACTTTCTTGAGTAGTCGTTTGTGTGGGACGCTGTCAAACGCTTTTTTGAAGTCGAGATACACAACATCCAACCCGCCTCCTTCATCAAGCATGGTGGTCCACATTTCCATAATTTCAAGTAGTTGGGTGACACATGATCTACCAGCTCTAAATCCATGTTGGCCTTCACTTAGCAGATTATTTGCATTCAGGAACTCCATGAGTTGGTCTCTGATGATGGTCTCAAGTAGTTTGCATAATATTGATGTCAGGCTAACTGGTCTGTAGTTTCCCGGGGAGGTCATGTCACCTTTTTTGAAGATGGCTGTCACATGGGCTATCTTCCAGTCCTTTGGTAGTGCTCCTTCGGTAAGGGGTTTATTGAAGATGTCAGTTAGAGGGGATGAAATTTCTTCCGCCACTTCGTATGAGACAAGTGGTAAGAAGATTGCATAACATGACCCCAGAAGGAGGTAAATTCAATACCTAAGACAATAAGTTTAATCCCTGTGTAATTTGAAATATGTAGTATAAAAGGAAAGAGTAAGGGGAAGCAATTGATTAAAAAGTATACAAATATCAGTATTTCAAATAGCCCATTTTCACTGACAAATTCCCAGTCACTGAGTCACTAATGTTGCGAAAAATCAAATAAATTAGGAAAATCTAAGAACTTTAACCAGTTTGGGCGATTCCATAGGATAGGTAACTAATTAACCGAACTTATTCATATGAAACATAGAGAAAATATGGGCATGCGCAGACGGTAGATATTTTTGAACTGGGCCAAAAATGGCTACAATCATGATATTTGCCAGATAAAAACTTACTGGGCCTTCAAAATCTAATCAGAAACATCGACAAATGCTTAAATCAATGTGCATACTTATTTTGATAATCAAAATGAAGATATACATGAATGCATCAATCAAATATGGCTGCCACAACCTCTCTTATTACTGCTATCTTTAGAGCTACTAGACGTGTACATGTATTGTTAAAGTAATCATCACATAATTCCAACGGTTCGAGGACATTTTATGATCAGCTCCTCTTGAAATCCACACTATTATTGCTTTACATCCCACAACAATTTATTAAATTATAATCCATCCATTGTTCTTTATCCATTGTTGTTTTCTATGGTTTTATCATTGCAGATTTTCCTTAATAAAAACTTATTTGAGATGGTCCCTTCTTGTTTGTTTTAAGGAATTCTGATCTCAAAAAGAGTGTCAAACATAGATTATTGTGTGTTCTTACTATTCACCAAGTGCTATCTGTTTCAATGCTTGCATTGTTGAGATATACGTAAATGAATCAATCAACCCATATTTCAACCTATTACATATCCAGCCAAATATTGACATATTTCAGGCAGTGTCCAGAGTGTAGTTACTTATTAAAAGCTAATGCTATGACGTCATAGTAAGTTCATACCTAGAAATCCAAAAGTGTATTGTTTGAAAGGCAAAGGTTTATACTTTGTTTTTGTTTGTTTTTTGTATATAAAGCACAAATGTGAACAATAGCCCAACAGACATTAAAAAGGTTAATGACCAGAGTGATTAGAAATCAAACTGGTAACTCTCGAAAAGAGCTCTGAAAGGCCAATCAATTGGTTCACTGCAACTCAGAAAATATGCATAAAACAAGACACACAAATGGGCAGAGGTTAAAAATGCCAATGAAAGTGACATAATAATAAGATAAAAGCCCAAACATAGAGAACAACATCAAAATATAAATTATAGAAAAATAATAAATATCTGGAGGTCTGATGGGCATCAAGAGAACCTACACAACAAACTTGGGAACTAAATCTACCAGGAGCTGCCTGTTGTCACCTGTTGGGGCATGACCGTATCACCAGCCCAGCTGGCTACATGCTTTACAGACCACCATCTCCCCAACCAAGCATTAACCTACACTTAACCCATGACCACCATGCTATTATATATGTATCAGTCGGATGTTGAAAGGACTTGAATGAAGGGTGTCATGAAAGAGTGTGAAGGCTATGACAAGTTAAGAGTTTGTGAGAAGATGACCGTGCACACGGCACTTGAAAGCCTGGATTCCAGCTGCTGAAATGTTACCAACAATATCATCTGGAAGACTATTCCATAAGGGAACAGCAGTGTGAATGAAGCTTCTGTCTAAGCAGCGAGTTCTGGCTGTCGGCAGAGAAAGAGCATGAACTGGCATTGATACGCTCGAACGGGTAGCACGGCGTTGGACATATGGTGCGGGAAGTAACCCTGCTAGATCTTGTGGGCAGTTGGTAGTATGCATCTTGTACAAGACCGTAGCCGCTGCTACCTGTCGCCTGTGAAGCAGGCTGTCAATTTTGAGCTGTGAACGAGCAGTAGCTTCAGTAACTCCAATGATTCTAAGTGCCTTCTTTTGGATGTTGTCAAGCTGGCTTAGGATGGTGGGTGAAGCATTCGCCCAGCTTAGTGAAGCATACTCCATAATGCTGCGGACTTGCGACTTGTAGACAGTAGATCTACCTTTAGCCAGTTTATTTGCAACTCTGCGTAGAGCGCCAAGCTTTTGACCAGCTTTAGTTGCAATGCCTGAGATGTGCTTTGACCAGGTAAGCTTGCTGTCAATGGTGACACCCAAGATATCCAGTTCTTTTGTAGATGGTAGTTTGCACTCTCCAAAGTAGATATCAACACTATCTGTCAATAGAATCACTCACGATGCATCCCATACCATGATTACTTTCATTATTTATTGAACAACCCTCGTATTGTACAGCGCATTGGTCTTTTGGAAATGCACTATATAAATCCTTATAATAATAAAATACACACAGGTGAAATTTATTTAACGTCATACTGGACCATTTTTAGTGTGGAAATTTCCCATTTTTTACATGCTTTGAACAAATTATTTGTAAGGAATGCATACTATTGAGGATATTTTCCTTCAAGTATGAAAGATGTTTTATAAACTGCTCACAAAAAGTTAGGAAACTTTTTTTAATCAAGTATATTTTTATTATTTATTACCCTATTTGTATATGTTATATATCAATGGAAAGCTGAAGTGTTCCTCTTCAAAATCATACCACATTTGCAATGATTACATGTGGCTGAACTTGGCCACATGAATGAGAATGAGGCAACGTCACAAATCAAATGTGCCAAAATTACCGTTATCTGTGCTAAACAGTCAATAGGTAATGATCAATAATCAAACCGGTCATGCTTGAGAACCATGAATGGTTTACACAAAGAATTGCACCAGTGAGCACAACACACACAAGTTAACTCTCATCTCTTTAGAAAACCATTGTTTGGGTATTTGCAAGACTGGGTTAACAGGTGGAAGGTCATGAAGTGCCAGGTTGTCATCAACACCTTTCGGATCATCCACTCGTTACTGAACTCAGTTCTTGTCTCAATAAAGTGGATTAAGATCAGTAAGTTGTCTTGCTTGTTTTCATTAGTGTCAATTTGTTTGTTCACACAGAAACACAAAACTGCTAATTTTGGCACATTTGATTTGTGACTTTGTCTCATTCTCATTGATGTGGCCAAGTCCAGCAACATGTCATCATTGCAAATTTGGTATCATTTTAAAGAAGAACACTTCAGCTTTCCATTGATATGCAACAACATACAAGAGGGTAATAAATACTAAAAATATACTTGATTAAAAAAAGTTTCCTAACTTTTTGTGAGCAGTTTAGATGACAACATTGACCCCATAGGTCAATGATGACAACCTATAGGTAGGCAGACATGTATTTCTATGAAAAACCTAAATGTTCACTTTTTTCCCAAAAGTGAGATTTTTAAATTCATTATACCAAGAAAACCAACACATATCAAAATTCTACTTTGTAGAAAGTACTGCGAAAGAGGAAATGTTCACGCTACATATATTTTCACTCTACATATATTTTCATGCTCAAATGCGCTACCGCAAAAATAATATCCCACATTGTATAGGTCTGTGATGAAGCTACAAGTCACAATTTTTAAAATACTGCAAGTCACGACTTGCGAATCCCCCTGGCTGGGAGATCAACTAAATAAGGTAAAAGGTCACATACGGGTCATGTTCCCCCATTGTTCATGTTTCTTTTCTCCAAGTTTGACGTCAATCGGGCAACTTTTACGAGTTGACCTCTGGATGACCTTTGACCTCAGATGACCTCTAATTATTTTTTGACATGATCCGCCGGTGTTCATTGCACGATTTAACCCCTTGTTGACCTTTGACCTTGGATGACCTCTAATGACCGTTGACCTCGGATGACCTTTAATTAATTTCAGACATGCTCACCCGGTGTTCATGTTTCTTTTCTCCAAGATTCACGTCAATCGGGCAACTTTTACGAGTTGACCTCTGGATGATCTTTGACCTCAGATGACCTCTAATTATTTTTTGACATGATCCCCGGTGTTCATTGCACGATTTAACCCCTTGTTGACCTTTGACCTTGGATGACCTCTAATGACCGTTGACCTCGGATGACCTCTAATTAATTTCAGACATGTTCACCCGGTGTTCAAGTTTCTTTTCTCCAAGATTCACGTCAATCAGGCAACTTTTACAATTTGACCTCCGGATGACCTTTGACTCAGATGACCTCTAATCATTTTTTGACATGTTCCCCCATGTTCATTGCATGATTTAACCCCTGGTTGACCTTTGAACTTGGATGACCTCTAATGACCGTTGACCTCGGATTACCTCTAATTAATTTTAGACATGTTCACCCGGTGTTCATGTTTTTTTCTCCAAGTTTGAAGTCAATCTGATACCCCCTTGTAATGATCACTGAGCACCACGGCATTTTGCAATCAATATCATGATAATTCACTTAAGAAATATTGAGTAAAGCAGAGAAAAATACAACGATTGTACCTTTGGTATGACACAGGTGAATTTGACTAATGTTGAAAGTTCAGGTAATAAATGGTTGTGAGTTATTAGGAGTGTAAAAGTCTCCGTCGTTTTGAATGCATTTTATTAACCACCTTGGATAAGACATTGTCCCCAGCAAAGATCAATATTCTAACTCTACTGGGATTGGTACAATGAAAGAGTAAAGTAGACCTAAATTTCAGTACTCAGAAATGGAATATTCCAAATGATAACATTTTTTTCTGCATGCCTGATAACAAAGGATGAAACATCCTATGTAGAAAGGATAATGTTCATAGATCGTCATCTTAGGTATGAAACCCTAGTCTAAATTTGGCACCAAACTGTATTTTTCAGGTCTGAGAAGAGTGTTCATGGGGACCATTCCAGGGGGGTTCGTATACTCTGGATCCAAAAATACGACATTCGTCAAGAAAACTACTCCTCCCACTTCCATTGTAAATTGTTGACTTCAAGGATTTATGTCAATAAAAACTAACGGGCGGTGAGGTTTTTTATTTTATACAGAAAAACCAATACTCATGTTTAACTCAGTCCATGGTGCAACAAGTCTGATATAAAACATACCTTTTTCATTTTTCTTGCGTTGTTTTTTCCTCTGCTTTTCTTTGCTAGGAGGCTGTTCCAGCTGTTCCAACTTGTACCTCTCATCAGAAATCTCAGACAAGTGCGAGTAATTGTTACTCGCCTCCATGGCCAATGGCAACACCTGTTACTACTGAAATCAAAACAAATAATCACATAGTTTAGAACAAAACAAAACAAAACAAACGACCAACTCTAGGCAGTGGCTTAGCGAGGGTGAAGGGCACATAGGGAAAGGGGGAGGGACGATCCCCCGGGGGGGCACTGACATTGGAAAAGGGTATAGGTATGTGCCGCGCTGAAAACCCCTTTTTCACCCTCTGCTGCTAGTTCTTATGACCCCCCTTTTGAGCCAGCATCAGTTTCTAAGACCCCAATTTTATTGAATATTCAAAAATCGCGAAATTTTGCGTTCCAAAGCCATAATTCTTCGAAAATGTTGCGTTCTAAAACCAAAAGAAATTATAAATGAGCGTTCTTGCTATCGAAATTGAATTATAGAAAATCAGTTCCTAAGACCCTATTTTTCGTCATTAAATCCACTCAGTTCAGTTCTGTAGCCCCCCTTTTTGAGACCCTGTGCGGCGATCCCTGAAGTTACGTAATGCATGCTTACACAAAAAGTGTTTTGATGGTTAAATCTCTTCTCTTCTCCAAGTTTCTTTTCCATTTTCAATCACTTCTTTCCACTTCTTTATTTCCCCCCTCATCAACAATCTTAGTATCTTTACTATTCTGTTCCCCTCCTCTTCCTTTTCCCTTTTTCTCTTCCTCTCTTTCCTTTCAACTTCCCTTCCAATTTTTTTAGCCCGGTAGTTTGAGCTGGTCAAAGCCGTCAGGAGATACGCTACTGATAGATCCCAGAGCTCCCTTCTTAAACATTTAAATAAGTATATGAACCATCAATGTTGGGGTTTGGGTGCCCCTTCAATATGGTCGTGTGCCACGAATTGGAACCCCGTATTTTGAGGAGGTGTGACATTTTTACACTGTTAATGATGTTTATATTATCACCGTTTCTATATTTCTCGTCATAAAATAACAAATTTGGTGTCATTACAAAGCACAATAAATATTCTTTCCATACCATCCACAAAATAATGTCTTAATTATTTCAGTTTTAATTGGGAGCAAATAATTGATCAACGGGTGCTTGGGGAGGAGGGGGAGGAATCGGAGGAACAGGATTGAGGAGCCATTCACATACACACACACAGCGCCAATCTCTAGACAAGCTATGAAATACTTCATTCACTTCACTTATTGATTATCAATATACATGCTAGCTAGATGGAATGTCAGAGTGATCGGGCTGATGTGTACCGTTGAGGAGTAAACAGGAGTATTGGGGAGGAGGAGGAGGAATCGCAGTGAGGAGCTAATCTCACAGACACGCAATAAATACTTCATTTACATCACCCATTGACGATACATGCTAGATAGAATTTCAGAGAGGTTGGCTGTTGTACCGATTAGAAGTATACCGATTGATTTATCTATACTGATAACAATTCATACACTTGTGCATTATATCTTAAAATAAATTAACCACTTCATGGAATAAAACAGTATAAATATTGCGATACGAGCCCCTTTACATTATGTACGTGTGGTATGTTTACTTTGCTATAACCAGACAAATGACAGCTTACAAATTACAAGGTATGCACGCTCTACTGCATGCATGCCGAGTGAGTTCAAAAAGCCCGCGTGTACATCTCGTGGTTAAATGTCCCAAGCGATACTATACGGTGTGCATATTGCATGCGCGCAATCTTGAAATTTGTCCAGAATTTGTGACATCTTTATCAATTTTGAAAGATTTACGGCGCTTAGCGAGATATGGGAAGGGGTGGGGGCTTTGAGTCCATGGTGTCATTGTTAATAGTCTATTGATCATTGTTCGACAAAAGTACTTACATTGCATCTTGCACAATTCCCGAATACTAATTTATTTTACCCATGCTCAAATCTGTTATGGCAGTTCAAAAATAAGCACTCCGTTAGATCGCATGTGCGTCATTTTGTGACACCCTGTATAGGCCTATGATGTTATTGGCCATATTAAATTTAGTATGTATATCTAGGCAACATTTCTAATTGTAACATGATCATTTCATGTGTGTTTTATTTCATTTCATTATCATTGCTTTCATCAAAATAAAAACAAAAAGTGAAGAAACGTGTGGATTGAGGACTCGATCATACATGTGCGTTTCACTTGTTACACCCTGTATAACATGGTAATTATTGGTCATATGTTTGTGTTTGGTGCAATATTATTACAAACGTCAATTTAAAATTTATTATGACACTAAATTATGATAACGGTTAACTTTATTTCAGAAATACGTTTTCACATACTTAAATTGTTACAAATTTTGACCACCCTGTATAAGGTATCCTTTATAACTAAAGACAAAGGTGGCAACATTTTTCTTTGTAATACTAGTGTATACTTTTGATTTATGCAGCTTAATAAAGTATAATTTTATCTTCAAGGTATGTAAATGACCAGTGAAAATTTTGTATTTTTAGTGCATTTCTTGATGTTTGCACCCTATATATTATCTACCCACCCTGTATAATGACCTTGACAATTTTCATTGTGAGATTTAGAAACGTGTATGCTTTCAGGAAATGTATACTTTCCTTATACTCCTATGTATAGTTTTAATGCTAAAAATGTTTTAAGCAAAATCCATGTGATTTTTCCACTTTTAGCATATGTCACACAAAGGGGTCCCAACTCAGGGCACACGACCATATACACTGAGCCAAAAAAGAAACTTATAAAATTTTAACGGATCACCATAGGGTCAGTGCGAATTTCTCTTGTGTCATTGAAGCAAACAATTGGTTATTGACTGCCATTTGAAGCAATACATTGCAGTAATATTGTATCCAAATTTGGTACATTTTCATGCACAGAATTTTATTTGGTGATCTGTTAAAATTTTATAAGTTTCTTTTTTTTTATAAGTTTCTTTTTTGGCTCAGTGTAGAACAATCTGATGAAAAGGAGTGAATAAATCAAATCAACAAAAACATATAATTATTTTAATATTTAGGCCCCGGGCAGATGGCAGCACCATCTTTTTTTAAATAAATTACAGGGTTTGGCCATGAGGTTGACTGCCACTTTGCTTTCAATAGAATAGTGAATACACCTTCCTAAATACTTGCATAATCTGTGTTCCCAATTAGCAAATCATTACGACAAGGCATACTGGTCCGGTTGCTTAGTTTCTCTACACCACCACAGGCAGTCCACAGGCGATCAGTGGCGTATCTGGGGTCTTTTTCAGGGGGGGCAAAGGGTATTTCTTCCCGGTGAACACCAGTTCGACCATATTAAGTAAAGAAATTGCGCAGCTGGGTCGTTATTCCAGGGAATCCGTTGCATCCTAAAGTTGATGTGCGCGCAACGCACACAATTTTAACAACATATCTACACGAATCTGGCCATTATATATGAGGGTCATTCAATAAGTTCTACCTCCTCACTCATAACATCGCTAATATGAATGTCAGCCTCATGACATTTGTCATGATAATAGCTCTGAATCATAGCTACACATGTATAATAAATGCTAATTAATACCTATTTCACTTTTGTCATGATGCAATCAAAGCCAGAGAGAGATTTTGGACAACGGACACGGAAAATTACCCCAAAGATAAAAAATGTATACATGTTTTTTTGTTTTCTCTCCGTATTGTATGATTAGGTATAACCGCCCTGATTTAAATACTGGAAATAGAAAACCATGGATAATTTCTGAATAATGCTATACTATCATGTATAAATCAAATTGTAGGCAATATTAATCGTTATAGCTTGCAAATAGTATAATATCAACTTGAATGCATACTGGAATACTGATATTCAGTCAAATAGAAATAATAGGCATATACGACGGGTATTAAACAAATTATAAATATTATAAATATTTTAACCAGGTTCGCCGTCGTGGGTAGAATGTGGGTAAATTCAGTCAAATGTTCGTTGTTACAAATCAAGCCACAGTGATGCCTCAAATGTTAAATATCAGTTTTCCTTATATGCAACATTTAGAATAGCTAATCAGGTAGTCAGTGATAGAAAAATATATCTTTGAGGGACTTGAAATATATCCATTTAGTCCTGTATAATGAAGATCTCTTAGTTCCTATGAAAAGCAAATATGACTTTTGCAGCGGTTCTCTAGGGTATAGGGTTAAAATTGATGGCTGCCCTGGTCTGGTTCTGGCTAATTAGAGGGCATTTTCCGCAAAAAAACCCGAGTCACTTGTATTGTTTAAAGTCTGTTGAAGAGATATTTGTAACTTAGAATGATTGTAATTGACCGATAGGTACATTTTTGTCTCCTAGAATTGGCCAAATGAATAGCACTTAGGAGACATTTGGCTGTTTTTTACCCGTTTCCGTCGCACTTAATGAAGTTTGGTTTTTACTGCATATCCAGAAAAGTACAATGAGTATTCAGAATAATTTACTATGATTTTGTAGCTGAGATTCAAAGGTTCAATTGTGGAATATTTATACACCTGGCCTGTATAATAGCAAAGTTATGAGGTAGGAGGTTGAACTTATTGAGTGACCCTCGTAAGTACATTTTTCTTTCAAACGGGCTTCTACACCCATCCAAATATGTAAGTTCCCCCCTAGCATATACTAGAATATTTCCAAGAATATTTGATGGATTTAAATAATTTCAGCTAGAAAGATGCACCCAATTGTTAGGCACATTTTGATACCAAATTTGTTGGCCTTGAGACAATGCAACGATAAGAAATTGTGCCATTTACCAATTTTTATACAGAAAAAAAGTGGCACTAAATCTCACTGGCTATGGCTGGTTTTGTCCATAAATTAATAGACATTTTCTTGGTGGATTTTCGTGCACAGACATGGGAATCTACCAATCAATAGGTGTGGCATCATTTTTAAAAAAAATCAATAAGCAGATCATAATTATGTGTGTGGCAAGTTCGTCTGATTATGAGTGACATGGCAATTTGGTCCGATTATGAGTGACATGGCAATTTGGTCTGATTATGAGTGACAAAGCAATTTAGTCTGATTATGTGCGGCATGACAATTTGGTCACACATAATCAGACCATTTTGCCAGAATTGCCATGTCACTCATACTCGGACCAGATTGCCATGTCACACATAATCAGACCATTTTGCCATGTCACACTTAATCGGACCAAATTGCCATATCACTCATAATCGGACCAAATTGTCACATCATTCATAATCAGACGAACTTGCCACACATAATTATGATCTGCTTATTGATTTTCTTGAAATGATGCCACACATAATTGTTTAGTAGATTCCTATGTCTGTGCACGAAATTCCACCATGAAAATGCCTGTTTAACGTTAATTTATGGACAAAACTAGCCATAGCCAGTGAGATTTAGTGCCACTTTTTTTTCTGTATAAAATTGGTAAATGGCACAATTTCTTATCGTTGCATTGTCTCAAGGCCAACAAATTTGGTAACAAAATGTGCCTAACAATTGGGTGCATCTTTCTAGCTGAAAATTATTTAAATCCATCATATATTTTTGGAAATATTCTAGTATATGCTAAGGGGGAACTTACATATTTTGATGGGTGTATAATGATATTGCTGGACTAATACGCGCGCGAAAAAGTGCCATTCTTATTCTTAATTGCCCATCATCAAACCGGGCAAGGGGCAAAGTTGTCATTTAGAATGTTCTCATTCCTTTTGCCTTTTATCTTCCTTTTCCTTTTCATTTCTTTTCCTTTCCCTTTTCCTTCTCTCTTTCTCCCCCTCTCCTTTCTTCCTTTCCTCTTCGATTTTTTTTTAGCCCCATAGTCTGAGTTGGCCTTCCCGGTCAAGGCCGTCTGGGGGAGGGGGGCATATTGCCCACCAACCCCCGGGAGATACGCTACTGCAGGTGATGCATTAATGAGCTTCTCATTCACAAGATACCACAGCACATAAATCCAAGCCTAAAGTCAATTGTCCGACATTTGTGCTCTTAGCTACTGCCGCATTGTGCCTCATCAATACTCGTGTTGGGTCACACATAGTATGTAATTAAATTCACATTTGGAGGCAACAGTGTGATGTCAATGTAGATGCAAAAAAATGTTAGCGTGCAATAAATTCACTTTTGGTGGTTGCAGTGGGTTGACAATACTGATACAAAAAAAATATTGGTGTATAATGAATTCAAACATGGTGTGTGCAATGCTTATAATCTTTTGTAGTTTTTGTATCAGTATGGGGGCGAAGGGCGATTAGCCTCCAGTTTTAACAAAATAGCCCCCAGAAAAAATTTGGGCCTAAGGCGAGGAAAAAAACCCACCCTGTTTTACGGGCCCGTCCGACCCACTTTTTGTGTTTTGCAAGTTTTGTTGTTTTAGAATTTTTTGCCTCAAAATCTGGCGTTGGCTTTGTGGAGTATTGTTCACGCCAGCGCCAAACACGGCTTTTCAAAAAGTTGAGTCCATTTAGACTGAATGTCTTGCTAGACGTCCCGTAAAAAGTAACTGAGTGAGTGAGTCTGGATGATGTGAGAAAACTAAGTCTAAAATAAAGATATCAAGCAATTAAAATATGTTGTACTTGTTATGTAGTGGGCTATAATAGTCTATTTGGCCATCATGAGACAGTGACGAAACCACGTATTCTACTTATTGCAGCACATAACGCTCGCGGCGCTGGCGTATACACATGTCCACGAGAGTTGAAAGGCGGAAGATACATACATGCGCGTAAAAGATGCGCCTGTTAAGTTAATTACGTCACTGTCCAGAGGAAGTCTGAGGAAGCCAAATAGAGTATAGTAGCCTTAGGCCTACTTCTACCTTTAGTACTGCCATAGTGCCATACTAAAAGGTCACATTTTTTAACCTGGGCTACATTTGTGTTACATTTGTCATTTTCATGAAATATACATCATTTTTTCCCTTTTGGTAGAATATATCAAAATGTTTACATCTAAAGGGTATGAAACCATATATATTTGGAAAGCTCATAATATAAGGATTGAAAATTTGAAAACTAGAAATCAAATATACAGGGTGGGTGACCTACACATTATACAGGGTGTAACAATTAAAATGTTATACAAAATGATGATTTACTTTTTTTCTTCCACAGTCTAAATGCAGGACCTATATGAAGGTTATCATATGAATTCCTTTCAAGGCAAATAGACCCTTTAAAAAATAGTCCCAAATAGGTCGTCCGTTTATATGGGTAGTTTGGTTGCAATTGTACTTCATCTGTTTAAATGTAATCAATTTTACATATGACCTCATTAACATGAAAGTTTCCATATTGCATCTATGACCCAAGTTTGGTTGCAATTGGTCATTGTGTGGAAAAGAAATGGACAAGACAAAAAGTGTGTACTTAATTTTACATCTTGACCTCAGATGACCTTTGACCTTGGTATGTGACCTTTGACCTCATTAACATATGAAGGTTTCCATGTTGCATCTATGACCGAAGTTTGGTTGCAATTGGTCATTGTATGGAAAAAAAAGATATGGACAATACAAAAAGTGTATACTAAATTTTACATCTTGACCTCAGATGACCTTTGACCGTGGTATGTGACCTTTGACCTCATTCACATATGAAGGTTTCCATGTTGCATCTATGACCGAAGTTTGAGCGCAATTGGTCATTGTATGGAAAAGAAATGGACAATACAAAAAGTGTATACTAAATTTTACATCTTGACCTCAGATGACCTTTGACCTTGGTATGTGACCTTTGACCTCATTAACATATGAAGGTTTCCATGTTGCATCTATGACCGAAGTTTGATTGCAATTGGTCAATGTATGGAAAAGAAATGGACAAAACAAAAAGTGTATACCAAATTGTTGACACACAGACAACACACACAACACAGACAACACACACAACACACACAACACAGACAACACACACAACACAGACAACACACACGAAGGATGCTGCCATAAGGTCTCTTCCTACGGACGACCTAAAAAGCACCAAAACACGCTGTAGTGGTCACTGGACCCCAATGGAAATAAGCTTCCTTTATGGAGGCTTTTTGGGCTATCCTTGGTACTCTCCTGGTATTTTATACATTTTCCCAAACCTGCCGTACTCTAGCAAGCATCTTGCTTTTATGTCTTTTATGTGTGCTTTTATATATACATGTGTATTTTGATATTGTGCAATTGTAATTTGATGAGTACTGAATAAATATGAATGAATGAATGGACATATCGATTGACTGCTCTTGAACAAACATAGCTATACACACAAGCAGACACGGCCGTATGGACCGGTCCATTATTGTAAATAGGGGTTTTAATTCATGTGAGGTCATCTTCTTGATAGGATAGTATTGCTATCGCTCTATATCTACTTTCTGACTATTTAAAACATTGAACTATTGTACAGTTTGTACAACAATATATTATTTCGAGTTAAAGAAACTATGCCTTTTAACCAGGAACCAAGTCGCGACTCACGGAGATTTACCCCCGCTACATTGGTGTGGTCCAATTTGACCGGCGTGCTTCCCACGCATGTTATAACAACATTTTTAACATTTCACAGCGAATGTATCTCAATCACTTAAGGAGAGTTTTGGGTGGAGTTTTGCATTCAAAATATCACTAAATATTCCGTAATGTTTAAGCTACAATGTGATATAAAATTTATAATATTTGAAGAACTTAATCACAATTTGGCGAGAATAGCGGAGAAAAACAACAACAACTCTCGGAAAGTTTGAAGCGTTGATGGAGGGTGATAGTCTGCAAACAAGTCTTGTTGTGCGTGCGTATCCTTTGTTTATCCAGATATATAGCGGCTGTTGAAGCTTGTCAATAATGACGTCACACAACAAGACTCAGACAAGACTACGTAACTAACAAAACTCGCCCGTAGTATTTTGTAAAACAGAATTTCATTGGATGGCATTTTTCCGAGGGTTACCAGTGTCCAATCAAAATGGATTTAACACGAGGAGATAGCTGACAAAATTTCACAGAATCACTTTCTGGATTTAAGGAATCGGTATTTCTAGAACGAAACTACGGTAATTGGAAAATATACGGATGCGCGCAAAACGCTAGTGTTTCACAGGAAATGGCCTGATTTTGACCGAAAAAAATAATGATTTTCTTCGAATTTCCGAATGTTAGAAGCACAATATTTCACTGAAATAAATATTTTCTGAAAGCACACAGTCTCAGTGAGACTGTATAGCTAGATATAAGGGATATTGAGAGCAGTTATTTTACAATGACGAAAAATGTAAAATTTGAGCCCATTTCGACTGCTCGCTTCCATAGGCCAGTAGTGGTAAAATATCGTAATTGCGGCTAGTTCACCCAAGGAATCCATATGACATGTTTTTGTTGTATTTGAGTAAATTACCCATCCAGCAAATACAATATTAATTAGTCAGCTTATTAGGAAGTATATATATATATATATATATACAGGGTGGTCAAAATACCCAATGTTAAATACTGAAGAAAAAAACCCAATTTAAACAAGTTAGGAAATATATGATAATTCAGAACAAGTTTTTGAGTGACTATCGTTAAGTTTAATCATCACTATGTGATTATAAAGCATTGTTCACACAGCAATTTAATATACAGGGTGTTTACACTGCCATGTACAGTACATGAATATTATGTTTTCATCTCATCCACAACAGTTATTGATAACATAACTCAACCTGCAATGGTGGGCATTTTAAAGTAGGCCTATCATAATAATATGTGTTGCATATAAAGTAATGACAATTAATTACTTTGGCTAGTAGCACCAGTTGTGGTCATAGGTCTTAAAGACATTCCTGAGGCAGGAGTCCAGTAATACTTTCTAATGAAGGTCAAAAGAAACCATCTTGAGATAATAGTGCCCCCCCCCCCCCCCCCCCCCCATCCATTCATGAAAATAGGACAATAAGATAGTCAGTTGTTGATTACTGTGTGTGGTCGTAGAGCATGACATTGTATTCAATGGAATCATTTGCATACTTGGGACTTCTATACCACACCGCTACCATTTGTCTGTTAGGACATTTTGAGTTTAATAAATTTTCCACCCGTGTATTACATAGCAATCTCCTCCTCCTCCACTCCCTCCTCTGGCCACTCCCTCAACCACCCTGACTAATTAAACTTAAACCAGAGACTATATAACTATGGGACAAGTATCTCGAAGGCGAAGTCCCCCGTTTACTATGCTTAAATTGGCGGGGGACGGTTTTAGAGGGGGCGCACTATCATGGTCATAGCAAACCAGACGACCTAAGACGTGGTAGATTTTGTCGGCTCAAAACATGATTTGTGTGGCACAGAAATAGTACATCAATGGTCAAAAAAAGCTGATTGTGATTTAGAGTAAAACTTATTTTACTTTGATGATAGCAGAATTTAGTTCTTATATGACACGAAACATTCAGAACTGGTTATTTAAAATTAATTTGTAATTGTACCTAGAACAAAATACGAATTTTAAATTGTGGATGGCTTTGTCTGACAGTGACAGAGGAGGGGTGTGGCGTTATTTGCATTTTATGAATATTGTAATTCGATCAGTTGGGAAAGATGCTAGATCGCACATCACATCAGGGGTGTGCCACTTAGCTTGCCGATCGGAAGCCACTTTTAAATTAAAATTTGGTCGGCATAGAATTGGTGGCGCTATACCGATAAGGCGTGATTGTAGCAGACGACGCGACGCTGGCCATGCCTGTCTCAGACGACCCAATAAGGCCAACAATTTTTTGTGTCATGTTGTCCTCCACAACTTTCAGAGAGGAGGGGCGAGCGGGCATTTTTTGTTGTTGTTTTTTTAATTGTTAAATTTTCTTTTACCAGCGGAAGCTCAAAGTTCAGCCAACAAGAAGTTGAAATCATTCTAAGAGTCGCACATTATGTTATAAACACTTAATTTAATGTTTAAACTGTTAAAAAAAAATCTGAAAAAAAAAATCTGAAAAAAAAAAAAAAATCTGAGCGGCCCTAAATCTTAGGAGCGGGCCTAAATCTTAGGAGCGGGCGGTCGAGGAAAACATATCATTTTTTGTTGTTGGCCTAAGCAATGATAAGGCAGCGGGAGTGCACCATTTTGAATTATTTCTAACAGTCATCGCCCAGTTAACGATGAAAATTCTTCTAATAATGATGAATTTGTCAAAATGATAAGATTAACATTCGCAATTACGTGTTATTCACTAGTCCTTTGGTACCAAAATCTAGGATTTTGGTACTTACTTACTCAGGGAAGTGTGTAAGGTGGTTTTTTTACAAAAAATCTGAAAAGAAAAAAAATCTGAGCGGCCCTAAATCTTACGAGCGGGCGGTCGAGGAAAACATAACATTTTTTTGGCCTAAGCAATGATAAGGCAGCGGGAGTGCACCATTCTTAATTATTTCTAACAGTCATCGCCCAGTTAACGATGAAAATTCTTCTAATTATGATGAATTTGTCAAAATTATAAGATTAACAATCGCAATTACGTGTTATTCACTAGTCCTTTGGTACCAAAATCTAGGATTTTGGTACTTACTCAGGCAAGTGTGTAAGGTGGAAGCAAACCATCTCTTGAAACACAGCCTTTCAGACTTAATCAGTCTATAAAATAAGTCCATGCTTGTAACTAAACTGTGGCAGATTGCGTAATCAGCATCCATCTCATCTTGATATAAGGCATCATGTTTATGAAAAGAAGTTATTGATTGCTCCAGAAATGCCAGAAAAGATGTTGGGATTAGGCCTATTGTTAATCCATGCATGCCAAGCATAGGACAAACATGACAAAAGAATCAATAAATTAATAAATGGATGAATAGAATAAGAAGTTATTGACTTCCACAGGAGACTCAATTGGTCAGAAGTCACAAACTGGTCCAAAAAAATGTTTCACTTCTAATAATGTTGAGGAATGCACCAAATCTGATTAAACGGGACAAAACTTAAGTTTTACATACTTAATGACCCACAAACTATATATCGTTGAAAAGCTTATGATTCAAGATTTTTAATTTTTGCAAAAAAGAATCAAATTATACAGGGTGTGTAAAATTTGTATAGGGTGGAACATAAAAAAGTTGATCGTTTTTGCTCCTCACAAAATATTTTGATAGTTTGTACAATTAGGGTTTAGCTGAAGATAGTCACCAAAATCAGACCAACCGCAGAAGGTGCTACCAAATTTGCTAAGAATCACTTGCCCAAAATGTTCACAGGAAAAGTACAGGGTGTCTAAAATGATGATGAAATAATGCATAAAATGAAGGTTTGTATATAATATTCTATGAAATTAAGTTAGCATGGACTATTTAATTTAAAAGAAAATACTTATCAAAATGAACTACACGAATATCGTTAAAGTTCCTTTTATTTTAAATACAGGGTGGTCCAAAATAGGTCTAAATAGCAAAATTTTCATAAATCTATGAACAATTCTGTGAAGAAACACTTCTGGCTTTTTTAGTTAAATGTTTTACTACCCAGGGTAGAAAAGGACCGAAGAGTCACACAAATGAAATAGAGAGACTGCGATTTGGCCATTGTTTAATCAATAAAATGAATAAAACTGTGTGTTTTTTACATTAAAACACTCCCTGAATTGAACATCATATTCTAGTAGAGAATGTCTAGATAACAATTCAATATTATTATTCATAGTAGCAGGCACATGTTATTAACACATATGAGAAGTTTGAAAACTTTCCTATGTATAATTTTAAAATGGCATCAATTTCAAAAGTTCTAGTTTTCCACTATTTTGTGTAGAAACCTATGGGCGCCTCATCCACCGGCTCCTCATCCACCGCTCCCACCCTTGACTCACTCAACGTTTAGATTGATAACTTCACTGTTGCTAAACATGTGGCTTTAATTCTTTTTTTATTCGGTAGCTGGATAAATTGTCTTTAATATGATACCAAAAATGTTATGTTTTTTTGACAACTTCTATTTAAAATAGAGACACGTATCACGATTTTAAGGATTTTTTGAAACGATCCCACCTCATTTGATATACCTATTAGTGACCTGTGACCAATTGCTTTAATAGACTATGCAATAAGTCTGGTCAAAAAAATGGTTAGGTTATTAAATTGGTTCCCTTCAACACTGTGCCTTTAGTAAGTACCAAAATCCTAGATTTTGGTACCAAAGGACTAGTTATTCACTACGAATTCAAAATTTAGGTTTCGCGTGGCCACCGTCGTCTGTGTAAAAAGGTATTAAATTTGTCTTTAAGATAAGGCTAAGCCTAAACACAAGTCAATTTGATAGAGAGTTACTCAAATACAATAGCCTAAAGACAAAAAACCTCTAAAATGTAACAAAACCACCTTTTTGTGGTGCCGAGGTTAAAAAACGTGACCAAAAACAAAAAAGCAGAGAGTACTGCCATGCCATACATACCTTACGGCATTTACCTAGCTGCCGAATTTTGCTCTTAATACCGACCGAGATCAATTATTACCGACCGAGATTCCCTGTTCGATTTTTAAATTGGCAAACGAGCCATCGGTGGCAATTGACTACCCCACTATTAACGAGATTCCCTGTTTGAGACCATGTACAATTGGTCACTTTTCTTTAAAGCTGGATTCCAATTCCATAAAAATATTTACGTGTGTGGCGCGAACGAGACACCCGGCCCCGATCCAAAATGTAAACATTGGTGACGTGTGTAACTTGACCGATGCTCAACTCGCCCATTCTCGCAAAGTCACCTACCCGAAACTCGCCTGCCACGAACTCGCCCGTTTACCATTTGTCCGTTTGCAGGGTGAGGGGTGCTTGTTTGATGTTCAAGTTGTTTGATATGGCTGTGCTACATGTAGGTACGCGAGTCTTCATCTGACAGTCTTCATCTCAATAATATACCTTTAAAAAGGGACATCACATAATATACCTTTAACCCGGGGTGCTCAGTGGTCATTACAAGAGGGGTATCATGTCCAAGAAATCACGTAATTAGGGTAGTTTTTCAAGCTGGGGCACGTTACGTACGTAACGTGAATAGGGTATCAAAACAAGCCAAATTAAGAAAAAGGGTATACTTTTACATCATTGGCTTTCGGCGTATTTAGGGTCCTTATTTGCTCCATGAGGATTATAAATAGCCATGATACTGTAATGAAACTGGGTTTTATTTATTGTGTCCCCCGTTTCATTTTTTTTTATCTCTCTCCTTTAATCGTGATTTATGATGTATTCAAAGACTTAGATATTATATTTCACATTCAGCACCACGATCATCATTTGTTTTATTGAAGCCTACGATTTTTATGATTGTTGATTACAATAAGCCTAGGCCATGCCTCCAGGCCTTGCTGACAAAAGCAGATGTTTGTTTCAATATATTGCATTATGGTCATGATATTTCCTTTCCGTTGATTTTCACTTGGACTAATTCTATATCTTGAAGTTTATGCCAAAACGCTATTTCAGTCAATGTCAAATTAATAAGCTTACTTGCCTTGATCTGATTTAGATCCTTGTACGCACACATGTTATGCATTGTGAGTGGAATAATATACACATTGCTGAGAAGACTTTGTATGTGAGATGCTGTAATGATCCTAGTTTGTAATGTGCTCGATCCGACCAAAGTTCCATTTTATTATGTCCGGCAACGGCCCGATAATTCGTCCCCATTCACCATACACATTATTATTTGCGACAGTTTCTGTATAGGCTATTATTTACGAGAGGGATGTAAACACACGATTGTTTAACTCAGTGTTTCTAAACTATAGTCGTCCCGAGCGTTGGTGTAATAAAATAGTTGGTACAAGAATACGATTCGATCTAATATTGCAGCCTACGTGCGTACGGAAACTGAGAGTAGAATTATAATAACGTATTTTGATTTGTTATAAATTATAGACAGTGCCTCACAAAAGCCTACATGTTTAATGAATGCCATATGTGTGTCTACGACGGTCAGAATTTTAAGTCTCTACGGTCATACATTATTGCAGCCCTTTTCATGTTGACATCACATTAACCACAGGTTTTGTTTAAGAACCATTATATTCACGGGTGTAATTCTATTTGATATTAATCCATGAATTGTTTGCTAGGGATGAAATTCGGTGTACGCGCTGAGTAAAGGTTGTTATTTTGAACACTCGCTAGGGATGAAATTCGGTGTACGCGCTGAGTAAAGGTTTATTTTGAACACTCGCTAGGTTAAACCAAAGACGGTTGGACGTTGCCATTTTGGATTTGAGGTTTTGTTAACCAATTCAGTAGTACAAGAATACATTTCAATTCGATATTGTAGCCTACATGCGTACGCGAACTATGAGTGGAATTATGATGATGTATTTGATTTGTTATGAATTAGACAATGCCCCATTTAAGCCTACGTGTCTGAGAAATGCTGTGCTTACATATTTAAGTCTCTATACTGTAATATATTATTGCAGCCGTTTCATGTAAGCCACTGTTGATAAGATCAAAATAATCAAAAATAAAATGTACATGATTGAATATTACGCCAAGGTTGTCAACATGTTATGTAAATGATCCATTCAGTGTACTTGTATAATACACATTGACGTGTGGTAATTTAGTTTGCAATCAATAATACTTGAGGTTTTGTTAACCAATTCAGTAGTACAAGAATACGTTGCAATCCGCTATGGTAGCCTATATGCGTACGCGATCTACGAGTAGAATTATAATGATGCAGTTGTTTTGTTATGAATTAGACAATGCCCCATTTAAGCCTACGTGTCTGAGAAATGCTGTGCTTACATATTTAAGTCTCTATACTGTAATATATTATTGCAGCCGTTTCATGTAAGCCACTGTTATTGATAAGATCAAAATAATCAAAGATAAAATGTACATGATTGAATATTACGCCAAGGTTGTCAACATGTTATGTAAATGATCCATTCAGTGTACTTGTATAATACACATTGAAGTGTGATAATTTAGTTTTGCAATCAATAATACTTGAGGTTTTGTTAACCAATTCAGTAGTACGAGAATACGTTTCAATCCGATATTGTAGCCTATATGCGTACGCGATCTACGAGTAGAATTATAATGATACAGTTGATTTGTTATGAATTAGACAATGCCCTATTCAAGCCTACATGTCTGAGTGATGCTGTGCTTACCGTTGTACGTCTACGACGGCCAGATATTTTAGGTCTCTACACTGTAATACATTATTGTAACCGTTCATGTAAGCCAATGTTATTGATAAGAATAGATACTCACGATTTAAATCCTAGTTTGATATCAATCCGTACATTGCTTTTCTAATACATGATGATACTCGTTGTACACATTGAATGAATGAATGAAGATTGTTGTTGTTTGGTTCAAACCAAAGACTTCTGGACGCTACCATTATGGGAAATGAGGTCATGGGTCAAGTCAATTAACTTTTATCATGCGTGATCATGACAGTATTATCCAATCAGCAGTCCAAGTTACTTATCATGCTGCTCGTGATCGTACGGTTAGCCAATCACCGGCCGACCTGTACATGATTCGTTTGGCGTGATATTAATTTATTCATGGGTCCTTGTTCAAAGCTCTGTGATTGGTTTAAGTTGTTTTGATCACGAATGACGTGATGATTTTGGGTAGGGTTAATTTTGTTGGGATTTTGGGTTTGAATCGTCTGCTTGCTCACTTGCGGTTTGGACTTGAGCGAGACGAGTTGAGTAATAAAAGCACAGGCGAAAACAAATTCAAGGTGAGAATGGACTTCACATAGACATACTCACCGTATCAAGTCAAGTTTTATTCATATGTATTTATAACCAACATGATTTTGTATATATCGGAATGATGAATGAATAAATGATTGTTTTATTGTGCCAACTGACAGACAAATATGCGTGTTTTGAAGTTTTAATCATGATGACCGTTTGATTTCCTAATGAAATATCCAACATTGATCTACGGAGAAAATACACGGTAATACTGATTTCTCTATGACTCAACACGCCAGCACATGTTTTGCTGTGAACTCACTCTCTCTCCCTCTCGTGTCCCGCATCATCATGGCTACCATCACCTTCCGTTCTTGAATAATTCAAGCCTGGATACTGTGTCTATTAGTTGATTTCCAACTTCAACTCACCAACTACACCAGAAGAACTACCTTACCAATCCAGGTAGAGATATCCTCCATCCCCCTTTTTGTTCGACGACAGCAATTGCCTCATTGGCAAAGGTATGCTGTATGGTATTGCCTCCACCTCCCCTCCCCGGTGACGGACGAGACAACTACACCAGAAGAACTACCTTACCAATCCAGGTAGAGATATCCTCCATACCCCTTTTTGTTCGACGACAGCAATTGTCTCATTGACAAAAGTATGCTGTATGGTATTGCCTCCACCTCCCCGGTGACGGACGAGACAACTACACCAGAAGAACTACCTTACCAATCCAGGTAGAGATATCCTCCATACCCCTTTTTGTTCGACGACAGCAATTGTCTCATTGACAAAAGTATGCTGTATGGTATTGCCTCCACCTCCCCGGCGACGGAAGAACAACTAGATCCATAGAACTATGCTACCGTTCAGTACAGATGTGTCCTACCCAATGAGAGAGTGAGATGAGAATGAAACAAGTTACGATCGTGCTATTACAAAGTGTGATTTCTCCGAAGATTGGTGTCCATATTGTTTTATTCTATAGACAGAAATTCATTAGTTGTTAACCTACATCCAAAATAGAGATTGCTCTATTTACCATCCATATGTCCATAACAGAAATCTCGCTATTGTAAGACAGCGTAAAGTAGAGATTTCTCCATTTCCTCTCATATCCAAAATAGAGATTGCTCTATTTACCATCCATATGTCCATAACAGAAATCTCGCTATTGTAAGTCAGCGTAAAGTAGAGATTTCTCCATTTCTCCTCATATCCAAAATAGAGATTGCTCTATTTACCATCCATATGTCCATATCCGAAATCTCGCTATTGTAAGTCAGCGTAAAGTAGAGATTTCTCCATTTCTCCTCATATCCAAAATAGAGATTGCTCTATTTACCATCCATATGTCCATAACAGAAATCTCGCTATTGTAAGACAGCGTAAAGTAGAGATTTCTCCATTTCCTCTCATATCCAAAATAGAGATTGCTCTATTTACCATCCATATGTCCATAACAGAAATCTCGCTATTGTAAGTCAGCGTAAAGTAGAGATTTCTCCATTTCTCCTCATATCCAAAATAGAGATTGCTCTATTTACCATCCATATGTCCATATACCGAAATCTCGCTATTGTAAGTCAGCGTAAAGTAGAGATTTCTCCATTTCCTCTCATATCCAAAAATAGAGATTGCTCTATTTACCACCCATATGTCCATAACAGAAATCTCGCTATTGTAAGACAGCGTAAAGTAGAGATTTCTCCATTTCCTCTCATATCCAAAATAGAGATTGCTCTATTTACCATCCATATGTCCATAACAGAAATCTCGCTATTGTAAGTCAGCGTAAAGTAGAGATTTCTCCATTTCTCCTCATATCCAAAATAGAGATTGCTCTATTTACCATCCATATGTCCATATCCGAAATCTCGCTATTGTAAGTCAGCGTAAAGTAGAGATTTCTCCATTCTCCTCATATCCAAAATAGAGATTGCTCTATTTACCATCCATATGTCCATAACAGAAATCTCGCTATTGTAAGACAGCGTAAAGTAGAGATTTCTCCATTGCTCCTTACACTACAAAATGTATATCTTGAACCAATATACAAGGATGCATATTCTGTATGTTATTCGTGTATATTGGGGATGGCCATATACACCCATAGGGAGACGCACGCCCGATTTCTCAATTGTCATCAATACTTATGACAATTTCAATATATTTACTATAAAATGTATATCTTGAACCAATATACAAGGATGCATATTCTGTATGCTATTCGTGTATATTGGGGATGGCCATATACACCCATAGGGAGACGCACGCCCGATTTCTCAATTGTCATCAATACTTATGACAATTTCAATATATTTACTATAAAATGTATATCTTGAACCAATATACAAGGATGCATATTCTGTATGCTATTCGTGTATATTGGGGATGGCCATATACACCCATAGGGAGACGCACGCCCGATTTCTCAATTGTCATCAATACTTATGACAATTTCAATATATTTACTATAAAATGTATATCTTGAACCAATATACAAGGATGCATATTCTGTATGTTAATCGTGTATATTGGGGATGGCCATATACACCCATAGGGAGACGCACGCCCGATTTCTCAATTGTCATCAATACTTATGACAATTTCAATATATTTACTATAAAATGTATATCTTGAACCAATATACAAGGATGCATATTCTGTATGCTATTCGTGTATATTGGGGATGGCCATATACACCCATAGGGAGACGCACGCCCGATTTCTCAATTGTCATAAATACTTATGACATTTTCAATATATTTACTATGTATAATATCCAAAATAGAGATTTGCTCTATTTCTCCTCATACATCCAAAATAGAGATTTGCTCTATTTTCTCCCCATACCTCCAAAATAGAGATTTGCTCTATTTCTCCCTTACCTCCAAAAATAGAGATTGTTCTATTTCTCTCCACATCTCCAAAATAGAGATTTGCTCTATATCTCGCCATACATCCAAAATAGAGACTTGCTCTATTGCTCTTCATACGTCCAAAAATAGAGATTGCTCTATTTCTCTCCGTACATCCCGAATAGAGATTTGCTCTATTTTCCCTCCAAGGTTTTAGTCACGAATAGTAGAATGCCGACATGCTACCGGAATATTTTATAGTTTTGTGAGTTAAAGGGTTGAGTATTTCGAAATCCTTGAGTTGAAATGCCATAATGGATTTTGCAAAGTGTTGACTAATTATACTATTATTGATTACTATTTGGTTGACCCTAAAACCATGAAAAATCGCTACCAAAAACAACCTAGAAAATATCACCAGAACATTAGGAGAAATATCTAAAATTGTGAACCATCTCACTTTATAACATCTTGATCTACCAATACTCTCCATGAATTAAAGTTTTGCTCAACTATCATCACGTGACAGCTCGGTTTTCGTTACAATACATAGGCGAGATATATTTCTCAAATTGTATCCTTCGCAAGTGATCTGATAAATCAGCTCGGCATTTGTTTCATTATACTTTTAGCTTATTAGGGAAGGAAAAAAAGTGTTATAAATGTGTCATACGCGGTAAAGAGGTTTAACTATACAAATTATTTGCTTAGGGTATCAAAATATGTTGAGTACTTGTTAAGGGTATCAAAATATTTTGAGTACTTGTTTAGGGTATTGAAAATACTGATATTACTTGCTTAGGGTATGTAAAATATTGTGCCATACTTGTTTAGTGGGTGCTTTTTCACATTAACACGATTACGTATTTAGGGTACTTTTTGAAAGTCCTTGGACGCGCATGATACCCCTTGTAATGACCACTGAGCACCCTGGGACCTTTAAAAAGGGACATTAAGAGATGTGGTGGAGGCAGCACCCTCAATTACAAAAATATATGATAAAAACTGGGATTTGTATATTTTTACAATTGTATAACATGTATGAACTTACACCTATAAGGAATAAGAAAAATCAGCCCTCTTACGTTAAACAGTATCCCCCTGCAGCACGCGTGATAAATATCGCGAACCATATTTGCATAGAGGGCGTTTTTCAATAAATAGCGATGGTATTGTTTTAATCAAGTTTTGCTGCGGTTTTTTTCTAAGTAAAAACAACAATAATGGCAATTTTTAATGTTCATCTTGAATTCTGAAGTAAATAAAAAATGTCAATACCACTTAATTTCTATGTGACTATTACTGTAGCATGACGAAATTGGGTGAGAACAACTAACTAATATTTCCATTTAAAATGTTAAGGAAGCTAACATTATATTTTATATGCTACACAACTTTTGCAGAAGAAAAAATGAACTCGGAACTTTGTAATTTGTGAATCTGTCAAATATTGTTCACAAAATGTAACTGACTTTCATACTAAAGTGCAACTGATATCAAGAAACGATCGTCTTCAGAACATTATATTTGTGCGAATATTTTAATATGCTATAGAACATGAAATTATGCAATGTTTTAGTACATGTATGTCTCAACATGCCAGTATCACAATTAATTACAGACATATATGCACGTAGTGACCAGGCCCGTAAGACACTTTTTTTAAAGGGGGGGGGGGGGGCGTTTTCAAAAAAAAATCACCGGAAGTGATAGAGCTAGTTTTTTTCCGTCGGAGACACGCTGATTTTCTAATTTTTCTGTTCCATTATGGTGTCATAGTTTACCTTTCTTGTTGGTCGACGCACAGAAATACCGGAAGTAGTTTTTGGAGATATTTTTGAGGGGGATTTTTTGGGGGGAGTGGGGATTTTCTCTGTTTTTTGTCAAATTTTCCGGGGAAGATTTTCAAAGGGGGGGGGGGGGGGATCGCCACCGTCGCCCCCCCCCCCCCCCCCCCCCCCCCCCCCCATCTGACGGGCCTGGTGACCACTCGCTCCAAATTCATCATGCCACATGTCGTTACTGTGTAAATCCTATTATAAAGGGGGTCAGCTTTACAAAGCCTATCACATTTGGGCTTATTTTTCAGTCTATTACTTTCATTTTTTCGAAAGACGCAATAGATTAAATACGCTTGATACAAACAATTGCATGGCTTAATTCACACATCAAAGTCAAAAGCCAATGGGTAGTTTCAATCTGTGCACAATTTTTTTAATTCACCCTGTATTAAATCATGCACCTCAACTCACAGCTGGGTGGATAGTTTTTGTGAGATTTTGGCCCATCAGTATGGTCCAGGACCATATGGCTAGTAGGATATCCAGTTTGGAGTTCCATACTAGCGAGTGGATGAGGTAGGCACAGAAACCAAGGCAAAGTGTATTCTGAATTTGTTTATCATTTTATTCGGCCAAGAAGAAAAAAATCTGTCTCACATACCCCAAGCGCATTAGTATGTGGAGTCACTTTTGCCGCATAACCCTACGCGATGAGCCCAATTTTAGGGGTTATGGTATTTTTATTTGTCTGGGGACAAAAACATTGGCTTTGAAAAAGGAGAGGAAAAAAGTGGGCCAAAAACACAATCAAAAAAAAAAAATCTGCATTTAGCATAGCTATTTTTCCTATTAAGTTTTTTTGCATATAGCGTAGCATTTTCCCAAATGTATGTGAGACACCATTTTTTTGCCTACAAGATCGCACACATCCCTGCCCAGTCTAAACAGAGAGAATACCATATGTGACGTGATCTAGCAAAACGAGTCACATGTTGGCAGTTTTCAATTTTGATATAATTTTGTCCATCATTTAAAAGCAGATGAAAAATGCTACAGTGTGGTCCAAACCCATTCAAGTTACAAACAATTTATCAACTACGAAAATAATGGAAATGTAACCATATGTCACTTCTTTTTACCTATAACTCAAAATTGATATACCCCCGACATACAACTCATTCCACTGGATCGCGTCACATATAGTCAATGAAATCAGATGAGTAACAAGTGCTATGTATGGTATTGTTAGTTTTATTCATTAATAAAGAGAAAATATTACATAGAAAAACAAATGCATGTTACGGAGTCTACTTTTTCTGATCTGCCATGTTAATTGTGAATGAATTAATGTTATAGCATGGCAGGTAATAGAGGAGGAGCTGACTCGCAGATTAGCCCTATTTCTAATCCTATTCCCTTCTTTCATGATCAATAATCACCCTATTGTATATCGTAATAATAATAATCCTTGAATCAGCCTTTCAAGACATCTGTATAGCCGCGACCAACCTCCACACTCGAGTGGTTTTGATGTCCCGTGTACGTATCACACTAAAACTGTTTCTAGATTTTATATGTTAATTTTTATCACGCATGCGTACGAGTGGCATAACGTCTATTTTCTTAATTAAGATAATGGATGTTTGGTCCCTCGTAAGCATGCGTGATAATATTTTACACCACCGAAAGAGATCTCAGGGAAACGAACATTTCAGCAAAACATCTACCGAAATCGGCGGTATATTCGGAAAGTTACGAATTAGTGAATAGGCTACGTCATTCTGTTTAGGGAAATTTGATTCACAAACTGTGAATTATTAAGAAATGAGTCCGACAATTTTGTCATTTTCACGTATTTCCTGCAATTTCCTGTAATTCAGACACAGTTCAAAATAAACTTACTCGTATATCGTACCGATTTATGATGATATGATCGTGACCGAAGTTGACCGAAAAATGTAATATTGAATCAAATATTGCTACATTTCTGATGCATACAGCAGAATTGAGGCAGACTACTGAACTTTGTTCACCAAAACTATAAGAAGATAAAAATCCCATCCCATTGTATCCATGCGAGTCTACATCACTTTCAAAAATCCCGCGTCAATTCAAAGAATAGACTGAATGGATTGTATGAATGCTGTGAATGACGACGCGTGGTTGATTCCTTTCTGTAAAGCCGACCGAATCCCGTGCAAGGCCTCTATAGACATGATAAACAAGTGACATCAAAACCACTCGAGCATGGAGGTCGATCGCGGCTAAACAATAGTCTTTAGAGGCCACTTCAAGGAGGGTTTTTATTACGACGTTAATAAGTGAATTACGCCTAAGCCTAGCAATGAATAGGCGGCTACAAACATATCTCGTTTGAGTAGTGTCGCGATTGACCTCCTCCTCTATTACCTGCCATGGTCAAGGAGTATATATAATAGGAGGGGACACTTAGCTCATTTGCATATTTGCTCATTAATATGATTAACCCCGTGAACCCAGTCAAAGGTCGCCTCGAAGAGTCGAGGGGACCTTTCTATTGTTCTCTAACGACAGCGTTGGGACAGCGCATGAAGTTTCTTGTACAGAGTTGGCGATGAGCGATTGAGAAGTATAACAAAAGCATACATAAACAGATCGTAACATGAATAATGCAATGCAACAGGTCACACAACGTTCAGTCGAGCGACCGTATAAACAGTATACAAGATGCCATTTATTGTGTTCGAAATGTCAACGTTTTTACCATTCTTTCCAAAATAAGGAGTATAATCACATAACAAACACATTTTGTGCGAGAGTAACATATAAATATGGTTTAAAATGTCCAAAATGGCACGATAAAAATCCGTTCGTTATAAATAAAAGAATCAATGGTTAAATAATAAAACTGACACAATTACACTCGTCGATCTCTGTGGCGTGCATACGTTGGCCATATCGTTTGCAATCGGCAATCACGGGTTCGAATCTCCGTGTATTCGTTGTTGTTTTCTATTTTTTTGTTTAAAAAAACAACAAAAAACTTGATTGTGGATGTATGTAACATCATTTTTATGTCAATTTTTGTAATTTATAAAGGCCGCCAATGCTTTATAGTTTTTTTCTATTCTTTTTTTAATCTATTTTTCTATCTATCATTTATCTCTCTGGATTTATTTAACTTTATATTAAATCTAAACAAATTAAAATGCGTAAAACAATATATTATTGCTCGATAAATAAGTGATTAAAGTTAAGTTCACTTTGATAATGATAGCAACACTTGTTGTAAAACCAGTTTACCAGTGTGCCCAACCATTTCTCCTTTGCACACTTTGTTTAAAATACATTCAGAGATGTCATTTTTATAGCTTGTTATAGCTAGGCTAATATACAACTGTAAGCTATTTGGATACACAAAGCAAACACATTTCCAAAACAGGCCATAGCCAATCGTACAACATGAGAAAGGAGACCGTTTATACCAATGTTAAATCTACCATGATTAGCATTTTTTTTAAATCTGTACAACCGATGAATTTCTAGAAAATCTTTAGTACAACTTCATTTCAAGAAAGTTAGTTCTTGTACCAAATTTAGCTAGCTTTAATAAACGAATTGGGAGACGCAATATTCATGTCGAAATATATGTGGAAAGGCAATCAGACAACTATTGATAGACGCGATCAAGTCTTGTACCTTTGAAGGGTGATTACGGGCACGTATGAGTAAAGTGGATTCCCTCTATAATGAACCAACATTTTAATTTCAGTGCCAAAGATCTTGAAAAAGGTTACAGGGGACATTCTCGCTTCGACGATGCTCCTATGCGTAGGTCAACTGAAAGCCCGGTCCGATGGTAGACTCCGAATCTCCAGAATCTTAAGAGATATGTACACATTTTCTCATAATACTTTATGCTGCTACGCTTCCAATCATTAGATGGTTATAGCATATGCACGGCGCAAAGTGCACGGTGTCTCATTTAGGCCCACAGGCCGGGCGGGCTAGAGAAGTGCTCAGAACCGGGACTATTAACAATACACTTAATTTAAAAAAATTAAACACCGGATTCTACTGTCGCTCTGTTACGGTCGTATAGTCGGCCCCCGGATTCCACCGTCACTTTGTTGCAAGTAAGTGTAGGCCCTATATTCGCCACAACATGTGGGCACTACCGTATAGTTTTATTGACTCGTACATCATGCCTTTCGTCGGTATACAACTCGGACTTTTTACTGTCTGATAAGTCCACCCCCTCCCCCTCCCTATGGCCCTGTTTAAAGCTGGCTACGCCACTGATTCGCGCATGTTGGATGTGCCGGCCCGCCGCGCGCCAGTGGTCCGCATTGCGGCGCGTTATTGGTCACTCTCGATCATAGTTCGGCGTGGCCCTCGCTACACGGCTCGATTCTCATGGCGGCATTATTATCACATCAAACCACTTCTGGATGTTATCATCAATCAATGCATTGTCGGCTGCTTTAGTCAAAATTAAATATTATATACCAAGGGATATACAACTGTCACTGGATATACCCACTTTGCCTATCTGTGATATACCATTGAACCGTCAACGCCTGAATCTTTTCCGTGAACTTTTCCTGATTGGGCTTTTCCACCCCAAACTGGCCGGAGCCCGGGGGTTAGATTTACGGTTGATTAGCGCATTACAAGAAGTTGTGTCACTTGCCATGCAGCACATACTCATTAGGCATTTGTCCAAAATTTTAGTGGACAAATCCAAAGCGATCGGACGCATGCGTAGAAAAAAATGTTGTCCCCTTGACTCTCCAGAGGGCCTTTTCGATATTTAGACGATGGTGGACATACGGGTTCGTGTGACGAATATTCTAGGTGAAATTCGATGTGGGAACGCTCGGACTGTAGGGAACGATGATATTTCTGACTTCAACAGCGCCAGGGCATCGTTCGGGGACCGTTTGATTATCACTCAGGTCGTGTCAGTATGAAATTAGGTAAAACACTCCGACATAACATTGAAATCAACGGAGATTCACAGATTACGGCCGTTCGTGTCCACTATGGTCTGGTACTTTTCATTTTCGACTTCACAAATGACGTATATTCATTGATATGATTATTCATTGTATATTCATGACCGTCTATGCTTTCGGCGATTCGAACAATACAGTGTCAGGCGCCTGCCATGGTTATAGTCATACAGCACCGAGTGCTATGTGCTACCTACAGTATATAGCAAGTAAACTTTATCATATTGAACCATGAAATACCATCTTAGATAGCAAGTGAATTTTATTATAGTAAACCATGATATGCTATCTTCAGTAGATCAAGTCAAGTGCCTGGAGCACACATGTCTTAAAGGGTATTGAGAGATACGTATGAGAGTGCGCCCTCAATTATCCTGGAAATCAGGGGTTTTTTTGCATCAAAGTAATACTTAGGCATATACTATACTAACTACCATCTGAAACAGTTTACCAACATTCACCGTTATCATATAAAATTTCATGATTTTCTTAGTTTCGATATGATGATATCGAATCTAGGTGCTGAATTTGGAAGTTATGCTATCGTTTTAATCACAGACTTTCGCGGCAAATCTCAACCCGAAAGTACCGTTATTTGATTATTTGGCATAAGGCGATGTCGGAATTGTATGACACTTTGGATTTGGGCTATGTTGATGATTATCTTTACGTTATTTGCTCATTTAGTATATCGATACATCTCTCAAGTGCAATTTTGGGGATTTTCAGTTTTTTTACGTACTATGATAGAATGTAATATTCTCTAGTGAACACATCAGCTAAGTGATTATAACACATTTTAGTGGTTAAAATGGCTTGAACACTATCTGCAAATTTCCATGTCAACAAATTGTTTGGAGCACAGATGTTTTAAGTGAATCATGAAAAACACTTGGTGCATGCTATAAGTACCATACTTAACACATGTGTGCACCAAAGATTATACAATTAAGACTACTAATGCAGCAAGAGATTAAAGGTCATTGTTGGACTTCTCTATCAGGTATGTACAACTAATTGAGACAGCTTATGACAACTTATAGTATCTGGGGTATCCACAGTGTTCCTCATTGATCCTAAGTACGTTTTTGGCTAAAATAATAGGATTTTCTTCAAAGTGTTGATGTAAAATTATATCCGCATAAAACACTATCAATATCCAGTTGTTGTCGTCAAAAAAACAAATGTAATGTGTGCAAACCTGATTTGTCTTAGCCAAAGTTTTCAAAACTCCAAAAATGCACTTAAGACATCTGTGCCCCAAGCACTCAAAGTGAACTTTATCATGGTAAACAATCAAATGCTATCTTCAGTAGATAGCAAGTGAACTTTATCATAGTGAACCATCATCAACTTTATCATAAACCATCAAATGCCATCTTCAGTAGATAGAACGTTAACTTTATCTTAGTAAACCACACAGACCTCCCCTCAAATAAACAGGGTATACCAGAATGATTTCTACTGTGTTCAATCATAAAATATAACAACATAAGTATATATCTCAATTTAATACCTGAAATACACCGGTGAACATGAGTCGCATCAAGGGTTGAGCGCCAGAAGGCCGTAACTCAACTTTTGGGCAAATTCATATTTTGGTACAAAAATAATCGATAACCTAAATTTTCAGAACCATAAAGAGATAACTCATAAACACTATGAATTTGACTAAAATTAGAGTTATAAGTTTGGTGTTATAGTGTATTGTAATGAGTCCCAAATTTTTGATTAGATCGAGTCAATTATCTCAAAATAGCATTTCTTGAGTTACGGCCTTCTGGCGCTCAACCCTCGACATGACCCTTTTTTAATTTCATCAAGATATCTCTTTTTGTTAAGGTGTTGTATCACATTGTTGAAAAGTGATGAAAACGGGATATTTTTCAATTTCAGCACATTTCAAATTAACTTTACACCACCGATAAAACTATGTCCAAAAAAGATTGTATTATTAAGGAGGTGTCCCGCAAGCACAACCTTGTGCATTATATGGTTGGAAAATAATTGTCGAGCCCAAATCGCATAGTTATATATACCAACACATCATACTAATTATAAAAACGAATAAAAACTGCCATCACTTAAAGGTATATTATGTGATCTTTCCAGGGAACGCCCTCAACATCGAAAAAAATTGAAAGCAGATTTTCTTGCAGATTTACATTTCTGATCATAAATCATGCATACATTCCAAGTTACAGGGTGATACGATTCTTAATTACTTCAAAATCATGGTTTTAGAGTGAAAATAAACTGTCGGAATCCCGACAGTTTATATTTTTCAGTCTAAATTCCCTCTAAAACCATGATTTTGAGGTAATTAGGAATCGTATCGCTCTGTAACTTGGAATGTATGTATGATTTATGATCGGAAATGTAAATCTGCAAGAAAATCTACTTTCTAAAAAAAATCATGAATAGAGGGCGCTCTCTGGAAAAGATCACATAATATGCCTTTAACATGATGCGACATTTAAAATTTGTGGCGATAGAAAGCCCCAGTGTCGATGACGTCATGATTATTGGTGCTTACATTTGCGCAGGTACATTGTATAACTATGACTTAATCGACACATGGGACTTTCGATCGCCGCGAATTTTAAAATTGCAAGTTGAAAGATGGCACTGTGTATTTGTTGTTGTGATAAGTATGATGATTTGTTCTATATAATTACGCAACGTGTGCTCGATAATTATAATGCATTAATACATATAATGCACAATGTTGTGCTTGCGGGACACCTCCTTCAAATATTACTTCACAAACTTAGCAAATAATGGACATCAAGCAACTTTTGCTGAACATGGTACTGTAAAACACTATACTTTATTTCACAAATTTAAAATCACTGCTATTTTAGCGGGCATTTAAAATCGCCAAACTAGAAGTTTTACTGATACTTTCAATGCAAAACTTTCACAGTTTTGTAGGTATTTAATTTCACGAATCCACATACCTTCACAAAATTAAATCACTCATGAAATTAAGTGGTTTTACAGTAAAGACATTCAAATGAGATAATTCCAATAAAGTTTCAATTTACCTTTTTTTATAACATACAGGGTGTCCCAGAATGATTTATACCAGGTTTGAAAAAATAATAAAAATATAAAAACAAGTCTAATGCCTGCAGCTGCAATCTAATGGGGAACATGTTTTCTACTTAGTCAGTTAATTTCATCAAAATATCTCTTTACATTCAAATATAGCATTACATTATTGAACATCAGTGAAAACCTGTTTTCTATTTTCAGCGTATTTCAATTGGTAATACTCGCGCCCTAACTTTACAACTTCAGCTTGAGCCTTTCTATGCGGCAGGCGTCTGCAGACGACATGCTAAAATTTCACAAAATGTTTCAAAAGTGTAAAAGTAATTACATTTCATTACCATGTTTGGAATCACCATGAAAAATGCATAAAAATAAGTATAAACATGCCTAATATTGGTTCAGTATTTAATGAAATAAGACTGAAATCTTGAAAAGGTTTCTGAAAAATCTGATTTTATATGGTCAAACTAATATAACTAACTGTTAAGAAGGTATGATATAAACCACTCAAGCAAAACAATTTCCTCTTACCATTCCAATATTGCTTCATAAAACTATTGAAACGGTATCTATTAATTTTGCAGTGGAAATCAAGAGATTTGTGCAAAAACATGGTCAACAATTTTTTAAGTTTCAATTTTTTGGTCAAACTGTGAATTTACCTCTTTTACAAACAAAATCCACATTTCTGTCTGATTTTCAAAATTTAAAATTCCGAATATACTATGTACATATTGGAATCATAAGCACTTTGACCATAAACAGTGGTATTCATAGCTAAATAAATACACCTCTCCCTGTAGTAATTTTTGTTAGGCGATGAAAAAAACCCACTGTTTTACGGGCGGCCGGACCTGTCAAGTAGGGTCAGTGTGTCAGGCATTTGTTTTTTCCCTAAATTCTCTTAACCTAAAATGTCACCAAAATCTGCAAAAATCAGGCCAAAAACATCTGATTTTACATGATTTGAGACGAATGTATCTATAAAAAAAAATAATCCAAAAATGGCAAAAAGTGGGTTGGTCGGGCCCATAAAACAGGGTGTGGTTTTTTGTCGCCTAACAGTGGTATTCATAGCTCCGGTATAAATCGTTCTGGGACTCCCTGTAGTCTGTGATTTTTGTAATCCAAAATTGCTAAGGCCAAACAAAGAAGATAGTCTGTCTCAGAAACATTTTGCAAATAAGCTAAGTGTTGTGCGATTTTATATTTTTTATTATTTTTTAGAAAATAGGCTATGCGGTATTTTTTTTGTTGTTGTCGCTAATCCAAGCTTCAGAGAACTGTTTTTAAACTTTAAAATAAAAATAAATAAAAATAAAAATAAAAATAAAAATAAAAAATAAAAAATAGTATTTTATTTTTGTAGCTCATTTCACATACCAATGCGGGCGGGCTTCTGAGACAGGCTATCTTCTTTGTTTGGCCTAATAAAGCTATCAATATCTGTACATGTTAGAATCAACGGTCATAATGCAATTTATTGATATAATATATATATATATATATCATTCTGGGTCACCCTGTATAATTTATCTATAGTGCTATCATCAAGTGATAGCCATTAGACTTCATCATTTCAACATATTATGTGCTATCTTCAGTAGATAGCAGTTTGCAAATTATACACATCTCATCAAAGAGTACATCGTTGTCGACTTTCAAAAAACTTGAGTTTTAACAATATTGGACATAATATGAAACAAGCTTTGTAATGATAAGAGTTTTTGAAAATTGAAGAAGTACTTCCGAAAATAATATGAGGACAAAAAGTTCCTTTAATTTTCTTTATATTTTTAAAGTTATTTTGATATAGGGCGAGTCAAAAAACCTGAACTCAAAGTAAAATAAATATCAGAATATGAAGGAAACAACTGCTTGAATCAATAACTGCATTTATGAACTGTTATAAACAAAGAGAATCACAACATTGCATGGTACCGTTATCCATTTATGACTATTTTGGTAAAGTTACTGCATTTTTGAAACCGAACAAATATTGAGTATTATACTTTAAAATTGAATATTGAGTAGTATGTTTTTAAAATGTACACTTTTATCTAATAGGCATAAAACATGTTTTCATCAACCAATCTTAACTAAGTAGTTTTCTTTTACTCACCCTGTATATCTCAAAACAAGCTTGGCCAACAAGATGAACCTTGTGATATACGTCACAAACTAACTTTATCACAATATGTGAAGTGATCAAGCGAAATGAGTCACATGTCTGCGGTTTTCAGTTTTGACATTTGTCCATCATTTATTTACAGGCAGGTGAAAAATGCTATAGTAGGTTCCAAACTCTAGTTAAGTCTAATTTTAAGTTACAAACAATTTACCAACTGAGAAAACAAAGTGAAACATAAAAATCTGTCACTTCTTTCTACCTATAACTTGAAATAAATATTCCCGACATACGACTCATTCCGCTGGATCGCGTCACATATTATAATACACATTTTTCAATTCACTTCAATTTATTCCGCAAAATCAATATAAACAAATAATAATACAATAATATGAAGTAGAGGCTAGGAGCACCAGTGGAAACCCTGATAGACGGGCTTATATAATGGGTATAGAGTGGTATAAAAATCTTAGAGCTGCATAAAAAAGGCATTTTGAGGTAGATTATGAAATATAATACCTTTGGATATACACCCAAATATGGGGTGGGACGATAATAATATAATAATCAAATCAGCAATTTTGAAATATAAAACAGTACAAAAACCTTGAATGTGGGTAGGGTTAAATTTCAAACATCCACATCCACACGCACACTTGTCAATACTGATTGGACCCATACAGCCATTAAGTAATAACACATTTATACTATAGTTTGATCAGTTCCAAATTGGCGAAGACTTTTTACAGCAGAGAATAAATACAAAAGAGCGCGGGGGCGCTGAATCGCTGATGGCAACAATCGCACTGTGCATCATATGAGTAATGCGTGCGTGTGACCAACAAACCGTGTGCATATGGCCATAGTTATGCGCTTACGCTTGAATTACTTTTGCGCGCGGAGAAATAAAAACCAAATATTTCTCACCATTTTGGAACTGATCAAACTATACCTAACATCTACACACACATAGATTGTTGCTATATAGATGAGGTGACCGTTGTTTACATCAGTAGTGTTTACAAATTGATTAGCGCCTGGTCTAAAGACTTGCTAGAGGTACTAGTCCATGACTACTGCATACATACTATTCGAAAGCAAAACACACATCACTGAGCGCCAATTTTAAAAGCACAATGCCCTTATATGGTGCGCACGCAAACCGCCGGGCAACCAGATTTAGTACCTGGTCTCTCATTGTGCTTTAGGGATGCATACCATGACTACTGCACTATTACACCATAAGCATGGTAAGTAATGATCAATCAAGTGTGAATTAAAGCACATTCCCTGTAGGTGCGCACGCAAACCGCCGGGCACTACACGTTTTTGCCCTGATTCTGGTCTCCAGTTTGTCTCGGTTTTCATATACATATGCACACAATCATGGCTTTATAGCGCTTTTATTGTTGGGGCTTTTAGGTTCTAGTTTACATCAATGAAACAATTAATAATCAGTGTTCCTTTTTCGTAGTTCTAAATTTAAAAGCTCAACAAATGCATCGTGTGAAAAAAAGCTTTAGTTGGCTGACGTTCACGCAATGCATTGTGGGAAGACCTTAAATCTTCTTTGGATTAAACCATGACTTTTTCAATTGAGATATGTGACGTGATCAAGCAAAATGGGTCACATGTGTGTGGGCAGTTTTGAATTTTGATATTCAGCGTGTTTTAACTGAAGAAAAAAAGCAGGCATATGACTGCTAACGGATTAAAATCTGTTGTCTTTTAATCCGTTAGCAGTCATATGCCTGCTTTTTTTCTTCAGTAAAAACACGCTGATAGTCAATTCTTTAAAAGCAGGTGAAAAATGCTAAAGCATGGATGCTAAGGCCAAACAAAGAAGAAAGTCTGTCTCAGAAACATTGTTTATTTTAAATTTTTTTAGAAAATAGGCTATGAGGTATGCAATTTTTATATATTTTTTGTTGTTGCTTATCCAAGCATACAGAGAACTTTTTTTTTTTAAAAGTTTAAAAAAAAGTTCTCTGTAAGCTAAAAATAATCCAAATCCAAAATCACATGCGGGCGGGCTTCTGAGACAGAGTCCCTTCTTCTTTGTTTGGCCTAAAGCACGGTCCAAACCCACTGAAATCGAACTGCTAGTTTTAAGTTACAAACAATTAGGCCTAACTGAAAAACAAACGGTAAAATATAAGACTAATTTGTCACTTCTTTTTACCCATGACTCATTCCGCTTGATCTGTATCACATATGTTCTTTTTATTTATTTTTCTTCATTTTAAACATGTTATGAACATTATTGAATTTAAAAAAAAATATTGGCAATTTTTTTAATTTCTTAAAAAACAGTTTTAAAATTTATCAACAAATCTTTTGAAAAATGTTTGAACATACTTAGAAAATGTCTACAAACATTAATTTGATATCACTCTCAACTCCCCCCCCCCCCCCCCTCCCCTAGATATTTTTAAAAACAAAGCCTTATGGGACAGTACTTCAAAAATCCGTCCGTCCGTAGAACAGCATTGCGCTTTTCTCTCTTTTTTTTAGTCTATATCAATTTATCAATGACTTGTCCAAACGTATACGTTTTAAAACTATTTGAACCTTTAGATGCTTGAGCTTTGTGTGAGTTGACAGTTCATCATTCGACACAAAAGATTTCTTGCAGCGTGCACATGAGTGATTCTGAAAAACTGATGTTTTCTGTTCCCCTTCCTCTGACTCCTCGCTTTTCACCGTTTCCTTTCCCCATTCCCCATTTCCTTCTTCCCCCTCCTGCTGCTCCTGCTGCTGTTCCGTCTTGATCTCCGTTTCCCCCATTTCTCCATTTCCTTCTTCCCCCTCTTGTTGCTGTTCCGTCTTGATCTCCGTTGCCCCCCTTTCTCCTACTGCTTCCTCCCCATCCTGCTGCTGTTCCATCTTGACCTCCATTGCCCCCATTTCTCCATTTCCTTCTTCCCCCTCTTGTTGCTGTTCCGTCTTGATCTCCGTTGCCCCCCTTTCTCCATTTTCTTCTTCCCCCTCCTGTTGCTGTTCCGTCTTGATCGCCGTTGACTTGGTATTTTCTATTTGGTTTGTCAATGGCAGTTGTGAGTATTTCTCTTCCACATGATCCTGCAATTCGGGAACAGAGACGAAGGTTGCTACACACTGAGTGCAATTATGATGACCAGCCAGGTGAACAACATGCAGGTCATCGCCTACATGTGTCTTCATATGATCAGACAGTTCAGGATCAGAGACGAAGGTCGCTACATACTGAGTACATCTATGGTGACCAGCAAGGTGAACCTCGTGCAGGTCATCGACTACATGTGTCTTCACATGAGTTGACAGTTCATCATTCGACGCAAAAGATTTCTTGCACCATGCACATGTGTGTAATGCATTGGTATTTTTTATTTGGTTTGTCAATAATGGCAGTTGTGAGTGTTTCTCTACCATATGATCCTGCAGTTCGGGAACAGAGACGAAGGTTGCTACACACCGAGTGCAACTATGGTGACCAGCCAGGTGAACAACATGCATGGTATAGGCTACATGTGTCTTCACATGAGTTGATAGTTCATCATTCGACGCAAAAGATTTCTTGCACTGTGCACATGTGTGTAATGACATACGCTTTAGGAATAATGAGTGATTCTGAAAAACTGATGTTTTCTGTTCACCCTCTTCTGACTCCTCGTTTTTCCCCATTTCCTTTCCCCTTTCTCCCTCTTCTTCTTCCCCCTCTTGTTGCTGATCCATCTTGTCCTCCCTTGCCCCCAGTGTGGTCTCCTTCTTGTAGAACGTCAATGCTGCATCAGTTATCTTGTGCGCCTCCCTCAAGTGATAATAAATGTCATCGGTAGACTTAAAGTTCGTCCTACATCTATTACACTGATAATATTCCAGTTTGACATCCGGGTACATCTTGAGGAACTCGCGGGAAAGGGTCCTCCTCCTTGCGAATGGGCACCTACAAACCTTACATTTGTATACATCATCCTCATACAAGGATTTATTGAAACGGTTATTCAGTTTACAAAGATGATACCGTGATTTACGACGTGTAAATGCATGTGGGCACTTACACGTCGTGCACTCTTGTACCTTATTGTCCATCTTCACGGTTTTGTCCTTTTTTTTCGCGGTTTTGTCCATTTTTTTCGCGGTTTTGTCCTTTTTTTTCACGGTTTTGTCCGTAACTCCATGTGCCTGCATATGACCAGAGAGTTCAGCATTGGCAACAAATGACTTTTCAGCAACTCCACGTGTCTTTGAATGATCAGAGAGTTCAGCATTTGGCGGCGTTGAGTGCTTCTGTTCGATATGCTCAGACAGTTCAGGAACAGAGACGAAGGTCGCTACACACTGAGTACACCTATGGCGACCAGAGTGTTCAGCACTTGGCAGCCAAAGCTTGTAGTCAAAGGAATTTCCAGCAACTGCATCTGTTGTCATATGATCAAAGAGTTCAGCGTTGGAGACAGATGACTTTTCAGTAACTCCATGTGTCTTTAAATGATCAGAGAGTTCAGCACTGGAGAACAAGGACTTTTCATTAACTCCATGTGCCTGCATATGGCCAGAGAGTTCAGCATTGGCAACAAAGGACTCTTCTTTAAGTCCATGTGTCTTCGATTGATCAGAGAGCTCAGCATTTGGCGGCGCTGAGTGCTTCTCTTCTATATGATCAGACAGTTCAGGAACAGAGACGAAGGTCGCTACACACTGAGTACACCTATGGCGACCAGCTAGGTTAACCTCATGCAAGTCATCAGCTACATGTGTCACCATCTGATCAGAGAGTTCAGCATTTTCTATTTTTATCGTTTTCATTTCACCATCTTCCGTCTTCTCGCTTTTCGCAATTCCCCTTTCCCTTTCTCCGTCTCCTTTGTCCGTTTCTTCTTCCCTCTTCTGCTGCTGTTTTGTCTCCTTGTTTAATGTCAACGCTGCATCTGTCATCTTGTGCGCCTCCTTCAAGTGACTATGCAGGTAACCGATAGAATTGAAATTGGCCATGCATCTATTACATTGATATGGTTCCATGTAAAAATACGGGTACATCTTGACGAACCTGGAAGATAGCTCCCTTCCGATTGGACACCTGCAAACCTTACATTTGTATGCATCATTATACAAGTGTTTTACTTGAGTGGCATTAGCAGTCAGTTGGCAAAGTTGCTTCCCCGATGTTTCCGCCATGATGTTTCCATGTGGACACCTACATGCCGTACACTCTTGTACCTCAGACGTACATGTAGTAAGCATATTGTCCTTTTCCACCTCAGTGCCTTTTTTTGTGGTTTTGTCCATGTTGGGGTCATTATCCACAGCTGCAAGGTTGTTCAAATGATCAGAATGTTGAGCATTGGGGACAATGGACTTTGCTGTATCTCCATCAGTATCCATACACTCAGAAAGACAGATGTGTTTCCCAGATGTACTGGCATACGAGCGCCTACACGCTGTACACTCTCGAACCTCAAACATGTCCACATTGTTCACATTGTTGTTAATTATTGTGGTTTTGTCCATTTTGGCAACATCGTCTGTTTGAGCATCATCGTTAATGTTGGCATCATTATCAGTTATTGCAGTCTCATCCGTTTTGGCAGTGTTATTCATTGTCGCATCATCATCCATATTCGTCTCGTAGTCCCTGTTTGAAGTTTCATCTATTGTGGTGTTGCTGTCTGTTCTTGCAACACAGATCGTTTTTAAATTATCACCCATTTTCGAGTCATCATCTATTTTCCAGTCGTCCTCCATTTTCAAGTCATCCTCCATTGTCGCATCATCATCCATATTCATCTCGTAGTCCCTGTTTGAAGTTTCATCCATTTCGGTGTTGCCGTCTGTTCTTGCATCACCTATCGTTTTTAAATTATCACCCATTTTCAAGTCATCTATTTTCCAGTCGTCATCGGTTTTCGAGTCATCCTCCGTTTTCGAGTCATCCTCCGTTTTCGAGTCATCCTCCATATTCGAGTCATCATCCATCTTCACTTGTTTACCCTTCCTGTTACAAGCTAAGCACATTTTCGGAGTACATCCCGATGATCCTAACCAACCAATGAAGGGTCTTTTACACATTACACACCTGTGTACACCGTACTTCTGAACACTATCTGTCGTTCTCCATTTTAGTTCTGATGTTGTCGTGAAATCTGGGTGCATCTGACTGTAATGTTTAGACAGCCCGCTTTTTTTATAATATGGGCACTTGCACACAATACACATGTACACATCGGATATCCGAATGGCACTTGCCTTAATAGACAGTGTATCTGTATCTTTTGTTTCGATACTTTGGTTGCTATGACAAAGATGTGTGGATAGTTTTGTCATGTTAGGAAATCGCCTTTTACAGATCCAACAGTAATATTGCGAAGAAAAACTGTCATTTTCCTTGGCACAATAATTTGGTTCAATATAATTTCCATGATTTCCATTCGTCATAACCTGATGGGAATCTCTGAAATGTTGGTATAACGTTTCCTTGGAAACGAAGAATTTATCCCCACAAAAAATACAGCCATGTTTGCCACTGTGATTTATGCTTAAATGAACTTGCCATTCGGCCAGGCTGGAGAAAATGTTACGATCATGACATTGGAAACATTGATATTTGGTCTCTTTGGTTTGATTTGTCTTTGGCAGCGCCGAGTGCTCCTCGTCTATATGATCAGACAGTTCAGGAACAGAGACGAAGGTCGCTTCACACTGAGTACATGTGTAGGGACCAACTAGGTTAACCTCCTGCAAGTCATCAGCCACATGTGTCTTCATCTGATCAGAGAGTTCGGCATTTTCTATTTTTACTGTTTTCATGTCACCCTCTTCCGTCTCCTCGCTTTTCTCAATCCCCCTTCCACTTTCACCCTCTCCTTCTTCCGTTTCTTCCTCTCCCTCCCGCTGCTGTTCCGTCTTGTTCTCCCTCTCCTTCCGTTTTTTCTCCTGGTGAAAGTTTAACACTGCATTTGTCATGTTGTGCACACTCTTGCAGTGACGATACAGAAAATTGATAGAACTGAAAGTTCCCCTGCATCTATTACATTGAAAAGATTCCACTTTGACATCCAGGTACAGTTTGAGGAACTCAGAGGATAGTACCCTTCTTCTCCCGAATGGACACCTACAAACATTACATTTGTATACATCATCCTTATACAAGGGTGTGTGCTGACTGGAGTCAATATTCAGATTCAGTTGGCAAAAATGTTTCCCTGGCGCAATTCCATATGTAAGGTATACATTGTATGGGCACTTACACGCAGAACACACTTGTACCTTACCAATAAGAGTAGTGTCAATGTTGGCATCCGTTGTTGTAGTTGTATCCGTTTTGGCAGTGTTGCTCATTTTCGCATCATCACCCGTTTTCTTCTCATAGTCTGTCGTTTCGGCGTTGCTGTCTGTTTTTGCATCATCTGACGTTTTCGCAACATCATCCATTTTTAAGTCATCATCCATCTTCACTTGTTCCCCTTTCCCTTTACACGTAGAGCACATTTCCGGAGTACCTGTACACACTGTTGATCCTAACCAACTGACAAACGGTTCTTTACATACGACACACCTGTGTACACCGTAATTCTGAACATTATCTTCCATTTTCCATTCGAGTTCTGATGATATTGTGAAATCTGGGTGCATCTGACTGTAATGCTTAGACAGCCCCCACTTATTATAGTATGGGCACTTGCACACAATACACATGTACACATTGGATGCCCGCACGGCATTTTGTGTGTCGGCATCTTTTGTTTCGATACTCGGGTTGTAATAACAGCGATGTTCAGATAACTCAGTCATGCTAAGAGATCGCCTCTTACAGGTCCAACAGTCATACTGTAAAGAAGAACTGTCATTTTCCTTGGCACTATAATTTGGCACTTTTATATCAATTTGTTTGGTATGGCAATCTTTGAAATGTTGATATAACTCCTCCTGTGAGTAAAATAATTTACACCCACAAAAAGAACAGCCGTGTTTGTTACTGTGCTTAGTGTTCACATGAACTTGCCATTCGACCAGGCTGGAAAAAATGTTATGATCCAGACATTGGAAGCATTGATAATTGGTATTTTCTATTTGGTTTGTCCATGGCAGTTGTGAGTGTTTCTCATCCATATGATCATGCAGTTCGGGAACAGAGAAGAAGGTTGCTACACACTGAGCGCATCTATGGTGACCAGCCAGGTTAATGACATGCATGTCATTGGCTACATGTGTCTTCATATGATCAGACAGTTCAGGAACAGAGACAAAGGTTGCTACACACTGAGTACATCTATGGAGACCAGCCAGGTTAACCTCATACATGTCATCAACTACATGTGTCTTCATATGATGAGACAGTTCGGGAACAGAGACGAAGGAGGCTACACACTGAGTGCATCTATGGAGACCAGCAAGGTGAACGACATGAACATCATCGGCTACATGTGTCTTCATATGAGCAGATAGTTCAGGAACAGAGATGAAGGTTGCTACACACTGAGTACATCTATGATGACCAGCCAGGTAAACCTCATGGGTGTCATCGGCTCCATGTGTTTTTATCTGATCAGAGAGTTCTGCATTTTCCATTTCTGTTGTTCTCTTCTCATCTTCTTCCAACTCCTTACTTTTCTCCAATATCTTTCCCCTCTCTTCCTTTTTTTCTTTTCTTTCTCTCCCCTCCCGCTTTCTTGCCCTTTTGATCTCCTTCTTTCTCCGTTTTTTCTCCTTCTTTCTTGATCTGTAGAATATCAACGCTGCACCTGTCATTCTATGCGCCTTTTTCAAATGACGATACAGGTAATCGATAGAATCGAAGTTGGTTCTGCATCTATTACATTGATAAGATTCCATTTTGACATCAGGGTACATCCGGGTTCTGAGAAACTCGGCGGGTAGCTCCTTCCTGTTTGCGAATGGACACCTACAAACCTCACACTTGTATATGTCATCCTGCAAGGGTGTGTCCTGATAGAGGTCCACATTAAATTGGCATAGATGTTTCCCTGGTGGACATGTACTTTCATCATATGGGCACTTACATGCCCTACATTCTTGTACTTCTATCGGACGCATATTGTCCTTTTCCGCCACAGTGTCCATCTCGGCAGTTTCGTCCATTTTGGGGTCACTGTCCATAGCTGCGGGGTTTTCCAACTGATCAGAAAGGTCAGCATCTGAAACAAATGACTTTTCAGTAGCTCCATGTGTCTTTGAATGATCTGAGATTTCAGCATTGGAGTCAAAGGACTTTTCAGCATCTGCATCTGTCTCCAGAAGATCGGAAATTTCCGTAACTCCATCTGTCTCCGTATGGTCAGAGAGTTCAGCGCTGGAGACAAATGACTTTTCAGCAACTCCACGTGTCTTTGAATGATTAGAGAGTTCAGCATTGGAGACATACAGCTTTTCAGGAACTCCATGTGTCTTTGCAAACTTTCTTACATTATAAACGTCATTGGGTTCTGCAAGCCTCTTCTTTGTGTGATTAGATGACTTAGTACAGTCATAGTAGTCAATTGGGTTAACATCAAACTTGCTGTTAGCCTCCGGATGCTTATTTGCCATATGAATAAACAAGTGATGAAGAGAGACAAAGGACTTTATACACTGAGTGCAGTTATAGATGTCACACATATTGCTATCATCACACACGCTGTTAGCTTCAGGGTGCTTATTCTTCACATGAGTAGAAAGATTATGAACAGAGATGACGGACTCTATACACTGAGTAGAGTTATAGGAATCACACTCGCTATCACCCTTGCTATCATCACATACGCTGTTCGGTTCAGGGTGCTTATTCTTCATATGATTAGTCATATCATCAACAGAGATGAAGGACTCTATACACTGAGTACAGTTATAGGAGTAACACTGGCTGTCACCTTTGCTATCATCACGCAAGCTGTTAGCTTCTGGGTGCTTATTCTTCATATGATTAGACATATCATCAACAGAGACGAAGGACTCTATACACTGAGTACAGTTAGAGGAGTCCCACTGGCTGTCACCTTTGCTATCATCACGCACGCTGTTCGCTTCTGAGTGCTTATTCTTTATGTGATTAGAAAGGTTATCAACAGAGACGAAGGATTTTAAACACAGAGCACAGTCATAGGAGTCAAATTGGCTGTCACCCTTGCTATCATCACACACATTGCTAGCTTCTGGGTGCTTATTCTTTATGTGATTAGAAAGGTTATCAACAGAGACAAAGGATTCTATACACTGAGTACAGTTATAGGAGTCACACTGGCCGTCACCCTTGCTACCATCACGCAAGCTGATAGCGTCAGGGTGCATATTCTTCATATGATTAGAAAGGTTATCAACAGAGACGAAGGATTCTATACACTGAGTACAGTTATAGGAGTCACACTGGCCGTCACCCTTGCTACCATCATGCAAGCTGATTGCGTCAGGGTGCATATTCTTCATATGATTAGAAAGGTTATCAACAGCATAGAAGGATTCTAAGCACTGAGCACAGTTATACATGTAGGAGTCAAATTGGCTATCATCCATTCTTTCATCACACATGCTGTCAGGTTCAGGGTGCTTATTCTTCATATGACTAGAAAGGGCACGAAAAGAGACGAAGAATTCTATACACTGAGTGCATCTAAACCTTATATAACTGTGCCAGGCATTGTGCTTAGATTTGACATGTGCTTGCAATTCCGGTAGGGTAAAACTTTGATCAGGACACTGATTGCATTTGTATTTGATCTTGTTGACGGGAATGTTTATTGTTGTCGACACAGAGTGCTTCTCCTTCATATGATTGGACAATTCAAGAACAGAGACGAAGGTGGCTACACACTGAGCGCACCTATGACGACCAGCAAGGTTAGGGTTATCTTGATGTATGTCTACAGCTCCATGTGATTTCATATGATCACCAAGTTCAGTATCGGAGACAATAGACTTTACAGGATTGCAAAGAGTCACACCACTTGTGGCGTCAGCCATAGAGTGCTTCTCCTTCATATGATTCCGAAGTTCAGGAATGGAGACAAAGGAGCCTATACAATGAGGGCACCTGTAGCTAATTTCTTTAACGGGGAAATGCATGCTTATTACCACCGGATGTTTCAGTTTTATATGTTCCCTGATTTCATCGATTGAGGCATATGATGCCACACACTGATTACAGCAATACAAGGTCTGGGTGAGATAGTGGAACGATCTCATATCAGGGTGGCTTGTTTCGATACCATTTTCCGTCGTATCCTGCTCCCTCTGGAGATATTCTTGGTTGAAACCCTGGCTATCTTTGCTGGTTTTGGTGAAAGTTTGACCTTTTTGATCAGATGGATAGTTTGGTTGGTAAACAGGGTGGCTTGTTTCGATACCACCATCTGTCATATCATGCTTCCCCGGAAAGTGTTCTTGATTGACACTCTGGTAATCTATGCTAGATTCGGTGAAAGTGTGGCCTCTTTGATCGGATGGATTGTTTGATTGGAAAGTAGGGTGGATTGTTTCCATACCATTATCCGTCATATCCTGCTCCCTCTGGGGGTTTTCTCGGTTGAAACCCTGGCTATCTTTGCTGTATTTGGTGATAGTTTGGTCTCTTTGATTGGACAATCTCCCAGTGCATCGTCTGGTGTGTCTTTTGAGGGAATCACAACTTGAAACAGACCTTAAGTGACCACATTGCGACGACCGACGGAATTTCGGCATCGTTTTACGTAAACCCTGTAGCTTAGTACATCTTTCGTATGAGTTTCTCCGTGCATGCCTCCTGGCGTGTCTCTTGTAAGAATCAAAATCGGCGAAGGACTTCATGCGTCTGCAGAACATGCATTGGTAAGACTGGTATGATGATTTTGTTTTGGGTTGACCTGCTAATAACGACCATGGTCCATTTGGGATGGATGGAGACGGCACTGTGGATACATGGTGAGTCTGTGTTATTGTAGCCGATGAGGGATGAAATGTTGTTCCTGTGAGAAAGCATAAACATCATCATAGTTAGTTGTAAGCATAGGCGGTGCAGGGGTACCCTTACTTATCATTAACGACCCCCAGACGAACGAGGGGGGCTCGAACCGCCATGTGCGTTCAAAATTCCAATGATCAATGTGTGTGTGTGTTGGGGGGAAGGGGGGGGGGGGGGGGGGGGGCATTCGCCCCTAACAAAATACAGGTGAAATGTTTTAACATCATACTGGACCCTTTTTAGTGTGGACAATTCCCATTTTTGCATGCTTTGAGCAAATTACTTTCAAGGAATGCATTCTATTGAGGATATTTTCCTTCAAGTATGAAAGATATGTTTTTTAGACGACAACATTGACCATAGTTAGTCAAGGATGACAACCTATAGGTAGGCAAACATGTCATTTCTACAAAAAAACCTATATTTTCACTTTTTTCCCCAAAAGTGAGATTTTTAAAATCATTATACCAAGAAAACTAACACATTGTATATCAAAATTCTGTGTTGTACTATGAAGAGGAAAATTTCGCGCAACATATATTTTCGTGCTTGAATGCGCTACAGCAAAAATAATAATACACAAATATATTTCTTTTGCGTATAGGTATGTGATGAAGGTATAAATCGCGATTTTAAAAACAATTCAAAATTTGCAAAGGGCAAAAAATTAATCACGCAAAAATTATCACTTTTACAGTACATCACGTCTTTCAATACTTCATAAAAATACATTTTTGCCCTCAAATGTATGTATCAATTAGAAAATAAAAATGTGTCAGTACAAGTTTTAGGCAACATGTTCAGCTACAATGTCTGGAGAAATTATTTAAAAAAATTACAAAATATCGAAATGATATAGTGCGATAAAGACTTTTTATTTCAACTTAAAATGGTATTCAAATTAATTGCGAATCTGAATTCTTTTTAAAAACCCAGCACAAACTGGCATATTCTATAGGTATAAACTCTGTTAAAGTCCCAAGTTGACTGGATTATCTAAGTTGAAATCGATGGTTGAGCGCCAGAAGGCCGTAACTCAATTTTTGGGGAAATTGATATTTTGGTACAAAAATAATCCATATAAGTTAACCTAGATTTTCAGAACCATAAAGAGATAACTCATAAACACTAATTTGACTAAAATTAGAGTTATAAGTTGGGTGCTACAGTGTATTGTAATGAGTCCCACATTTTTAAAAGTTGATTATCTCAAAATAGCATTGTTTGAGTTAAGGCCTTCTGGCACTCAACCCTCGAAATAGATATACTGTAAAAATGGAAATTTTCATGCTACATTTATTTTCCACTTTTACAGACCCGTATTATCCCTATAAAGCAGGGCTCTTAGCAAAGTCACTTTTGCTTATTAACCCTAACCCTACTAAACCACACGGCAACCGTGTGGCTGGCCTCTTTGTATAACCTGGCATAGAAGTTTTTCGGCGAAAAAATGGACCCAGGCTATATACTTGGCTAAGTATACTGAGCCAAGTAGCCTTGATTTTCGGGGTCACTTTTCTCCACGGAAAAAAATAATCTCGAATTAGGGTTATGTTACCTTTTTTAAAGTCATTTATCTTCTTTTTTTTAGCACAATTTTGTTTGAGTAATGTACACTTTCCATTCCCTGCATGCACACTGAGGACCAAACGGTATGAAATGTACACTTTCCACCTTGCGTGCACACTGAGGACAAAAATTGTTTGATTTTTATTTTAAATTATTATTATAATAATTTAAAATAAAAATCAAACAATTTATATTGAGCTACAGTGAATAAAAAGATGGGCGCTTATTAGGTGTACATTTTGGTAGTCACTGGGAAAAAGAGGGGTGGGCACTTATAAGGGCAAGGGCGCTTTTTGGAGTCTTTATGGCCAGTTGCACTGTATAGCCAGCCTGGGTAGATAGTCATTCAATTCAATCTGATACATGTACTGACCTTCCATACATTTATTTGCCGATGAATTTAACAAAGATGTGGGGTCGCTGATGATCATATCGTCTGCAAAAGGTGGCGGATGACAATGGCCCCTGCCAGGCCACAGATACGCCTTGTCCGACGTTTTATCAATGTATCCAGTGGCGTAACAGAGCGTATGCTGGTTCGTCCCTTGACATTTCAGCGAGATTCGGCTTGCACTCTCCATGCTTTTGAGGAAGACGTAGTCGTTGATGAGATAACCCTGATAATATCCGAGTTTTCTGCCAAATTTGTAGATGACTTTCTGATAGTTGTTGACCTTACCACCTGTAATGGTTTAATATTGGGAAAATGTGAAAACAAAATAGTTTATTGTACCATAGATAATCGACACAGGGATGGTTAAGTCCCGGATTATCTCTCTTGAAATGTTGTGCGGAGCTGATCTATATATGTCTGTTTCGCAAACAACTGTATGACTAGCATTTTTGAATAGCCCCGTAAACAGAACGGGTATTGATAGTCTATTGCGACAACTACAGATCTAATACTAGCTAACAGGATACATAAAATTAGTTTGATAAAAAAAGCAACGGTGAAAGTTAAGATACTTCTAATATTTGAAACATAACAATTTAATACATATGCATTCACCGTGCGATAGATGTAACGCTATTTGTGAAGTTTATAGACACTTATTTCACCCAGTTTTCTATTACACGTAAACTCGAACCCATGATGGGCGCGATGGACAATAGCACTTCTTTTGAAATCGATTCCTAGCGATTTTATGCATCTGGGAACGAGAGTGGCGTATTATTTATGGATGTTAAGAAGTTATTTCATGACAGGGCGAAAGGCTACATCGGCTTTTGTGTTGAGCGACCTTGGTCCGAAACACACATACATGTAGCTTCAAACAAAACACCCCCTTAACCATCCCTGTGTCGATTATCTATGATTGTACCTTGGCCTGTACAGGGTGTGTCAAAAACAAAATTAATTAAAAATACATTCAATGGGTTTTTTGTTTTCAAAAAATAAACCTTTGTTAACCTTAGTGCCTGTACCTCCTGCAATGGTTTAGTATTGGGAAAATGTGAAAACAAAATAGTTTATTGTACCATAGATAATCGACACAGGGATGGTTAAGCGATATTCGTCTTCTATCAAATACACTTAATCCCATTAAATGTCACCCTCTATTGCTAAGATATGATCAATTCAGTGACAAGAGCGTGAATCTCATTTTGACTACTTTTGAACAAGTATTGGACTTTTTAGCTAAAAATAATTCATTTGTGATTCCAATTATGATTATAGGATGTCAATGTATTGTTTTTGGACAAGCATGTTCTTGAAGAGTATGTGGGATGCAAAACACCTCTACATACATGTAAATAATGCTATGATAAACATTTCAATCTCATACTTTTACTGTAATGTAATGAACTGTGAACTTCTAAATTTTCCTAGATAGTGTCGGTTACCAGCAAACATAATTTCAAACTAGTGGAATAGATAGTTTATACATTCAAGTTATTTCACAAATGTAATAAGGTCAAATAATGAACAGCTCAGAAGTATGAAGACTTTTTATGATTAGTGCAAAGTTCACCACATAGAAAAACTACAACACTCTCGTCTCTCTCGGCTCCATCGCCGGCCTTGTTTTTGGAGCACTAATTGCTCTGAGCATGCTCAGTTGGATAGCACGGCGCTCTGTTGACGTAAATGCGCCAATTATGAATTACGTCACGCCCGTAGAACAGGATGTTTTGGGTTTCCATTATTCTAAATCTAATCTAATGCTTATTTGGATTTCCTTTCTTCTCGACCAATTCGATCACAGAATTGACCTCTCCCCTTAAGGTTGGCTCACATAGTAGCAGCAGATAACCCGTTGTGCCGGACAGTCTATTGAATTCGAACTGACGTCAAAAAACATCAACAAATGGCACAAAAAATTTAAAATCGTGGACCATCGTTTCAAAATCGTAACCCATCGCAGGCCATCGTTGCAATGCCTCAGGTACTCGCAACTGACCCGCCATCAACAGTCATCACCCGTCACCCTCCGGACAAAATTTGCAAGCCATTGTCGCACCAAGGTTGTTACAATTTCGTTACTTGCCGCAATGTATCGTCAGGGTTCGAGATGTGACGTCACTTGCCATTGTTTTGTCGTCAATGGTCGTTGATAACAACTACCAACGAAATTATGACAACCTCAAAACGACTAGAGACGGCCTCGCACGGCATAGAAACGTCAAGGAAATGAGGGTTGCGGTTTCCAACGAAATCTGAACGGAATCACAACAAATCTTTTTGCCGCCACAACATTTTCAACATGCTGAAAATTTGCCGACAGACACGTCTGATAATTTCGGCCGTCTGCGACCGTTAGCGGATTCGTCAGCGACAATTGAAGGCAACACACGATGATTGGCAGGAAATTCAAAATTGCAATTCGCAGCTTAACGTAGCTTGCGGCACCCCCTATTCGTCATAGTGTGAGCCAGCCTTTAGCAACCCTCTACTACTAGTGGTGCATCAATTAGGTAAAGCTAGACACCACTATACTATTCCATTTATAAATGTACACTGTATAGTCCCACTGTACAGTGGCATTAACAGGATGTTGTAAGTGGAGGGCCAGGCTCTTTATCTGTGGACTTTTTTAACTGGTGCCAAGTTGGATAGAAACTAAATAAAACCCATTATTCAAATTAAAATTCCAAATAAAACCTACCTTTTTCATTTTTCTTGCGTTGTTTTTTCCTCTGCTTCTCTTCGCTAGGAGGCTGTTCCAGCTGTTCCAACTTGTACCTCTCATCAGAAATCTCAGCCAAGTGTGAGTAATTGTTACTCGCCTCCATGGCCAATGGCAGCAACTGTTACTACTGAAATCAAAACAAATAATCACATAGCTTAGAACAAAACAAAACAAAACAAATGACCAACTCTAGCAGTGGGCCCACAGGCTGAAAAAGTAGGCAATACGGAAAGCTCCTTGCAGGGAAATTTGAGCAATTGGAGGGAAATTTTGGCATTTGGAGGGAAATGTTACTCTTTCATTAAGAAATGCATTCCATTTTGGAGGGAAATTTGGAATCGCTTGCCGGGAAAAAAACATTTTTTTCAGGCCATGGCAGTGGCTTAGCAAGGGTGAAGGGCACAAATACATGTACAGAAAGGGTAGATCCCAGAGCTCCTTCTTAAACATTTAAATAAGTATATAAACCATCAATGTTGGGGTTTGGGTGCCCCTTCAATATAGAACAATCTGATGAAAAGGAGTGAACAAAAAAATTGCACGGTCATAAAAAATCGCACACTCCCAAAATCCCAGTCCAAAAACAGCACCGTCAACAGCTAATGGTCAATCGTCCGGGTTTTCATCAGTTTTCTCTATCGCATTTTCCTTTATTTAGCCGACTGCTGCATACATTTGTTGACTACATGTACAAAATTGCCGACTATTTGGGTTACACTCCCCACACATACACACACCCTCTAGCGACGGCCCTGCCCCCGACTGGCAGTAGTTTCCCCCGACTGATTTCAAAAGTGGGGTGGGGGAGGGGGGGTAGCGCCCCCCCCTTACCCCCCCCCCCTTGCGCACGCCACTGACTGTTGCCACCAAATGTGAATTCATTACACATCATGTCTTTTGTATCAGTATTGTCATCCCACCGCTGCCACCAAATGAGAATTGATTAGATGCTAACAACTATTGTATCTGCATTGATATCACACTGTTGCCACTAATTGTGAACTAATTACTATGCATGAGTAAATGATGAGACACAATGCCACAGTAGCTAAGAGCACAATATGTGGGACAAGGTAATAATAAGTAAATTCATTAAAAGTCTTGCAATGCTTATATCAGTATTGTTATCCCATGGCTGCCACCAAATGTGAATAAATATTGCCAAACGTTTAGTCTTTGGTACATCAGCATTGTCATCCCAATACTGGTGATATGGCCATACCCTGACAGGTGGACAATAGGCCGAATTAGGTAGAATTAGTTCATGCTTGAGTTTTTTGTCTAGATATGTTTGGGCTTTTATCTTTCATTGGCATTTTTAACCCTGCCCATTTGTTTTCTTGTAATATACACACACTTTGTAGAGAGTTAATCGTGTGATTTATAATCACTCAGTTCATTAAACCTCGTTATCATTTATGTTGGGCTATAGACGTTATTCATAATTGGCGCATTTACGTCAACAGAAGGTGTGAATTCTAACTGAGCATGCTCAGAGCAATTAGTGCGCCGATAAACATTACAACCTCGTACTTTTACTGCAATGTAATGAACTGTGAACTTCTACATTTTCCTAGATAGTGTCGGTTACCATCAAACATTTCATTTCAAACTAGTGGAATAGATAGTTTATACGTTTAAGTTTATTTCACGAATGTAATAAGGTCAAATATTGAATCTATCAGAAGTATTAAGATTATAATTAGTGCAAAGTTCACCACATTGAAAAACTACATAACTCTCGTCTTGGCTACATCGCTGGTCTTTTTTTTATTTTTGGAGCATTAATTGCTCTGAGCATGCTCAGTTGGATAGCACGTCCCTCTTTTGACGTAAATGCTCCAATTATGAATAACGTATATTGTTCACATTTGCTCTTTGTGTATACAAAAAGAAATCACACTTATGCCATCAAATCTGAATCAATATTGCCACACTGTCATCTTTTGTATCAGCATTGGCATCCCACTGCTGCCACCATGTGAATAAATGTTGCCACACTTCAACTTTTGAATTGCAGTCAGTGTTATCCCACTGTTGCCACCAGTTGTGAATTTATTACACAACATATATATTTTGTATCAGCATTGTCATCCCACTGCTGCCACCAAATGTGAATTAATTGCACTCTAGAACGACACACAAACAACCTGTGTGTTAAAAAACAGACCTCTCAGGTTGGTTCGTCTTCTTTTTTTCCCCATTAAAATGACCGTAAAAAATCAAGAAAACATCTGAACAAATAATGCTGTTTTGGGACAAACCCACAAAAATGTGATTAACCCATTTCACTCATGCCCCCCCCCCCCTCCCAGTCACGACCCCTCTCTCATAGTCAGCTCCCACAAGATTTTGTCCCCAAGATAATTGATAGTATGGACTTCTAATGTCAAAATTACCTCAAATTAGCTTAAAATTGGTCTGAAATGTTTAATTTCACACCAAATTAAGCTCATTTCAAGCAATTTTGACATTAAAATCAAAGTTTTTCACACGCTTCGTTAAGGATAGTGGGATAACCTAAATCTGCGTCAACACTAATATAGACTGTCAATTGCAAATTGTATAATGTGTATTTACAACAACAATAGTTTTGTTTGTGTGCACTCATTGTTTTACCATGTCTAGACTCAGATTACAGAACCATCTTTGCGCTTAACACATTGTCTAGACACAGACAAAAGCTAAAACAAGTTAAGTTGCTGATGTTTATCTTATTTCTTTGTCAACTTCACAATAATTTTCTTATTAGAAAATTAAAGAATGAAAGTGCAGTTTTGTTGGGCATGATATAATCTAATACTTGGAAATCTTAATTTGTCATACGATTCCTTGAGGTTTAAGGTCCTTGCATGTTCTGAAACAGTGTGGAACTAGGCCACTAGGTATTGATTTTCATTCTGTGAAATGTTGAGGAGGCCTGATCTAGAATGTCACTGGTTCTTATAATCTTATTATACCATAAGCTGGATGAAATACTAGGTCTCTGGGGTACATTTATAAGCTTCGATCATTGGAGAACCGCTGTGGCTGATGACGGGTAAGCGAGCCACAAGGATAAAGGACACTGTTGCCCGAGCTACTCTGACATTTGACTACCATGTACGTACATGTACATCAATGTCACAAATTGTGACTCACAATCTAAGGACACTTCAATTGTTAAGGTCTGTGAACATACTCCACAGCGCTCTAACGCTTCATACTCTCACACATGCACAAGTGCTCAATAAACACAAGTACATGTAAGCAAATGCACGATCAGGAAAGCGTTATCCTATAATTCTATCAGTCTACACTTCAAGGGTAGGAGATGTTGGGGTCAATGTTGAGGTTATCAAGTCAACTTGATAACATTGCCGCTGTTCATGGACCATCTGGAAGTGTGTTATTGGTGTAAATAGGCAATTACAATGTAAGCTATTTTTGCTGTTGGAATGACATTGTAAGTTTAAATAGTATGCCTAAGCAAGTTTTTCATAAAATTGATATCTGTTATGTGCTAGAAATAGAAATGCATTTTGGAAGGATATTCATGGTTTTGTTGTCTGCTCTTCAAAAATCAATCATGTGAAAGCGTTTGGTCGAGTATTGACGAAAGATAGCCGCAGAGAGCTGAGTTTGTACATTTTGTGATGAGCTTCCTTAGGCTCATGAAAGTCAATTGCTAGTTTCCCGTTACTTTTTGTTTTCAAAGTGATGAGGCGACTTTTTCATTATTCATTATTCGATCAGATTTCATTATTGACATGTAAATGCATGTTTGATCAAACCATATTTATACGGTGCTCATTTAAATAATATAAAAACATGTTTTTAAGGTGCATATGCACATGGGTGTATGATTTACAATAAAGTTCTCTAGTTAAATGATCCAACTCAAAATGATCAGAACAAACACATTTTTTCAGCTGCACAATGAAATGGTGGTACCATTTATTGAGTGAGTTTTTTCAAGCATTTACGATCCCCCCAGTTAAAAACTGGTAGCCAGCGAGTCGGGGGAAACCGAGATTTATTTTTGCAGAAACGAATAAATGCATCAAAATAATGTTCACGGAAGGTAGGTTTACGATTAAAAAAAACCTTGATTATGAGCCTAGTTCTCAAAATTTATATTTCAAGAAAGTGAAAAATGTGTTCAAATTGATAAAACTGGCAACAACAATTTTGTGTTTAAATTAAAAATAAGTAATGATTATTTGGGGAAATCTTGAAATTTTGACCCTGGTGAAAAAAGTGATGCGGGCGTGTAACGGGAAACTCAATATCGACTTTCATGCACCTTAGTGGTGACAACGCTACCGGTCAGAGCAGTCGAGCTTTGTGGAGTATTTGTTCACAGCTTTACAAAAAGTGGAGTCCATTTAGTCAATGTCATTGCTAGACGTCCTGTAAAAAGTAAACTGAGTGAGTGAGTCTGGATGGATGATGTGAGAATACTCTAAAATAAAAATATCAAGCAATTGTTTGTTTGTTTCCATGGGACGTTTAGCAAGATATAGCCTCCATTTGTTGAGTTGGTACATTTTGTGATGAGCTTCATTCCTTAGCGGTCACAACGCTACCGGTCAGCGGTCGAGCGTTGTGGAGTATTGTTCATGGCTTTACAAAAAGTTGAGTCCATTTAGTCAATGTCTTGCTAGACGTCCCGTAAAAAGTAACTGCGTGAGTGAGTCTGACTGATGTGACGTGAGAATACTCTAAAATAATAAAAGATATCAATAATCAAGCAATATTAAAAATGTGTTGTACTTGTAGTAGAATAGTTTAAAACTTTATTCCGCACGGGACGTCTAGCAAGATTAGATAGCCTCCATTTTTGACAATATATAGTAATAGTACCATACTTAAAACAAAAGGCAGAGAGTACTACCATACCTTACCTGGTATACTAGACCATGGACCTGATAAGTCCATGACTAGACCATGGACTTTACCTAGCTGCCGAATTTTGCTCTTCTCAATTCAATTGTTACTGAGAAAGAGATGAGATTCTTTAAATTATTCTTACCTTTTCATTAACGGAGCAAACGAGCCATCGGTGGCAATTGTACCCCACTATTAACGATATGCCCTGCTCGAGACAATGTACAAATGGTCACCCTTTTTTTTAAAGCTGGATTCCAATTCCATAAAATCTTTTAGGGTGTGTGTCGCAACGATCACAGCACAGCCGGCCCCTATCCAAAATGTAAACATTGGTGACGACTGACGACCTGACGTGTGTATTTTCAACTTGACCAATGCTTAACTCGCCTACTCTCGCAAAGTCACCTCTCCGAAACCGCTAGTCGCCTGCCACAAACTCGCCCGTTTACCATTTGTCCGTTTGCGGGGAAGGTGTGCTTGGTTGAATGATGTTCAAGTTGTTTGATAGGGCTGAGCTACATGTAGGTACGCGAGTCCTTTATTATACAGTCTTCATCGATGGTGCTGTTAGCCTGTTTCAGAGTTTTTTATGCTGCATAAAAAAATTCTTCAGATGAATGACCGTCCTTACTAATACTTTTTTATCGCTGTAATGCTCGAATCATACTAGCCGGTCGCTGGTCGCAACAGGTCGCATAGTACTCGCTAGCTCAAAAGTATCTCGGTGCGACCAAAAAACGCATCGAGCTACTAAATCGCCGGTAGTCGCAGGTATTTCCCGAACACGCAGACGACAACAAACCTGGTAATTGCTGCTGATTGGTTATGCTAATTTCGAAGCAAAATAACCTCCCCCCATTGGTTAAAAAAGTATGGTGTTCATTACGTCATAAGCGACCGATCTTTCGAGTTGAACTGAAGTCAACTGGTAGCGACTGGTCGTTTCCAGTCAAGCGATCTCTTAATCGATGTATCGGGGATTTTTATATGACGTAAAACTCGTCATAGGAGCGATTTAATCGCAAAGCGACCTTAGTATGTTTTCAGCATAAGCACCAAAGTATCTTTAGTAGATAAAGTAGCGTAGCCAGGGTCACTTGTCGGGGGGGGGGGGGGGGGGCAAAGGGTATTTTTTTCCTGGTGAGCACCAGTTCGACCCGGTGGCGTAGCCAGCTTTTTCATGTAACTTTTTGAGCGCCGTCGAGTAAGACTGACAGGTGTGGGTGGGGGGGGGGGGGGGGGGGGGGGGGATTGAGGCGTTGCGTCCCCATACCGGCGTGAAAAACTGCAATTTCCAACTAATTTGCATGTCTTCCTTTCTCCTTTCTGTCCGTTTCCTTTGCCTTTTTCCTTCCCTTTCCCTTTCCTTCTTTCCCTTTCCTTACCTTCCTCTAGTCCCTTTCTTTCCCTTTCTTTCCCTTTCTTTCCCTTCACACCCCCTTGCCCCCATCTGGCTACGCTACTGAGTAGATAGCAAATGACCTTGGAGATCAAGATAGTCTAAGCTTAGGCCCAACCGAGCCATAGAAATTGGGGAACTTAATGATGCAAATAATACTATATAATTTTGTCCGAACTTTGGTACAATTCTTTTTTAGTGTAAAAAAAGGTAACATTTATACCGATGTGTATATAGGCAATTGTACTGAGAACCAACCCCACCGGGTTTTGGATTTGTTAACTGCCGACCCATTATTATGTATGCAGTACTCTATCATGTCTATAGGCTTCCAAAATAACATAGTACTCCCATCAAAAGGATTTGAAATACCAAGGTGAAGCTTCATAGGTGGAGATAGAGTGGGGTAAAGTTAATCAAAGCCCTATATAGTCAGATAGTGCCATTATCAAAATCCAGATTTCCCCTTAATTGTAATGCGCATAACATAATAAGCACACGCTGACAAAAATTAGAGTCCTAGGTTCCGTAGTTTTGAAAAAATCTTAAATTTTGTAACATCAGGTACATGCACAAGCACAGCTGAGTGCATATTCCATAGACAAATTATATGTACTATGATTTTCATCACGTACGTCAAATCAAAACATACACAATTTAAGATTTTGTCAAACCTAAAGCATCTTAGACTCATTTTTTCACGGCATGCACGGTGTGTTTATTATTTTATGTATACAATCATGTAAAAATCTGCCATTCGAGGAAGTTGGTGTTGGTGGCGCTCGTTTTGGCAAATCGAACATTATGCCTTTAAACCACAACGTCTCGCCCTATGTATTTTGGGTTGTAACACAAATGTTCCTGTCACAGAGTTTGAGGACGAACACGTAACTTTTACTTTTAGCATTAGATCCCAGATGACATAATGACCTTTGTTAATATGTTGGCAAGTTATAGGCCAATCAGGGGTGGGCTGGTATTAGTCAGGGGGATGGGTGGGATGAGAGGGCATGCCCCTACCGGCCTACCCTAACCATACCCTACCACTTCCCCCCACCTCAGACAACTTTCGGTTCACCTCACCACCCCCTTGACTACCAGATAATATTTTGTTACCAAATACATCTATATAAAAAGCCTGTATGTATAAAAGGTGGTTTCGAGTAGACCCTTTTCATATGCATATTGGGTAAAGTTGAGACTGCAAAGTATATAATACTCAGAGAGAAGAAGTTATAACTGGCAATATGAGTGTATTTTATTCAACCAAGAAGACGATTTGGTAGTTCCAACTTCCATCAAAGACGAAAAGAAGAAGCACACGCTCCAAGATGGACACGTTCTTATATACTGAACTTTTTGGGACAAGGGAATTGTCAATACAAGTAACCATCCCAGCATTCACACATATTGATTACCACTTCTAGCAAAACAGAAGGAATAAGCTATCGTTAATTGTGTGTTAATTAATAAAGACTGGGACGGCCACTTGTGTTTACATTAAATCCCTGGGAGAAGGGAAGTAGTATGAAAGGCCTATTGTTCTGTATGTAATAGTGTGAACATTTGGGAACTTGTGCTTTCTTAATTTACATGGGAATATAAGGAATATGTTTAATTTACAAGGTATTCCTGTCTTATAAATGCCAATGCATATGTTAAAATAATTGATATATATGTGTGTTATATGTTGAAATAATTTATATATATAATCAAGGAGTTGTTAATATAATAACTCCTTGATATAATTGTTATACCGGTATGTTGAAATAATTGATATTTATATAATTGTTAATGCTACTCTTACATATGCTCCAACCTTTGCGATGATATACTACAAGTAAACAGATGGAAATATACAAAATGTCTTTAATCAAATTGTTTATGTGCATAAAAGTCCTTACATCACTATGTTTCAATAAGAAACCATGCATTTGTAGACCCTCAGAGACTCTATAGATATATTAACATTCATATTATTTTACCACATTTCACAATTGCAGATGCAATCAATACACTGTAGAGATAGCTGGCATTAGGCCTACTGCCAAACATTTTAATTGTACATCAAGGGCCTGAATTCTACAAGCTGTCATGACTTCATCATATTATGTCTCAATTAATAATACACTGAAAGGTACATCATAACAAAATGACAATATTCATAGCAAACTACACAAGGCAGCCATTGGATATATCTGAAATCTTCAGTTCATGAGTAGGGCCTATCAGGTAGCTTATATTTAAAAAAATGGGAGAGGTCACTCCTCCGACAAAATTTCGTCTACTAAAACCAAATTCACGGGTGAAGGTTTTGTAGGGGGCGCACTATCATGGTCGTAGCAAACCAGACGATCTAAGACGTGGTTGATTTTATCTGCTCAACAATGGGCAGATTAAGAGAGACAATCCCCTGGGCCTATAGATGGTGTGACCGGTGACGTAGTGCCCGGCGGTTTGCGTGCGCACCTACAGGGAATGTGCTTTAATTCACACACTTGATTGATCATTACTTACCATGCTTACGGTGTAATAGTGCAGTAGTCATGGTGTGCATCCCTAAGCACAATGATAGACCAGTTACTAAATCTCGGGTTGCCCGGCGGTGCGGCGTGCGCACTATAAGGGCATGTGCTTTTAAAATTGGCGCTCAGTGATGTGTGTTTTGCTTTCATATAGTACGATGTACATGATGTATGCAGTAGTCATGGACTAGTACCTCTAGCATGTCTTTAGACCAGGCGCTAATCAATTTGTAAACACTACTGATGTAAACAACGGTCACCTCATCTATACATACAAAACATTATAAATTAGGTACCCTGGTACAGTAGGTACACATCACCTTACAAAACATGATATAAGTCTCTGGTTATAATATACATATCAAATCCTTGGCAAGTTGCCTCATTTATAACAAATGATTTTGTAATATATTCCGTTTTCGATAATAAAAGGACTGTCAATCAGATCTTATGTCACCATAGCGACCTGCCATTCTTATTTCACAATGGATGTCCAAGCAATTGAATGGGCCTAATCTGGTAAGATTGGAACCTATCAAAAGGAGTTGCCAAACTCTGTTATGGTCATGTGTTATAAGCTCGCCTCCTTTCGCGTTACACACGGATTTTGGCTTTCACGACATGATTTTAACTTTACACATTTATATTTGCTTGTATACCCCCCTGAGGTAGTAAAAGTATACATTTTCTGAAGGGAAATTGCATGAGGAAACCAAATATGCCATTGGAATTATAGTACGACAATGAACTAAAATGGTATGATCGGAAATGTTCGGAAAAATATCAGAGTTTTTAATTTTTAATTCGAGATCCATATCTTTTTTATACCTACCCCTATCATTATTTTACTATACATATTTGAATTCCTCATGAAATTACCCATTAGATGATATATAATTGTCAAAGTTACTACGTCGGTATGGTAATTATACCGGCTAGTGAATATCTCCAATTTTTATTTTATATATTTTTAGAATTTTTAAAAATATTTGTTTAAGGATGAACCCTTCCCTGATATAAACTGCATTTCTGAATTCCTCTAGTTAAAAGCTTTCCAAAAATGTATACTTTTGCTATCATACATGTAGCTTGAAAACTTTTTCTGTTATAGTCATTTTTATAAATCCGGTAAATTGAGGCTGATTATTCATGTTTACTGTGTAGCGAATAGGAAGAAAGCTGATGTTCATGGTCTTATCCATACTTAATTAGTTGTTACAAATAGTTGACAAGTCTGTTGAACCACATACTTAAAGACTACTAATTATCCTTTAAAATGGGACCAGAATGGTGTTTGTAACATTAGGAGATGACTAGTTATTGTAAAAAGAACAACACATGGGATTATCCCCATTGAGTTTGTACAGGCGGCACCCCTTCCAGACACACCCCTTCCAGCACCACCCCTGGTCCCCAAACATCAAACAGCTGTATCTCCCATTCTGTATTAGCTATACCAATGCCATTTTGCAGGCAGATAGCTTGTTATTAGGGCTTTAAAATGATACCAAATTTTTTGAGATAGCTTTTGTGGTTTTAAAAATATTTGAGGAAAATGACAGCATGAAACTAAAAAATGTAACGGCACCACCCTATTGGGAGGCGAGTTCATAACGCGTGACCTTATACATATATACATGTATACCAAAGATTTGAAAGGGCCAATAGTTTTAAATTGGTTTTGTGTTTGAAATCATATCTGGGTAACTTTATCCTGTATAGCCTTTGTCTATTATTTTTATATACATCCTTTCACCAAAAATTACATTTACATTCAAAGCATATCAAGATAATTTGTCAATACTACCGTATAGTTAACCTGGTATATAGGCTACATAGGTACACATCATCTTACAAAACATAGTCTGGTTATCATACATACATTGTATATAGTTAAATATATCAACTTGTTTTTGAAATCACACGCACATAACTTTAATCGTGTATACATTGTAGCTATTTGTCGATTATTTTTATATCCATCATATACGGTATCCCTTCACCAAAATTACACAAGTTAACATTCAAAGCATAGCAAGATAATTCAATATTTTGTCAACACTTCTATGTCAGACCAGTAAACTTAAAATCTCAATTATAAGATGTGATGTATCATCACATAAAACTACTGAAATGTTCAGTTCATGATGACATCATGTTTAAACACAGTATTGGTAGGCCTACATGTACACATCATCATCTGATTATCATAATTATATACAAGGTTTTCCATCAACTTGTTTTGAAATCAAACACACATCTGGGTAACTTAAACAGCTATTAGTCTATTATTTGGTAAGTGTGTGCGGAGGGGGCAAAATTTGTAAAATGTATTTATTTCGTTTTAATACGGAATAAAGCAAAACTCACTGAATAAAATGATTTTTCAAAAAAAAGAAAAAAGTCAACTGATTTTACCATACAAATGAGACCATACAAATGTTTACTAGTAAAAAAATAAATCGCGGCGGCGAGGGAGGGGGGGGGGGGGGGGGGTGTAAAACCACGGGCTTTGCAGGGGTTGGCATGCCAAACAATCTAAGGGACCGAGGGCTAATGAAGAAGCCACAGGAAATGGTTTAGGGAGGGTTGTG
>CM069447.1:41597190-42005968 GCA_035610835.1 Ophiura sarsii | reverse complement strand
GGGAAAGGGGAAGGAGCGGGAGAAGGGAAAGGGGAAGGAGAAGGGAAAGAGAAGAGAAATGGGGACGAGAAATTGTTCCATGTAGTACATTTACTGTGCGATTTTTTTTGGACTGCGATTATTTTTTTGAACTGTTCGAAATTTGTTGCTAAAATGGGGATGGAGAAGCTAAAAAATGGGGACGAGAAATTGGTACTGTGCGATTTTGTTTGACTGTGCGATTTTTTGGGGACTGTGCGAAATTTTTGATACCTCACCCTTCCCCCCCACTTACGTGAAAATTCACGAGGTAAGTGACTAGAAAAAAAATTGGGGCAACCTTTGACGAAAATTTTTTAGGGACATAAAAAAAAATAGGGACGATATTGATGCTTGCCCCCCCGGAATGACAATGCTGGCTACGCGCCTGATGTTGACTTATTATCATGGATCCTGCTGATTATTGACGTGTCGTAGAACTTGAACGGGAGAAGTAAATAAATGACATGATGAATGAGTAGAGAAGAACTACAAAAATCAAATACAACACATTTGAATTGCTTGATATCTATAGAACTTAATTTTAGACTTAGTATTCTCACATCATCCAGACCTACTCACTCAGTTACTTTTTACGGGACGTCTAGCAAGACATTAAATTGAGTCTTAATGGACTCAATTTTTTGAAAAGCCGTGATTGGCGTGAACAATACTCTACAACGCTCGACCACTGACAGTGACAGTGACAGTGACCGGTAGCGTTGTGAGTGTCAGTTTGCCGTGATTCGGAGAGTCACGTTAAGCCGTTGGTCCCGTGTATTCAGACGATTCACCCTGAACACGTTAATTTGTTGCAGACCTCCTCGTAAAGAGTAGGGGATCATCCCGGGTCTGTTACCTGTACACAAATATTCCATAAGTATTCCTAGGTTTCAGGAAATATGCAGTGCGACAATATTCATATGGCTCATTCCATGAAGTTGGGGCATATTATGTGACATCCAAGTGAAATTTTCAAAATGGATATTTTCCAACTCTTTCTTCTTTTTTAGGTTCTACATTTACCAAAGTCCAATGTAGAACTTTTTATTTTAATGTAACATTTGGTGTAAAATAACCGCACATGTTCAACAGTTGGATGACATTTCCAAAAATCCTGATGCTACATGGACACCATTTCTCATTTCCATATCATTTTCTAATAAAATAGCTTAAGATGTGGGCCAAGTTTCTATACCTCAATTAACTACTTGGAACCACAAATACATGAAAAGAAACCAGATTTGTCTAGGTTGAACATAACTTAACGAACAAGACATCGTAGATTAACTGTTTTATGTAAAAACTCATTGAAAAGTGACTCTTTATTTTGCAATTTGTATAATGAATTTAAATAAAGTACATATCAATATTTGTTTGATGTAAAGTACTCTATAAACCATGCACATTGATTACATTATAGTCATAAAGTAAGTATATGAAGTATTATTTACCTGTATAATGTTATAAAATGCACTACCGATGCTACATGGACACCGCGTCTTGTAACATTGTTAATAATAAGACTATTCATACTGTTACAATTATTTGAGTGTGAATGGTTTGTCTACTTGTTCATCATATCAAGTAGATACACAGAGTGAATTGCTTGAAATTTATCTAAACACTGTTCATGTAAAATTTACCTTTTCTGTGTACTCAAGTATTACGATGCTACATGGACACCGTGCCCTAAAATATTTGGAACAGCTTGAACAGGTGCATCTTTTTCAGATCAATAGAGAGGATGTACTATGATGTTAACTTTTTATGTTATAAGCACACGATAAAATTAATAACATGGATTGTAAAACTACAAATTACACAAAAAGATAACCTGCCATGAAGCATAAAACATAATTACCTATGATACACATACACCATTTCTTACAATTACACAATAACAATACACCATTGATCAAAGAAACTTAAGATGTCCACTGAAACAAACTTCATGCAGTGTTGTTCTTAAAGTACCCTTTGTGATCTTAGTCTCTTTGCTTGTTTCTGATTGAATCATCCTCTATTATTGATAAAGATGATTGACAAGTTTGATCACTTAAAAAGTCAGTTTGCAAAAAAATAATTTAATTGCCATGATGGATTTCTTTGGAAAGGTACTAGTTTTTGAAAATGATGGGTTCCTTGTCTTCATCTCCATAAATTCCAGGACGATAGAACTGTCTTCTGAATTAATGTCAAGAACCTGCAAAGCAAAACAAAATAAACCCTATGGCTTAGTATCTTCATGGAACATTGTGTATTGATATTGGAGTAGATTATTTATTCATGTTGCACTTTTTGTGTTGCAGGAAAATATTTATATTAAAATCATGCTGGAGTTTTTATTTATTATTCATTTAACATGAAAAAGAATAGCAAAGGATAGAGAACTTGAATGATTTACAATTATTTGTTTTATTTATAGTAAATAAAACTAAAATAAGGGAATGTTTATTGTGAATTCAGTGAAATGCTAATGGAAATGGTGTCCATGTAGCATTGTGTATTAATATATTTCATTAGATATACATCTCTCATAATATGCCTTTTTTCTGTAAAGTGTAGTAAAATGTAGGCAATGTTTTGAATGTTTTGGGTGATGGATAATTTCGAATGGGGTAATTGTTTTAGTCTAATTAGGCAAATTTTATGAAATGCTACATGGACATGGTGTCCATGTAGCATCGTATTGGTAAGCTATATTATTAGCATTAAAAGAGCAAAAACTAATTCATTATTAACTTCAAAGTTTATTAATGATGTGATTCTACAAAAAAAATACAATTTCAACGAACTATAACGATACCCAATGCAAACTATTGCCCATGCTATGCCCGATGCTACATGGACGCCAAATTATTATGGCGTCCGTGACTCAAAATTAATATCATAACATGAAAAAAAATTCCGATTCAGTGTTTCCCTTTCAATAAAAATGCATTAATAAATACAGACATACAAGCAACATTAAGAAATAATTACAATCGCACTTACCATTCACAAAACTATCCAATGTTTACATTTTGATGCTACATAAAAGTCCCGATGCTACAACGGGACACCAGCGACTGAAACCTTGATAAAACTAGCCCACGTGTGGCAAATTCCAAACAAACCTGATAGCTATTGACCTCTATCCTTACAAAAAGAAATATGGAATGTTTTATTTATCTCCAGGGGGGGATTCCCACAAATTGCATAGGATGTTTATCACGATGCTACATTTTATGGTTAGGACACCATGCACACGGCACGGTATACTTTTTCATGAATATATGGAATGGTCTTCATGAAATTTATTCTCATTTGCAATAGTTTTCAATTGATATATGCTCTTAATTTTGGAAAATAATTTAAAAATGTATGATAGAGAACTACCCCCATTCAGCAATGAAAACTCCCGATGCTACACGTGTATATTTTGTGGACACCGTGCGTAGCATCGGAAAGGCAATTTTCATGTTGCTTGGGTGAAAAATCAGTCCAGCGTGACGAGGTGTTTTGGTCAGTAAACTATGAATACATGTATCTTTTATTAATCAAATCGATTTCCAAGCAATTCTATGATAGTTTTGCTTACATAAAACTCATATTAATTGTTGTGTTTTCCATGTCACGTTTTTTAGCAAAAATGGTCTTGGACACCACCTAATTTTTTATTTTTTTCTTCTTCAAGGAAGGGTCGATTTTTTTTTTTTTCATGGCTCAATACTATAACCTAGTGCTGTTTTTGGACACTAAAAAAATTTGATATACACATAGAGTAAAACAGTTTATAAGCTGCCTAAAGTACCAAATTCTGCTATTTTAACAAATGCCCCAACTTCATGGAATGAGCCATATATAAATGAATTCTGCACTATATCGAATAGATAGATAGATAGATAGATAGATAGACCCCAGCATTGCCCCCCCCTCCCTTGAAGTATAGACTGATAGAATTATTGGAAAACCATTTCCTGCAGATCGGGCGTTTGCTTACAGCTTGCGTTTAAATGAGCACTAGTGTGCATGTGTGAGAGCATGAAGCGTTACAGCGTTGTGGAGTATGTTCACAGACCTTAACAATTGAAGTGTCCTTAAATTGTGACATTGATGTACATACATACATTAGTATTAGTATTACTATTAGATTATATCATGCCCAACAAAATTGCACTTTCATTTCATTCTATAATTTTATAATAAGAAAATTATTGTGAAGTTGACAAAGAAAAAATATAAACATCAGCAACTGAAATTGTTTAGCTTTTGTCTGTGTCTAGACGATGTGTTAAGCGCAAAGATGTTCTGTAAACCGAGTCTAGACATACAATGTATGGTAAAACAATCAATGAGGGCACACAAAATAAATGTTGTTGTTGAAAATACACATTACACAATTTGCAATTGACAGTCTATATTAGTATTGACGCAGATTTAGGGTTATATCCTACTATCTTTAAGGCTCTTGCCCTTTCTCTCAACCTCTCTATATGTGCGCTCTTTCATCAAAGATCGCGCTTTTTAAATCCACTCCTTCCACGGTCGTAGTTCACCGCCTATCAATAGCTAAACAATACCAAAGGCCTCAACATGTATCTGGTCGTCTAGACCAATCGTGTGCAACCTGCGGCCCGCCGGCCTCTAATCTGCGGCCCGCGAAGCAATCCCAAAATCCCCATTGATGCGGCCCGTTTTAACCGGAACTCCCTAGGTTACACTAATGGCGAATTGGTTTAGCCAGAGGGGGGCGAGGGGGCCAATTTCCCCCCAATATTGACTATCGTGTCGGTTGAGATTAGCACTGTCGGTTAATTAGACAAGAGGAATCATGGAATTATGATGGTCAAAAGTGCACAGATCTAATTGTTTCGCGCGCTACTGCGCATGTGTACCCCAAATGGATTTTCTTTTGGTAGAAACTTGTTTAAAGCAGAAATGTACCTCAATCATAGCAAAAATAAGTGTAACGTCCAAAATCTTCGCGCGCTGTGCGCGCATTTCTTTCATCAAAACAAACTTGTGATTGCGTGTTAAAATCCCTGGTTAAAATGGCGAAGAGAAGCGGGTGTCCGGATGTGTTTTGGAATGTTTGACATTCACTGCGGCCCGTGAATGGATCTCAAAATCACAATGCGGCCCGCGTGGTAGAAAAGGTTGCACATGCTTGGTCTAGACTAAGGACAGGGATTTTGCGCTTTTTAAAAGCACTAAAAGTGCTGCTTGATTTGGGAAAAAGTGCTTTTTGGAGCAAAAGGTGCTTTTTTAGTTAAAAGGTGCTTTTTTTTAGTTAAAAGGTGCTTTTTCACCAAAATTATGCCATATGCGTTAAAAATAAATCCAAAAGCGCGACTATATTGCATGTTTTTATATTTCTTTTTTCGTTGTCAAAGCCATCATTTTACATTTAAAACTACATTCAAACTATACTAAGTGCAGCCACAGTTATGTAACTTGTTGATTTTTAGGTAAATGGGCATTATTTGTTAAACATTTAGACAATTTTTGAAAAAAATTGCTGTGTGATGAAAAAGTGTTTTTTTGAGCAAAAAGTGCTTTTTTGGGGCAAAAGGTGCTTTTTTTTGGTGCTTTTGCGCTTTTGAGCATTTTCCCTGTCCCTAGTCTAGACATATCAATTAGGCTACCGAGCCATCACAAGTGTGGAATGTTGTTTACTCTTGCTCTATTCATTGACAGCTCTAGAAATAATCTATATTATTATCCCAGTCTTCGTGTTCCGCGCAGTATTGCCATGGTCTGGTGAAAGTAGCCCATTTCCCCCCTTCATTTCATTGAAATCAATGATGAAAACATTTGGGCGATAGGTCACATAAACTATTTGTATAATGGAGAGGTGATAACAGAGGGGCGTAATATATTAACCATCGTGTTTGGTGGAAGTATTATTCTGGGATTTGAAAGTATTTATTATTTTACTGGGATGGGATGCATACCGAAATGAGGTGGGGCATGAACTGACTGGGGGTGGGGGAAGGGGAGGTTCGTGACTCGGGGCTAGTGAGGGGGGGGGGCATGAGGGAAATGGGTTAATCACATTTTTTGTGTGCTTGTCAAAAAAAAAGCAATATTCGTTCAGATGTTTTCTTGATTTTTACGGTCATTTTGATGGAGAAAAAATAAGAAGAAAAAAAGCCTTGGACCAACCGACCCAACCTGAGAGGTCTGTTAGAACACAGGATTTGTGTGTGTCGCCTAATGTGCAATAAATTCTCATTTGGTGGCAGCAGTGGGATGACAGTGTTGATACAAAATATTTATGTTGTGTAATAAATTCACAATTGGTGGCAACAGTGGGATAACACTAAAACTGCAATACAAAAGATGAAGTGTGGCAACATTTATCCACATGGTGGCAGCAGTGGGATGCCAATGCTGATACAAAAGATGAGAGTGTGGCAATACTGATTCACATTTGATGGCATACGTGGGATTTCATTTTTATATTTTTATATATATCTTAATGATGATAAAACTGAGTTTCTCCATATTTCATCCCGATTCAGAAATTCATCTCCTTTGGAACATGTTCAAATCTGTGACTCTTTGATTGAACCAGTAAAGAGTGCTCGCAATTTGGGAGTCATTGTTCAGAATGATTTGAAAATGGATGTCTTTGTCAAAAACATATGCCGTTCTGCTTCATTTGCTCTGTATCGTATTGGACAGATTAGAAAGTTTCTCGACAAAAAATCAACTGAAATGCTGGTTCATGCATTTATTACATGTCGCTTAGATCAATGTAACAGTCTTTTACACGGCCTTCCAAATTCGCAGATAAACAAGCTTCAAAGAATTCAGAACTCTGCTGCAAGATTAATCACTCTTTCACGCAAACATGATCACATAACTCCAACTCTCCGTGATCTGCACTGGCTGCCTATCAAGTATCGTATTGTGTATAAAATATTACTTCTGACTTATAAATGTCTTCATGGTACTGCGCCAATCTATCTTCAAGATCTAATCAAACAATATACACCTTCACGCAATCTTCGTTCTTCATCTCTATCGCGTCTTGTCTGCTCTTCAACGTCCACTCAGTATGGTCAACGTTCCTTCTCTGTGTCAGCTGCAGAACTCTGGAATAATATTCCACTTCATGTGAAAAATGCAGAGACCATATTTCAGTTTAAGAAATCCTTAAAGACTCATTTGTTCACAAAGGCTTTTTAATTGTAGTCCATATCCATGTATGTGTTTGTTATTATGTTTTTATGTTAAAGCGCTTAGGGATCTCGATGTTAGGCGCTATACAAATATGGTTATTATTATTATTATTATTATACATTAACCCTAACACTACCATATACCCCAAAATACCACGACTGGGCACGTTGGTACCACCCGGCGTGGAAGTTTTTTGATGAAAAAATGGACCCAATACATACAGTCTGGGCAATACACTGCCCAGAACTCTGCTTGACAGCCATGGTGAAGTGTGGAATCCCTCGCCTCTGGTGCGAGAGGTCCCTGGATCAAATCCCGGGGGGATCGGGGGATATTTTGGTCGATTTTCCGCGTTGAAGAAAAAATTCTGAAAAAAGTGGGGGGTAGAGTTAGGGTTAAGAGTAAATGTGAACAATAGCCTAGAACAGATATTATAACAAGGTAAATGAGTTGAGTGATTATAAATCACATGGTCAACTCTCTCTGCAAAGAGCTCTGATGGGCCAATCAATTGGTTCACAACAAATCAAAGAGTGTGTATTACAAAAAACATCGAAACACTTTTTGTGTAATCGTGCATTACATAACTTCAGGGATCGCCCCTCCCCCTTTGGGGATGGGTGAATTGTCCCTATTTGAAGAATCTAAGGGATTTACTTAAGGTATATTATGTGATCTTTCCAGGGAACGCCCTCAACATCGAAAAAAACATTGAAAGCAGATTTTCTTGCAAATTTACATTTCTGATCATAAATCGTACATACATTCCAAGTTACAGGGCGATACGATTCTTAATTACTTCAAAATCATGGTTTTAGAGTGAAAATAAACTGTCGGGATAACACAACAGTTCATATTTTCACTCTAAATTCACTCTAAAACCATGATTTTGAGGTAATTAGAAATCGTATCGCTCTGTAACTTGGAATTGCGATTTATGATCAAAAATGCAAATCTACAAGAAAATTTGCTTTCATAGTAAAAATCAATGATAAAGGGCGCTACTTGGAAAAGATCACATCTAAACAATTTGCCCCTTGTCCTGTTTGATGATGGGCAATTTAGTATAGAAATGGCAACTTTTCGTGCGCTATACAAGCATTTGTCCAGGAATATCATTATAGAAGCCTGTTTAACAAAAAATTGTACCTTAATAATGGCCAGATTCGTGTAAATATGTTGTTAACATTCCATGCGCTACTTGCGCATCAAGTTTAGGATGTGACGTCATTAGGTGGAATAAACAACCCAGCTGCACCATTTTTTACGTAATAGGGTCGAGCTGGTGTTCACAGAGAAAAAATACCCTTTGCCCCCTTGACAAAGACACCAGATAAGCCACTGGGATCTACCCTTTCCCAATGTGCCCTTCACCCTCGCTAAGCCACTGCCTAGAGTTGGTCGTTTGTTTTGTTCTAAACTATGTGATTATTTGTTTTGATTTCAGTAGTAACAGGTGTTGCCATTGGCCATGGAGGCGAGTAACAATTACTCGCACTTGTCTGAGATTTCTGATAAGAGGTACAAGTTGGAACAGCTGGAACAGTCTCCTAGCAAAGAGAAGCAGAAGAAAAAACAACGCAAGAAAAATGAAAAAGGTATGTTTCATGTCAGAATCGTTGCACCACCATGGACTGAGTCAAACATGACTGAGTATTGTTTTTTCTGTATGAAATAAAAAACCTCACCGCCAGTTGGTTTTTATAGACATAAATTCTTATTAGTCAGCCTCTCAGCCACGAACGGATGGGAAAGGGTGTTCTGTTTGAGGTTGTTTTTATACTAAGATTTTCCGGGGAACACGATCCCGTCGACAATTTAAAAAAAAAATGTGCCCAAAGTACTTTGTTTTAGTGATTTTAGTGTCTATATATGTTTTGGGTGACAAAGAATACATTAAAATCGTTTTTGAAATTCAAAATGGCTGTCAAGTACACACACATTCAAAATGGCCGTCAAAATGTCTGCCAAAAATGGTAAAATCCCATAAATTGAACATACACCTTTGTGATAGTTTTTTAACAAGAATTCTGATTCACAATTAATTTAAGTTGAAATAAAAAAGTATTTATCGCACTATATCATTTCGATGTTTTATAATCTTTTTAGAATAATTTCATCAGACATTGTAGCTGAACAATTTGTTATTTTCTAATTTATACATTAATTTGTAAACAAAAATGTATTTTTGTTGATGATATTGAAAGACATCTATGGTGTCTTTTGCAGTAAAAAAATAAATTCATTGCAAAAAATTGAAATATGACATTATAAACAAGTACAGTCCAACCTTGGTTGTCCAGTCATGATGGGACCATCCAATGGCTGGATTTTTTCAAAAGTAGCGCCCGGATCATGGGATTTATTGAGAACCGGGAGCTACTTTCAGTCTACCGGGAGCTAACTTTTTTTTAATAAATCCAGCGTGGCAGCATTGTAAACTCAAAATTTGATGTCTTGGGCAAGCTTCCCGATAGTCAACGAGTGCTGGTTTGGACAAAATATCAGCGCTCGGTTATTTATTTTTCAGCATCACCAGGCGCTATGGTAGAAGGACCGAGGGTAAAAATCGCCCAGCGCCCGCTTATCTTGAGCCTTGATAACAATGTTTTATTTATTAAAGTGCCACCCATTAAACAGCACTACCAACATCAAAGGACGACCTTCAAACGTGTCAAAATAAGATGAGTGTCAAAATAAGATTAAGAAAATATGATTAGGCTAAATATGATTAGGCTATAAAAAACTTCTAGGATCATTTAACCGGATAACAGAGTTATCCGGATAAAAGGGGTCGGATAACTGTACTGTAAAAGTGATAATTTCCAGCGATTAATTTGTTGCGCTTTGCCGAATTTTAGCTGTTTTTAAAATTGTGACTTATAGCTTCATCACAGACCTACACAATGTGTGTTATTAGTTTTGCAGTAGCGCATTTGAGCATGAAAATATATATACGGTTAAGCCCACAATTATTCATACCCCTTTGAAAATATGAGTTTTTTGCGTTTTTCTCATACCAGCTGGAGTGGTGGAACTTTCGCTTTACACTAAAGACAATTAGTTTGCAAGTACAAATCAATATATTTGGGCTCAACATTTTTTGCATAACAATAGAATTGAACAAGAATTGTGTTTTTATGCCTGTCCAAAATTATTCATACCCCACACCAAGTCTCAAGATTGAGGCCACTTTTTGTGATAATATACATGTTTTTGACATTTCAAACATTCTTTATATTGTGTGATAGGCTTTTACATTGTTATGTAATTATTCCATGATGTGTGCATACAATGTGGATGCATTACAAATGTGTCCTATTGAATGTACAGTGAGGGATATTATAGGACAACACTCCAGCTCTTTGACAGCATGGCGAAGAAGATCAAATAACTTTTTTGTGCATATTGTGAATGCTCACAAAGAGGGGAAAGGCTACAGAGCTATTTCGAAACAATTCCAAGTGCAAGAATCCACCATACAAAGCATAATTAGGAAGAACAAGACGTTCAACTCACTAAAAAACATTGAAGGATGCAGTCGGAAGCCAGTGGTGTCCCCTTGTTTGGCAAGAAAAGTATTGCGAAAGGCCAACAACAATCCACAGATCACCATCAATGCTCTCCTGAACAACCTTGGCAATTATTGGACCAAGATATCATGGCAGACACTCCAGCATATGGCACATGAGAGGCCTCCATGGAGGCCGACCAAGAAAGACTCTACTCCTTAAAAGAGACACAGAGAAACTTGTCTTGCATCTTTAAGACAACCCTAATACTGAAGACCAAAAACTTTGATCTTTGTCCAGAAGTGCTCTTGCAAATGCTAGATGAGTTTCTCATTGTCTCTTTTCAGGAGTAGAGTCTTTCTTGGTCGGAGTCCATGGAGAACTCTTGTGTACTATGTCTGCTGGAGTGTCTGCCTTATATATTGGTCCAAGACTCACCAAGGTTGTTCAGGAGAGCATTGACGGTGATATGTGGATTGTTGTTTGCCTTTCACCATACTTTTCTTGTCAAACAAGGGGACACTGTTGGGTTCCGACCGTGTTCTTCAGGGTTTTTAACTGATTTGAACTGATTTGAACTGTCTTGTTCTTCCTAATTATGCTTTGTATGGTGGAATTTGGCACTTGAAATTGCTTCGAAATAGCTTTGTAGCATTCACAATGCACAAAAAAGGTCCTCACTGAGTTATTTGATCTCCTTCGCCATGCTGTCAAAGAGCTAGAGTGTTGTCCTATAATATCCCTCACTGTACATTCAATAGGACACATTTGTAATGCATCCATATTGTATGCACACATCATGGAATAATTGCATAACATATAAAAGCCTATCACACAATATAAGGAATGCTTGGAATGTCAAAAACATGTGTATTATCACAAAAAGTGGCTTCAATCCTGAGACTTGGTATGGGGTATGAATAATTTTGGACAGGCATTAAAACACAATTCTTGTTCAATTCTATTGTTATGCAAAAATGGTGAGCCCAAATATATTGATTTGTACTTGCAAACTAATTGTCTTTAGTGTAAAGCGAAAGTTCCACCACTTCAGCTGGTATAGATATGAGAAAACGCAAAAAACTAATCTTTTTCAAGGGGTATGAATAATTGTGGACTTAACTGTATGTAGAGTGAAAATATAAGTAGCGTGAACATTTCCTCTTTCACAGTACTTTCTACAAAGCAGAATTTTGATATGTATTGGTTTTCTTGGTATAATGATTTTTTTTAAAGGTTTTTCATAGAAATGCATGTTTGCCTACCTATAGGTCAGCCCGGACCTTCAATTTGCCGTTGACAACAAAGCATCAAAATCAATTACTACGCTCTACTCGACCATACAGAAGAATGTTCCTAGTGACCATGTGAGGCTGTGTAAGCGACCGTTGTTTACATGAGCAATATTTCCGAAATTCGTAAAATGTTTCACTCGATTTTCAGACTTTGACCTGTAAAAAACATGTGAAAACTTGCATTATGTGTAAATATGATAACATGAGTATGTTGAGGAATCACTTTGTCAAATATTCTGTTCGATGGTAATATTTCACGGGAGTACAAAAAGGGTTACATTTTGGCCGTTTTGGTGATGGTGCAATCTGAATTTGTTTGAATTCACATAGTTTGTGGTCAACGGCATGTGACGTCACTCCGGGCTCACCTATAGGTTGTCATCATTGACACTATGGTCAATGTTGTCATCTAAAGACATATCTTTCATACTTTAATGACAATATCCTCAATAGTATGCATTCCTTGAAAGTAATTTGCTCAAAGCATGCAAAAAAATGGGAAATTTCCACACTAAAAATGGTCCACTATGACGTTAAATAAATTTCACCTGTATTTTGTTTTTTGTTAGGGGCTGATGCCCCCCCATACATGAGATTTAGAGGGGGATGGGTAGACCGCCCCCCCCCCCCCCCCCCCTGCACCGCCTATGCTTATATGGTCACAACTAATTATGATAATGTTTATGCTTTCTCACAGGAACAACATTTCATCCCTCATCGGCTACAATAACACAGACTCGCCATGTACCCACAGTGCCATCTCCATCCATCCCAAATGGACCATGGTCGTTATTAGCAGGTCAACCCAAGACACAGTCATCATACCAGTCTTACCAATGCATGTTTTGTAGACGCATGAAGTCCTTCGCCAATTTTGATTCTTACAAGAGACACGCCAGGAGGCATGCAAGGAGAAACTCATTTGAAAGATGTTATAAGCTACAAGTTTTACGAAAAACGATGCCAAAATTCCGTCAGTCGTCGCATTGTGTTAACATGATGTTTTTCTCAGGTTGTAATCACACAAAGAAGAGGCTTGCAGTGACTAACGACATTTGTAATGTAAGAAAGTTTGCTAAGACACATGCCGTTCCTGAAAAGTCGAGGACACATGGAGTTGCTGAAAAGTCATTTGTCTCCAATGCTGAATTCTCTGATGATATGGAGACAGACGCAGTTGCTGGAAAGTCCTTCGTCACCAATGCCGAACTTGCTGATCATTCAAAGACACATGGAGTTGCTGAAAAGTCATTTGTTTCCAATGCGGAATTCTCTGATGATATTACTGAAAATTTCTCCAATGCTGAACTCTCTTATCTTGTGGAGACAGATGCAGTTGCCGGAAAGTCCTTTGTCACCAATGCTGAACTTACTGATCATTCAAAGACACATGGAGTTGCTGAAAAGTCATTTGTCTCCAATGCGGAATTCTCTGATGATATGGAGGCAGACGAAGATACTGAAATTGTCTCTAATGCTGATATTTCTGATCTTCTGGAGTCAGATGCCGTTGCTGAAAAGTCTTCTGACACCGATGTTGAATTATCTGATCATTCAAGTACAAATGGACATGCTGAACAAGTGAAGATGGATGATGACTCAAAAATAGATGATCATGCAAAAACGATCGATGTTGCAAAAACGGACATCAACGTCAAAACGCCAGACTACGAGAAGAAAACAGATGTGGAATTGAGCAACACTGCCAAAACTGACAAGACTACAACAACAGACAATGATGCCAAAATTGGTACTACGCTTATGGACGAAACCGGCGAGATGGACACTATGGTGGAAAAGGACAATATGCGTCCGATGGAGGTACAAGAGTGTACCGCGTGTAAGTGCCCATATGGAAGTACACCAGGGAAACATTTTTGCCAACTGAATATTGATTCCAGTCAGCACACACCCTTGTGTAAGGATGATGTATACAAATGTAATGTTTGTAGGTGTCCATTCGGGAGAAAAAGGGTACTATCTTCTGAGTTCCTCAAGATGTACCCGAAGGTCAAAGTGGAATCTTTTCAATGTAATAGATGCAGGATAAATTTCAATTCTATCAGTGTTCTGCATCGTCACTTGAGGAGTATGCACAACATGACAGATGCAGCGTTGAATTTCTACCAGGAGAAAAAATGGAGGGAGAGGGAGAACAAGACGAAACAGCAGCGAGAGGGGGAAGAAGAAACGGAAGAAGGAGACGGAGAAAGTGGAAGGGGAATTGAGAAAAGCGAGGAGACGGAAGAGGGTAAAATGAAAACAGTAGATATAGAAAATGCTGAACTCTCTGATCAGATGAAGACACATGTAGCTGATGACTTGCATGAGGTTAACCTAGGTGGTCCCTACACATGTACTCAGTGTGTAGCAACCTTCATCTCTGTTCCCGAACTGTTTGATCATATAGACGAGAAGCACTCGGCGCTACCCAAGACAAAACAAACCAAAGAGACCAAATATCAATGTTTCCAATGTCATGATTGTAACATTTTCTCCAGCCTGGTGGAATGGCAAGTTCATTTAAGCACAAAGCATAGTGGCAAACATGGCTGTATTTTTTGTGGGGATAAATTCTTCGATTCCAGGGAAGAGTTGTACCAACATTTCTACGATTTCCATCAGGTTAGAAATTACATGTATGTCAGAGCAACAAATTACAGTGCCACGGAATATAGCTGTTGGACCTGTAAAAGCCGATTTCCTAGCATTAAAAAGCTATCCACACATCGTTGTCATGACAACCAGAGTATCGAATCAAAAGATACAGATACACAGTATAAGCCAAATGCCATGAGTGTGTCTGATGTGTACGTGTGTATTGTGTGCAAGTGCCCATATTATAATAAGCGTGGGCTGTCTAAGCATTACAGTCAGATGCACCCAGATTTCACAATACCATCAAAACTCAAATGGAAAAAGGAAGAGAATATTCAGAAGTATGGTGTACAAAGGTGTGTCATATGTAAAAGACTGTTCATTGGTTGGTTAGGATCATCGGGGCGTACAGGTACTCTGAAAATGTGCTCTACGTGCAAAGGGAAAGGTGAGCAGGTGAAGATAGATGATGACTTAAAAATAGGTGACGACTCAAAAATGGGTGATGACTGGAAAATGGATGATGACTGGAAAATGGGTGATAATTCGAAAATGGGTGATAATTCGAAAACGATCGGTGATGCAAGAACAGACAGAAACACCAAAATGGATGAAACTTCAAACGGGGACTACGAGATGAATATGGATGATGATGCGACAATGAATAACACTGTCAAATTGGATGACTCTGCAATGACTGATAACGATGCCAACATTAACGATGATGCACAAACAGACGATGTTGCCCAAATGGACAAAACCATAATAATTGACAACGATGTGGACATGTTTGAGGTTCGAGAGTGTACAGCGTGTAGGCGTTCGTATGCCGGTACATCAGGGAAACACATCTGTCTTTCTGAGTGTATGGATACTGATGGAGATACAGCAAAGTCCTTTGTCCCCAATGCTCAACATTCTGATCATTTGATACACCCTGTAGCTAAGGATAATGACCCCAACATGGAAAAAAACTCTGAGGCGGAAAAGGACAATATGCTTACGTCCGAGGTACAAAAGTGTACGGCGTGTAGGTGCCCACATGAAAACATCATGGGGGAAACATCAGGAAAGCATCTTTGCAAACTGACTATTTATTCCTCCAATCAGCACAAAGCATTGTATAATGATGTATACAAATGTAAGGTTTGCAGGTGTATAATCGGGAGGGAGCTATCTTCCAAGTTCATCAAGATGTACCCGGATTTCTACATGGAAACTTATCAATGTGATAGATGCAGGGCGAATTTCAATTCTATCGGTTACCTGCATAGACACTTGAAGAAGATACACAAGATGACAGATGCTGCATTGACCTTATACGAGGAGAGAAAACGGAGGGAAAGGGAGAACAAGACGGAACAGCAGCGGACGGGGGAGGAAGAAACGGAAGAAGGAGTCGACGGAGAAAGGGAAAGGGGAATTGAGAAAAGCGAGGAGACGGAAGAGGGTGAAATGAAAACAGTAAAAATAGAAAATGCCGAACTCTCTGATCAGATTATGACACATGTAGCTGATGACTTGCATGAGGTTAACTTAGTTGGTCCCTACACATGTACTCAGTGTGTAGCGACCTTCGTCTCTGTTCCCGAACTGTCTGATCATATTGAAGAGAAGCACTCAGCGCTGCCAAATGCTGAACACTGTGATCATTCGAAGACGCGTGGAGTTACTGAAAAGTCCTTCGTCTCCAACGCTGAACTCTCTGATCATTCGAAGACACGTGGAGTTACTGAAGAGTCCTTTGTCTCCAACGCTGAACTCTCTGATCATTCGAAGACACGTGGAGTTACTGAAAAGTCCTTTGTCTCCAACGCTGAACTCTCTGATCATTCGAAGACACGTGGAGTTACTGAAAAGTCCTTTGTCTCCAACGCTGAACTCTCTGATCATTCGAAGACACGTGGAGTTACTGAAAAGTCCTTCGTCTCCAACGCTGAACTCTCTGATCATTCGAAGACACGTGGAGTTACTGAAAAGTCCTTCGTCTCCAACGCTGAACTCTCTGATCATTCGAAGACACGTGGAGTTACTGAAAAGTCCTTTGTCTCCAACGCTGAACTCTCTGATCATTCGAAGACACGTGGAGTTACTGAAAAGTCCTTTGTCTCCAACGCTGAACTCTTTAATCATATGAAGATACACAGAGTTAATGAAAAGTCCTTGTTCTCCAATGCTGAACTCTCTGGCCATATGAAGAAACATGGAGTTGCTGGTGAGTCAGTTGTTTCAGATGCTGAACTTTCTGATCATTTGAAAAAAACTGCCGCTTTGGACAATGACCCCAAAATGGACAAAACAGCGAAAATGGACTCTGAGACGCAAAAGGACAAGATACTTACGTTTAAGGTACAAGAGTGCACGATGTGTAAGTGCCCACATGCACTTACACGTCGTAAATCAAGGTATCATAGTAAATCACGGTATCATGTTTGTAAACTGAATAACCATTTTAATACAACCTTGTATAAGGATGATGTATACAAATGTAAGGTTTGTAGGTGCCCATTTGCTAAGAGGAGGACCCTTTTACGCGAGTGCCTCAAGCTGTACCCAGATGTCAAAGTGGAATATTATCAGTGTAATAGATGTAGGACATACTTTGACTCTATCGACGCCACGTGTCGTCACTTGAGGGAGGCGCACAAGATGACTGATGCAGCATTGAAATTCTACAAGAAGGAGAAAAAACGGAGGGCAAGGGAGGGCAAGATGGAACAGCAGCAAGAGGGGAAGGAAGCGAAGGAGGAGAAGGACAATATGCTTACGTCTGAGGTACAAAAGTGTACGGCGTGTAGGTGCCCACATGAAAACATCATGGGGGAAACATCAGGAAAGCATCTTTGCAAACAGACTATTTATTCCTCCAATCAGCACAAAGCATTGTATAATGATGTATACAAATGTAAGGTTTGCAGGTGTATAATCGGGAGGGAGCTATCTTCCAGGTTCATCAAAAACATTCATCAATGTGATAGATGCAGGGCGAATTTCAATTCTATCGGTTACCTGCATAGACACTTGAAACAGATGCACAAGATGACAAATGCTGCATTGACCTTATACAAGGAGAGAAAACGGAGGGAGAGGGAGAACAAGACGGAACAGCAGCGGGCGGGTGAGGAAGAAACGGAAGAAGGGGACGGAGAAAGGGAAAGGGGAATTGAGAAAAGCGAGGAGACTGAAGATGGTGAAATGAAAACAGTAAAAATAGAAAATGCCGAACTCTCTGATCAGATGATGACACATGTAGCTGATGACTTGCATGAGGTTAACTTAGTTGGTCCCTACACATGTACTCAGTGTGTAGCGACCTTCGTCTCTGTTCCCGAACTGTCTAATCATATTGAAGAGAAGCACTCAGCGCTGCCAAATGCTGAACTCTCTGATCAATCGAAGACACATGGAGTCACAGAAAAGTCCTTTGTTTCCAACGCTGAACTCTCTGATCATTCGAAGACATGTGGAGTTACTGAAAAGTCCTTAGTCTCCAATGCTAAACTCTTTAATCATATGAAGATACACAGAGTTAATGAAAAGTCCTTGTTCTCCAATGCTGAACTCTCTGGCCATGTGAAGACACATGGAGTTGCTGGTGAGCCATTTGTTTCAGATGCTGAACTTTCTGATCATTTGAAAAAAACTGCCGCTTTGGACAATGACCTCAAAATGGACAAAACAGCGAAAATGGACTCTGAGACGCAAAAGGACAAGATGCTTACGTTTAAGGTACAAGAGTGCACGATGTGTAAGTGCCCACATGCATTTACACCTCGTAAATCACCGTATCATAGTAAATCACGGTATCATCTTTGTAAACTGAATAACCATTTCAATGCAACTTTGTATAAGGATGATGTATACAAATGTAGGGCTTGTAGGTGCCCATTTGCAAAGAGGAGGACCCTTTCTCGCGAGTTCCTCAAGCTGTGCCTGGATGCAAAGACTGTGTGTAATGCCTTGCTGGATGTCAAATTGGAATATTATCAGTGTAATAGATGTAGGACATACTTTGAATCTATCGACGCCACTTGTCGTCACTTGAGGGAGGCGCACAAGATGACTGATGCAGCGTTGAAATTCTACAAGAAGGAGAAAAAACGGAGGGCAAGGGAGGTCAAGATGGAACAGCAGCAGGAGGGGGAAAAAGGAAAGGGAGAAATGGGAAAGGAAACGGTGATAAGCGAGGAGTCGGATGAGGGTGAACAGAAAACATCAGTTTTTCAGAATCGTTCATGTGCACGGTGCAAGATATCTTTTGCGTCGACTGATGAACTGTCAACTCACACAAAGCTTGAGCATCTAAAGGTTCGAATCGTTTTAAAACGTGTACGTTTGGACAAATCATGCACTGATGAATTGATATAGACAAAAAAGAGAAAACATGCAATGCTGTTCTACGGACGGACGGATTTAATGTTTGTAGAAATTGTGACAAGTTTCCTAAGTATGTTCGAAGATTTGTTTAAAAATGTTTACCTTTTTTTAAGAAATTTAAAAAAAATTGCCAATATATATTTTTTTAATATTTCAATATTAGGCCATCCCCCCCCCCCAAAAAAAAAGAAGTTGTCTTGCCCTTATAGGTCTGGGTTGGATGGTCGGATTTCTTTTTTCTTTTTTTTCTTTTTTGTTGTTGATTTTTAAAAATTTAAACTACACAAAAAAACACGTTTTAAAGATTTTTTGTTGTTGATTTTTTTGATTTTTAAACAAGCAGATCACTACTTTAAAAACACGTTTTCATCTTTCTTTATTGTTATGTGATTCTTTCAATTTTTTTATTATTTTTTAATTTTTTTTTATTTTTGAAAAAAATAAAATAAATAGATAGCGACTGTTGTCGGTCGGAAAGGGCTAGTCAACTTTTTTTGGGGGGGGGGCCTAATGTTCATACATGTTCAAAATGAAGAAAAAACCAAAAGAACATTTATGTGATACAGACCAAGCGAAATGTGTCGGATGTCAGGAATATTTAATTTGAGTTATGGGTAAAAAGAAGTGACAGATTTGATAGGCCAAACAAAGAAGGTCTGTCTCAGAAGCCCGCACGCATTGGTATGTGAAATGAGCTACGGCACATAGGTCTATGCGCTGGGGGCTAAAACATTTTATTTTATTTTATTTTATTTTATTTTTTTAAATAAAAAATATATATTTAAAAAAAAATTCTCTGTAAGCTTGGATAAGCAAAAAAAAAAAAAAATTGCATACCTCATAGCCTATTTTCTAAAAAAAAAAACTATAAAAAAAATAAATCGCACAGCACTTAGCTTTTTTGCACAATGTTTCTGAGACAGACTTTCTTCTTTGTTTGGCCTTAGCCTTATGTTTTACTGTTTGTTTTTCAGTTAGTAAATTGTTTGTAACTTGCGTTTCATATGCGTGACGCGTGTGTGTGGCCAAAACCATGTGCGTGTGGCCATAATCTAGCCCATGCTCTTTGATTACTGGAGTGCACAGAGAGATAAAAGCTGAATATTTCTCTCCAATTTGAAACTGATTTAACTATAGGATTTATTGACCTTATGTTTTTCAAATATTTACCTAAGATGTAGTTTTGTCTTTAAATTTATGTTTTTATTTTGCATACTTTTGTACAGGTGAGTTAAAAAGGTTGACCTTGCGTTTTTTTATGGTTTGTGAATTATCGATCATCGGAACAATAAAATTTTAAGAATGTGAAATTGAGGTAATCAGGAAAGAAATATGCACTGCTCTATCAAAACGCAAAAGGATTTGTTAAACGTCATTAACCCAACGCTCCTACAAAACCCAATGCTGCTGCAATCTGGTACTGGGCAATCGCCCTCGGCCTATCAATCGTACCACACTCCGGCTGAGCCTTGAATTGCGAGAAAAACTTAAGTTTTTGAGCATGACCTGTATACCTCAGTCGGTAGAGTCTCTAACTTGCACTCATGTGGCCTAGGTTCGATTCCTGGTGCGTGCGGAGACAGGTTTCCTCCTAAATTTCACCTGTTTTTCTCCCCTTGTAGTTTAATTCTCAAAAACATGCCCAAGTAGTGAGGGTTAACAAAGCGGTTAAAATGGCGTTAAAAATGGTTAACTTTTTGAACCACCCTGTATACAGAACAGCTCGAAATAGAATGGACAATGTCAACGCAATGTCATTGCAATGTCAGTGCAACGACTGTACTAATCAAGTAACCATTTATGTCATTGCAATGGCAATAATATTGCAATGACATTGTAATGATATTGCAATGATATTGCAGTGTCCATTCTAATGCGAGCTGTACTGTACTGTAGCCAGAGAGAGAGGGGGGGATCGCCCACCAGTATATTGAGTCTGTCGGTTGAGATTGACATTGTCGGTTCATTTGACAAGGGAAATCATGGAATTATGAAATTATGCCGATCAAATTAGTACAAAGATGGACATTTTTCACATGCTATGCGCCTTGGGTTCGTTTAGAGCCAAAATGTACCTCAATCATAGCAAAATTAAGTGTAAATGCGCATTTTTTTTCACATGCTACACGTAACACATGCATTTGTTTTGTCGGTAAATTCTTGTCGTTCACTTTTATTTCGAGCCCCTCCAATATGAAAAAAAACCTAGGCTACTCCACTGAACTGGGCACAATGTCTGCATCAGCGCAATCAAAGAAGAACGTTGGCTGTGGATCAGAAAGTGCTGCGCCTCTCACTATAGATTATCCACTGACCTCTTACCTCCCAACTTGGAACTGAACCAAAGAAGATTTTAAAAGTCTTCCCACAATGCATTGCGCGAACGCCAACCAACTAAAGCTTTTTCCACATGATGCATTTGTCGAGCTCTTAAGTTTTAGAAATAAGAAAAGGAACATTGATAACTAGTTTATTCATTGATGAAAACTAGAACCTAAGAGCTCCAATGATGAAAGCGCTATGAAGCCATGATTGTGTGCATATGTCTTTTTGCAGACCGATTTGATACCAGAATAAGGGTTTTTGCAAAAACGCAATACATTGTGGTGGTGTCTTTAAATTCTTCTATGGAAATGAACCAGAGTATAGCAACAATATAATGTATTATGTATGTGTGTAGATGTTAGGTAGTATACTAATTTGTTATTACTCAATGGTTGTATGGGTCCAATCAGTATTGACAGGTGTGTGTGTGGATGTATATTTGTAATTAAACCCTACCCACATTCAAAGTTATATACCGTTTTATACTTCAATGGCTGATTTTATTATTATACCATATTTGGGGGGGGGGGGGGGGGGGGGGCACATCCAAAGATATTATATACTGTAATCTACCTCAAAATGCCTTTTTTATGCAGCTCTAAGATTCTTGTACCACTCGGTATTATATTGTGATTAAAGGGGCATTGAGAGATGTATCGATATACTAAATGAGCAAATAACGTAAAGATAATCATCAATATAGCCCAAATCCAAAATGTCATACAATTCCGACATCGCCTTCATGCCAAATAAGCAAATAACAGCACTTCCGGGTTGAGATTTGCCGTGAAAGTCCGTGAGTAAAACGATAGCATAACTTCTCAATTCAGCCCCTGTTTAAAACTAAGAAAATCATGAAATTTTATATGATCAACGGCGAATGAGGGCGCACTCCCATACGTATCTCTCAATGCCCCTTTAAGTTAATTTGTAATGCATCACATTATAAGGTGCATCTTGTGGACCAAGCTTGTTTTGAGATATACAGGGTGAGTAAAAGAAAACTACTCAACTTTGGGATTTTATTTCAAAGAATCTGTGCAGACAATTCTCGGAATACTTATTCTGGCAGAGAGGCTGTCTCGTTAGCATTCAAAGGAATTTACATTGGTTAAGGTTGGTTGAGGCAAAACATGTTTTATGCCCATTCAGATAAAAGGGTACATTTTGAAAACCAAACAAGATTTGTGATATTTTTCTGGTAAGCTCTTTTAAATTTCACTATTGAATAACGGCGCACACTCTAATCCGATCATCACGAAAGCCCAATTTTATATTTGCTCTGCTGAATTTACTAAATAATGACATTGTTTTGTCAGGATTGTGTCACATGTATGTATCCACTTATTCATAAATATCATGCGTCATTGAGTACAATACTCAATATTTTGTTCGATCTCAAACTTTACCAAAATAGTCATAACTGGATCAATTTATTGATTCAAGCAGTGGTTGCCTTCATATTGTGGTAAGAAATATTTTAAATATTTATTTTACTTGTTCGTTCATATTTTTACTCACCCTGTATATCAAAATAGCTTGAAAATTATAAAGAAATTTAAATAAACTCATTTTACTCGTATTAATTTTAAAAGTACTTCTTCATTTTCCAATACTATTATCATTACAAAGCTTGTTTCATAGTATGTCCGATATTGTTAAAACTCTCAAGTTTTTTGAAAGAGGACAAAGATGTACTCTTTGATGAGATGTGTATAATTTGCAAACTGCTATCTACTGAAGATAGCACATAATATGTTGAAATGATGAAGTCTAATGGCTATCACTTGATGATAGCACTAGATAAATTATACAGGGTGACCCAGAATGATTTATACCAATGAAATGGCTTCTATGACTGTTGTGGTCAGAGCGCTTCTGATTCTAACATCTTTCTTAGAAATGTTGGATTCCTGACACAAAAATTAGGGACGATTTTGTAAAAATGGTAAATTGCAATTTTGATTGGTATTACACAATCTCTTTTTGTGTCCTGTTTTCATTCCACGTAACAGTTGGTTGATGTCCATTATTTGTCAAGTTTGTGAAGTAATCAGCCCTCAAATTAACCGAAGGCACCGAAGGCAATTGCCGTCGCCGTGCCCCACCTAGTTGCCTCGATGCCCTCAACTTCTGGCTGTTTTTACTCCATTGAAAAGTACATAATTGCCTTGGTGCCCTTTTCAAATTGCCTGAAATTGCATTGCCCTTTCCATTTCGTAATTTATGGGCTGGAAGTAATATCTGTATGAAGTAAAGGAATTGTGCAGCTCAACTGACTTACAGGCATATTATGCGATCTTTCCATGGAACGCCCTCTATCCTTGATTTTTTTTTTTGAAAGCAGATTTTTTATCAAGATTTACATTTCTGATCCTAAATTTATTCTGAGTTATAGAGCGATACAATTCCAAATTATGGTTTAAAGAGGTTGAAAAGGATTGTTCTGCCGCAGGACAGATAAGTTTAATTCGAAATTCACTCGAAAACCATGATTTTTAGTAATTAGGAATCGTATCACCCTGTAACTCAGAATGTATTTATGATTTATGATCAGAAATGTAAATCTGCAAGAAAATCTGCTTTTCAAAATAAATCAAGGATGGAGGGCGTCCCATGGAAAAGATCGCATAATATGCCTTTAGCTCTACCCCTACCATATTACCACAAAATACCACGACCCAGCAAGTTTGTATCACCTCTGGCGTGGAAGTTTTTCGATGACAAAATGGACCCAGCCCATATACTTAACTGCGCCAAGTAGCCTTGACATCCGTGGTGAAGTGGGAAATCCCAAGCCGCTGGTGCTGGAGGTCGGGGTGTCGGGGGATATTTTGGGAGTCGCTTTTCGATGTTGAAAACAAAAATCTGACAAAAAGTGGGGGTAGAGCTAGGGTTAAGAAGAATTTTTTTTTGGGGGGGCATAGTTTTATCAATTTATCGGTGGTGTAAATTAATCATTTGAAATTCGGTGAAATTGAAAAAAGAGGTTTTCATCATTTTTCAGCAATGTGATATAACACCTTAACAAAAGGATATTATCTGGATGAAAATTAAAAAGGGGTCATGTGACTCATGTCCACCAGTATATTTCAGGTATAAGATTTGGATATACTTGTGTTGTTATAGTTCATTGTAATGTTCAAAATCTGCGCTTACGGCGTATTAATCTTGTGATTCGGCTTAAAACTTTTTCGCTATGCTTTATGGGAGTTGTTGACAACATGGACGCTTCTTGAGCGAAAGGACAGTGAATTGATACCGTCTTTTACACCACATTTTTATTGCTTTCGACATATTTACTGCATAAATGATTCCAGAACACGATAACGGAGATATTATACATTAAAATGAACAAGATCAGATATTCGTCACCGTTGTTATATTTCGTCTTGAAGTGTTTTGGTAAGATGTAATCTTAACTTGATCAAGGAATGCACAAACTAGCGTCAAAGTGAACAATTTGGTAAATTGTGTGTCGTACCAACGTCAAATAAAGCGATATTTTTGTGGAGTCATCAGCGATTCAAACCAGGGTAATCCCCCCATGTTGTCATCCAAACTATGAACTATAGAGTGGTCTTTTCCGGAGGCTCTACTCTTACAGTAAAAGACGTGAAATTCTACGGTAAAACTGATGAATAAATGTAGGCTGCAGTGAATTTTGATTTTGTGACGTCACTCTCCGTGATTTCGTGAACTTCACAAAGTGAGGGCGCCCCTGCCAGACGGTGTCGGACGCGAGTTTTCTTCTTGATTGATATCAATCCAGTTTAATCTAATAAAGTGAACAAGCCTACTTATCAGCTTTATGAAGAGATTCATATGAAATAACTTTGTGAAATAAAGTGAACAAGCCTACTTATCAGCTTTATGAAGAGATTCATATGAAATAACTTTGTGAAATAAAATTCTGTTAACCGGTCCTGCCTGTGGTAAACACTTGTGCTGGCTAATCGAGTGGCCATCGGGAAGTCAGGGTGTCTTACACTTGCTGGTTACAGAATAGAGATATCATACAACAAGTGAAATACAACATAGTTTTAGCATATAAACGAGGATTTGCATTTATTGGCAAATGGCTCATTCCATGAAGTTGGGGCATTTGTTAAAATAGCAGAATTTGGTACTTTAGGCAGCTTATAAACTGTTTTACTCTATGTGTATATCAAAACAAATTAGTGTCCAAAAACAGTACTAGGTTATAGTATTGAGCCATGAAAAAAGACCATTTTTGCTAAAAAACGTGACATGGAAAACACAACAATTAATGTGAGTTTTATGTAAGCAAAACTATCATAGAATTGCTTGGAAATCGATTTGATTAATAAAAGATACATGTATTCATAGTTTACTGACCAAAACACCTCGTCACGCTGGACTGATTTTTCACCCAAGCAACATGAAAATTGCCTTTCCGATGCTACGCACGGTGTCCACAAAATATACACGTGTAGCATCGGGAGTTTTCATTGCTGAATGGGGGTAGTTCTCTATCATACATTTTAAAATTATATTCCAAAATTAAGAGCATTTATCAATTGAAAACTATTGCAAATGAGAATAAATTTCATGAAGACCATTCCATATATTCATGAAAAAGTATACAGTGCCGTGTGCATGGTGTCCTAACCATAAAATGTAGCATCGTGATATACATCCTATGCAATTTGTGGGAATCCCCCCTGGAGATAAATAAAACATTCCATATTTCTTTTTGTAAGGATAGAGGTCAATAGCTATCAGGTTTGTTTGGAATTTGCCACATGTGGGCTAGCTTTATCAAGGTTTCAGTCGCTAGTGTCCCGTTGTAGCATCGGGACTTTTATGTAGCATCAAAATGTAAACATTGGATAGTTTTGTGAATGGTAAGTGCGATTGTAATTATTTCTTAATGTTGCTTGTATGTCTGTATTTATTAATGCATTTTTATTGAAAGGGAAACACTGAATCAGAATTTCTTTTCATGTTATGATATTAATTTTGAGTCACGGACGCCATAATAATTTGGCGTCCATGTAGCATCGGGCATAGCATGGGCAATATTTTGCATTGGGTATCATTATAGTTCGTTGAAATTGTAATTTCTTTGTAGAATCACATCATTAATAAACTTTGAAGTTAATAATGAATTAGTTTTTGCTCTTTTAATGCTAATAATATAGCTTACCAATACGATGCTACATGGACACCATGTCCATGTAGCATTTCATAAAATGTGCCTAATTAGACTAAAACAATTACCCCATTCGAAATTATCCATCACCCAAAACATTCAAAACATTGCCTACATTTTAGTACACTTTACAGAAAAAAAGGCATATTATGAGAGATGTATATCTAATGAAATATATTAATACACAATGCTACATGGACACCATTTCCATTAGCATTTCACTGAATTCACAATAAACATTCCCTTATTTTAGTTTTATTTACTATAAATAAAACAAATAATTGTAAATCATTTAAGTTCTCTATCCTTTGCTATTCTTTTTCATGTTAAATGAATAATAAATAAAATACTCCAGCATGATTTTAATATAAATATTTTCCTGCAACACAAAAAGTGCAACATGAATAAATAATCTACTCCAATATCAATACACAATGTTCCATGAAGATACTAAGCCATAGGGTTTATTTTGTTTTGCTTTGCAGGTTCTTGACATTAATTCAGAAGACAGTTCTATCGTCCTGGAATTTATGGAGATGAAGACAAGGAACCCATCATTTTCAAAAACTAGTACCTTTCCAAAGAAATCCATCATGGCAATTAAATTATTTTTTTGCAAACTGACTTTTTAAGTGATCAAACTTTTCAATCATCTTTATCAATAATAGAGGATGATTCCATCAGAAACGAGCAAAGAGACTAGGGTACTTTAAGAACAACACTGCATGAAGTTTGTTTCAGTGGACATCTTAAGTTTCTTTGATCAATGGTGTATTGTTATTGTGTAATTGTAAGAAATGGTGTATGTGTATCATAGGTAATTATGTTTTATGCTTCATGGCAGGTTATCTTTTTGTGTAATTTGTAGTTTTACAATCCATGTTATTAATTTTATCGTGTGCTTATAACATAAAAAGTTAACATCATAGTACATCCTCTCTATTGATCTGAAAAAGATGCACCTGTTCAAGCTGTTCCAAATATTTTAGGGCACGGTGTCCATGTAGCATCGTAATACTTAAGTACACAGAAAAGGTAAATTTTACATGAACAGTGTTTAGATAAATTTCAAGCAATTCACTCTGTGTATCTACTTGATATGATGAACAAGTAGACAAACCATTCACACTCAAATAATTGTAACAGTATGAATAGTCTTATTATTAACAATGTTACAAGACGCGGTGTCCATGTAGCATCGGTAGTGCATTTTATAACATTATACAGGTAAATAATACTTCATATACTTACTTTATGACTATAATGTAATCAATGTGCATGGTTTATAGAGTACTTTACATCAAACAAATATTGATATGTACTTTATTTAAATTCATTATACAAATTGCAAAATAAAGAGTCACTTTTCAATGAGTTTTTACATAAAACAGTTAATCTACGATGTCTTGTTCGTTAAGTTATGTTCAACCTAGACAAATCTGGTTTCTTTTCATGTATTTGTGGTTCCAAGTAGTTAATTGAGGTATAGAAACTTGGCCCACATCTTAAGCTAATTTATTAGAAAATGATATGGAAATGGGAAATGGTGTCCATGTAGCATCAGGATTTTTGGAAATGTCATCCAACTGTTGAACATGTGCGGTTATTTTACACCAAATGTTACATTAAAAAAAAAAGTTCTACATTGGACTTTGGTAAATGTAGAACCTAAAAAAGAAGAAAGAGTTGGAAAATATCCATTTTGAAAATTTCACTTGGATGTCACATAATATGCCCCAACTTCATGGAATGAGCCAAATGAATACTCAACTTCAAGTCCCGGCTTCAAGTGACGAGTGAAATTCTGTTATCTGGTCCAGCTTGTGGCAGGCATTTGTGCTGGCTAATCGGGGGACGACTCGGGAAGTCAGGGTGTCTTGCACTTGCCAGTAAATAACAGATAGTGAACATAAATATTGAAACAAATTCAGTATGGCAGAAGCAAATAACTTGCATTCCTATTGGCTACGTGATCATCATGAAGATGAAAAATCAGATCATGAAAGTGAACAACAAAGGGATTATTCTAGTCAAAGAAATCCCTGTGAACCTGCAACAGTGAAAGAAAATTCTACAGACTGTTATGATGATATCAGACCAGGTGATAGTGTATCCAGAGCAGGGTCAGCGCATTCCTCACGAAGAAGTAGTACGTCATCGCAAAATTCATCGAGAAGTGCCAGATCCCAAAGAGCTTTAGCCATAACAAAGGAAATAGAATTAGCAGCCAAAGCCGCAATACTCAAGAAAAAATATCAACTGGAAAAGCAAAAGCAAGAAATTGAAGAGAAAATTGCCATGGAAGAATTTGGAGCAATGCAGCGAAGGAAAGAAATAGAGAGACAAAAAGCAGAATTGGACTATCAAAAAGAGGACATGATCATCCAAGCTAATTTGGAAGCAGCTAAGGCCATATCTCGAGTTTATGACTCCGATGATTGCGGCAGTTCATACAGCCACGTTAGCGCAGCAGAAAGTGTAACCCGAGCTATAAACAGAGGTAAAGGAATAGGCCTACAGAGACAGAAATCCACTTCAGAAATCCTACAACATGTGAATACAGACCGTGAACATGATGTCAAAGTGGAATTCCGTACATTGCCAGGAAACGAACCAGTGAATGTAAATGAAACACCTCGTTATGAAGATCCATTAGACACAGGCGCACCACCCCAAATTGGAAATGAAAGAAAGAAAGAAAAAACAACTACCAGTACACAAGATGTTGACTCAAACATAGAAATGCAGAAAGAAGAGACATGTGAAGAAACAGGTACCCGTACCCGTATGAAACGTGAGGATCCATTGGTAAATCTGCTAGAAAAACTCGTTGAGTTTCATAAAGAATCAACACTACCAACACCAGAGATTGATCCATTTGATGGTGCAAATTTACTGGAGTTCCCAACCTTCATGAAGAATTTCAAGATGCTAGTTGAAGAAGGAACCAATAATCCAAAGAGAAGATTGGAACTTCTTTTGAAATTCACAAAGGGTGAAGCCTATCAGCTTATTAAAGACTGTGTATTGTTAAAAGATCCAAAGCAAGCCTACGACAGCGCAATGAACCTTCTACAGAAAGACTATGGTGATCCTGTAATATTAGCAAGTGCATATACAGCAAGAGCCAAGGGTTGGAGTCAGATTGTAGGTGGAGATACTACCGGCCTGAGGACATTTGCAGTCTTCGTGAACAACTGTTGCATAGCCAAACAAGCTAGTACTGATCTATACGCTATGGATGGACATGAATTTCTACACATGCTCGCAAGAAAGCTGCCTATTCCAATACAACAGAAGTGGATTGGTAAGGTAGGAAATCTTAGAGACTGGGAACATAGGTCACCAACATTGGAAGACTTCAGGAAATTTGTGTCTCAGTTATCCAGAGACGAAAATGATCCTAGAATCCAAGGACTAGGGTATCAGGGACGTAGCAGAAGTAAACCTCAAGCTGGATCAACCATAAAGAAGAATGCCTTTGTTACAAAGATTCAGGGAGCCAAGACTGAGAAAGAGAAATTCAAAGGTTATGAAAGTCATGGAAATAACAGAAAGAAAGAAAACAAGGCCTCCATTGCGCCATGTTTACACTGCGGCGATGGCTCGAAACATGCCGTGTTAGACTGCAGAAAGTTTGCAACACTAAACAGCCATGAGAAGTCAGAAGTATGCAAGACAAAGGGACTTTGTTTTGGTTGCCTCAACAAAGGTCATGTCAAAAACAAATGCCCAAATCCAGAATGGGTGAAATGCCAGAAGTGCCCTGGAAAGCACACCACAATGATGCATTGGGATAGAGACACACAGACAACTACCAATGACAATACTAGTACAACACCAAAGGTGATGACAGGGTCTGTGGGAGTCAAGAAGGAAATATGTGCCAAAACCAGCACTAGTGATGCACCGCTGATGACCATCATTCCAGTTCTAGTGAAGGCAGCTGCTGGAAGTCAGTCCATATCAACCTACGCTTTTATGGATAATGGGTGCGGAGCGGTATTCGCCGACAGTGAGCTTCAGCGAGCTATGAAAACAAAGGTGAGAAGCACAAAACTTTTGTTGAAAACCATGAATTTGGAAGAGGTGATTCAAACAGAAGTAGTGACAGATGACCTACAAGTAGGACACATTCAAGGCACTAGTTTTATTGATCTACCATCTGTGTTTATAAAGGATGGCATACCTGTCACAATGGAGGATGCACCTACTCAAGAAGACATAAACAGATGGGATCATCTCAGACACATCACACTTCCGCAACTTAGGGGTCACTGCATCCCCAAAGTGACTTTGATGATAGGCAGCAATGTGCCAGCTGCTACTACTCCATTTGAGGCTGTATATGGCAAATTAGGTGACCCATACGCAATAAGAACACCACTGGGATGGCTTGTCTACGGACTACCAGGGAAAATGAGAAGTCAGCCTGAGGTAAATGTCAACTTCTGCAAAATGGACAGTCTGACTGTAAAGACTGGTGCAGAACAACTTGAAGAGCAGTTTCAAAAATACATAAACATGGACTTCAACGAGAGAATTGAATCTGACAGCTTATCTGTGGAAGACAGGAAATTCTTGACTATCATGGAAGAATCCACCAAGAAGATTGATGGGCACTACCAGACTAAGTTGCCTTTGAGAAACCAGAATAACAGCATGCCCAACAACCGCCTGCAAGCGATACAGTATGCGAACTCACTAAAGAAAAGACTGCTAAAGAATGAACAGTTGCATAAAAACTATGCAGACTTCATGGAAGACTTAGAAACCAAAGGATACGCAGAGAAGATCCCAGAAGAACAGAAAGGACATCCAGGACAAGTTTGGTACATCCCACATCATAGCGTAGTACATCCAAAGAAACCAGACAAAACCCGAGTCGTCTTCAATTGTCCTGCAGCCTGCCAAGGGAAATCACTAAACAGTCAGCTGTTGCAAGGACCAGATCTTACAAATAGACTGATCGGAGTTCTTCTTCGCTGGAGACAGGAGAATATTGGAGTCATGGCAGATATCCAGGAGATGTTCTACCAGGTTCGAGTCCAGGAAAGTGACTGTGACATGCTGCGATTCCTATGGTGGAAGAATGGGGACCTAGACAATGAGCTTGAGGAATACCGCATGCATGTACATATATTTGGTGCAGTGTCTTCTCCAAGTTGCGCCAACTACATCCTGAGAAAGACTGCCCTTGACGGTGAACTCAAATATGGAACTGATGTTACAAATGCCATTCTGACAGACTTCTACGTTGATGACTTCCTGAGATCGTTTGAAAAGGAAGATGTAGCTATTGAGATGGTTCGCAGTGTCAAAGAGTGCCTAGCTGAAGGAGGTTTTCGTCTACACAAGTGGATTAGCAACAGCAAGAAAGTCATTGAATCCATCCCCATAGAAGAAAGATCTAAGGAAGTGAAAACACTAGACCTGCGCAGTGACAGTCTACCGACAGAAAGAGCCTTAGGACTACAATGGAATGTTGAAGAAGATACTCTAGGATTTACCACTAGTGAAGTGAACAAGAAAGCTACTAGGAGAAGAATACTATCAGTCATGAGCAGTATTTATGACCCACTTGGTTTTGTATCACCATTCACACTGAGAGCGAAGATAATCCTGCAAGAGTTATGCCGTGAACAAGTGTCCTGGGATGAAGAAATTCCAAAGAAGTACAGACAACAGTGGGAGGCATGGCTACAGGAATTTAGCAAGCTGGAGAACCTCAAGATTGACAGATGTTACAAACCATGTGAATTTGGGAACCTGACCAATGTGGAGATTCACCACTTCACAGATGCCAGTGAGGTGGGATATGGTGTGGTAAGCTACATCAGATATGTTAACAGCTGTGGAAAAGTACACTGTGCCTTCTTGATGGCAAAAGCAAGAGTTGCCCCAGTGAAGATTGTAACCATCCCGAGACTAGAGCTGAGTGCAGCCACTACTGCTGTGAAAATCAACCGTACACTAGAGAAGGAGCTACAAATACCTGTGAATGACATTCATTATTGGACGGATAGCCAAACCGTGTTGAGATATATACACAATACAAAGAGTAGATTCCAAACCTTCGTGGCAAATCGAGTGGAGACTATCAGAGATGGATCCCAACCAACACAATGGCACTATGTGAAGTCAGAACAGAACCCAGCTGACTATGCATCTAGAGGACTAACAATGACAGACCTTCTGAAAACACACAGCTGGCTCCAAGGACCACAGTTTCTATGGAGCGAGGATTCCAGCTGGCCCACATGGCCAATGAGTGAAGAGTCTACACAATCCATGGAAAAAGACCCAGAAGTAAAGAAGCCCAAAGTACAGAAATGTGTGCCAGCGGCATATGTGAAACCAAGAAACATGAATGAAGAGGAACCAGAAGATCCTGTTAACAGACTGATGGAACATTACTCAGACTGGAGGAGATTGAGAAGGAGTGCAGCCTGGTGGATACGTTTGAAAAAACTACTTCAGCTTAGAGCTAAAGGTCAAAATGACAGTCAGCCTAAATACTTGACATGTGAAGAAATACAGGAAGCTGAAAGGTATATCTGTAGATATGTCCAGCAGTCAGCATTCCAGAAAGAAATATCTGCCCTCTCCAAACACACCAAGCCTGATATAGCAGCACAAGGAGACGACAAAGTCGAACATTGTGAAGACCAATGTGTACCACAAGATGTGAATAGACTGATTCCAAAAACTAGTGGGATAGTTAACTTGGACCCAGAATTGCACAATGGCATGTTGAGAGTAGGAGGAAGGTTAAGAAATAGTCACCTGCCTCAGAATGCAAAACATCAGATCATTCTACCGAAAGATCACCATGTATCCACACTGATTGTAAAGGATACACATGAGAAAGTTGGACATCAAGGGAAGAACCATGTTCTTGCTGAACTTCGGCAGACCTACTGGATCTTGAATGCCAGAACAATAGTGAAGAGGGTACTACATAAATGCAGCACCTGCAGAAGGTACCAAGCCAACAGTGAAAGGCAGAAGATGGCAGATCTTCCTGAATGCAGGGTGGTGTCACACGAACCAGCCTTTTCAAGAACAGGATTGGACTACTTCGGCCCATTTGAAATCAAACAAGGAAGAACCAGCCGCAAGAGATACGGAGTGATCTTCACCTGCTTTAACAGCAGAGCTATCCATATAGAGATTGCAGACAGCTTGGAGACAAGCTCGTGCATTGGTGCTATCCGGCGATTTACAGCTAGAAGAGGAAGCGTGAAGGAGTTGTATTCAGATAATGGAACCAACCTGGTTGGAGCAGAAAAAGATCTTCGTAGAGCGCTACAAGAACTTAATCAAGAGCAAACCAGTAACTTTTGCACAAACAAAGGCATCCAATGGCACTTCAACACCCCAGGAGCATCACACCATGGAGGAGTATGGGAGCGGCAGATCCGCACAATCAGGAAGATCCTGTCAGCTTTGCTTCAACAACAAAATATGAAGTCTTGCAGAACAGAAGAACAGCTCAGGACTCTAATGTGCGAGGTAGAGTCTATTGTCAATAGTAGGCCTTTGACCAGAACATCCAGTGATCCAGATGATCTTGATGTGCTGAGACCACAAGACTTGTTAATGCCCCAAGCAACCAGCAGCTACCCGCCCGGCCTATTCAACCCCAAAGATGTGTACGCAAAGAAGAGATGGAGGCAAATGCAATACCTCGCCGACTTTTTTTGGAAAAGGTGGTTGAAACTTTTTTGGAAAAGGTGGTTGAAAGAGTATCTACCAGAACTGCAGCAACGTCAACGGTGGCTACAACCTAGCAGAAACGTTGCTGTTGGTGACATCGTGCTGATAGTGGATGACCATGCGCCACGTAACGCCTGGCCAATGGGTAAAATCCTAGACGTGAACTGTGACAAGAAAGGATTCGTCCGCAGTGCACGGATCAAAACTAAGACTACAGTTTTGAACAGGCCTATCACCAAACTCTGCCTATTATTGGAACAAGAGGCCTAATTGAAGAAAGTAACCCATCCTTCAAGACTGAACTGAACTTGAATTTACAGTGCTAAAGATATAACAAGCACCCCCCCTCCCCCCCCCCCCCCCCCTCCCCCCCCCCCCCTCCCCCCCCCCCCTCCCCCCCCCCCCCTCCCCCCCCTACAAGTGAAGTGTTTTTACCTGTGAGCAGTCACTAACTTCATGGACTACTGTGTTGGAGCAAATGTGATCTGGCAAGTGATGCATCTATTTTGTGTTATGTGGAACCTGAATTCTACTTGATTTTCCAACATGGTACTGAACTATGTCTGCAGCCTGACATGTTGGCTGTGATTTACCAAAACATGGTAGTGAACTATGTCTGCAGCCTGACATGTGGCTGTGATTTACCAACCAGTTGGCTGTGATTTACCAAAACATGGTAGTGAACTATGTCTGCAGCCTGACATGTGGCTGTGATTTACCAACCAGTTGGCTGTGATTTACCAACATGGTAGTGAACAATTTTCAGCGGCCTGACATGTTGGCACTGAATTGAATTCAAGTGAAAATTACCAACATGGTAGTGGACAATTTCAGCGGCCTGACATGCTGGCTCTGAACTGAATTCAAGTGATAATTACCAACATGGTAGTGGACAGTCTCGGCAGCCTGACATGTTGGTTGCAATGTAAATAGAGCAATGTGACTCTATCTTTAATGGACCAATGAAAAATGCAGATTTCAAGGCAGTTGATAACATTCAAGCAAGAACATTATGAACAATCCAATGCCTTGCAACCAAACAATCTGTTTCAATAGTGATAATCTATTTTATGTTTACCCAATTACATCAGATACCAAAATTGTTGTAGCAAAATTGATTTTATAGATCCAAATATTTTGGATAATTTTTTGGAAGTGATGTTTTGAAATGTAAAGGAAATCAGTGAACCAGTTCATGGTTCAGACAGTCAGAACAGAGCTGTGAAAGGTTGAGCTATGGTTCGTGCAATTTTATCCTCTGTGATATGCTCAACATTTCATTGTGTTTTGATTGTTACATTTTACTTTATTTCATATTGAAATTCACAAATTACAGTTAAATTGTGTGTTCAAAACCAAGTTGATTTATGTGTACAAAAATTGTAGCACATTATTTTGCCAAATGTTTTCTCAAAGAACTTAAGCATTCTTGCTCAAAATTTCATTGTGGTTGTAACATGTGGTGATTTTTTGTTGAGTAAAATTTATTCGAGTTGACAAATTACTTTTTAGAGTTACCAAATTGTGAGTTACCAAATTGTGAGTTACCAAAATGAGAGTTACCAAATTGCGAGTTACCAAATTGCGAGTTACCAAATTCATACTTGTCAAATTGCTTCAAAGATTGTGTTAGTGATTTTGACATTTATTTGATCTATTTGTCGTCTTACTGTGTGCGACTGGGGCGGGAATGTAATGTTCAAAATCTGCGCTTACGGCGTATTAATCTTGTGATTCGGCTTAAAACTTTTTCGCTATGCTTTATGGGAGTTGTTGACAACATGGACGCTTCTTGAGCGAAAGGACAGTGAATTGATACCGTCTTTTACACCACATTTTTATTGCTTTCGACATATTTACTGCATAAATGATTCCAGAACACGATAACGGAGATATTATACATTAAAATGAACAAGATCAGATATTCGTCACCGTTGTTATATTTCGTCTTGGAAGTGTTTTGGTAAGATGTAATCTTAACTTGATCAAGGAATGCACAAACTAGCGTCAAAGTGAACAATTTGGTAAATTGTGTGTCGTACCAACGTCAAATAAAGCGATATTTTTGTGGAGTCATCAGCGATTCAAACCAGGGTAATCACCCCATGTTGTCATCCAAACTATGAACTATAGAGTGGTCTTTTCCGGAGGCTCTACTCTTACATTCATGATTGAACACATTTAGAAATCATTTTGGTACACCCTGTATATTTGAGGGGAAGTCTGTGTGGTGGTTTACTACTTAAAGGTAGATGACCCGATTTTCAACTTGATGTTTTCTATTTTACATGAAAGGTCATCCTTAAAATTGTTGCATTCCAAAGTTTAAGTTGCATAACTCCAATGGTTCTATTTTTAGAAGCGCAAGGTCAAAAGACATGTGCCCATTGAGTAGTACACTGACTGGTGGGTGGTTAACACCTTTGGCAGTAATTCACCACATGTTAGCCTATAATTTCCAAATGAAACATTTCTGGCCCCTAATATTTTACAGACATAATGAGAAAAATATGGGGATTCTTCTGATACCAAAATATCTTGATGTGAAAAAAAAATCATAGCCCCAAAAAAGTGATCGGGTCATATACCTTTAAGATAAAGTTAACGTTCTATCTACTGAAGATGGCATTTGATGGTTTATGATATTAAAGTTGATGATGGTTCACTATGATAAAGTTCACTTGCTATCTACAGTAGATAGCATTTGATGGTTTACTATGATAAAGTTCACTTGCTATCTACTGAAGATACCATTTAATGGTTTACTATGATAAAGTTAACATTCTATCTACTGAAGATACCATTTGATGGTTTACTATGATATAAAGTTCAATTGCTATCTACTGAAGATAGCATTTGATGGTTTACTATGATTAAGTTGATGATGGTTCACTAAGATAAAGTTAACGTTCTATCTACTGAAGATAGCATTTGATGGTTTACTATGATAAAGTTCACTTGCTATCTACTGTAGATAGCATTTGATGGTTTACTATGATAAAGTCAGTGGCATGTGGCGTTTTGATAGTTGATAGGAGATGGCACATTATGGGCTGTATTCTCATACTAAACACTAAATACTAAGTTTTTGGCTTAAAACCGTGTCTAACTAAACTGTATGAATTAAATGCAAGTTTATCTTTTAAACGACATGCTTTTTAACAAAACCAAACTTTAAACTCCGCAAATCTCCTCCCCAGAATGGTCGCGGGTTCACTGTATATGGGTATTAAATTTATTGTAAGACTACACAATCTGCACGTCAGTTTACACAGGGAATGATTGAATAATCGTTCAAAGCGTACAATTGGTGCACGAGTTTAGTTAAACGCATCAGGCAAACCACATTTTTGGTGGTTCAGTTGATATTTTGTTGCTTTATGCATATTTATTCATAGCAATTTTCTTATGCCTGGAATCAAGGTGACTCATACTCGCCAAATTTTGGAGTACCCATACTCTTGTGTTATTCCACAATAAATATCTTGACATTTTATTTTTTCGCAAAATCATTGAAAAAAGGTTACATTTCTCATTTGGAAAGTTTGCAAAATTCCAAAAAGTGGTAGTCCATCGCAGTCTACTGCTGGTCTGTTAGTCAATTAAACAAATTGATACAATCTGTTTTATGATGTAAATGATCTCATCCGGACTGCATGTTTTAGATACTTTTTGCTAAGACCTTTCATTTCCCCTCAGATGGAAGGGTACTAGTAAGTCAATGCATCATTATCACACATTGCGATTTGGATTTACCCTTGGTGGAAGACAGCACATAATTGACCTAGCGCAAAATCCTCTATTGGCGGATTAAAGGATTATACAGCTTTATTTCGTAATGGGGTCTTTACCAAGGATAAACTGTAATTTTGGCAAAAAAGGGGTGAATATTTAAGCTAAGAAATGTGTGATTTCAAAGAAAAAAGGAGTGTTTTTTCCACACAAATTCCTTTACACAAGTATTGGTACTCGAAAGTTTGGCGATTGACAAAACCGGAAGCAACTCTGCTGCCAGTACCTGTGCGGGTATTGTATGCCAAGTTACCATATGTCACATGTGTACTGACAGTTAACACTTTCCACATAGTCGGAACGCCTCTTAGCCGAATAACCGTTAAAAGGTCAATTATTACCGAAACGAACTTCGCAATTGTGAACCGCGCACTTTCGGTACTAAAACCGAGTTAAACTCCCGCGGAATCTGAACTATCATTTCAAGAGTGATCTTGAGGTCAAATGTAAGTCTTTTTTGGAGATTAATGTCTTGAAATATTCCTAATAATACAATCTGTCTTACTAACTTATTAAAACCTGTCTCAGACATTTACAAGCAGAGTATTTCACATGGGAAGTTTGCAATTTTTTCGATATCGAAAGTGAAATGTACAAAAGTAGCGTTACATTGATCTGACAAACAGCTGTCTTAACCAACGAAATTACAAAATTGTCACATATTCAGATAAATGAGGGTTTTAGTCATTATTATTTCCTAAATCGATTTTACGACGTGACCATTTAAGTAGATAAAAACAGATTGTAAGAGAGAGTAAAATTTGGAACCATTGGCATTTTGTCCATTGTCCATTCATATGCGATCGCATTATATTTTGATGTTTGTGCGGATTGCAGGCTTTGTGCATAGGAGGGACATCTTTCGAGGGAAATCTTTTCAACTTATGAGCTAAATAACTGTGATATCCTTTTTATCTAACAGAATAAATGATGTTTTTGCATCATGTGGCTCTACTAAACAGAATTGATGAAGTGTTTAAATCTCACGGACATAACTAGGTTCCCTTGATAGCTCAGATGGTAAAGGCTTCGCTTGGAGAACGAGAGGTCCAGGGTTCGAAAGCGATCCTTCTGCTCTGCACATTTTCGTATGATTTATTTTTTTCTCGTCAAAATCATTTTTTGTGTGTGATTTATTTATGAATGTTTGGTTCATTTTCTTTTTCATAAGTTAACAAATCCCCACCATTCTAGTATAAATAATCCCAAAGCAACAAACAAACCTCGGCATAGGCCTAGTGCTCGGGCGGGATCAGAGACTTTAAAGTTGTATTGTATTTCCTGGTATAAAAGATGCGACGTATTTTTTTCATATACAGCGGAGTCACGGACGGCCCATGACGTGACATTTAGAAGATGGTTTTCATGACAATGTTTTGCTGCACTTACACCTGATTTTCCTCATTATGCATGTGTCTTTTGAAACTAAATATTTGAGTGGGTGAAGGGATAACCTGAGCACAATCGCACCCAGACGGAATATCGGGTAAGAAACATGGTCATCATAAATCATCATAAAACAATCATAAATAAATTAAAAACCCAACAAAATTGATTTTGATGAGAGAAAATAAATCCGTGACATTGTGTAGGATCGAACCCCGGACCTCCCGTTCTTCAAGCGAGCGCTTTACCATCTACGCTATCAAGGGAAACTAGCTATAACCGGGAGATTCAAACACATATTGTCAAGTGCCTAATTTTGGTCACTACAATTGAGCTTCACATCGGGCTTCAAATGATGCGGCAAAAATCGTCTTAACCACTATTACTGTTTCAAACACGAAGGATATCAAACAACTCATTATAGTGTGCCACTGTATAGATGGATTTTTTACGACGTTGTAAAATAAGGGATTTACGGACGTTTTCATCTTAAATTGGCTACCATTTCTTCCAGTTCATGTCAGTTTTTACGCCGATGCAGTAGCATGAAATCTCACATTTCGGGTCGTTGGTGTCTGAATATATTGATTCGATAAAACAGTATGAAGTAAAATAGATGTATGCTTCATTGTAGGTTAGTGGGTAAACGATCAGCGGTCTCCGTTTGTATATATTTCGTCCTAAATAAGTGTTAGTTATTTATAAATAGGTGATCGACTAAATTTGAATTTTTCGTGTTTACATTAGGACGCCCTTGTACCTAATAATTTGGGGTCAAATCGAACTTGCGTCCCGGCTGCACATGGCAGTCGTCTGCAAGTACCAACATTTCACAAAATGTTTCAGAAATTTCAAAATTATTGAATTGCATCAACATATTTGGAATCACCATGAGAAATACATTAAAATAAGTACAAACATGCCTAGTATTGGTTCTGTAATTCTTGAGATAAGAGTTTGAAAGGTCTCTGAAAATCTGTTTTTTATATATCGTAAAACTAATAGCCGCATGGAAAGTGTAAAAGTACCACCAATGTAGCTGTAAAGTACCATTAAAGGGGCATTGAAAGATGTATCGATATACTAAATGAGCAAATAACGTAAAGATAATCATCAACATAGCCCAAATCCAAAATGTCATACAATTCCGACATCGCCTTCATGCAAAATAAGCAAATAACGGCACTTCCTGGTTGAGATTTGCCGCGAAAGTACCCATGTAAAACGAACGCATAACTTCTGAATTCAGCACCTAGTTTCGATATAATCATATCGAAACTAAGAAAATCATGAAATTTTATAATTTGCGAATGTTGGTAAATTGTTTTAGATGGTATTTAGTATATACCTAAGTATTACTTTGATGCTAAAAAACTGATTTCCAGGATAATTGAGGGCGCACTCCCATACGTATCTCTCAATGCCCCTTTAACTCTACTACTGTGCAGGGTCTACTTTGGTTGTTCCCACAATACTGTAAAATACTTAAAATTCGCAGGGTACTTTATTTTGCGTATTACCAAAGGCTAACATTTTCGCGAAGATTAAATTGCGATTCCAAAATTTATAACACTGATTTTTTGAGCTTTTACCATGGTTTATTTCGCGAATTTGAGGCCCTCGCTAAATTGAATACCTCGCGAAATCAAGTGGTTTTATAGTATGTGTACAGGTATTGGCAGCAGAATAAGCATGGAACGGGGAATAGATAATGGCTGTGTAGTACTTGGTGCTTACATGTAACTAGGGTTAAGTCGCCAGTTTTCAGTCAGTGCTTATTTTCGGTCACTTTGCCAAAATCGTGTAATTGCATCGGTCATCGCCATTTTAAAGCAATACCGGGCATCTTTATAACGATGTGGTCATTTTCATTACACGATTTGGGCGAGTGACAGAAAATAGGCGCTGACCGAAAACTGGCGACTTTACCCTACTATGACTAAATTCATCTGCTATCTAATGAGGATAGTAAACATCTGGTTTGTTATCTACTGAAGATAGCACATAGCATTCGGTGCTGTTTGACTACAATCCTCAAAAGAAGTAACTGATCAGGTAATAAATATACTCTTTACTCCAAAACTATAGCTCCTACATAAAAATATTAAATAATAAAGTTGTAAAGAAATTTCTCTTCTTTAACTTGATACATTATTCAGTAAGATCGGTTAATAATTAAGAGCGCGACATTGAAAAGGATAGAACAAAGTGCAGTTTACATTTTAACACTTGGGATTTGAACATGCGGGACAGTGTGACGTGAATGGGTTGCATTGATCAATTCGTCGGTCTCATCACATACTGATCTATTCGAGAGATTATGAATTTTTGAGAAAATCTGGTTTTAGTAATATTGTATCGTGCTCTTTCAATATCTCAAGTTACAGACCTCAATTCTGTTTAATTAATGAGATGCAAGTCCTTGAATTTGGTGTATTTGCTGTTTTTTACATTTCAGCATTTCACATAGCGCTATTCCATATAGAATAGGATATAACGTGGACGACACATCACGCTATTTGAACATCGCAAATTCTACGCGTTTCACATACAGATCTATTCCATGAGCTATTTGAACATCGCAAATTCTACGCGTTTCACATACAGATCTATTCCATGAGCTATTTGAACATCGCAAATTCTACGCGTTTCACATAGAGATCTATTATAATATGCGCTCTATACGAGAAATCATCGTAAATAATGGAAACAAATATTTTCACATATAGAGCTATAAGTTTGGTACCATTTTAATTAGGGGGCTGGCATTTTCTTCGGAAGGGGGGGGGGTCCCAAATATACTGTGGGGGGTCATAGTTTTTTTGACATGAAAACAGGGGGGGTCATAAAATTATTTCATTGAAAATGGGGGGGTCACAAATTTATCTAAGCATGCTTGCGTGAAGAAAAAAAAAGGTAGGGGGGGTCATAAAAATATGCAGCTCTTGGATAGGGGGGTCATGAAAAAATTGTCTGGGTCTATCCACATTTTTGGGACCCCCCCCCCCCCCCCCCCCCCCCCCCCCCCCTTCCGAAGAAAATGCCAGCCCCCTTAATGTTATTCAAAAGATTAGCACACAAAAATGACCTAAATAGAAAGTACCAAGGGTCAACTTCATGTATATATCCTATCTAGGAATATTGGTTAAGAAATAAGGAAGTTTGAAGCCAAATCTGACGACAGGATTTTCAATCTCGATTTTCTCGAAAAGCGTGTTGCGTCGAATAGATCTGTATGTGATGAGATCGACGAATTGAAGCATTCCCAATCCCTGTCTTACTATCGAGTGAGTTGATCAATAACCTGCCTGCCTGTTGCTAGTCCGAGGCTGCGTGTAGACGAACGAAATGTTAAAATAAAAACGGACTTTGTTTTGGTTTAGGGCACATAACTGAGTAAATATTCATTCAATCTTCACGTGTAATTTTTCAAATTAAAAACAAGAAATTTCCTTACAACGTTATAGTCTAATATTTTTACGTAGGAGTTATAGTTATGGAGTTGAGAGCATATTTATTACCTGGTCAGTTACTTATTTTGAGGACTGTATAACATTAATCAATTGACAATTAACATGATCCAAAAAAGTAAACTCTGTAACATCCGATTGTTTTTCTAAGTAATATTTAATCTTTATTAATAAATAAAACTAACAATACCATACATAGTACTTGTTATTCATCTGATTTCATTGACTATAGTATTCTCTGTTTGGACCAGGGCTGCACAAAGTGCGGAAGCAGGGAGCACCGCTCCCGGGAAATAATGAGCAGAATTGGGGAAATAATGCCAAGTGGAAAAAGAAAAAGTATTGGGGAAAAGGGTGAAAAATGAAGAGAAAAAATGCAAACTTTGGGTTATGAGCTGTGGTTGCAGGTATACTAATGTGTTTATTGTGATATTGCTTTCCCCAGTGGCGATGCTACAGGAAGGGGAGGGCATTTCCCCAAAAGATATTTTTGTGCCCCCACCCCCTCAACAAAATGTTAGCATAAAAAGGCAATTTTGTTTCGCGCTTTGCACAGATTTTCCTACTAAATTAGACAAAATGTCACCATTTTAGCATAAAATGCCACAAATAAATGTGAGCGCCTCACGCTTTTTTTTCTTCTTTTTTTCATGCTCCCCTAACAAAAATTCTAATCCAATATTGTAATCTGATTTTTATCAAACCTGTAAGTATGGTGGGAAATGTTAAGCTCAAAACCTTGCTCCTGGGGAAGAAACAACTTTGTGCAACCCTGGTTTGGACTGGGCAGGGATGTGTGCGATCTTGTAGGCCAAACAAAATGGTCTGTCTCACAAACATTTGGGAATATAGCTATTAAAAAAATAGCTAAATATGGCAATGGTAAATGCAGAAATTCTTTTTTGTGTTTTGTTGGCCCTCTTTTTTTCCCTCTCCTGGGAATCCCAGACAAATTACCAAAACCCCCAAAATAGGTGTTAATCTACTACAGGGTGAATACAAAATTGTGCACAGATTGAAACAACCCTTGGACTTTGATGCATGAATTGAGTCATGAAAATGTTTGTATCAAGCGGATTTTTATCCATTTCATCTTCCGAAAAAATCAAACAGACTGAAAAATAAGCACCAAATGTGGCAGGTTTTTGTAAAGCTGACCCTGTTACGATGGGATTTACAGTAAATAATGTGAAATGATGAAATGGAGTGAGTCTTCACTACATGCATTTATCTGTTATTTATTGTGCCAATGGTCACATAGTTGACAAGGCATTATTCATTGCATACGAGAATGTACCATAAAAATTAAATTATCGCACAAATAAAATGTTCTGAAGACCCTTGTTTCTTGATATAACAATTGCATTTGTGAAAAATACTTGACAGGTTCACAAATAATAAAATGTTTAACTTCCTTGCAACTTGAAATGGAAATATTAGTTCTCTTTTGTTTATTGGACTTTAAAGATGAGCTTCATTGATTTGGCCTTTCGCTCAAATGTGTAAATGTAAATCCCAGTGCAATGGTGAAAAAAGGGGTCAGCTTACAAAACCTTTCACATTCTGCTTATTTTTCAGTCAATTACTTTCATATTTTTAGAAAAGAACTAAATTAAAGGTAGATGTTCTGATTGCTGGCCTGATTTTCAACTTGTTATTTTTTATTTTACATGAAAGGTCATCCTTAAAATTGTCACATTCCAAAGTTTTGAGTTGCATAACTCCCATGGTTCTTATTTTAGAAGCACAAGGTCACACTAAATTTGCCCATTTAGAAGTACACAAACTGGCTGGTGGTTAACCACCTTGGGCAGTAATTCACATTTTAGTCTATAATTTCTAAATGGAACATTTCTGGCCCCTAAGATTTTACAGACATAATGAGAAAAAAGATGGCTCGAGCATTTGCATGTGGTGTCAAACTTTTATAGGAGCTTGTCTGGAGAATAGGCTATCAACCCCCTCAAAAAAACATTTGACTCTTTTTGCTGAAATATCATATCATCATATATATATCATCCAAGTCTGGAAATGTAAAATAATAATTATTTTATTTTATTTTTGCCTTCTTCCAACAATCTGGAATTCTTTTTTTTTATGGCCAAATATCCAGAATTCCGGATATTTCTGGAAGTCTTGTATCCCTGATATTATGGTTTCAGACTTGGCGAACATAGGCGAGAAGCAGTAAGGAGCTGATCATTGACCAACGAAACTGTCGGCACAAAAAAACATGCATTCTAAAACTTTATCTGACTTTATTATTGGGCAAATTTGAGAGGGTTTTGGGTGGGGGTTTAATGGCCCCTTGACTCCCCGCCCCCTCTTGTTTCTGCCACCTATGATAAAACAACCCATTACATTGCACACCACCTTCAATATAAGAGATAGCTTTTCACTTGAACAAATTATGTTTAGGTTTCTAGGCTTTTCAGGCTATCATTTACATAGAGTGCTTCTATAACGGTTCAGTACATGATCAGTTACACACTTATCAGCAATAGTGTCTATGTGATAAAGTCATGAGACATCAGCCTATAGCGTAAATGACTACTATATAAGACAAAAAGTCCCACTTTCAGAGAGCTGACTTCATGTGTATAGTATCAAGTTAGCAACAGTGTATCTACAGTGCAGATACTTCACAAACAGTGTGAAGGTTTCCATCCAAACACTAAGAGTTATCTTCATACTTCAACTTTAACTAAGTCTTTATGACAATGACAGTGTCATCAGGTGATTTTTCCTATAAAACAAGAGGCACTATTTCCAAAGAGTTGACTTCCTACTGTCACAAGTAGTGTAGTGTTGCAACAGTTTCTAACCGTCTATGACAAAGTTATAGCGTGAACTGTATTTCACACATAAGTTTGTTCCTAGAGTCTTGACTACCATTCCTTGACCATGCCCGGTTCTCCGCCCATAGCAGCCGCCGCTGCCGCCTCCTGCTGCTCCAGAGCTTCCTGCTCCAACACCTTATCCTGCGCATCTTTCTGCATCTTTTCAAGTTTCTCCAAGGTGACTGACTTGAGAGGCAACAGCTTTGGTTTGCAAAGCACCATCGTGGGCGTCTCCTCCTGAAACACCAGTCCTTGTTTGGGTAACACCTCCTTAAACACGCTCTGCTGTTGACCTTCTGGCATGTTGGGTGACGGGCTGTATATTTGGTGATGAGCTGCCTGTAGTCTTTTGTAGGGGAAATCCCTTTGTTGTCGAGTAGATGCAATTTTGTTGAGTCTAGCTATTGGTAGATGTTTATGATGGGATGTATAATTGTCGTAACTTGATTTGGAGGAAATCCACCGTCAAATCAACATTAACGTCAAATCAATACTAAATGTTGCACCAGAGCGAGGGAAATAAAATGTAGCGGTGTGATTTGAGATTACCATGGGTGCTTTAAGGTTGTGCACTGTCGTTTAAGGCTATTGCCGCTACATCACAGGTGACTCCTAGCATAGAACATACAGGCTGTGAAGGAACCTGGTAAGTCCACTTGCAGATCCTGTAAATATAACAAAATACAAAATAGTAAGTGTTTATCTCTGACACAGTAAGAATAGAGTCAAAAATATTATAATGCATAGCGGTTGCAGAGAGAATGGTGATATCGTTTTAGCAATCATTTGGCATAGGAGTTATATTTTACATTCTCAAAAATAGTATGATTAAAAGTGGTATTGAGAGATTGCAGAGATAAATGAAATATTATAATGCATAGCGGTTGCAGAGAGAATGGTGATATCGTTTTAGCAATCATTTGCAATAGGAGTTATATTTTACATTCTCAAAAATAGTATGATTAAAAGTGGTATTGAGAGATTGCAGAGATAAATGAAATATTATAATGCATAGCGGTTGCAGAGAGAATGGTGATATCGTTTTAGCAATCATTTGCAATAAGAGATATATTTTACATTCTCAAAAATAGTATGATTAAAAGTGGTATTGAGAGATTGCAGAGAAAATGAAATTCGGAAAAAAAGGAATTGTTTCAATAGATAAGGTACATGTACGTAGGAACACTGAAGTGTAATGATTTATGGGACAACGGTTGAATAATGGCGCTAGATTGAAATTCGGTTGAAGCAAGCTATGTGGTGAGTGATGATGATAATTTTGAGGGTGTGCATCACCAAACACTCCAAATTATGGGTGTGTTGTCCGTATTACACAGGTTTTTGAACATGATTGTCAAAAAAAAATCACCAGACTGGTTTTCCGTTTTCCATTTCATTTCTATCTACTCTGTGCATTGATCAAAATACATCAATCACGAGTCTGGGTCTTCCTAAAATCGAAAATATATTTAGCACTAACGCTCATACGACGCAATGTTTTATTGTTTTTTAAACAATGTTAAATAAGCTTAAAATTAAATGCCTAGGCTTTTTGGCCCTTATAATTATATGAATTATTTATTATTATCTTAAGTTACAGTTACAGTACTATAAATCTGGAAACAGTGTTTGTTTGTCTGTCTGTTTGTTATCCTAGTTCTCTGTTAGATTTGATCAAATTCAAAGTGGCGCCTAATCAAATTTGTATAGAGGACACAACGGGATTGGGAAGTGTGAAAGTATCATAATTAAATATTCCGGCATTATTGAAATTGGTTAACAATTGGCATGATTTTTTGATTGCAATGTAACTCTTAGAATGGAGGCTTCAATCTCGGCAATGGGAGTCTGTGTACAGTGGCGCCGGCCTGGTTGTACATACTATACTATAGGGAGCGTGTGTGGTCTAGTGGATAAGACGCCGGTCTCACGATGCAAAGGTTGTGAGTTCGAGCCCCACTTCGGCCAACATGTTTGTATCCTTGGGCAAGGTACTTAGTCTCAATTGTCTCGTGGTTCAGAAGTCACGTATAAATGGTGGTCTCGTGCATCGGAAGTGCAATAATCCGAGCACGTTAAAAAGTCACAGACTCCTTCGTAAAGAGACTGAGAGTAGGGGATTTCCCTAGGTTACAGGGAACTTGGCGTTACGTCCTAACTTGAAGGATCCTGCTAAGTATCGATGTAGATGTAGATGTAGATGTACTAGTCTTAATGCCTAAACCTAAATCATATGATATAATGTGCAACCTGCCGAATTCGGCAGTTAGGCTTGGACTCATCATTTTAAAACTGCATTTAGTCGAACAGTTAAAGAACATTAACAAATATTGTATGGCTGATTGAACGTGGCAATATCCTCAAATAAGTCTTACATACAGAATAAAGCACAAGGCAGCAATTGATTTGCCTTTGAATTACATTGTAAATATGATAGCTGCCGTGTGCTTTATTCCGTATGTAAGACCTATTTGAGGATATTGCCTTGAACGTTACACACGCAAGTGAATGCTTCTATCGTACATATTCATATCGAACCTACCTGAAATAAACTAAAAAGAGGAGAGAAAACACAGCTTACGATAGCTCGGAATGTTGTTGTTACTGACGCTTTAGGGTTGGGCGATATCATATTTTGACACTGTTTGCCATGAGATGGTTTGTGCTAAAATACTTACTAGAGATAGGAAGCACTTCATAATCGCCAATCGGAAAAAATCCATTGATTATCCTTTTCTGACGCATTGTGGGATCCAGAATGGGGCAGATTTTGTCCCTTTGGAATCCCACAATGCAACAGAAAAGGATAATCAATGATTTTTTTCTTTCGATTCGCGATGACTCTTCATATGTTTACAGCTAAATTTTGCGCGCAAGCGCGCATTTTCATACCAAATTACCCAGACAACATACATATATTGGCCCTATATTGGCCCAATATTGGCAATATTAGCATTGGCATTATCTTGTTGACCAATATTGGGCCAATATTGGTTCCCCATTGGCAATATTGGCATTGGCATTTATTATTTGGTCACCAATATTGGACCAATATTGGCTTTACATTGGCGCTCGTTAATTGGCATCATGTTGGCAACCAATATTGGACCAATTAAGTGCCAATGCCATTGGCACTCTCTTGGTCACCAATATTGGACCAATATTGGTTTTACATTGGCGCTCGTCAATTGGCATCATGTTGGCAACCAATATTGGACCAATATTGGTGACCAAGTGAGTGTCAATGGCATTGGCACGGTTGGTACTCTCTTGGTCACCAATATTGGACCAATATTGGTTTTACATTGGCGCTCTTCAATTGGCATCATGTTGGCAACCAATATTGGTCCAATAATGGGCGCAATATACCAGGGGCGGGAAATAAATTATGACGTGGTCTAAAAAAGGCGGCCGCTGTTAAGAGTTATCGCTTCCCGGCCTTTTGGCTAGGATCTTGTGCCTTGTCCTGTCTGTCCCTTGAAGATTTGTTCCCTTGTCCTAGGCTTGCCCTTGGCCAAATTGGTCCTGGCCACCTACCTAACATTTCTCCAAGATCGCCCAATATTGGCCCAATATTGGCCCTCATTGGCGAGTGCCAATATTGGGCCAAGCTTGGGCCAATGGCCAAATAATATGATGCCAATATTGTTAGCCAATATTGGGCCAATGAAAAATCAATATTGGGCCAATATTGTTATGTTATATTGACCCAGTATTGGCCCAATATTGGCACTCATTGGCGAGTTCCAATATTGGCCCAATATTGGCACTCATTGGCAAATGCCAATATTGGCCCAATATTGGCACTCATTGGCGAGGGCCAATATTGGGCCAAGCTTGGGCCAATGGCCAAATAATATTATGCCAATATTGTAAGCCAATATTGGGCCAATATTGGGCCAATATTGTTATGTTATCTGGGTAGTTAGTATATTAGACTCGGCCCCCAACTTAACACAAAGGTTGGTAACCACGACTGTTCTTATAATCGCAGAAAGGGGTAGGGTACACTTGGGGAAGATGGGACACGGGGGAAGATGGGACAGTGATTTTCGGGAATACTTTTTTACCTTAAAATAGTCAAATTTTGGCCATATTTGTAACAAAAAAGCTTTGATATCATGTCTATTTATATTTGCAACCAATTAAATAATCATCCTTCATGAAACGGGACACTTCAGAGGGTCGTAAGCCTTAGGCGCGGCGTCGAAATTGATGCGGCATTTCACCAAAGTGCCGTAAGCCGATAGGTCACGACTTGACACTAAAATTGAATCAATTAAAGTGGAACATAACTTCTAAACAACTTTCTATCAAATAAGTCAAAAATTTGCCACTGTGTCCTTCCAAGATTATTAAAAAGTGTTTTCTCAGAAATGTGCCTCATTGGGGTAAGATGGGACAAGGTTACATTATATGGTCGAATCCAACGAAAAGTGTACACGGCTAGATTTTTAGGGTCCAGTTTCAAAATGCTTCGATCTCTTTTTCCTTTTCCCCACTCAAAGTCAACATATCAAGCTTGTATGGAAAAAAGTGCCATCACTAATCTCTCCAATTGACCACGTGGCGGAATGATGAAGTTGAAGGTACACTTCTCAATGTTACCTACAAATACAAGTACCATATTTTGATTAAGTGATGATTATTCCACCTATTTACATATTGCATTCAAATTTGTGATTGTATTGTATTCAGAAGATGCTAATGCTGATAGAAAGTGGACATATTTGTACAGGTACTCATCTTTTTTTACATTTTAGATTCACACAGTTAGGTAGCATTTTCAGGCTCTCAATACTTTGAAACATGAGGTTGAGTCACTTTGTATACTTTCACCAAGATGATTTTAATGAACATTTGTTTTCATGTACCTCAAAGAGGGGGAATGACCCTTTCTGGAAAATTTAGAATTTTGAGCATGCGCCAGAAACTTAAAGTACATAGAGGAATGTGGACATTTTGTATTCGTAGGTAACAGTTAATGTATACGTATAGGTATAAGAGAAGTAAAACTGTAATAAATTAATGTTGTACTTAATTTATGCTGCATTTTGGGGGTGAAATGATCATGCAGGGTTGTTAACAATATTTGTTTTTAAATAAACATGTTAAAACATGTTTAAATCCTAATATTATGGACATATTCCCCAATAGTTTACTTTAAATAGATACTAGAATATTAATTTAATGTTGAAAAAATATACAATATCTAACTCTCAGTTGTGATTTTGAATAGGTTTATTAAGAACAAAATATCAGGCAACAATTGTAAGCATTCCTATAAGAGAAAAACATGTTAAGACTTAAAGCACGGTAGCTAATATTGCAATAATCAAAGTATTCGTAGGTAACACATTTGTTCTCAACTTTAAATTCGTTGACTAAGAACGGTTGGATTCTTTGATTTTACATATGTTTAAGAGGCAAAATTGTACTCGACGTAGTTTTTATGCCCTGAATCGCGTGTGAGGGTGAATGTCGTACAGCAAAATAAAAAGGTGTCTTGCTTGACGTTACAAGTTGATAATATAAGAATGTGCGCTCAGCACTGCTTTTACAAAACAATCAGAATTACGTAATATTCAACATTTGAATAAAAAGCAAGATTAACCAAATAAACATTAAAATTATATAAAACTATATTCCTATTTCTAAGATATAAAAGAAAACATCCTAAACATCAAAAAACTCACTAGGCCTATACTGTTAGTATTATTGATCATCTAATTTGGTTAAGGAATGTTGATTAAAATTAATTTACACATGATAATTACGGCAGAAAATGTTTTATTATGCTAACGTATCTAATCATCCAATTTTGTAAGTGTCTTTCTTGCTTGACTTTCAATTATTAAGAATGTGCGTTTAACTTCTACAAAACAGTCAGAAGTGTGTAATATTTAACATCTGATACAAGGCAAGATGATGACAACATACATATCGTACTGGGTTAAAATTTCGTAAAGGTATAGTTAAACAATCAATTAACTCGCTAGTATAATATTCTTACTCATCTCATTTGGTAAAAAGTATGTTCATCATTAAAACTAAACATAATGAAATATTAAGCATATAGAAACATTTTAACTAAGATACCTCTGATCATTCAGCCTTGTAATCTCTACTTAACAAGTTTAGTGGACCTTGTTGTATTTTTTGTGTAGTTAGTTCTTCATCTCTCTCTTGTCACGAGGATGAATATAGTAGAACAGAATTACTCTTTGTTTATTATAGGACATTTTAGAATGTTAAGAATGAACGTTTCAGTTTCCGTATTGGATCGAATCAACTATTGAACATTTCCTCGAGCCATCATTAATTAGAAAGCAAGCGGTTTTATTTTAGCAAACAGTTTGATTTGCCTGTAATTCATAATCTTGAATGTCAGGTTATTTGTTTTAAGCAATAAAACAACCGGTTGTCTTCCGTAATTTGTTCTAAATGAAGGAGGCAAGTGAGTCTTCTAGCAGTTATCATTTTGAATAGCTGTTTTAAACACGAAAGCCAGATCGCTTTTTAATCCATTTAATATATACTTTGAAATAATTTCATATCAGACCTTATATTATATATATAAGTTTAATATGAGCCGAGCATGTTCAAAGTCTAGAATATTCAAATGTCGTGCATTTCAGTCCACAGCGCGCGGAATAAAGCACATACAACTTACAGCAAGACATCCAGTTGTCAGATTAGAATTAAGATATAATTTCCTAGTTTGGAATTTGTATCATTCTAAAAGTCGTACATAGTACATTTTTATCGAGTTTCAACCGGAGGCAGATTCCGTTTGACATAGAATCACCAATATGAAATATTTTGTCAGATGTAGACAGAATAGGAATTTTATGTTTAAAAATTTAATGGTGTTTGATTTAAAAACACTAATCTAATAGGTTTTGCCACGACAGAGATATTGTCGGGCATGTGCCTTTCATTGTGATTTTCTTTTAAATCAACCACTGCTTAGTTCAATTACACTAATTAATGAATGTCGGAAGCATTATTCATGAACAATTCTTGATTTGAGACTGAAATCAGTTAGGCCTACCCTTGATTACCTCCCACCTTTAAAAAAAAGGGAAAATGTTTTACTAAATTTCTTGTTCACATAAAATACGTTTCGGTCAGTAGCGTAGCCAGGGTCACTTGTCAGGGGGGGCAAAGGTATTTTTTCCCGGTGAGCACCAATTCGACCCGGTGGGGGGGGGGGGGGGGGGGGGGGGGGGGGGGGGGCGGTCAAAAAAAAACGCACGGCCCAAAAAAAATCGCACACTCAAAAAGTCGCGCAGTACAAAACACACCACAGTTTTGGCCAATCCTCCGGGTTTTCATCAGTTTTCTCTACAACATTTTTCTTTATTTAGCCGGCCGAAGTCCTGCTACAAAAAAAAAATTGACCCGCCAAATTTCCCCTTTTGTGCACGCTACTGCCTTTTCCTTTCCTTCCCTTTCCTTTCCTTCCTTTTCTCCCTTTCTTTCCCTTCCTTTACCTTCCCGATTTTCCACTGCCTTCCCGATTTCCCGGTCAAATTATTTTTCAGGGGGGGGGGGGGGGCACTCTGCCCCCCCTTGCTCCCCCCTGGCTACGCTACTGGTTTCGGTGACATTACACAACCTGCCCGAGCAAAAATGAAGCAAGTTATTTTATATTTGTGACACATGAATTCCATTTTCAAATACAACTACAATAATGGCCAATATTATGTACCTCAGTGGTCACTTCTCTGCAATTACAGAGGAAGTTGGTTAACTACGTATACATCATATCGACAAGCTGGTTTAAAACAATATTACGCTCCAAACGATATTATTCCCGTCTTATACATTCCTGCTAAGCGAAAAACAATACAGGAATTGTACCATGCTCATTAATTAATATATAGGTTACCTACGAATACAAAATGGAATATGAGAAAATTGATTATGAAGCCGAAATTTCATGGATATTATGACTAAATGTACCCATTTTAAGACGATCAACGTGTAATCTATGGATATAAATAACATTCATTCACTCTAACTCCAACAAAAAATATGTTCTCGGCAAAACCAGTGTGATTACACCATGCATTTTATTTAAATTAACACCTCCTATTTTCATTTAATAAGGGAATATTATTTTTTTCCCTCCAAATATAAATATAATAATATATCCAGTCAGATTGTATGATTGCGCACTGCTTGTATGTAAAATAAAATCATTTAGGGCCAATATGCACCGTGTATATTATTGAATGTTGCCTACATATACATGTACATGTTACCTCCGAATACAACATGAAGTCAATGCACGAGAAGCTGTTACTGATTATTTGTATAAACATTAATCACCCCCATTGCGATTTAAATCAACTGTCAGAGGATGTCTTTGCGTGAATAACATAAACAACTGCACTAATAGGAGTAACAAGATTGAGACATAGGGAGGCTATATTCAATCAACTTTTAAGACAACAACAAATTATTGATGCACTTGTACGCAAACTACAGAATTTTGTGAAAAGTTACTTACAAAAGCTGAAAGATTGATGCAAAACTTCTCTGTGGCTTGCCGAACGCAGCGCACATTTCTACTTTATTCCAGTCGATACAAGTATGTAACAACAGAGGGAATAACCACGGTATCGTTATTTGTATTTGAAGGTAAAAGTTCATATTTCAAATTTGCCTACGAATACAGCCTTTTATTGCTGATATTTCAAAAAATGTTGCCTTCAAAATGATAAAACTTGGCACACATGTACATTGTATCACACTTCGCTTATTCTATAGATATCATTCACTAATCTGTGTTTATATTAAAATGGCAGTGTTTTAAATAGGTATTCGGAGGTAATGCATTTTTTTTACCAAACCGATCGTTTCCGCTTTTAAAATTTCTAACAGCTTTATCAAAAAATCGACTTGAATGTGGACAATGCATTTAAGTATTTAACATATTTAGGTATCCTTACAGCACAAATTACACTACCTCAGGCGAATTCTTCCCCGAAAGTGAGATTTAACAAAACATGTATTGGTAGGTATCGTCAAAACTTACCACAGCCAAAAAAATCACAACAATTCAGGGGATTGATCAAAAGTAACACAAATTACAAGAGGCATTCTTGAGATATCCACCAATCAAACAGGTAAAATTATTTCCGCTTAAGCTCGTTTTCATCTAAACGGTTATATGTCTAAAATAAAACCTTAACAACTATTTTGTAAAAAGGGTGAAAATAGCAGGTTTATTGCTCGCATACGCCCAATTGTGCATAGAAGTTAGTCATATTATAGTGGCGCGAAGCGTCTCATCGAGGCGGATACGTATAACACAAAAATAAAATAGTCAAGATATAGACTATTTTATTATAGGCCTGAACATCACGTGTACACTTTTCGTTGGATTCGACCATATATGCGGGGTAAAAGTCTTTCTGTGTCCCATCTTCCCCCGCGAATCCTATCCTATGGCGTCCCATTTTGCCCCTGTCGGGGAAGATGGGACAACATATTAAGAAACATTTTATCGCCTGGGTTAAGAAGGGACACCTTGATAAAATAATGAAGCTGGAGGCCGACGGGCACCATTTAGTGAAACTAAAGTTTACGGTTAATTAAGGCTCTTGGTGATACCTTTTGCTTTGGTGGGGTCATTTGTCGGATATTCGTATTACAGCCGAGTAAAATTATCCCATCTTACCCCTTAGGTGTCCCATCTTACCCCAGTCTCCCCTATATATTTTTTCGATTGTCAGCGCTGACACCGTAGTGACATCGAAATCATGAAAATAGGGGGTATGAATTTACGGTCTCCGCGAAATTCGAAAAAGGGGTGTTTTACGAACGGAAAAAACTAAAAACATCACAGTATGGATTTAATCATTTGATAGAACATAACAAAAATACACCATTTGGGGTACACACCAGTTAGTTTATAACAATGACCTGTATTAGGTTCCATGGTATGTATTGTAACGGGAGGCGGCTTAGGCCAAAAAAGGTCTACCCCCCGGGTCCCTGGCACCAAAAAAAAAAAAAGGAGAAGAAAAAGAAAGAAAAAGGAGAAGAAAAAGAAAGAAAAAGGAGAAAAAGGAAGAAAGAAAAGAGAAATAGTAGATGGTATAGAGTTCTTTATTTGTTACATAGTAAGTTTCCATGCCCCCACCCCTTATTTTGTACGTTCCCGGCACAGATCCCGGCATATCAAGGCAATAATGGCGTAGCCAGAGGGTTAAGAAGGGGCCGACCGCTCCTTCTCCCCTGTCACCCAATTTTTCCATTGTCGCCTCAATTTTGATAAGAGAAATCATAGTTAAATTATGACGTTCAAATACAAAGATAGCATTTTTCGTTGTATGTGCCCCTTCCCCAAAAAATAAATTCATTGCAAATTAAGAAGATAGTTTGAAGCCAAAATGTACCTCAATCCTAGCAAAACCGGGTAAAATAGCAAAACATTTAACAATAAAAGCAGTGTCATAAGGCCAAAATATATCTCAAATGTGGCAAATAAGTATAAAGAAGCCAGGGGTTTTCGTAAAAAAATAAAAAATAAAATGTGACATTTTAATAGAAGCAACAATGTATCTCAATCTTGGTAAAATTAATGTAAAGAAGTCAATTTTGCGTGGTTGGTATCTCGATCGCGGCACAATTTATGTAAAATAGCCCCCAAAAATTCGCACGCTACGCGCGCACGTGACATGAACGTTAACTTTAATTTTGGAATCTAATTTTAAGACAAAATGTATCTCGATCATGACAAAATTATATAGTTAAGAAGCCAATATTTTGCGCGTTTTGCTCATGTGCCTCCAAATATTTGCTTTTTTAAGCTTGTACCAGCGACAATTGGCAAAATATGTAGAATAGCAAACAAAATTGCGCGCTACGCACGCACATGCCCCAAACGATAAGACTTGGGACCAGTCCTTGTGTGACTTCATTTCTTGTTGACCGTTTCGGGAGAGCCCGAGCTGGTGGGTGAAGGGTGGGTGAAGGGTGGGTGGATGTTTTAGAACCTCAAAATATTTACATTTCTTTTTAAAAGCTTGTTATCAGCAAAAAAAATCGCTCAATTTATAGTGTAAAATATGCAATTTTGCGCGCTAAGCTCGCATGAACCTTCAAACATTACATTTAGCTTCATAACAAATTAGTATCAAATGTTGTGCGCTACGCGCTAATGTGACTTCAAACATTAACTTTATCTTTATGAAACTTTTATGAAGGCAAGCCTCAATCATAGCAAACTGTAGTAAAATAGCATATTTTTCGCGCGCTACGCGCACCTGTTAAGGTATCAGGTCACTTTTTTCTTTACTTCGTCAATGTATAGGTATCTGATTAATAGTAATTTCAAAAATATATGATTTTGATTTGCAGCTTTAGTTTTCTTTTAAATTAAGATTTTGATATTCATATAACGTACAAAAAAGAAGATAGAATTACCCGAAAGAAAATGTTTTTATTGCCAGTAATATAGCAAACATCTAGAATATATTAGTATAATTATGCTCAACTTCTTTCGTGCATTGATAAAATTTTTTTTTATTAGAAATGAAGAGGTGACTTTTCGATAAAATGTTGGTCAAAAGTATACACCAGATCGCACCAAATGAGTTCGAAAATTGAAAAAAGTCCAATTCTGAGGGGGAATATACTTAAATCAAGAATATATCAGTATAATGCTCAACTTCTTTCGTGCTTTGATAAAAAACAAAATATTTATTGGAAATGAAGAGGTGGCTTTTCCATTAAATTTTGGTCAAAAGTATACACCAGATCGCACCAAATGAGTTCCAAAATTGATTTTTTTTTCTACTACTGAGGGGGGCACATCCCCCCTCAGACACCCCCCTGTCCGAGCATAGCTCGGAGGGCAGTGCTGCGCACCGCTTGGATGGTACCTTATCAAATTCAGTTTTTCTGGATCTGAGCCTGTGCCCCCCGGATAAAATAATCCTGGCTACGCCTATGCATAAGGTATCCTTCCATATTCCATCACCATTCCATTCTGCCGATACCTGTAATTGTATAGATCTACTCTGTTTTTATGTAACCATGGTTGAATAAATCAAGCAAAGAGAGACAATTATAACCAGGACAAATTGTTTAAGTTTCATTGTGTTTGAAGACACCTCATCCATCCATGCACTCAGCGTGGGAAAATATGCTCAAAACCGCTATGTTGTGGTATAGTGATGTCAGCCTTAAAGGTTAATACAACGAAATCTGAGGTTTGACAAACGGAACAATTTCGGTAATTTATGGCTATTTTCGTAGCATAAAAGGTGTGTTTATTCCACTTTTCTAGTAAAACTGTAGAAATTGCTGAGTTTAATAAGATCTATGCATGGCATGGTTACAACATTCAACAGTGCAAGCGAGAACTACACGGCCGGAGCCCCCGCTCTCCTGTACGTCTTTTATACGGTAGCGCTAATTCCAGTCAAAGTCAATTATAAAACTGCCCGAGCTCGCGACTTGCGAGGCTATTTATACTCGGGAGCCGAAAGAGCTTTGAGAGCCACAAAAAACACACACCTGGTCTCTGATTGGGCCAACGTTCCACTCATAGTCCGAACTACGCAAGTCCGAAAATGAGCTGGACATTTACTCAACTCGCGAGTAAAATTGTTTACTCCGAGCTGCTCTGAGTTACTCATTGTTCAAACTGCGCATGCCAGACCTTGAGCAAAATCGGCTCATCTGGCTCTAAAAGCAAAAAGAGCTGAAAGTACAAATTGCGCGCGGCGGAAATTAAAATGATCCTCAGCATTTTCTACGATGTTTACAAACAGGTAATTTACTATCTAGAAACCACCAAACATCAAATAATCAAGGAAAATGAGATCGCCTGTATTTTCGTAAGCGATAAGATAATTCTGAATTTAACAGTTCAAAACAGTATCAAAAATACAGCAAGAATTACTTAATTATTTCATAGCTGGAATTAATTTGCTATGAAAGTCCAAAAAGCCTAGAAAACCAGGAGTTTAGTCTGACGAATTTGACACTTGAATTCTCTATGTACAGCAATGTATAGAAATGTATTTACACATAAAAGCAGGAAGCTTAGATTATATCACACGAATTAAACATGCAAATTATGAAATTGGGTAATGAAATTATGAAGATTGATGAGCTAAATCTTGAAATAATTCAAGTAAGCTTATAATTAAATTTGGTACAAAACATTCAAACAATAATAGTCCATTGTTGGCTATTAACATGGTCAGTGACAATTCATGGAGGCCTATACTCAGTAAACAATTAGGTCTACTGTTTTGGTACCAAGATTTGCAGAGTGCATAACTCTGAAGCACTCTAATTCCAAAACGTCATCGAATAAAGGCAATGTTTTGGTAATACACATTATAAATAATCACTATCAAAATTCATCGCACAAAAATTGAGCCATTGGATAATAAATTTGTTGACACTAAAATCTTACAAGACGGAAATCCATTTCCGTCACAGTATAAAGGGGTGTTTGAAATTATAGTCATTAAAAAGCAAATCAAGGGGGTATTTTTCACTCCAATGACAATGTCCTCGTTTTTTCCATAAAGGGGGTAAAATTGTTAAAAAATCCTTGCACTAAAGGGGTAGGCCTACTGAAAAAATCATGAAGAACAGTCATTGTTACCAACTTTTGTATTGAGTTGGGGCCGGGGTATTAGACCAAATTTGACCATTTAAGCGTATGGCAGAAAAATGTGCGGGCTTCGCACGCATGATTTTTTTTCATGCCCCCCTAAAAAAGTCCCGAAAAAATCTTGCCCGTTAAGGGGGAACCTGAAATATTTGTGACAGAAAATTAGGGGAATCTCAAAATTATATTACAAAAATTGACAATGCCCACTCACCCCCCCTAGTACAGGATACCCATACGTTGGTGTGTTTTTTTTCCCCCTACCAATGGATGGGGACAGATAGTGAAACATGCAAAATACCCTATGATGAATAATACTAACTGATGAAAAATATCACTAAGTATGATTTGTTGTACTACTCACCCCCTGCCGTATTAAATGATCGCTCCCTACCTTTTAGTTTTGAAGCGAATTTATTTTTTCTTCTTCAAAAAACCCAAAACACCCCTGCATAATCGGGCATATAATCCCTTATAAACAAATGTGTATGACCATGACTGAATGGTTGAACCTGCAGGGTTGAACTAGGATCTGAGAGCTTAGTTTATCCATAAACAATAGATTGTTTATGGTTTATCTCAGCTATTAATATTATAGGATCCCGGGTATAGGAGGATGGAAGCTTGATTTGATTTGATTTGATTTGATTTGCAATTTTTGACTGAAAAGAAGAAAATGATGAGATTTTTGGATATTGCCCATGCTTTCAAATTTACTGGAGAAATTCATTGTTGCTATTAACAAACAAGCATAAAAAATAGACGAGCATTCTGGGAAAACATTAGAAAAATTACGGACAGCAGAAAAAATGATGGTTTGTGTTATTTAAATCGTGATAATCTGTTGCTTATGGTATCATCTCTAATGCATTAAATGAGCTATTTCGATACTTTATTATATTTTAAAAGTGTCTGTTTAAATATTTTTTAAAGTTTTGATCGACAAAGATGTAAAATCAAGTGAAATTATGGGCGTGCTGTCCGTGACACAGGATTTTGCACATGAATCTTCGAGAATCTTCTCGAGACCTGTTCATGTTTTACATTTCATTTCTACTCTGTGCATTGATAAAAATACATAAATCACAAGTCTGGGACTTTTCCTTAAATCAAAAATATATTTAGCACTAACATGACTAACGCTCACTCATACGACCCCGCATAGGCCTACGACGTAATGTTTTATTGTTTTTTAAACATCGTTAAATAACTTAAAAATTAAATAACTTAATAAGCTTAACATGAAATGCCTGCCCTAACTTGGTGGCAGGTACGTGCCCCCCCCCCCCCCAAAAAAAAAATCAATTGATTCCTTTGCAATTAGTACCATTGAAAAGCTTTAAAATGACATCTCAACCATCGTTCTAGGGTAAATATTAATGGATTTAGGGCCTACATTTTTCAAACTAATATAGGGACGATCATATCCTTTGCTAGCGGTGGCGCCCGTACGATAGATCTAAAAAGTTCGCCGGACTTGAGCTCCACGTGACGTCATTCATGATCAAAACAGACAGCGGCCATGATTGAAATTTGCGATCGCCGCGTAGGTTTTTCTTGATGATTTTATCTCCGGATACGGGTTTTCCCTTTCGCTTTTATTATTATACGACTTCCGTTTGAAGTAATTAAAGTCTTATTTTGAAGTATCGGACTGGTCGTTTCGCATGTTATGAGGGTTTACCCACTTTTATTTGGGGACAAACGGGAGGTATATTGAGATTAGAAAATACTAAATAATGGCTCTACGCGGAGCATAATTTTGATGACTTTAGCTTACTAATACCAAAATTCCATAAACGCTCGTATGGATTCGGATAATTTATTGAAATAAGATAGGCCTTCTCTTCCTAAAGCTACCTTCACTTTTCCCTGTGATTGCTGCTAACAATTGCTAAATGGTTTTTTCTGCCTCTGTGTTGTTGTACTCCGCGATGTGTTCATAATATTGGGCTCAGGTTTGGCCGGTGTTGTTGACAGCAATCGCGGCGCTCAACACAGCGGGGTCAGGACATGACAGGGTTGGTGATCACTGCGCGTGCGTAAACAATCTCTGCAACAGCCTTATTAAAATTGCGTACCATTACAAATGGTAATTGAAGGTGTCTAAATCAGACGAGGAGGAGACTATTTGATTGGGGATTGACAACCTTGATATAAATAACATGATCAGTTGGCCTTAAATTGATAAATAAACATATAATTATTAAATTGATTATTTGTAACATGAAAGTACTACTTCAATAATTTTGTGCTAGAATAGTTAGGCCCACTAGTAAGTACTAGTATCATATTAATTATTATCACTATTCATTTTCTTCTAATTTTTTATTTAAATTTTGTTTATTGATTTACTTTTTGTATTTATTCAGGCCTGGCCAAGTAAAATAAATGATAACATGTTTATCCTTCCGCTCGATTTGTATTTTTCTTCTTCTTTAGTTTGCTTCATAAACTTTAATTAATACCGAATCTTAACTTTAATAAAAGTGATGCATACAACTTAGCGTTTGAGTATCATGATAAAACTATTTTGCACACTTTTTGAATCCGTCAAAACAGGCGGTCTCAAATAAATTAGATTAAAGGCGTACTACCAGACGTACGTTACTCATCGATAATAAAATATAATACTTTTCTTTTGTATGATTATACTTTATTATCACAAATTGCTGCTCTTGATTAAAGGCATAGTGCCGGACGTACGTTACTCAACGATAACAAATATAATCATGTTCTTTTGTACGATTATACTTTATTATCACAAATTGCTACTCTTGATTAAATTAGATTAAAGGCGTACTACCGGACGTACGTTACTCAACGATAATAAAATATAATCATTTTCTTTTGTACGATTATACTTTATTATCACAAAATAGTCTTTAACATCATTCATTGTCATCATGTGCATTGTTTAAAATTGGAAGACACATTTGTAGCTTGCTTCATTCAGTCTTTATAGTTCATTTCCTGAAATGAAATAGAAAATGTTATAGATGAGTTATGGAACTTAACTAAATTACTTATCTAATTAATGATAGGTTCTCTTGATAAACCTCATCTAAAATGTGAATACTGAAACATTGGTTTTATGAAAGCTTGTAAAATTTGCTTTTAAATGAGGGGTCAACCGTCTCTTTACGACCAGTATAAGCCGAGTTACGTCAAATATGACACACCACATTTTGAATGTCGAAGCTAGTGCCACGCTTTAAGAAGTTGGCAACATGTTTTAAAAGTATTAAGTATGTATTTTAAGCATAATTGTGTGAAACTATTATGAAAATTAGCATTTATTTGCTGAATAAAAACATAAAATAATGTTACACCAAATTTTGGTGCATTTTAGTCAAATTTGGCGCAAATTCGGTGTCGATTCGTAGTTAATGCTTCGATTTGGGCTACAAATATGTTAAAATTGGGCTGCAAATCACCAAAATTCTCTAAATTTGCCCAAATACTTGAAAATTTTACTATTTTGTGGTCAAAATTGTCTATAAGTGATAGTTTGTATATAAATATGTACATATCCTTCTCTTCCTTGAGCATAAATGCCAGTCTTGGTGATAAAATAATGGAATTTGTAGAAATTGGGTGGATTCTGGTGTAATTTTGGGCTCCAAATAATGGGCTTGGTCAATTGTAAGACATGGTTGCCGCTTTTTTTTTGGCGACTCGTCTTTGCCGACACTTCTACAGCAAATCCAGGTTGCGGAACTTGTCATATGACCTGTATCTAGTAGAATAAATGAAAAAATGGGTAAATCAAAGAAATAAAAACACAATGGTTAGTGTTTCCAGAGTTAAATGTCAAGGTGACAATCAGGGATTTAAATTTAACCACTTTTCTATTGAAATCCTGTATAAAAATATGTCAATTTTGCGACACATATTTCGACGTAACTCAGCTTATACTGGTCGTAAAGGAATGGTTGACCCCTCATTTTAAAGCAAATTTTACAAGCTTTCATAAAATCAATGTTTCAGATCAATGTGAGCAATTTGAATTTTTTGTGATCATGCCTAACTAATAAATTATCAGGGCGGGCAGGGGTGGATCCCCGGATCCAGGATTTCTCAATATTTGGGGGGGGGGGGGGGACGCCGCCAAAGCGGGGGTGGACGCCGCCAAAGCGGGGGTGAAGGAGGCGGCAACCCTTTGAAGGTTTTTTACACGTTTTTAATGTCAAAATTAGGACGCAGCGTGCAGACAGACGCCCCTACTAGCATGCTAGGCATGTTCATAAAATTTTGAAAATAAGAATATCTCTTTTTGAAAATGGATTACATGGAAACAAAAAAATGATGGTTCAACCTTGAAGGCAGGCTGAATAATAAAAAAAAGTTATAACCAAAAGTAGTTTGCCTCACATTGCTGAAAACTGGGCAAGTCATGCACATTTTAAACCATTTTAGGTAAAAAAGGGTTTACTTTCATGATGTTTAGTCTACCTCTTGCTTGTGTGGGGTTATTTAGACATCAGTGAATACTCCATGCCCAGTTCGTACTAAATCGCTGGATTTAAAAGAGGTAAACATGGAGTTGTCTACATATTTTGGTCAACTTTTTTCCAAAAAATGTCGCCCTCTAATAGTCATTAGTCAATGATATGAACATCCCTAATATTAATAAAGGGGGCGCAGACCACGTAGAACACTGCACAAGGGATAGCATTTGGATAAATTATGCTAATGAGTACACCAGCAGCCAGCCAGCAGGACCGCTGGGCTGTTTTGGAGTACTGCGCAGCTCATGACGTCAGTGTTTTGTGAGGCCGGCCGAACTTTTCACAGACTTGGATTTGTGAATGAATTGAGAGGCCGATCGTCTGTCGAAGTTTTCCGATGATGACGTTATCAGACCTTGATCATTTTTAGATCAAATGAAAACAGACAAAATGGCGGATGTAGTGGGAAAAAGTCCCATGAAAATCGATGCAGTTTTGCGAAAGTTACGCTACTTTTTGGGTACGTTTTTCCCCACGTTTTTCCATAAATACTGCAGAATTGTGTAGAGAATACTGTTAAAATATGCAGATGGAATGTGGTTAAAAAAGGACATTTAGAAATTTAGTTTAGAACTGGGAATTTAGCGATAGTAAATCTAGACTGTGTTGAATACGTTAATCATTGAATCAGCAAGAAACCTTTTGAAACTTTCAGAAACTAGCAGTTATGAATATCACATTTGATTTTATTCTCAAGTCATTTTTACACACGCTAGCTATACATGCATTTTACATGAACTGTTCCGTGTTTACAGCAGCTCCAACACACCAGCTAAATTGCGCGGACGTATACGAACAAGCCGTAGGTGATCATCGAAGTCAATTTCTATTTTTAGGTTCCAATTGATTCAGAATGTACATGTAAACAAAATGCAATGTTCGATGAAGGAAATTAAGGAAAACTATTTTCAAGGTTAGTTTGGAAACAGTCTTAAGGTATTGGTGGCGTTACATTCCTAAAAGTGCTGCATCTACATCCAAAGTACACCAATGGACTGTGGTATTTTTTTGCATAGAATTGTCCCAGTGAACAAATTACTGGTCTATTTAAATGTTTAAAGTAGTTTAAAGTGTCAGAATAATTGAAAATTTATAATTTTTAGTTACGCCACCAGGGGACAAAATATGGTGCGGTGAATTAACCAGTTAAATTGCGGTTAATTAACCGACTTCGAACTAGGGTTGTAATCGATACACTTCTGCGTATCGACATGTCGGAAGTCATAAAGTCCGACATATCGATAAAAGTATCGACAATAACACATTTTTAATATGCACGGCTGCTTTGTGAGTTTCGTTTTTATTTAACACTGACAAAAGTATACACGACTGCGACTACATAGCTAGCGACAATACATGACTAGTACAAGCAGAAAGAGTACAAACCTGTTACCCGTGGTGGTATGGCTATCAAAGCTAACTGTTTCAAACTATTTTAAACTTTTATTCTCCCGTTTTTTCTTCGGCCTTTTCCGAAACCCGATACGAATGACGTATTGCTAAGGAAATCATCCTTACGCATGCGTGTGACAATTTGTCCAATCACACATTTTACGATGATGATTTTATAAATTTATTTAATTTTCCGGAACCGGTCCGAGTGACGCAATGCCAATACCATGTGCTCTCAACTCATCTCGAAAGGCACAGTTCCACAGATGTGGATTACGCCCCTGATAGACCATTGCGCTCTATGAAAAACGTGGTTGTTTATTTATAAATACAATACGAGGGGCATTCCCTGATGGCGTTGTTATTCAGTAGGAATTATTTTGATACTTGCGGGATTTGTCAGGCTTTCACCGAGGGAATGATGCACGGTACGGCCATGCACACGTCAATATACATTGTATCACAATTTGTAATGAATTGTAAGTGAATGGGGAATGTGCGGAAAACTTAAAAAGCATGTAAAACCCAATTATAAAATTCATGTCGTTTCTTTCCGATATACGAAAATATGTATCGACATGTCGTATCGTATGGAAAATATTGCGACATGCGACACTTCCGACAATCGATAACAACACTACTTCGAACACTGGTGTAACTACATCAACAATTGTTTCATATTGTTCAAGATCATGTTATTTAAATTTGTTTTGTTCATTTGTTATTTCAAAATGTTGTTATGTGTCTTTCGACAGATCCCACCATTAATTTCTTCCAAACTTAAAATGTATGGAAAATAACAATTAATGATGAAAATCGTTGATGATTAATTTCCCAGCAAGATAGCATCATTTCAATAATAGATGATTTCTCTCCAAATTGTCATATTTCTCTATTTTTAGAACTAAAATGCTCTATTTTTAGAACTAAAATGTACATCAAAACGTCATTTTCAAGGGAAAATAAGTATAAAATAAAAGCCCAACCTACCGATTGATCTGAGAGGTCAGTTTGCAACAGGGTTTTTTGTTGCCTATGATTAAAGGTGTATGTTCTTCTATAAATTAGAACCATGCAACACAAACTTTGGAATGTGACTATTTTAAGGATGACCTTTCATGTAAAATAGAAAACATCAAGTTGAAAATCTGGCCAGCAATCAGAACATCTAAAAATGTACCTTTAAGTTGAATTAATTTATCTGAAGTTACTCATTCCCACCCACTTTCTTCTTTTTGGTTGATTTTTATTTAGCTGATTATTTGATTACAGATTTGTAATTAAGTGTTTACTCTAATTTATATCCCTAACAGCAACCTCAAATAATCGTGTTGAAGGAGGGGACCGAGGCGTCCCAGGGCAAGTCTCAAGTCGTCAGCAACATCAATGCCTGCCAAGTTGTCGCCGATGCCGTCAGAACAACGCTCGGCCCTAGGGGCATGGATAAACTCATGGTGGATCCACGAGGTAAGGCGGCAAAAATGATTGTTGTGTTGCCCTCGGCAACCGATTCTAAAACTCAGAGGGGCGCAATTGTTTTCAAAATATTACTATTTTCTGCGTGAAATGAATACATTTCATTGAATATTGCTTTTAAACTATTATCACACAAGAAACATTAGTCAAATTACCTTGTCATGAACCACGGTCTGTCAGTAATATTTGTTGGAAAGGGGAACAAAGGAAAGGAAATCAACCGATTGATTTTTGGCACTTGAGGGCATCACATCCATTTTCTTTTGGCCTAGCTTATTAGTTTTGATGATCTCAAACAAAACAAACATTGTCTAATCTTCCTGCATGCATTTTGTGTTTTAGCATTAGAGCAACAGCTAAATAAATAATAATAACATAGTTCTGGAGCTTACTTTTAAAAATCCTGACATTTCAAGGGTCCTTGAAAATATGTTATGAATTTTAAATTTTAAAAAGACATGTTTTTTAATACTGACCATTATAATGTCACTATTGTTTTAACCAAAATGGGCACACAATTTTTGGTCACATAAAAATAAAAACTTGTTCATGGTTGCCTTAAGAGTCCCTTTCCTCATACCCCTCCTTCCACACTGATCAATGTTGAGAACTTGAGAGGTCATGTGCTGGGAAATAGCGAAAATGAGGGAGTGGGTAAATAAAGGTGAAAAGATGGAACATTTTGTTGAATAGGGGAAGAGACTTTGTATGTGAGCAAAAACTGACAACTTCTCAGAAGTATAAACTCGCAATGGACTTGGTTGGGTTGTGCTTCGCATTGGAATGATAGGGACTTTTTGTTCATTTGAGATGGAAGTGTCATTTGTAAATCAATGAATTTGTTAATTTAAATATGTTAATGTTGACCGCAATGAAATCCTAGTTGCCATTATAGACAACCAAAATGTTAATTTATCCACAAGTTAGTCAACTGAGAAGTTTCTTCCATAGCTTCAATCGGTGTTACTCTTGTGGTACATTAACTAGGCTTATGACAACAGGCTTGGTGACGACTGTTCTGGTCTCAACTCGACTGTAGTCTTTGCCGCTGCAAGTTCCTGAGAGTTGGTGCAATACTGGATTGATAGCTCTGGTTTCAACCTCATTGTGTAGCGTATACATTGTTTGACAGTGGACCTATGCATGAGCTTACTAGAGCTAGATATTATAGTTTTCACCTTAGAATTGGAACTTACATTACTTACTATTTAGTAAAAAGTTCAGAGACATTAAATGGCATAAAGTGTTCTCATTTCTAAAGAATCATTTTCACCTACAGTCAAGTTATAATTTTTTTGGGACACCCTGTATAATATTGTGTATTGTTTATTGATTTGTTTTCAACAGGTGGTGTGACTATATCTAATGACGGTGCTACCATTGTGAAGCTTCTAGACATTGTACATCCAGCGGCCAAGACGTTGGTAGAGATTGCAAAGTCACAAGATGCTGAGGTAAATCAAATAGACAACTAGAAAGAAGACAATATTTAGTTTAGTTTTCTGGTGTTTTAGCGACCCTTTTTATCCCCTGGTTTGTAAAACCGTCATCATGTAATGTGCGTCTGTCTGTCTGTATGTGTGTGTGTGCGTGTGTGCCTTTTGGTTAGCCTTTTTTCCGAATGCTGTATCTTTTGAACGGATGGACGAATTGACTTCAAACCTTCAGCGATTTTTTTTATTATTTTAAATTCACAGTGTAAGTGAGTTACACTGGCTGGTAGAATTATTGTTGGGCAGGTATTGTTTGAGTTATCTGCCTGATGGCTGGTTGGAGAAAAAAATGAAATTCCAGCCCTGATTAAAAGACACCATAACAAGCAGGCTTATAAGATGGGAACTCTTATACAAGAATAAATATTAAAACTTATTTAATACATTGGAGAACAATGGAGAGAAAACCCACCCCAACTTAATGAGAGAAAGTAGTTGGGAGAACAGTGGAAAAAAACAATAACTTGATGAGACTAAGCACAACCAAGTATTTACAAAAACATTAAAAACAACCTTGTTTGATAAGAAAACTGCGGACACACTCTCCTTAAACAACATGATAACCAATCAAATGTGAAAGCAAATGGGCCCTTTTATCTCTATTCATTGGTGTTCTCTTCTTGAACAATATAAGAAACTTATCACTTAATCAAAATTATCTAATATACAAATAAACAATAGTTGTTCACAGATAAACTTCAATTAGTATTATATCATGATAGGCTTGATTTCAACCATGTGATAGTTTCTAATATCATTATGGCTGGAAAAGAATAATGTGAAATCGTGATATAAAACATGTACATGTATTGAATGCTGTTTGCTTGTGCAATAGTAAAACTATCACTCAGTCCAATTAGGATTATTCCATTACACTTGGCTTCACCTCGTGCAATGGAAATATCCAAATTGGACCTCGTGATATATTTTGTATTATATAACCCATGAAAATATTCTAGACATCTGATTGGTGGATAATACATTACACAACACAAAATATTTTGGCCTATTTCATGCTTGACGTCATTCCCGGTCATTTTGTGTCTTTCAAAAAGTACTATTGACCGGGCGGTCAATAGTACTTTTTGAATAGACCAAAAATACCCTCCCTCGTAGGCTCGTGCGATCCCGGCATGGAGCGTCTTGAGAGACCCTGTATAAAACCTGAATGTGATCGTCATTCTACATAAAGTTTTCTCTAATTTCTACAAATCTAGAAGGCCCGCTAGAAGGCCCTACTCGGTATAAACAATAAATCGATTCCACCACCATCTGCGTGTACGGACTGCGCTCAGTGCACAGCAAAAGAGGAATCCCTTCAAAACAAGTAAACAAGTAGTCTGCATTGCATTATTATTATTTGGCACAGATCTTTTATCGGCTGAATTAACATTTCATTGAATCTTAGTCATGAATCATAAAGGTTTGTTGTCAATTCACCTGAGGTTGAGGGCATTCTGCAACGAGGTCTAGACCTCTATCGATGAGATGAGTTCAGCATCAGAGTAATTATTCCTCGGCGACTTGCTCGGAAACTAACTTTAAAAAGTAAGCTTATTTTTGATTTTGTCGAGAATCGACTAGAATATAAATATTCACTAAGAAAGATGTGTTCAAGTGTGAATATTTTCATGCGTTATATAAAACAAATATGGACTGCTCTTTATTCGTGAAATGGGGTGAAATATTGTCCCTCGGTGATCTGGAGACCGTAAGCCTACTATTTTCCCTCAGCCTCCGGCTTCGGGAAAATAGTAGGCTTACGGTCTCCAGATCACCTCGGGCAATATTTCACCCCATTTCCCTCATGAGCAGTCCATATTTGTATACTATCACACTCTCAGGCATTCAATATTTGTAACTATTCAATACTCTTACCTAAGCACATGTGAATAATCAAGAGATTGCCTCAATCTTAAAGAAGCAAAAGGCATTCATATGGAACAGGTTGCTGAATTAAATGTCACAAGTTGCTGAATCGAATGTCACACATTCATCAGGCATGGAATATTAGTTTATCACTGGAGTAATAAAGGTTGTGGGGTAGAGGAGGCGGGAGAGTGAAGTTGGTTGGAAATGTATCTACTCATAAAAAGGCCTATTTCCTTTGAATCTCACATTCGGGGGGAGCGGAAAGATGAAAGAAAAATAGTTATTGCTGACACCTTGGAACCCGTCGGCTTATTTTGACGGAATAAACCGAATTTAAAATTGGGAGCCAGCAATTGTGACGTTACATTATTACGCTCCCGAGTGTTGGATTCATTTTGTTTTAGATGCAGTACTAATATGTAGTCTACCGCCCTCAAGAGGTTAGTAATGATCAATTCCTCTCCTCAAATTGGATCAATTTCCTGTCGTTATTACTCTTCACAGCAGCCTAATTGAATTTCCCCAGAATTGTTATGAAACCTTTGAATAAGTAGCCCAAAGTAGCCCGATTGGGCTGATGTATGCACTGCCTACCTCATTGAAACCCATGAGTAGGATTTTAACCGTGGGTGCTTTACACAATAAATTGGGCCATTGGACCAATATTTAGTGGTAACTTTGCCAAAGGGTACATAGCATGTTACTTGTCACTTCAGAAACATAGCACCACATATAATGGACGGCTTTTAAAATCAAATAGGAAATTTGAAATAATTTGGACGGATTAGAGAGTACACACAAAAAGTTTCAAGCCCCGAGAAGTCTTTCAGGGTCAGAAATTCGAGTAGAATCCAAGAATCTATTCTCGCAAAGATTCCCCCGGTAAAGTTGTGAGAATCCAAGTTGATTCTCATAGATAATCTGTCTGTCTAAACATAATATTAGCATGTAGAAGAATCCATAGACTCTCACAAAATAATCTAAATGGTGGATTCTCGCAACCTTTGACGAACTTCTGACCCTGTCATAACTTTTGCAAATACAAATGGGGGTAGTTCTATATTCAACCTGAAGCATTATCAACTGTTTACAAAATACCAGTGCGTATTCCAGTGTTTAGACTGGGAATTCATGCCACATTTCATCTATGATCGGATCGTGTTAGAGATCGTGTAAAGAGTCAAGCACTGGAACTGGAATATGCTCTCACTTCCAATGTGTACCTCAGTAGATATTGAGGAAAACTTTCTTATAGATTAGAAAAATTGAAGTCATTGTCTGGCATTGGCAGTCTTAGGATTTCGGCAAAATAATCAACACTGGCGCAGAAGTCGTACCTTTTGACTGTCCCAAAACGGCATGAAAACGATATGGCGAAAGGCCTTTTTTGTTTTTATAAAACAGTTTTTAACTTCATTGGCAGGGTTGTAGTACGCCGGTCGGGGGTACCGGCACTCACGCTGGCTGGCCGGCACTCTTAAAAAAAAAGTTTAAGAAAAAAGGTTTTTTTTCAATTTTCAATTTTGTAGATAGAATCATTAACCTGCCTCATAAAACAAGAAATTATGTGGCAGGAACCCTCAAAGTACATAAAAAACCATTAAGAAGGCCTCTGGACCCCATGCCATGATCCACTGCACTTCGTTGCTACATACTCCGTTCGCCGTCAGTAAAATTAGCCGGCACTCAATCTGGCCTAGCCAAGTCCATTGGTGTATTTTATTTTTGCAAATGAAAAAACACAACCTTTTTTTGGTCTCAATATAAGCCCTTATAAGCATCATATGGTGTACACATTTTATCGTGAACTAACAAGTTAATTTGACTCACTCTGCTTACTCTCTCATGAAAGATTTGTTAAATTGTTGCCAATCATTCTGTGTACACGTCAAAGGTTTCACTGCCAAGTTCATTGTAAAGTGTTGCCAATGGACGAAAAGTGGAGCCCAAGTAGATTTCTTGATATGCTACATATATGCATCCAGTTCGAAGAAATTATAATTGGTACTAACCTCATCCACACCCTTCAAGCATCGAAAGCCCCCCGAAAATGTGTGGAGAGTTGCACCTGAGACACAAATGAAAATTCTCCTGTTTTGTTTTTCAGGAGTTTTACATTTCCTTAGTTAAAGCCATAAATTACGCCCAAATGGCCATTGTTCTCTCAATTCAAGAGGCTTGTGATGTGTTTATTGCCCACTTTATCATTGGGGTAGTGGCTGCAAAAATGCAATTTGGTTATTAGGCCAACTTAATCATTTGTGTGCATTGTTTAACAAAATAAGAAACAAAGGCCTGTTTAAGTTCTGTTTTCATTATTAATTGCTTCAATCTTTTACCTTTTTTTCAAAATCTATTTACTCTTGATTAGACCCTGACTCAATAAGCGCATGTATAAAAGGTCTTTGCTGAATGTTGAGCCACTGCAGCAGCTGTAAAGTTCTCTACATGAAATATATGGATACTGCACTTGCACAGTTTTGGGTGTATCCTTGGTGTAATTCATTCATGTTGACGGGTGTGCGTTACCTTCGATACGTACACCCGTCGTTTTAGAGCGCCCTCAATTGAAACGGGGCCCCGTTCTACAGCTGACTGATAACCAGCTACAAGTGGTGGTGGTGATGGTAGTCAGTGGTCACATAAGGTGGATGGTTGAATGAGTTAGAATGGTGTTGAGACTCTATTACTGAATAAAGCTGTCTATTCCTATAATCCTTTAACACAGTTTAACACATATTTCGTGCTAGGCTAATTCCGTGCAGAATTACATGAAGGATAAACCCAGTTTTGACTTAATTCATAAGGTTTGCCACAAATATTAGCAAAAATGCAGAATACAGAATGACTAACACCAACCAGATTGTCTAATAAAATGGCTCTTGAGTTTGTCAATTAGGCTTTAGGTTAGCAACACTGGCATCAAATTGTTGCTATGTCAGTGCATCTGTCACTCACTCTCACACAGGACCATGACCTTAGTGAGATGACAAGCCACGCCGAGCCAACATTGCGCTAACGAGCCGTGATTAGCCTTTTCACACCCCCAGTGTGCGGCCCAATTAACAATCATTTTAATCAGCGATTGCCTCCTCGATTCATACCCATGTGGCTGCGCGGTTTCAGTTGTAATTTCTCTGGACACGCTTAATAGTCTTTCCCCATAGACTTTTGTGTGTAGTGAAATACCTCCAACTTGATTTCCATACAGTTGTATGATGCCTCAGTCAGTACTCGATTAGGTTGTAGCATTAGTGTATGTGTTAATGGAGGTTGCCGCCTTGTAACCCTGGTTATGAGAGTATTGGTAGTAATGATACCCAAATATCAAAAGCGTTCAATGTTGCAATACACTTTATGGAGGTCATGTACGTTGTACCCTGGTTATGAGAGTATTTTATTGGTAGTAATGATACCCAAATTTCAAAAGAGTTCAATGTTGCAATACACTTTATGGAGGTCATGTACGTTGTACCCTGGTTATGAGAGTATTTTATTGGTAGTAATGATACCCAATATCAAAAGCGTTCAATGTTGTAATACACTTTATGGAGGTCATGTACGTTGTACCCTGGATATGAGAGTATTTTATTGGTAGTAATGATACCCAAATTTCAAAAGCGTTCAATGTTGCAATGAACTTATGTATGGAGGTCATGTATGTTGTACCCCCTGGTTATGAGAGTATTTTATTGGTAGTAATGATACCCAAATATCAAAAGAGTTCAATGTTGCAATACACTTTATGGAGGTCATGTACGTTGTACCCTGGTTATGAGAGTATTATTTTATTGGTAGTAATGATACCCGAATATCAAAAGCGCTCAATGTTGCAATGAACTTATGTATGGAGGTCATGTACGTTGTACCCTGGTTATGAGAGTATTTTATTGGTAGTTATGATACCCAAATATCAAAAGAGTTCAATGTTGCAATACACTTTATGGAGGTCATGTACGTTGTACCCTGGTTATGAGAGTATTATTTTATTGGTAGTAATGATACCCGAATATCAAAAGCGTTCAATGTTGCAATGACTTATGTATGGAGGTCATGTACATTGTACCCTGGTTATGAGAGTATTTTATTGGTAGTAATGATACCCGAATATCAAAAGCGTTCAGTGTTGTAATCAACTTATGTATGGAGGTCATGTATGTTGTACCCTGGTTATGAGAGTATTTTATTGGTTGTAATGATACCCAAATATCAAAAGTGTTCAGTGTCTTAATAAACTTATGAATAGGTGTCCTGTATGTTGTACCCTGGGTATGAGAGTATGGGCATGATAAAAGTGTTTGGTTTTCTCTCTCGGGGGGAAGTAATTGAGGAAGGGGAGGAAATCTGTGGAAATATGAGAGGATATCCCAAACTAACTGATAGGTCCCCCTCTAACACACGTGCATGGTACCGCTGCACACCCCTATTAGAGAGTATGCCTGAGAAACCACAGCATAGCATGTAGTGGTGGCCTGGAACTTAACAATTATTGAAGCGGGGATTCCACTGTGGGGGATTATGGAGGGGGCTTGAGGGGATAAGTGATGACACTTGTATGAGTGACAGGGATGAATTTGATCTACTATCTAGTCATAAATAGTTAGATAGCTGTTTGGCTTTTCAGCGTTATAACATTTCCTAGCAAATACCTTTCAAACTGCTATGCGTGTGTGCATGCAGCCTCTTTTGATAGAAAGCACCAAACATCCTCCTCCCAATCAGCATGGACTTAAATATCAGTTGAGCCCCTTGGCTGGACTTTCAAGAGCTGAATGTGTCCCGCAAATGGGGAACTACATATTAATGATGAGGACATTGCATACAAAATACATTACTTACCAAACAAAAATGGCATGAATCTATAATATAAGAAAAAACACCATAGTACTTATGTGGTTTTATTTGGCCATATATTCTATTTCAGGCAATAAATTTGTAGAAATCAATAGCACCTTATTTATGAAACTTACGTGTTTCAGGAATCACACACCCTCACTTTTAAAGCAAGTTCTACCCCGGCCTAGTTGCCCTTTTTATTGATAAGAATAAGAAAACACCCCATTTGAATCCGTTTAAGTATTTCGTTCCCTTCAGAAATGCCAATTGCCAACTATTATTTACCACCATGTGTTTATATCCATCTCTTCCTATCTCTCCAGGTTGGCGATGGCACCACTAGTGTCACCATGTTAGCAGCAGAGTTCCTCAAGCAGGTGAAGACGTTCGTTGAGGACAATGTCCACCCACAGGTCATCGTCCGAGCCTACCGCAAAGCCACCATTTTGGCCCTGGACAAGATCAAGGAAATCGCAGTGCATATCCCCAAGGAGAACCCAGAGTGAGTGTGCTGATTATTCTCATCCTCAAGGGGCACAAGTTCACTATCCCATAAAGGAGTATGTGCTTGCTAACTACAATCTGGTATTCTGGGTGTCATATCTCATACCCTTAAAATCAGAAGTATGAAATGTTCATCACAGTGATGTATACTGGTAATGAACTGTGCTTTTAGGGATGAGACTGAAAGGTTTATGATATTTTGTTATGTCATAGAGGTGTCATTAAAAAGTGCAAGGTCGGTTCATAACAAGCTCTCTACCAACTGGTAGATATAAATATAATTATATAATTATATAATTATATAATTATATAAATATAATTGTTCTCATCCCTAGGGACATAAGTTTCTAATTCCATAAACACTTGTGCACTTCCAAACTGCCCTCTGGTACTCTAGGCGTCGTATCTCACGCCCTGAAATCAGACGGGTCAGTTTTTCTATCACAGTTGCGTATACAGGTCATGAACTGTGCTTTTGGTGGATGAGAATAAAAAGTTATGGATATTTTGGTTTGTCATAGAGGTGTCAGTAAAAGTACAAGGGGCGTTTGCTAAGGGGTCTACCACCTGATTGCAAGGAGGAAGTCCTTGTTTGGTACAACCAATTAGCCTGGATTAATTAAGATTGGTCTTGACTTAAAAAGAGTCATCTGTGTAACTTGCCTGTTTTGTTCTGTTAGCCTGGACAACAAGTAACATATGAATCCGTTCCATCCAAACTGTCTCAAGGGGAAAGACTGTGTGGTCAGTGTCCGATTTAGAAAATAAAAGTTACCTGCACAACAGCAATATTTCCTTGATTTTTCCCCCCTTAAAAATGGCTGAATATCACAATTTTACATGCACACAGGCAAATGATTACATGCACAGAGCCAATCAAAATCAGACTCTAAATCACTAAACCACTCTAAATCAGACTCTGTGTGTGGTAGGCACATTTCAAATTCAAAAAGATTGTGTGGTAGGCACATTTCAAATTCAGAGGGGGTAACTCATGATTAAGGATATTAAAATACCTCTTTTGATCACTTTAAAGACACTTTCCAAAAAACTGGAAACAGGAAAAATAGTCTCCCCTTTTTAAAATTTTCAAAATAGCTGCAAACAAAATACACATGACAATAGGTGTGTAATAAAACAACCGCTCATAAAAAAAAGAATGCAGTTGCATTTAGCATGTTTTTGATCGCTTCTGGCTGGTTGTGACGCATTGTGATTTATCGCAAGCGACCTTTGAACTTTTTCGCAGAGACAGTATGTCTGCGATGTGTCCCATTTTGGAATGGCCCATCTTGCGATTCATGTAATGTTGTACAGCTGACGGAGAGCCCCATGCGTAGTGTTCGCTGTGAAAGGTTCAATATCTCTTCCCTATATTGTACCGTTGTAATCTAAATGTTCCAGCAAATTCATCTCTGAGGTTCTCAACAAAAGGCTGTACATCTTGTCCAGGTTACCTTCAGTATACTCCCTTTTATCATAGTTCTTGTATATTTTATGGTTTACCAAGAAACAGCCATCCATTTGAATTAGCAAATAGCGCCATCTATGGCAGACATCCTGACAAAGTTGCACGCATTCAGAGTCCCGCTGGGATTATTTACAAGTTGGTTTCGCTGCTGCTGTCGACGCTTTTGTCATCCTTCCAGGGTAGGTAGGGGGAAAGACAAGTCACAAACACTTAGTGCTAATATGGGTAGGAGCTCTGAATGAACCATTGGATTTAATAAAGAACCATGTGTTGTTGCTTGACAAGCTCATAGATATGGTGACCAAAGAGTGTTACTGATACTGATTATGATAATATGCAAGGTAGGAAAAATTTGTCTGTCACGAAACTAGTCTTGCATAAAAACTTCATTGAGGGATTATACGCTTTACCTTGTATAATCCGTCAATGAAATCTTTACCCTACCTAGACTTACCCTGGCTCTCTTAGACGATGGTAACACCGAAAAAATGTGGGTAATTTCGGAATCTCCTTCCTAGGAAATCTTGGCGCACATAAAAAGTGGAAAATTTGAAAGCTAACTTTCCAAGAAATATTTCTGCCCCCCCCCCCACACACACACACTTTGTTGAGTCTGACAATTGTATTTTTATAAGGGTGAGTGAACCAAATGATCAGTTAGTGAATTCTCATTCGTTTTAAGATATCTGCAGGTTGTATCATACTAGGCTTGGAAGTAGACTTGATGTAGCAATGAGTCCACGTCCTGATATCAAACAGCCACAGTGGGAACGCGCCCTAAGACGATGGTAACACCAAAAAAATGTGGGTAATTTCGGAAGCTCCTTCCTAGGAAATCTTGGCGCACATAAATAGTGGAAAATTTGAAAGCTAACTTTCCGCATAATATTTCTGCCCCCCTCCACACACACACTTTGTTGAGTCTGTCAATTGTATATATTTTTTATGAGAGTGAAGGAGTTAAATGATCAGTTAGTGAATTCTCATTTGTTTAAGATATCTGCAAGTTGCATCACACATTATTGCAGGCAGACCTGCAAATTTCCTGTATCGAATTGTTATTTGCACCTTAAAAATCATCATCTGCAATACAACTTTCAAAGGCTGGTGCAATATTGTGCTACAATTCTTTGCAGCACTAAATCAAGTTGCTATCGCGATTCACCTAAAATTGCACCTTAACTTGAAGGAATTGCACCAAAGTCATTTTGTACCTAGACAAATTTGAAAATTTCAGCACTGATAACGGGTGTGAGATTTGTCAGCATGTTTTTGTTTTTTTAACAGTTGGAAGTTGAGTTTTACCAACATTCTGTTCCTTAATGCAATGAGCGCAGCATACAACAAAGCCCATGAATTCATATTTCGCCCGTAACCATTGTAATGCAAAATGCTCTTTGCATTGTGGGATTGAATTTCGGTACATCTAGGCTTACCCCAAAATTGTGTACTTTACCTCGTCGTCGTCAGAATACTTCAGCACTTTTTAAAACCGCCAACGCATGCAATCTAGTTAATGAGAGTGTGGGCGGGGACATTCATGACCCATAGATACGATCGTGGCCAATCAGATTACAGATACCGCATCGCGTCAAATTGCTCAAGGTACCGCTGTTCTCCAACGAACATCCGTATTCTGACGATGACTATAGCGACTACTTTCACAAACAATCTTTTTTATTATGGCCACACAGCGACGCTTCAGGGTTGTTACGAAGCAGGGTCAGAGACAAATCAAGTCTTCCTGATCAAGTTTAAATTTGGGGCTGGAAGAAAAAAAGTTGCCGGATATTTGACCAGTGGGGGATTGCAGGATAGGAATAGCTGTGGTGGGTAGGTGAGGTAACCCAATTCAGAGTTCGGACGATGTGTCACTTGTGTTCCTGTCACAGCGGTGATTGGGGACCTTGAGAATACCCCCAGTCTACTTAGGATTGCTAAGTACTTCTTGTTTGGAACTGTTTTGACAAGTCTGTCCCCTATTTAATATAAAAGTGGTTAGTTAGCCAAAACCTGCGGGAGTTGTGGCAAATTAACAACAATTTCACTTTCGCACCTCCTTAATGATCGACTATGCAATATTGGGTATTCAGTTTTCAATAAGGAGTGTGATGTCGGTTATTTGGTGGTTAGGCCACGGGGAAAAACATTTTGGGGGAATTTCCAACAATTTGCGAAATTTGCAAAAAACAAAACAAAAAGAATTGTTCTTGAAAATTTGAGGGCAAAAATAGTAAGTTCAAGTCAATGAGAATTTGATTCATGTACATTTTCTTTGCTTTCTAGAATGAGTGCAATCTATGGTAATGCAATAATCTCTTACGAATATGGCCTTTTTACATTGTCTTTACTTGAAAATATATGGATGTACGTTTTCAGGCTTTTGCCTGATTTCAAAGATTTTACATTTTCAGGCTTGTTATCTAGGTTTTCCCTATGTACAAAAAAGTATAGAAAAATCATATTTTACCCCTGTTTTTAGTAACAAATAACCCACACACATTCCATCCAATCCCGTGCAGTGAATACACCATGTGTCAGTGTATTGCGCCGCACAAGCACGCAGGTAAAGCGCACTAAGACGCACCGCACAAGTGTGCGTTATGGAACAAAACTATAGTTACCATGCTCCGCATGAGAATGGTCACGCTAATTGATGTACGCCTTGTTATAGTGTCTCATGTAAATGTCACCGATTTCTCTAAGAACCAATGAGAATTGCTTAAGCTTTCTTAGCTGTTCTAAGAATGTCAAGTAATGACATGTTGGGAGTTGAGAGACTTCTATCAATGGACTTGCAATGTGCGTGACAGTTGAATACAAATTACATTACAGTCAACATATCAGTTTCTCTCTGTTCTTGTTTTGCCCTGCCCCAAAGAAGATTTGAAAGACACCACCACAATGCATTGCGTTTTTGCAAAATGCCCCGACTCTGGTCTCAAATTTGTCTTGGTTCCCATAGACATATGCATACAATCATGGCTTCGTAGCGTGTTCATAGTTTGAGCTCTTAGGTTCTTGTTTACATCAATGAATAATTTTGTTACCAGTGTTCCTTTTTCTTATTTCTAAAACTAAAGAGCTCGACAAATGCATCGTGTGAAAAAAGCTTTAGTTGGCTGGCATTTGCGCAATGCATTGTGGGAAGACCTTAAAATCTTCTTTGGCCCTGCCTATTCATCACCTCATGAAGCTTGATACCAAATAACGATCGTTATCGCAGCATTTCATTACATTTACGATACATGAAGTTCCGTATTGTCTCTGCGTGTCTGTAGTTGGACTACGTGTTTTAACGTTGTAGAGTGCTTACTGTAGCGTGTAGCGAGGGCTTTCATCGCCAATTTATATCCACTGCTGAGGTGATGATGTGTGTGTGACATTACCAGTGTTGCCGAGTGTGTGAAGTCTTTTTGTAGCCCAATTTCAGAAAGACTATTTCAAGCTAAATTTATAGTGACATTGCGATTGTTCGAATAGCGAACCCGCAGAAACGTTTTACCTGTTTTTCGCCCAACATGGAACCACTCTTCACGGAGCAAGCCAGCCACACGATTGTTTGCAACACTTGACAGTTAGTATAACTATCATCAAAGGCATTATAAGCCACGTTTCTAGCATCATGAAACCTGATACGTGGGTTATAATGCGTCTTGGGTATTACCGCCATGTCGTACAATATTGGCATGTATCTTATCTGAGATGTGAACCTTGAAAGTCAAATAGCAACAACCGGGAGATCAAAAGGCCTCCAGAAAAAAAACGTGATTTGTTGCGCGAGGGTATGTGCAAGAGTTACGGTGTATACGTGCCAAGTTGAAAAGTTTGTTTTAATGTGGGACTGGCAAGCAATCTGATTGGTTCAAATCAATGCCCAGTTTGAATAGTCTGTAGTAATGTCAACGAGTGTTTGATCTGATTGGTTAAAACCAGTGCGTAGTTGAATAGTCAGTATTAATGTGGGGCTAGCGTGTGATCCGATTGGTTAAAAAACAATTACGTCACTGTTGCATCAGACTATCGTGTACTGATTAGGTAAACAACCATGGGTGTCACTTCCATGTCTTGCTATCCTTCATTTGATTGGTCAATTTGTTCCCTTCTTTCCTGTTTGGAAGACCTGAATTTGCATTTAATGTGAAAAAAGGTATAGAAAAAAGGTTGAGTGACATACAAGTTATCACCTAAAATAATTGTTAAATAAAACAATAAGTGGCTACGGGAAAGTGGGCTTTTTGAAAATCACTTTATTTGGCCAGACAAAATGCTGCTTACTTTATTTGAGCCAATGGGCAAACGTAACAAGAGAATACTCAAAGGAAAAATTGCTGCAGTGGCTGTCGGGCCAATATTCGTCTGTTGATTAAATTCTTATAAAATAAGAGAAATCTTCAAATTTTGATGTAAACGAGACTCCCCCAAAGGCAAAATCATATGTCAGTGTATGCCTGCGTGCTAAGAAATGACGTGGCTTAAAAACACACTACATGTCAGGTTAATTCTTTGTGCTAACAAGTCATTTGAGACTTGAAAAGTTGTGACTTATGTAGTCCAGCGCTATAATTGGTTCCTTAAGTGGCGTTTATGGCCTTTGGTGCACGTACTTGTGGGACATGTGACGGTCGGTCACTCAGTTGGTTCCGTATGTTGAGCTTTGCTTGCGAACTGTATGTTGGATGAAATGACTGGTTGGTGGAAATGACTAGAATTGACGCCTTTTGGTATAATAAGTCACACAGTCGGTTCCGTATGTTGAGCGTTGCTTGCGAACTGTATGTTGGATGAAATAACTGGTTGGTGGAAATGACTGGAATTGACGCCTTTTGGTATAATAATTAATAGTAGATAGAGGTGGGATCTGATAGGTCTGCTGCTTCCTACAGGTGTATCTATGGTTGCACATTTAGGCTGTGACTTGTACCCGCCCGCTATTCCGGGTAAAAATGTTTGTTAATTTTTTTTAATATAAATATATAAATTTTTTTAGTACAAATTTGTCCCCAAATGACCTCTATTGACCCCATTATGTGTCATTTTGGGGACAAATTTGTAATTTTTAGTGTCTATTTTCGGTACCCGCCTCAAAAACGGGTCGGGTACCAGGGTACGAAACTACCCGTGCATTCACAGCCTTATTGCAGATACAGGTTGAAATACAGGTTACCTGGGACTGGTGAATGTAGGAACAAACCTTTGAAGAACAAAAATGTAGAAAAAATATGGATGAATATTTGTGTCAAAACAAATCAACACCGACTGAGTACCTGTCTGTAGAACCGGACCATTGTAAGAGATTTGTAAAGAAAAGCAAAAATCAGCCCGTTAGTAGATAGATCTGTGTGATCTAACTAAGACAAATCAGCACTCATCGTCAGCCCCCTGTCCGTCAGTCATTCAGTTTGTCATCCAGCCATGCAATCAAGCAAGGCATTTGCAACCGATACATGTGTTTTGTGTTTAGCCATCTGTCAATAGCATTTCCTTGTTGATATGCGCGGGGCTTCGAGTGGAGCCACGCTGACACAATTTCTGGCATTCAGAAAGTTTTTGTGATGAGTCATTTTTTTGGCGAAGATGTTTGTAGCGTTTTGATGAAACAACCCCCGTTGGCTGCTGCGGTGGTTTGTCACCGCCCTTATGAAGGTGTGTTGTGTGTGTGTGGATGATCACTAGGCCTGAATTACGCCCATATGATATGGGGATAAAGGTGTATGGTATAGTGTGACCAGTACCACATTTGAGGGAAATGTAATTTTTGGACACCGAAGTCTTTATTATCTCTTAAAGTCTTGAACCCATCTCTCTGTTGTTGGAAGCATGCATTGTGCATAACCTTATTATACACTGAGCCAAAAAAGAAACTTATAAAAAAAAAGAAACTTATAAAATTTTAACAGATCACCAAATAAAATTCTGTGCATGAAAATGTACCAAATTTGGATACAATTGCTTCAAATGGCAGTCAATAACCAATTGTTTGCTTCAATGACACATGAGAAATGTGCACTGACCCTATGGTGATCTGTTAAAATTTCATAAGTTTCTTTTTTGGCTCAGTGTACTATGTCAGTTGTGTGAGAATCAATTTTGATTCCCCTACACAAGGGATTCTTGCAAAATCATTTGATTCACTCTAGTGTGTTAACTTTCAAGAGTTTACAATAATAGACTCCCAAAATCCTCACCTGTTCTCACGTTAAATTATAACCCTTTGAGCTGCCAACACGCCTTGAAATTAAACCGATCTGGGCAAGCAAATTTGACAATACTGTTCTTGATATTACCTTTTAAATAATTATTAATGGGCTTGTGCAATTGTATTTTGATATTTATACATGTTTTTATATTGTAAAATTGTTGCAATTCAGATGTTATTCTGCTATAACAATTATGTTAATAAACCTTTTATGATTGAATGAAAGAATGACAATCTCCCTGATTGGGAAACATTTGATCCATTATATTACATGTATTGGTGGCGAGAATCTCCTTGATTTGCAGTATGGCCATGTGTTTTGAACTCACCACCCAAAAAGGGTGGTGGCGTTGCATTTTTGGTAACTAATCATCCATCTCTCTCTATTAACTCAACAACTAAATGTGGTAGAACTATGGTTGAGGTGTCATGTGAAAGCCTATTTATCTAGCTACATTGTGTGAATAAATCAGGTATTTCCATGACTGTTTGGCTGAGATATGATTGATTATTATTGTGAAAGTCAGGGGTGGTGGCGGTGGCGGCGGCGCTGTGTACAATCTATGGGACATAGAAAATGTTCCCAATTCTACGTTCAATTCAATATAACTCCTCATCCCTGTATGGTATAAACATGATTTTGCTATCATTTTATAGATTAATTTATATTCTATAAGATTCTGTTTCAACAAACGCGACAACTATTATGTAACGATTGTAATCATGAATCGATTGCATTGTCCTTGGCTTTTTCCCTATTCGCTGTACACAGTGAACTTGCCCTAATTCATCGGTTTTACATATATGATTACAACAACAAAAGTATTCAACCGATGATAGCAAAGTTATACATTTTTGGAAAGCTCTCAAATAGGGGAATTCGAAAAAGCTGTTTAAATCATGATAGGGTGCATACCCCCAAAAATATATATTTGTAAACTCTAATAAATATGAAATGTAAACGTTTGTGCTCATTTACATCTCGATATAATATATTTCAACAAGTTATACCATTGACAACCATTATTTTCTGATAGGTAATTGCATTAGGAACTAATATGCACAGTAAAATTATGATTGGGATAGGTATACAAATATTATTGAGCTTAAATCAAAATATGAAGAAGAAGAAAAAAAATCGATATTTTTGGACCATTCTTAATCACAACATGTTACCATTAGATCCTATCTAAATTCCAATAGCATATTTGGATTCCTTGTGAGATTACCGTTCAGAAAATATATACTTTTTATGGGGTAGAACAAGTAGTTATTGCGATATGCTAATTCGAATCTCAGATGGTGTAAAATGTAAAAATCTGTACATGTAACGGTAAGGGTGGCGAGTTCAAAACACATGGCCGTATGCAAATGAGACCTGTCATCGCAAAATGAGAGATATGTCGGAATTATTTATTTTCAGGTTTGTCTGGATTCAAAATGCTCAGAAAACAAGCTTTGAAACGATATGCAACATGTCATAATTGCTCAATGTTTTCCCCATCAAAATTGAAGTTGCAAAATCCCTGTGTTTTCTATCGATATGTTGGCATAATTATTGGACAATATCTCCTAAAGCACAGTGGTGACTTGACGCTCATTTTGTGGGTAACAGGTCTCGAATGTTGGCATCGCTGCAGAGAGCATTGCTAGCGATTGCACAAATGCATTTTGCCATGTTCTTACAAGGCTCTGTGTATTTGATACCGATCAAACTATGTAAGGTTTTGGAAGCCTGTACCATGTTGTATTGACTGAGTTGATCAACAAGATAGGTACAGGTTTCCCCAAGAGTTGGCACACGTAATTCCTCTGTCTGTCAAAGGTGTGTGCATCATAACAAGCTGTCTGGGATAGATAATTATTGCCATACCGGGTCCGAGGAGAATCTGAGAATCTATTCTCGCAAAGATTCCCACCGGTAAAGTTGCAATTGCAAGATTCCAAGTTGACTCTTGTGGATAACTTGTCTAACACACTATTTAAATGGAAGAGTGGAACAGAATCTATCGATTCTTGCCAAATCTTTTGCCAGAATTCTCGCCCCCTTTGATGAATTTCTGACCCGGCCATATATTAATGGGGGATGTTTAGGATAGGTGTTGGGAAATCGGGATTCAGGAATCTCTTTGTGTCAAAATCGGGCATTTGGAAGGAAATTTCAATTCTTGAAAACAAAAGAAATGGAAAAGAATATCAAGGGAAAATTCTGTCTTTGAAATAGGTATTAGTTTACCAGGAAATGTGCATTTGAACAAGTGGTTGGGTATTTTTATGGAGAAGGGTTCCAGGTACATTATATTTGTAAGTGAATGAACCTGAAGTCAAACAATTCAAGCCTACCTATCGAGTAATGTATGTGATCTACTGACAGCACCAACACTGCTTATTAGTCTGTTATTCTCGGGGCAACAAGTTTCCCCTGGAAGTGGATCAAAGCCATTTGATAGAAGTCTTGAGAAATTCAAGGATGAAATATCAATTTACATTTCATAAGTATACCTGGTTTTGTCACACGTAATTTTCATCTAACAGGGCTACAAATCTTTGGCAGTGTTGTTGCTCAAATGAATGCATTTGGTGTCATTTTCAGCAAGTTCAAATGTGTCTTTCATCTCTCTCGGTTTTAAAAGAAAAGCTCAGTTCTAGAATGTCATGAAGTTGTAAACAAGAGATGGATTTGTACTACAATAATGTGTGTAACATACAATTTTAACTTTCAAAATGGCTCTACCACTCGTGCAAATTAACACATGTTCAAGTGCCTAATACAACTTGACTCTCAACAAATATTTAGCCTAACAGATTTGTAAGCTAACAAGCCGACTGCTAGGAAATATATATGAAACACTTAACAAGACTGCTAATAGGAAACTAGGATATACCTAACCTTGTAAGATTTGTAACAAAATGACACAGATTTCCTTAAGGGTGATTGGATATAAGTTAGGGGAAATGCCGGAACACGCTCGATAATTTAGGGATTATGAGCCAGAGAGCTTGTCTAACTACAGGGGTTCATTTAATGGCTCGGGGCAGGCTCACGTAACCTGTTAAACTCCGGAGAGGGGGAAGTGGGAGTATTAGCGCATAATTTGAGAAATTAGAGCTAACATTTATGGGGGAACAATCAGAGGTAATTACGTGTCGCAGTGTGAAATGACAATGATTTGGTGTGTCAGGAGTGATGTATCGGGCAATGGTTGTGGGATTATTATTTTACAGATCAGGGTCTTGTGAAAGTTTGAATGACCTTTTTGGAGATGTGTTTTTTTGTTGTTTAATAGCTAATTTTTGTAATTGTAATAGGTCAGTGGGGTAACAAGGGTCTTCAATATTGGTGGGGAGGGGGAAAGAGGGAGACAGGCCTGTGATAGGGGGGGGGGGGGGGGTGGTGGGGGCATTACCAACTGTCACACCCCTTCTGGTTATGGTTACACACCCTGTTATGTAGGGTTATGTTTTTCATTTGACTAGGTCAGGACTGCACAATCACCTCGTTTTTTCAATGTAGATAGACTCAAGGTTGTTAAAATTGAAATCAAAGAATACGCAACTGTGGCTCCCAAATCCAAAATCTGTAAAATTGGTATTGTGACATTCAACACTAATTAAAAATGCAGCGTTAAGCCCTTGCGCATGAACTGTGTTGTGTTGTGTCATGCGTTTGAGTGGGGTTGAGCCGCATTGCAAATATTCAGCAACACAACAGATGGACGTCAAAACGTTGCGTGAAAATGTTAAAATGAGAGACGCTGTACGCTTTGGCGACAAAATCGAACAAATAAATGCCAAATACCTCCAGATCGCACAGTGACCATGGTCAAAATCCATTTCCTAAGAAATGTTAGTAGTAAATTTGGGACCAGAAAGTAAATATTGGAAATTTTGAATGATTTTCAGCTGTTTTGTACATAAGGCTGGGCGTGAGTCCCGGGAAATCGAGTCCCGCCCGAAAATGTAGGGTCCCGGGAACCAGAATCATCTTCCCGAATCCCGAAAAAAATAAGAAAAAAAATAAAAAAATAAAATTAAAATAAGCTTACTTAAAAAAACATTTGGTCGGGTAATTCATGATTATTTGATACAAATGTATAGCGGAGATGTATTTAAAATAGATTTATTTAGTCAAATCTGTGGATTTTTTGTACTCCTATGCTCGCAAAATGTGATTTTCACTTCATAATATCGGCCGCGCTGCGCTGCGCGATTGACCGATCGATCGAGTTTGTTATTGTTATAGCGCCATCTATTGACGAAATTGTGATATATTTATATTTCTAATTTCTAAATGGAGACTTGCCGGCCGCGCGAGCTTTACGAAAGTGTAAAGGAAATACGCGGTGAAATATCACATGTTAGCGAGCACAAGAGTACCAAAAATGAACTGATTTGACGAAATAAATCTATTTCAAATGAATCCCCGCTATATATTTGCATTAAATAATCACGATTTAGCCGACAAGGTGTTTTTTTAAGTTAGTTTATTTTTTTAATTTATTTTTTCCCCCCGTTTTTCTTCTTCAATTATTTTGATGAACAATTTCGGGAATGCCGGGTCCCGCCCGAAAAATCAAAACGAGTCCCGGGATTACGAATTCCCGAAAATCCCAGCCCTATTTGTACATTACAATTTATTTCCAGCCATGTGCCCTATTTTGGGACACCACTTCGTTAAAGTTTGAAACAAGAACCCTTGCATCTATTTACTACAGTCAGTACAAAATTTACACCCAAAACTCAATAAAGACTTCCAATATGAAGTCAACTCATGTCTCGAAAGTGCCGACTGGCCTTGATACATTTAGGTTAATCTGTATCAAACAAGAAATACTAGGTTCAAAACACTTTGAAATAGTTTAGTTCAAATCTTGGAGATTAAAGTCTTACTAAGTTATACTTTGTACCCAATTCGTACAGAAATCTTTACCCAGCACGATTCCAATGTCATGTTCACATAAATGAATAAGGTATGGGTGAGATTTACCTACTTAAGAATAATGTCACATTTCCGTACACAAGCTTTTAAATGTGTCACAAATTGTTAGATGGATGTGATTACGAATGTGATACAGCATATCTGGGATGGTGTTCACCAGGCTTCTCGTTACATTGCGTTTTCGCGTCTGGGGACGCAATAATTTTGATAAAAACGCAATAAATTTTAAACTGAACTCTTTATTGCGTCCATCTGGACGCAATAATTTTTAATCCGTGTGTCAAGATAATTTTACACATTTAAGCTTACAAATGTCAGTTTTCGTGACAATCCAAATCGAAGTATACTTGGTAATAAAATATTACATATTCTCGGTCTTCCTTACAAGTACAACTCTCGACACTCGACTAATTCGCAAATATCATTTTTGACTTGGACCCCATAATTTCTTCTCGGACCCCATAATTTTGAGAATTGGTAAATTATGGGGTCCAGTGGACCCCATAATATTTGTACCTAACGAGAAGCCTGGTGTTCACTCTACTTTTTGTTCCGCATGTGTGAAGGGTTTGCAACGGGGGGTGGGGGGGGGGGGGGGGGGGGATTATTTTATTCTAATCAACATTTGCAATTGGAACATTGTAGCAAGTGTACGGTTCACAGAAGGTTCATTTCACGCTATACAAAGTATAGATTCTACTTACAGTTACACACTTATTATTGTATTGTGTAAAATTGAAATCTGATTAAAATGCCAACCTAGTCAACCAACTCCTCTAGGTCTAATGGTTAGGGCCCAGGTTTGTATAAACCAGGGTTGAACAAAGTGCGGGAGCAGGGAGCACCGCTCCCAGGAAATAATGAGCAGAATTGGGGAAATAATGCCAAGTGTAAAAAAAAAAAAGTAATGAGGAAAAGGGTGAAAAAAGATGAAGAGAAAAAAACTGCAACTTTGGGTTATCAGCTGTGGTTGCACAAGAATACCTAACGTGTTTATTGTTTTATTGCTTTTCCCCAGTGGCGGCGCTACAGGGGGGCAAGGGGGTATTTCCCCCAAATAGTTTTGTGCCCCATCCCTCACTTTGCCCCCCCCCCCCCCCCCCCACCCCAAAAAAAAATCAATTTAAGTTAAAATTAGAGAAAAATCGACAATTTTAGCATAAAAAGGCGATATTTTTCGCGCTTCGTGCACATGTTTTTACTAAATTAGGTTAAATTAGACAACATTTGACAATTTTAGCGTAAAATGCCAAAAACAAAATATCCGCACTTCGCGCACATCATTTTTTTTTCATGCCCCAACCCTAACAAATTCCAAATGTAAAAGTATTACTATGGTACTCTAACAACACTATAGCTAACATTGTAATCTGATTTTTATCAAACCTGTAAGTGTAGGTGGGGAAATGTTAAGCTCAAAACCTTGCTCCTGGGGAAGAAACAACTTTGTGCAGATCTGGTATAAACAAAAGGTACCTGGTTCGAATCCTGGTGTGACTGAATTTTGTGCAACAACTTTGTTTGCTATTTTTTTCAAATTGAAAAATGTGTAAATTCCAAGTTATTGGCATGATTGATTGCATTGCAACAATTAATTGGATCCAACAAATGTTGATTAGAATTTTTTAAATAGTGGGTGGGGGGGGGGGGGGGGGTGATATTATATAAATATTCTGGTTATTTTTGGTCAGTACAGTGGCTATTCTAAGTTGATTCTCAGGGTCAGACATACCTGTACATCACAGGTTGCAAGAATCTATAGTTTAATCAGTTCCAAATTGGTGAGAAATAGTTGTATTTTATCTCTACGTGCGTAAAAGTAATCCAAGCGTATGTGCGTGTGGCCATTTTAGCCACGCATGATGCACAGTGCTCTTGTGCTCCCGCGTCCTTCTGTATTCATTTCCTGCTGTAATGAGGCTTCGCCTATTTGGAACTGATCAAACTATAGTTAATTCTTGCAAATATTTTTGTTCGAATTTGTGATTTCTCCTCTGTTCAAATAGTGTGCCAAAAAGTTATTTTTCTTGAATCAACTTGGAGAGAAACTTCTCGAGAATGGATTCTCTGATTATCGTCAGATTTCTGCACTGTTTCTCGAAAAGAGAAACTGTGTGACATGGTATTTGAATGGAGGTGAATCCACAGGTTCTTCTAAACTTCTTTGCAAAAACTTATTCTTTGCCGCCTTAATTCAGTATTAAAACAATTCAGTACAAAAACAATCAGAATTTTAATTTTGACTCCAGCTCTTTGATAATTCTAAATTCAACAGATGGGTTGGCTGAATGGCCAGTAGGTTAAACTAGATAGAAGCAACCAACACTCCGGACTAAAAGGACGTCTAAACAACTGTACTGCACCCCTGTCCTCGGAAGGCTTACATGTAGCAAAATTCTAGTTGCTTTGTTCTGTTTAACAATAGCTCACATTCGATAAAACTCATGTTGAAGATGACTACTTGGATTTCAATCTCTAACCATAACAGGGGTAGAATTTCGGCGCGAATCCATGGATTCGTGCAAAAAAAAGGGGGGAAAAGAATAATTTTTTCTTCTTTCTTTTTTAAAGTCCAAAACAGGACCTTAGATGACTGGTATTTGACCCTTAGTCAACAAACATGCCAAATTTCGAAGTTGTGCAAACTTATAGCCTTCGTCTTGATATTATTTGCATTAATTTCGCAATAATCCATGGATTCTCAAAATTTGTGAGGATTCTCGCAAAATCCTTCCGCAAGAATCCATTTGGATAGCTGATAACGAAATTCTACCCCTGCGTAATATCTTAGGATTATGACTGCTCTACCTTACAAAAATGTAGGCAAAAAAATAATTGTTTGGTTGTCCTCCAGAGCTCTCAGAGAGGAGGGGCGGGCGGGCGGGCGGGCGGATTTTTTTAAATTTTTTTTAATTTTCTTATACCAGCAGAAGCTCGAAGTTCAGCCAACAAGAAGTTGAAATCACACTAAGAGTCGCACATATGTTATAAACACTTAGTTAAATATTCAATGCCATAAACTGTTAAAAATATATAACAAAATCGGAGCGGCCCTAAATCTGACAAGCGGGAGGTCGAGGACAACATATCAACAACAACAAAATTGTTGTCTTATCATCCAAGCAAGATCTGACATATATTTCTGATATTTAAAAAAGGCCAAACAAATTTGTTGTGTTGCGCTCAGCGACTGACCCTAAAATCTCACAAATTTGGGTCTGAATTAAAAAATAAATAGTTTAAAGATTTATATTTTACCCAAATTGTCAAAATCAGTAATTTTCTGCTTGAATTTAATAAGTTTGCACTCGAACCATTAGTAAATTTGACATTACCAATTTGTTTTTGACATGAACCACGACAGCCACGGTCTGTCAGTAATATTTTTCAGCAATTTTTTTAAATTTTTTAAATCGACCCGAACTCAAAATGTATGGCACTTGAGGGCAACGCAACAATTTTTGTTGTTGCCTAATATCTGCGCAAAACAATTACTCGCAATGCAATATTTTTGATATCGTGTCATGATAAGTCATAATTACCCTCAATGTATGGATGACAATAAGCCAACGTGACACATATTCTGCATTATGTTTGTCACCACTAGGTAAACTCCATACATTGCTAGCAAATCAAAGAGTCAAAAGGCAGCACCAGAACAACATCTTAGGCATCCCACGATGCATTGCGTCCATTTCAATTTTCTGCACCGATTTGCTATCCACTGCGAATATTGGGATGATAGTGGCAAAGAGTATCTCGGTGAAATGGTGACAAATATTTATTCCTTGACAATTTAATCGGAGTGGGAGCGAGCGCCGAACATTTTGAGTTTCAGGAATAAAAATCACCTTCCCGAATCCTGACTCCTGAAAATAATCCCTGAAAATAATCCATATCGACAAAATAACAATAAGCGTACTGAAAAATGCCTATCATTCTTAATTTTTATGCAAATTTAAAGTGGAGATTCACTTGAAATTGCTTTGCCAAATCTGTGCATTTCTTAGTCTTATGCTCTCTTTAATGTAATTTTATGCCAGGAATTTTCCATTCCGTATTTACCTATGCCATTTTGAAACACACTTGACACAATTTTGACAAAAGATGGCGCTCCGACAATCACCCACAGAAGAATATTTGCAGAAGATAATTAATTTGAGATCATTAATTTGAGATCATTAATTTGAGATCATTATTTCCCCGAAAATAACACCCTGCCCCAACTATGAGTTGACCCATGTTTAACACAAGTTTATTCTCAGCATAGAAACAATTAGTATTATTATAGTACGTAACCTGTACAAAGTAATAGGGAGTGTCATCTAATGAAATGTGGTGATGTGACATATTGCAAAGTATTCTGGGAAATCGTTAGATATCTTCTCTGTGGCGGCACGGAGCTGTGTAATCTTATTACGAAAGCTCGTATCCCTATTGACAACACGCCACCTCGATTAATCCCCGTAACATTTGTCATTGTCATGCCAGATTACGATGGCGTTCTAAACCACATGTAGCCGTTATTAATAGTTTGTGTTCTGATCACCCCGGGGGTAGCGATCCCTATCTCCACCTTGTAATATGAGACTGCAGCGTCACCGCCTCTTAACCCAGGTCCAGAGGTTTTTTTTCATTTATTAAATGTTTTAAGAAATGTCAAAGGTGATTGTTTTTGTCAAGAGAGACTCATCTTCCAGTTTGTTGAAATTGTTTGTTGTTGATCCAAATACTTCAAATGTTAATGAAAATCAAGAACAAAAACCCCAGTTTTTCTATGAACTGCTGTGTTAAACAGTTCAGCCAAGGATATGAGCCAAAGTTGTTGGGATCCATAAGCTTCTGAAAAACCTGCGAGGAGGGGTGTTTGAACATAATTCACAGCAAGTCATGACCAAAAATGGGCCAATCATCATGAAATGATGCCTAATAAGAATCCACTCGTAGGGCTGGATGAGCCCATTTAGGTTTGGGGATGAGGCTTTGCACCACCAAATGCCCTTCAATTGCAAAGAGTTTTTGTCAATCAGGCCTTTTGGACAAGATATTTGAATCCTTCATGGGAGTCCAACAAATTTTTGAACTCTAACGACCTTCATATATTGGTAAAAATCAAGACCAAACATCTACATTTTTCATTAGATTTGGTTCACAACTTCTATGTCTGATAAATCGGGGACACTACCCTTTCGCTCTCAGAAAATAAAACTTAAGATTTGGTTCACAGCTTCTATGTCTGATAAATCGGGGACACCACCCTTTCGCTCTCAGAAAGTAAAACTTAAGATTTGGTTCACAGCTTCTATGTCTGATAAATCGGGGACACCACCCTTTCGCTCTCAGAAAATAAAACTCAGTGCCTGCTCCAAGCTCCCTCACTCATCATGTTTTTTTTACAGCTTGTTGCTTTAGCATGACAGATTGTGATACACGCCTATTGAAATCACAATGACCAGTATTATAAGAATGCATGACTGGAAAAAAATATGTTGTTTCTCCATCTCTTTCGGCTACAAATTTTCCGTATCCACCTTAATTTCAGTTTTTATTGGCTTAAATGAAATTTTTCACATGGATATGGGAATAAGTTAATCCTTAGAAGTTCCTTTTCCCCAAAGCCCTTCCCCAACTTTTCTCCTTACCTAGTGTCCTCCCTTAGCTCTTAAGCCCTTCCCTTAGTAAACGGAATACAAAAAAAATACAAAAAAATCCACAAAGTAGAAAGTATCGTTTTACCCAGTTAAATACTCTTTCATTTCAATATGACACTACATAATTATTGGACCGTTTCAGTCAACGTCCGACGTATATATATTGTTATCTAACCGGCTCATAGTGGCCATGGTTATTTTTCCTATGCTAAACCCACCACCTGTAGCGACATGAATCACATCCAAATATCAGTGTATCAAACTGTCGGAGCGTGACGCCCTCTAGTGATCGTTAATGTGTCCGGCGTCAAGGTTTTGTTGTGTGAATCGGTATCTTGTTTTTGAGAGGCGGTGTATTTAAACGGGCGGTTCTACTCCCAGAGCAGGAAAATACACGCAACTAGCGTGTAGCATACTTCCTGTGGTGTTTGGTTAGGTGCGTTTGGCGTAGTTCCTGTGGAGTAGCGTTAGGTGTGAAGTCTTTAAAATTGTCTATTGAAAGCTATCCAAACAAAACAGACCGTTGGTCACATAAGGATTTATGTAATGAGACTAATACATGCACTGGGGTAGGGTTAGGTGTTAAGTCTTTGAAATTTACTATTGAAAGCCATTAAAATCGACTGGTCACCTCAGGATTTATGTGATAAGTCCATTGGTACGCTCTTTAATGGCTGGGGTAAGGTAAAGTGTGAAGTATTTTAATATTAGCGATTGAAAGCTGTCCATTTTGGTAGGCTGTTTGTGCTATAGATTGGCCACAATTGGTACACATTTTGCGCACAAGAGTTGGGTTTTTGCTGTGATTTTTGTGAATCAAAGTTGATACTCATAAACTTTGTAAGTTTGCACACTGGGAAATCAAGAGATTCTTTATACTAAATCCTTGTGAAAGTCTAGATTGATGCTCATTGTCAGGTGTTACTGTTAAGTTATGCACGATATCGTCACTGTTTTGTCAAAACCTCATGTTATTCCGGCCCTTAAACATGTATGAAGTAAAACTGCCCAACGGTTATGCATAGGATGTGTTGCTTTATACATGCTGAGGGGCCAGATGGAGATACACGGTTTTGACAGAACAGCGACCATATATGGATTGATTCCTAGAACTGATGGCCAATAACCTATTATACTATATAAAGCCAATGAATGTCACTACAATCTTGTTTTATGCAGACTGATCAGGGTAGACATGTGTATACATTGAACATAGACTATTAGTGATCATGTTTAGTGAACTCGGATAACCTTTTGCAAAAGTATATCTGCCTGTATCAAAGATAAATCTATATTTAAAATAGGGACTTATCAGATCAAAATTCAACCTGCAAAGGTAATAGAATAGAAAAATCTGACTTAAATATCATCATCTATACCACTGAATTTAGCTTCCTTAAACAATAAGCAATTGATTCAAAATCGCCAATACTCTACTAGCATGAGATGGGATCATGCCTTGGTAGAACAATCATCGTCCTGTGTCCGTCGCGCCTATTCAGGTAGAACGATCATCTCTCTGTGTCCAGCTGTTTGGGTAGAATCGCCGTGTCCGGCTATTCAGGTAGAACGATCATCGCCCTGTGTCCGGCTATTCAGGTAGAAAGATTATCGCTGTGTCCGGCTATTCGGGTTGAACGATCATCACCTTGCGTCCGGCTATTCAGGTAGAGAGATCATTGCTCTGTGTATTCAGGTAGAACGATCATCGCCTTGTGTCCAGCTATTCAGGTAGCCCTGTGTCGGGCTATTCAAATCTTTCTTGATTCTATCTCTCGTAGTCCAACTACTAAATAACAATTACAAGTTAGTGCCCAATTCACTAGTGCATTATATCATTCATGTTATCTGTACTAAATTGTAATTGGTAAGATGGATTAATTTCTGAATAAGATACAAAAAAATAACACTTCTGATTTTGAATTGAAGATGAAACTGACAAGAATTGCAATCATGTGTCATATCAGACGACGATGGACACGCGAAAACCTAAATTTTGAATACGTATTGGAATAACATGTAATCGCGAATGTTGATCTAATCACTTTGAAAAATTCATCATAGGTTAGAAGAACATTTTTCCAATCCAAAACTGTTGTGGGTGGCCTACCACCCGCAGTGTCAGTATCAGTTTTTGAATTTAAACCGTTGATAAGCGTTCGTCCCATTCACTTGATCACGTAACCTCGTTCGCATATTTTAACCTGAATACTTGTGAATACGCCGGTGTCCAGCGTCATCTGTGTCATATATCATATGTTATCGCGCCCTCATGTTACCATCGTTTGTGACAAGAATCACAATCATGTGTCATATATCATATGTTATCGCGCCCTCATGTGACCATCGTTTGTAAGATCGTACCATACTAATTTCAGCCCCATTTTGATAATCAGAATTGTCTTAGTATGAATGTTGTGGAGGGTTAATGTACTGACTTAACCCCTGGGGTCTACCTGTCTATCTTACAGTGGTTCTGATTGGTTTATTACAAGATGTACTCATATGAATAGCCAATTCAAATGCAGCATGTAAAATGTTTCACGACCATCTTTATCAGGGATTCAATTATTCTAACAATGTCTCTCATTGGTGCAATAAATGATGTATCCATCTTTTTAACCAATCGGCCGGTAGTTCTCAGGGGGTTAATCACCTGTCATTCAATTGAAATCTTGTGTCATAAATCACTGTGGCTCCAAGTATGTTAACGCTTATACAACTAGGGGTTATTAATCGCACAAAATGAAAGCGATTTAATTGGCATTGTAGTAAAGAGGTTTATGGATTTGCCATACCTGTCTATCTTACAGTGGTTCTGATTGGTTTATTACAAGATGTACTCATATGAATAGCCAATTGAAATGCAGCTTGTAAAACGTTTCACTCCCATCTTCATCAGGGATACAATTATTCTAACAATGTCTCTCATTGGTGCAATAAATGATGTATCCATCTTTCTAACCAATCGGCCGGTAGTTCTCAGGGAGTTAATCACCTGTCATTCAATTGAAATCTTGTGTCATAAATCACTGTGGCTCCAAGTATGTTAACGCTTATACAACTAGGGGTTATTGATCGCACAAAATGAAAGTGATTTAATTGGCATTGTAGTAAAGAGGTTTATGGATTTACCATGGATTACGCTATCAGAAATGATCAACCTCAAAATATTTTGTTTCAGTGCTATTGAGTGGAGTAACCAACCATTGAATGTAATAAAGTAGGGACAGTGGTTTTGTGCTTTTTAAAAGTACTAAAAGTGCTTGCTTATTTGGGAAAACATGCTTTTTAGAGCAAAAGGGGCTTTTTTCACCAAAAATGTGATATGTGTTAAAAATAAACCCAAAAGCGTGGCTGTGTTGCACGTTTCCATGTTTCCATGTTTCCTTTTTCATTGTCAAAGCCATAATTTTTCATTCAAAACTACATTCAAACTAAACTAAGTGTATAATAAACAACTTCCATAGTTATGGAATATGTTGATTTTTTTGGTAAACGACATTATTTGCTTAATTTAGACAACTTTTGAGAAGAAAAAAAGTGCTGTGGGATGAAAAAGCGTTTTTTTGGTGCTTTTGCGCATTTTCCCTGTCCTTAAAATAAAGGCATTGCATCACTAGTGTAAAGTGTTCAAAGCCTGCGTCAGTTTGCTTTTGTACAACAGCATTGACGTACAGGGGAAGAATTGTGTTACACAAAAATTCAAAAGGATTTTGCTTGCTCAATAGTATCAATAAATTCATCCATATTTTGGCAGAACTAATACTGCCTTTTGATACAGACACTGCACCTAAAGCTGATTTCCTTATTTTTGTTTTTGTAAACTTTCTTTTTCTTGAAATCCCTCAGAAGCCAGTTGTTTTGAAGACCGTGAAACGGCACTGTAGGCCATCCCTTACAACATTTGGTCTTCTTCCAAAGGGACAGTCATAGGAATGCCAGCCAATGCTTGCTTGGGTAACACGGCCGCTTTCTGAGTCAGTTGTTTGTCGCCCTCTGGGGGAACAATGGGGGAAATGTATGGCACGGGAAATGAGTTTGATTGTGTTAATATCACAGTGAATTGAATAGTGGTATGATAGGTGTTGCCGAGTTGTCCAGAAAGAGGCCCAATTTGGCTTCTTTGTGAGGATTTACGTCAGACTTACAATCTTGGACAATATTGTTGGAACATTTTTATGTGTGTGATTAAAAACTCTCCCTCGTCAACAGTTCAATGTTGAAACATGGGCTATGGGATACTGAGAGGGGTCAACATTGACCAGTGGGTAGGGGGAGTTATTCAGGTCGAGAAAAGGCTCTAAACTTTTTGTCAAAGACAGCCATATGTCAACTGTGCAAATGTTGTGCCCCCCCCCCCCCCCCCCCCCCCTAACTACTTTTGAGTGGAGGAAACACATTTGGCTAATCAATCTCCCCTTGCAAATACTTAGGGCTTTTAAATGATGTTAAATAATTGTTGCGATAAAAGGAAACCCATGGTTATGCGTAACTTTGCTACTTGCTATCTATACATTGGGCTCGTATCTTAACACTTTCCACGCGGCTATTAGTTTTACCATACAAAACAGATTTTTCAGAAACCTTTCGCAATTTTCGCAAGTCTATCTCAAGGATTACTGAACCAATACTAGGCATGGTTGTACTTATTTCAATGCATTTCTCATGGTTATTCCAAATATGGTAATGAAATATAATAAGGTTGACATTTTTGAAACATTTTGTGACATTTTGAAACATCGTCCGCAGACACCTGCCGCGTGGAAAGTGTTAATGGCAAAACTGAACCATGGGGGTAATGTGTATTATAGCTACCACTTGTTTATAAGACAGGCAGCCATTTGGCTAGACCAGGGGGAACGCCACAGCGCCTTGTGATGATTTAGGTGGTGATTTGGGTGTGTCTGGCATGAGGTTGAAGGGGATTAGTTGGGCTGGAATGGAAGTGGGATGGTCGGCTGGATGTCTGTGGATATGTGGTTGAATAGTCGGGAATACAGGGGTAGACTTTTGTTGCAAAGGGCAAGAATTAGAATTAAGAATCAACTTGATTCTTCAGGGGTAGAATTTCGTTATGAGCCGCGAGAATCCAAACGGATTCTCGCGGAAGGATTTTACGAGAATCTGGATTCTCACAAATTTTGAGAATCCATGGATTTTTGCGAAATGAATGGAAATAATATCAAGAATAAGGCTATAAGCTTGCACAACTTCTAAATTCGGCATGTTTGTTGACTAAGGGTCAAATACCAGTCATCAAAGGTCCTGTTTTGGACTTATAAAAAAAAAAAAGTAAAAAAAGTTTTAAAAAAAAATAAAAATAAACATGGATTCACGCTGTAGTGTTTTTACGCGAATCGATTGGCGGATTCGCGCCGAAATTCTACCCCTGATTCTTGCAGATAGTTGTTGTAAGTCACTGTCAAGCCTTGAAATAAGGAATTAGAACCAGGAGCTACTTTTTACACACATTTGCCCCTGTGGTTCAGAGATTTTCCTTTAGGACCAGGAGCAATTTGTCACATAAATCACAGGAATATGTTATCCTGCCAATGTGTGCATGGTAATAACTAAGGCTGTGAATGCACGGGTAGTTTCGTACCCGGGTACCCAAAAATAGAAGAAGAAGAAAAAAAAAGAAAAAGAAAAAAACGTTTTTTAAGTACAAATATGTCCCCCAAAATGACACATGATGGGGTCAATAGAGGTCATTTGGGGACACATTTGTACTAAAAAAAGGAAAATGTAAAAAAATATCTTTTTAATTTTTTTTTTTTTAAAAAACATTTCGGGTATTCGGGTACCCAATTTGGTTCCCGGGTAACCGGAATAGTGGGCGGGTTCCCGGGTATAAGTCACAGCCTTAGTAATAACCAGGGGCAATTTTCAATGTATAAGTTGCTCCTGGTGACACAATTTCCATAAGAACCAGGGGCATTTTGAGGTTTAGCTGGGGTAAATTTGCTCCCTGCTCCTGCTTATTTCGAGCCCTGGTCACTGTCAAGAATATTATGGACTTAAAGGTAGATGACCCGATCACATTTTCGTATCACAGAATTATTTCAAACATACGGAGATTTTCATATCATATGAAAGCTCATATTTTTCTCATCATCATACTGAAATTTTACGGCCTAAATCGGTATAATTACGGAGAAATCGATGAAATAACGTCGAAGTACCGCGAATGGTGGTAACCACCGATATAGTTTGTGTACTACTCAATGGGTACAGTTCACAGCATCTTGTGCGTCTAAAATAAGAACCATTAGAGCTATGCAACTCAAACTTTGGAACACAACTTTTTTAAGGATGACCTTTCATGTAGAATAGAAAACTTCGAGTTGAAAATCGGAACATCTACCTTTAATTTACTGTATACAACTTGGATTATTTTGACCAAACCACTTGCTGCAACTGATCCAGACTTTCACATCTGTCTTACGTTATATATAAACATTCTGATTAATTATGATGCAGACAAGAAGTCAGAGCTTCTTGTAACAAAAGTATGAAATAATGTTCATCATCGCTCCTCACCCCTCAACATCTTTCTCAGACGAAGGAAACACCTTTATTAGATGGCAGCCTTTGTGGCTGGGGGTACTTGTACTTTAGGATTGAAATAATGATTTAGTCATTCTCTTAACAATTACCATTATTGTATGGGATTTACAGGGTGAAGCAAAGGTCAAGAAGAGGTATTTTTTGTCAAGTTTCGTTAAATTTCATGAACATTAAAAAAGGCGAGTTTATGAAATTTCAGTTTTGCTTCACAAGGATTTTTAATCTGCCTTGCTCCTGTGTAAACGTCATAGACCCCTAACTTTCTTGTTTTGAAATGGTGAATCTTGAACTAATAAGGTTTTGGCCAAGTGAATCCATGGTGAATCTTCACGTATATTTCAACTTCTCGAATATATTACTGTAGAACAAACATTGTGCACTGAGGTAAATCTTCACCCCAAAAATTGCATGAAAGATCTAATCTTGACCTAGTTTATCCTGAAGGAAGGTGAATACAGGTGAAAGCTTGAGGAGGGTAAGTTCAAGCTGCACATCGATGCCTGCATTAATACTTCAATCAAATAAATGTTCTGTTTTTTATCTTGTCTATCTCTGTACACAGACAACACAGACAACTGCTGCTGAAGTGTGCCTCCACCACATTGAGCTCCAAATTAGTCGCCTCTCAGAAGGACTTCTTTGCTAAGATGGTAGTGGATGCGGTCTGCATGCTAGATGATCTACTACCGATGGACATGATCGGGATGAAGAAAGTACAGGGTGGTGGTCTGGAGGTGAGTTGTGGGGGTAGGATGTGAGGGGGGGGGGGGGGGGGTTGGGCATAGCTAATGAAGCGTACCTCCACTACACTGAGCTTAAGTTTCAAGTTAGTTGCATCTTAGAAGGAGTGTTTTTTTGCTAAGATGGTAGTTGATGGACATGATCGGGATGAAGACAGTAGAGGGTGGTGGTTTTGAGGCGACTTGTGTGTAAGATTAGACTTATACGCAAAGGACAGAATTCAGGAGAATGCGTCGTGCAATTAACCATAATTTGTGCTGTAATTCAGACCGTGGATAGTGCAAAAGTGGGAGGGGATGGGACTGACTTAAATTTCAGAAGTATGGGCCATAAAACATAGGACAAAATCTGTTAGAAGACCATTTCACATCAAGATCGGGAAGATTTGGAAACAAGGGAACATGCAACTGTTGCCCAATCATATTTTCAGCTGTATAACTATACTATTTAAGTATAAATGTTGGGAACCCACGAAATTGATTACCCTATTTGTGACCAGTCGCGTCAAAAAGGACATGTTGTCGGCAAACACTGTTCTGAGATGGAGGCCAATATATTTGGTGAAATATAGGGAAAATAATAGAAATAAATATGCTTCTTCACATCATATCTTGTGATTACAAAGTCCGATTACCTTCAACATGGTGACATTTCAAAGCTTAAAAATGTGCTCTTTCAAGTCATACAAATAACTCAGATTTGACTCGGGCCTCCAATATGTCCATTTTGATGTGCCGGGTCACATTTCTGCATTTGAAAAACAACAACGTGAAAAGGACGTCTATTGGTAGAAATAGAGTTTTGGAACTCATCTTGCTATAAAAAACAACTAATAGTTATTCACTGTATCAACCAGTTTAAATGTTGGGGAATCAAGTGTTTGTTGTATGCAAAATAAGACCGATCCTGAATTTTCCATAAATTTCTAAAAAAAAGCTTATACACAGATAAAACCATCCACAAGTTAGTCAACTGAGAAGTTTCTTCCATAGCTTCAAACGGTGTTACTCTTGTGGTACATTAACTAGGCTTATGACAACAGGCTTGGTGACGACTGTTCTGGTCTCAACTCGACTGTAATCTTTGCCGCTGCAAGTTCCTGAGAGTTGGTGCAGTACTGGATTGATAGCTCTGGTTTTAACCTTATTGTGTAGCGTATACATTGTTTGACAGTGGACCTACACATGAGCTTGCTACAGCTAGATATGATAGTCTGAACCTTAGAATTGGAACTTACAATTTTACATATTTCATACTAACATTATAAAACATAAAGAAGTATGGTGTATAAGACTGCCCAGAGCTCTTCAACTATGGTTGTAGAAAACAAATGATAAAGGAAGAAGATGGTAAAGGAATAAGCCCGTCTATCAGGGTTTCCACTGGGGTTCCTAGCCTCTATTCCATATTGTATTATAATTTCTTTGTATTACTTTTGCTGAATAAATTGAATTGAATTGAATTGAGATGGGTACTTGACTCTCGATGAAATAATCCATAAAACAGTTATCATGCTAAACTTGGATGAGATGTGTGCGAAACTATGACGTTAGACAACAAAAGATGTGTAAGGAAAAAGGATGCAGGTCAGAGATAGAAACAGTGATAAAAGTGACAGTGTGGAATCGAACTGCGAATGATAACTTGATGTGCAGACTTGACGAAAAACCACAATTCCACAATAAAAATTAAGGGTGCACTATATACAGGGTGATTCAGCTTAGAGGAGTTTGGTTCTAGCTGGAGGATGCATGGTCCTGAATCCTGATGATGGCATGGCAGATAACCTGAAAATCTAATTAAAAGTTCATCTCAGCAGGTAAATGTTAATGACTGTTCTTTTTTAACTCTTTGCAGGACTCTAGACTGGTGCCAGGTGTGGCATTCAAGAAGACCTTCTCCTACGCCGGCTTTGCCATGCAGCCCAAGAAATATGACAATCCAAAGATTGCCATGCTCAACGTGGAATTAGAACTGAAATCCGAGAAAGAAAATGCAGAAATAAGAATTGACAATGTGGAGGTTTGTTCTTGTAAAGTTTCTATCTTCTTCTTTTTTTTGGGGGGGGGGGGTAGAAAGTGTAGTTTAGTATTTTTTTCTGAGTGACAATTTCAGATAAATCTGATACAAACTTGTTATGTTAAGTTGAAAAGAGGGAAACCATAATAGTCCCCAGTGCTTAGAATAAACCAAAGGTCCTAAGGGCCCAGATCAAGCTCTAGTTTTTTGCCAGGGAGCTGATAGATGTTGTTATGTGGCCCTGTAGCATGTTTAATCAGCAATTGGCCACTGGGCCTTTATCAACCAATTTGAGTTTTTGGAAATACATTTTTTTGTTTGATACTAAAAAAGACAAGACCAGAGTCACAAAATGTTCGAATAAATCTTATAACAAATAACACCGATGAAACCATCCACAAGTTAGTCAACTGATAAGTTTCCACCATAGCTTCTATCGGTGTTACTCTTGTGGTACATTAACTAGGCTTATGATCCCAGGCTGAGCTTAACTGTTCTTGTTTGAACTCGGCCTGTAATCTTTGCCGCTGCAAGTTCCTGAGAGTTGGTGCAATACTGGATTGATAGGTCTGGTTTTAACCTCATTGTGTAGCGTATACATTGTTTGACAGTGGACCTACACATGAGCTTACTAGAGCTAGATATGATAGTCTGAACCTTAGATTTGGAACTTACATTTTTAATACTAACATTGTGAAACATAAGAAGCTTGGTACACAACCAAGAGCTGAACAGAACTGGGGTTTTAGATGAATGGTGGCCTTACATTTAGTCTTGGCATCGCCAATAGGTCTTGTATCCTCTATCTGACCCATCTCTTTTTGCTAGTCTACTAATATGCTTTTGATTAAATGGATAGAACGTCCTTTCAATGAGTCCCCATCTTTGCTGTGCCCAAACTTATGTTATACAACCGCCATCCAATTAAAAGGCCTCGCTTCTGTCTGCCCTATACAACTGTCTCGTAGCACTACTTTGCTAGTCTACCAATATGCCATTGATTAGCCCATGATGAATGTCTCTCCACATATCATACCTTGCCAGAAGATTAAATTCAGATAAGAAATCAAGTTGTCCCTTTGATAACCTAGCCCATGATATGGTCATATGATAAGAAACGGGGCGTCTATAAGACGGCATCAGAAAAGAAACATCATAATTATCTTAATTTTAATTTGTCCAAATTATTTAATTGATAAGTCTGCTAAGGGAGCATTCTTAAATACTTAGGCATGGGTGGGGGCTGGAAAATATAATTTTTGGTACATCAACACTTTTTTGAACGCCCTCTCCTTTTACTGAAGATTTCTCTGACCTGTTGTCAAGTTCAAGAAACATTTCACCTCAATTTTTTTATCTGCAATTTTTAACGACTGTACTTGACCCCAGGAGGTGTTATTTTGGTGACCGCATGGCGCATCCTAAACCTTAGGCAATGAGCAATTATCAATTGTCATCACATAGCCTAATGATTGGGAAATGAATGACTAGACTCGTTCAAGCTCTTTTCATTGACTGTATTTCGATAAGATCTCAAAACCAACCACTATAATATGTATTGCACCACATCAACAAAAAAAAGGGGGGGGGGTGGAACATTTCAGGTGAAGTCAATTTCAAGTTTATTATGTGTGCTCTCATAGCATTTCCTAAGCTTTAAAATGACACCAAATTGATCACGGCATTCAGATTTTACAAGTGAAAATGACTTATTATTTTCTTTCTTTTTTCTGTCCATTTTCATCGATATCTTGAAAAACACATAGCCGCAAAGTCCCCTTTTGATGTGCTGCATCACATATTCAAACATGTGTATACATGGATTTGATTTAAACATTATAATAAACCACCAACAATGCCAACTGTCATACATGTCATCAGTGTGTGCTTACCACCGACCCAATGGAGCAATTGCCAATTATACAACCGACCCAATGGAGCAATTACCAATTATACAACAATTAGTGGTCACAGCCATTAAAATTATAGTAAAACCAGCCAGGGTATATGGGCGATTCCATGAAAATGTGACGGAGCAAAAAAACTAAAAAAAGCTCCAAAAGATTTAATTTTACATTCATGTTGTGCAAAGCCTATGCAAACGTTCAGGAAAAAAATATTGCAACCATTGACCGTTGTTAACTATGATTTTTTTAAACTTTTCTTACTTCCAAAACGGTAACACGTGTTACCGAAGCAACACTTTTTTGAAAATATTTCCTAATTGATTTGATTTTAATTGATGCCACTTATAATTTTAATCCTACTAGTTAGGCCCTATTTAAAAATAGTAAACAATTTGATGAATTCATAACCACCACTCCACTATAAGCCATCAAAATGTCGTAACGCGTGTTACCGAACTCATATTCAGTAAAACGTGCTAAAACCTTAATTTTTTTAGAGTTAGTTATCACTATTTATGGTTTATATGTTAGTTCCATTGTCAAAGTCAAACTTAATTTTAATTTAGAAATTAAATAAATAATATAAAGCTAGTAAATTATGGATGGACAAAATGTAACGCGTGTTACCGTAACACGTGTTACCGACTTTTTTGCAATTTACAAAAAAGTGAGAACTTAAATTGTTGTTATTATTCTAGTATTATAAACCTTGGGTAGGTACTTGCTCACAGTAGTGACCAATTGATTGCAGGTAGGTTAGTTTAAATACACAAGCAAAACAAAGTTGGGATTTTTTTTAGTGCGTCTTTTTTCGTAACGCGTGTTACCGATATTCAGAGCGGTCTTACATTAACATGAGCTGATATTTCATATTGGTGTTAGCATGAGGATTTAGCCTTAAGTCTTGGGTATTACAATACAAAAGATGTAAACTTCATTCAGACTACTTTTACAGTTATAGAGGGGAGAATAAAGAATGGCGCCCTAAAATGTAACGCGTGTTACCGTGGAATCGCCCATATGTATAATGTATTGGGTTTTTTTCTGTATCTCAAAATAAGCGTACATGTAGCCGACATGATGTACCTTATGTCGTGTCACCAGGGTTGTAGCTGCGGCGGGACTAGTTATTTGTGCCCGGCACTCACAGTCAATGAAAGCCCTTCTACCTAGCACTAATTCACCACACAAAAAAATGAAATTAACTAGTGTGGAATGAATTTGGAAGTAAAACTGAATATTTTCCTATTTATGTTCACATAATATATCAATATTTGGTCAATAAATTCAGTAAGCTTACCAGGGTTCCCGCGGTCATGGAAAACCTGGAAAAGTCATGGAATTTAATTTCTAAATTCCAGGCCTGGAAAAGTCTTGGAATTTGATGAAAATGGCCAAAGTCATGGAAAAGTCATGGAATTTTATTTTCCGGAGGAAAAATAAATAAATCAAAATGACGATAGCCGTCTGGTTAAAAATTAAACGACTGGAAAATGAGAGTAAAAGGTCGTATTACACGGCACGCGGCGAAGTTGTCTGAAAAAGGTCATGGATTTTTCATAATTTGGTCATGGAAAGTTATGGAAAAGTCATGGAATTTAATTGTCTGGAAGGTGCAGGAACCCTGGCTTACGTTGTAATACTCCTGGCCGGAAAATTAGAGCCCGGCACTAAAATTGCTCTAGCTACACAACCCTGAATGGACCCAAAACAAAATAATTTCACATCTCATTGGAAAAGACATGATGACAGTAATGTTGATGACGGTTCTTCTATATTTCTTTCTCTTTCACACAGGAATATCAAAACATAGTAGACGCTGAGTGGCAAATTCTGTACGATAAACTAGATAAGATCTACCTTAGTGGAGCCAAGGTGGTGCTATCCAAGCTTCCCATTGGTGATGTAGCAACGCAATACTTCGCTGACAGGTAAGGCCAAACCTTAACTTAGGAAAAGGGGGAAAACCTGTTCTACGAGCCCGAGTGAACTATTTCCCCCCACCCCTCACCCCAATGTTTCCAACATTTTAGAAATTAACATCACCAACAAATATTTGGAAATGTTTTGCTTTTTTTTTTTAAATCCCCCAAAATCAAATGTTAACAACAAATTTGAACCTCGCCTCAAATAAAAAAAATAAAAAATAAAAAATCCACCCTAAAGACGTCCTACCTCAGAAGTCCAAAAATCCAGAGAATAGATTTGTCTCTTATCGACTGATGGTAGGATTTCATTCAACACAATGCAAGAATATAAATGGGTTTGTATTAGATGACTTCTGATATTAATTCATGGATTCTTGCCACATTACATTGCATGCAAAACTGATAGGCTGATGAAAATCCACTTAAATTCTCTTGTGGTCATTCAAATTCTGACCATTCAGTCTGACAGGTTTCACCATAGCCCGTTTTTGTGTTTCAGGGTCGGAGACATTAAAAAAAACAGACCCATTTTGTTTTTACAATTAAAAGCAAATCAATTGGAGCATAACAAATAGAATAAATGTGATAAGTGCTTTATAATTGCACCGATTACAGTTTTGTGATTGATCTTAGTTAGAGAATGTGGAGGGCCATACAGGACAGCACAAATGTATTACAGTCTATACATTATGAAACCAACACATACCAAAACAGCTACAAAGTATATTTTATTCTCTTTTAAGCCCTGCCCCAAACTATATATTATCGGTATCATAACATTTAGTGCGTAACGGCTAAAAATCAACCAAAAACCAATAAAATTGCCTGTTGCCATCCAAAATCACACCTAATATAAGAATTGTTTAAAATGTCTTAATGTGACTCTCAGAGCAGTGCTGCAGACACCACTGACTAGTCAAATATGCCCTGATTTTCAGCAAAAATAACCAATATTAATTACTAGCTTTTTGTCTGAGTGTATATTTTCCCCTTTTTAGTCTCTTTCCACAATCGCTAACCAAACTTGACACCAAGAGAAACCAACAAAACAAATCAACAGGAACACACACCATATCATTTGACAACTAAATATGTTTCTAGTTTCCGCTTTTGACATTACAACTAATCCTCTCTTCTCTTCAACACTAATCCCGCATATTCACGTCTTTTGCTTGTTTATGACATTGTGACAATACAGATGACACAGATGTGATTCCCCGATCATACTGGTCGTAGATCCTCCAGTGCTGTGCGACAAGCGATATTGGTGTCTCCAAAGTAGCCCTATGGAATAGGTTCAAATTAAGAATCAATGGGCCACTGTATTCACCAGCATTTAGTTTGAGTTTCCCCCTTTTCAATTTCTTTCCACAATCGCTAATCATTCATGACACCGAGAGAAACAAACAAAACAAATCAACAGGAACACACGGTATATCATTTGACAACTAAATATGTTTCTAGTTTCCGCTTTTAACATGACAACTAATCCTCTCTTCTCTTCAACACTAATCCCACATATTCACATCTTTTGCTTGTTTGTGACATTGTGACAAGACAGATGACACAAATGTGATTCCCCTATCATACTGGTTGTAGACCCTCCAGTGCTGTGCGACAAGCGATATTGGTGTCTCCAAAGTAGCCCTATGGAATAGGTTCAAATTAAGAATCAATGGGCCAATATTTATGAATACACTGTATTCACCAGCATTTTGTTTGAGTTTCCCCCTTTTTAGTTTCTTTCCACAATCGCTAATCATTCATGACACCGAGAGAAACCAACCAACAAATCAACAGGAACACACAGCATATCATTTGACAACAAAATATGTTTCCAGTTTCCGTGACATTGCAACTAATCCCTTCTTCTCTTCAACACTAATCCCGCGTATTCACATCTTTTGCTTGTTAGTGACATTGTGACAAGACAGATGACACAAATGCGATTTTCCCCCAAGAGGGCGCTTGTCATACCGGTCGTAGACTCTCCAGCACTGTGCAACAAGCGAGGGAGCCAGCACTCATCTTCAGGTGTCAATCGGTGGTGGTGTTGCCATATTAGTGATATTAGTTACTCCAAAGGAGCCCAATTTAATGTGAAAGTAGCCCAATTTGTTATCTGTCAGTTCCAATGGGAAAGAAGTAGCTATCCCAATTAAATAAAGTAAAAGTTGTACAATGTGTGTTCTTTAATCATTGGATTCAATGACCCAGACTTGGCAAAATGTAACCTACCATTTGCCTTTTTGGGAAAGAGGTGAACACAGATAGCCCGATTCACAAATACGGTTCAATTTTGGTCTGAAATCTACCTTGCTTGGGCTTCAAATCGACAGACCAGGCATGACTGGGGGTATCACTCGGCAGTAGCATTGTCTCTGTAGCTCACAATGCATGGTATATGATTGACTTGGACTGGATCTAATCTAAAAGTACAATCAATTACTCTCCATGATAATGCGCTGACTAATAGGATGGTAATCAAGTTGAAATATACCAATGACACGGCCATCGGCCAACCATGTGCAATTTGATTGCAGGATGGTTTGGTGGATGAAAATGCAAGAAAAGTTTGGAAGCAGGGGACCCTTTGAAATAGGGTTGGCCGTTTAAAGTTTCCAATGAGTTTCCAAATATTTCACAATTTTATAAAATTGTGTAAAATGTGTTACCCTTTGAAAAAGGGTTGGTCGTTAAAAGTTTCTAATGAGTTTCAAAAATATTTGACATTTTTATAAAATGTGTTAACATTTAAGGAACTTAATTTGTTCACCTAACGATGATATAATTCATGCCTGCCTGATCATCCTAGTATGCTCACATGCACCGTGCAATCAGTATTCTCTAAATGTGCGACTGTGCGTAACAATCTCGGGATGTTAACGCACAATGCAATACATGCATTGGATTGCGCATAATCCTCATTATCCAATTGTGCGTAATCCTGTAATTTGTTACATTTAAAATGGAATTATTTTTCCTAAGTCACTACTGTCAATCTTGGGTAAATGGCTCTTCAACATACTGCTAACAAGTTAACAACATTCCCTTAGGTCGTATGTGCAATTATGTCATATCAAAATGGTAGTTTTACATAATCTCTTGTAATAAGTGCTGACATTTTAGTGATCTTTTAAAGTGCATGGTATAAAAAATGATTTGGTTTCGTTGGAGAAACCCCGGTGACTTCTACTCTCTCCGGGCATATTCAAGGTCATGAGGATTACATCATGCAACATTCTAGCAGAGCATTGCCATTTAGATTTGTCCTCGCATATTTAGTCAACTTTAAGACATGACCGAAAATGGGGCAGAGATTGAGGTTGAAAATAGCGTCAATTTCTAGCATCTCCTGCAATGATAAAGAATGAAAAGATTTCTTCATTATAAGCGGAAAGAGATCGATAGAAAACTACGAATAAAATATAATGACAACTGATATCTCAAAAATGCAAAATAATTTGGACTAGTTACCCCTTCAAGGTGTATGTTCCGATCATTTTTTTCTTCATATAAACATATTTTGAAATCAAAAGAAAACCCATATTTGTCTCATTATTTCTGTAAAATCGTAGGCGCAAGATTTGTTCCATTTAGACCAGGCTTTCTCAACTAGATTTACTGATGCGCTACATTTTAGTAACCAACTTGTTGAAGCTCCACTTGGTCATATTTTTTTAGAATTTACAATGGCAAAATTCCCTTCACAAAATATTTTAACATAATTATGTAGGCAACGTCTCGGGAAAATAGTAGGCCCACGGCCTCCAGTCACCTCGGGGCCAATAATTTGTACCATTTCCCTCATGATCATTCAATATTTGTATAATATTACTCTTTTGAGGGCACATGCACGCGTAGCGCGCGAAAAATTGTTGTCTTTATACATCTGACCGTCATAGATAGGCCTATGAAATCTGGCTATATCATGATATGATTTATTTTAAAAACAAATTGTAACCACTCTCGCGCCACTTAGGATGCCTTGATTGCCTGATTTAGACGGTATAAACCAAAATGCAGTGAATTGCTGCCAAAGGTGGTTGACCACCCCAGTGTGTGTTGTACTACTCAATGGGCACATTTCATGTCACCTTGTGCTTCTAAAATAAGAACCATTGGAATTATGCAACTCAAACTTTGGAATATGAACCTTCAAGTAGAATAGAAAACATCAAGTTGAACACCTAGCCTAATTGTGCCACAAAGTAGGATATCCAAAACTACCTGTCCCCAGAATATGTGACATGTTCTACCGAAACCAGACGGAATTGGGCAGAGCTCCAAACTGAGAAATAGCCCAAAACATAATTGGGGTTATTTTTGGGGGAATTTGAGTTTCTTGTAAATAATTAATCTTCAGAGTGTTTATAACAATATTGTGAAAGATTCAGATTAAAAAGTCATCCTAAATGTATGTTTCAGTGATTTAAAAAAGCCTAGTTCTAGTAAAAAGCCTAGTTCTAGTAACTTTAAAGGGCGATATCTCAGTTTTGAGTTTTCATAAAGACTGTAAAAGACGAACTTGAAAATGATGTAACTCCACTTTGGGAAGTCCGATTAAAAAAAGAGAGGTACCATTGGAAAGCTTTACTAACTCAATTTTGATATCTTGCCCAATTGTGTCTGGTTTCGGTAGAACACGTCACAATTGTGCTACAACTAAGCAGGCTATAAGAAGTACTAATCCTATACATGAATGATCTGTCATACAGTCATAATTCACCCAGGCTCTATTTTATAACAAATGAAATCAGCATGTTAGCAGATGAGAAACTAGCAGAGAAACACCAGGCCTGTGTGCCAATTAGATGTGACTTTTTGGTAATCTTTTTGTTGTGACTTGTACAGGGCCAGTTTCTTTCGATGTGTGTGCGTGTCCATTAGGGGTCTATTCATTGGCCAATGTATGAAGTGACGGAATTTCCTTAACTTCTTCTACAGATTGTTTCTAAATATAAGTGTAAACATATCATGATCAAAGACAATTTTTCTTCGGACGAACATTTTGTATCAATCACTGGATTACATCGGGAGAAGACGTCCACGAGTTCACTTATCCAGAATATTATAGAATAACATTTTCATTTAAGGAATTTTAAGGAAAGTGTAATTTTCAATTCATGTATAATCACAGGCCTGTCCCCTCTCATGCCCCCCCCCCCCCCCCCCCCCCCAACGCCACTGTAACAGTGAGTGGCATTTGTACCCATTTTGTCATTAATCTTAAAGAGCCTATGTGACTGCTATGTGTAGTGACTTGTACGATACACCCAGGGGGACATGATGGTACTACAACAAAGAACTTTTCTGTGTAAGCACATACATCGCACGCCGCCGCCGTCTCTCCAAATTAGGAAAGGTTATAACGCTGTTTTCCTGTCGCAGGAAACGCTTAAGGGGAATTCCCGCGGGATTGCGATTACATGCGCATTCCAGCACCATGTGGCAATTGAAACCATATGGATGCAATCACTGTGGCCAATGATACACCATTTTACATGTTTTGAGTTTGGGTTTCCTCACCCATACCCTCTCTACCCCCTCCCCTCCCATATCTTTCTTTATCACATGTTTTATGAACCCTGAGGGGAAGTGCAGGATTTGTCGCAATTTTAATAACATCACTCTGGTTGATCGCATCACAACAGACAGGGGTAGTCCCAAAATTGGACTGGAATTATCATTAACATTGTATAGCACAGATATTTTACAAGGGGGGATACCAGTACCACACCACATACAACAATACTTGCTCAACCTAAACATACATACAAACGATCAAACTGGTCGATCTCATACCTAAGGGTTAGGGTAGGCAAATTGGTTACATATTGGGAGCAAACCCCTTAAAATGTTACAGTATTATGTGGCAGCAATTTCTTATATTCTGGGATAAGTAGTTTTGGATATCCTACTTTGTGGCACAATTAGACTAGGCAAATCATTTGCATATTGGGAGCAAACCCCTCAAAATGTTGCCGTACTAGTTTGATCAGCTCCAAATTGGTGAAGTCTCCTTATGCAGTGATTGAATACAGAAGGACGCGGGCACGCATGTATGCGAGAAAGACCACCTTCTTTTTTGGCCTAAGATTAGTCTATGTTCATAAACACATTATAACAATGTGTATAATGTATAGATCCTTTTTGTGTGTGTCTTTTCCAGGGATTTATTCTGTGCCGGTCGTGTAGTCGAAGGTGATTTGAAGCGTACAATGCAGGCCTGCGGTGGCGCTATTCAGACGTCTGTGCAGAGCTTAACAGACGATGTACTAGGTCGCTGCGAGAGATTTGAAGAGGAACAGATTGGCGGGGAGAGGTGAGTGTAATATATTGTTGTTTTGGCCCTTCAGCATGTATAAAGTAAACTGCCCAACGGTTATGCATAGAAAGTGTTGCTTTATACATTTTTAGGGGCAAGAGCACTTTGATAGATGAGTTTTGGGCCCTTGAACATGTTCAGAGCAGGAAGTATTGCTTAATACATGCTGAGGGGTCAGATACTTATTAGATCATAACATTTTCAATGCAGATTCTTGGGCCCTTGAACATGAAGATCTTCTGAAGTTGGATTTAAGATTCGTATCTTCTATTTTATAAACAACTTTGTAAGTTCTATGGTAATATTGTTCTTATCCTAAGAAGAGGTTTTTTATTCTTAACTTAAGGGGGGTGTGGACCCTCAGGTATATAGCCTCCGTAAAACTGTCATAACTTCTTCATTATTCATTTAATCTATATAAAAGTATACATTTGTTTGCAGAAAAGGGTTCAATAAATCCAACCATGATCATGAAATTGACCATTTTGGAGAAAATTATAAAAAACACATTTTTTGACCCATTTCAGGTTTGGAAAAGATAACTGAATATATATTGTGTCAAATGCTGTCATACTAGTTTTATTATAATCCTGATAAAATTCCCTATGAAGGTATATATATTTTTGTAATATCTTATTTATTTTTTGAATAATAGACCAAAGCGTGCCAAAAAATGTGATTTTCATGATTTTTGATATAAAAAATAACGTTTTGGCAAAACTAGTATGACATCATTTGACACAATATATTTTCCAAACCTAAAATGGGTTAAAAAACCTGGTTTTTTTTAAATTTTCTATAAAATGTTCAATTTCATGATCATGGTTGGATTCATTGAACCCTTTTCTGCAAATAAATGTATACGTTTATATAGATTAAATGAATAATGAAGAAGTTACGGCAGTTTTACAGAGGTTATGCTGAGGGTCCACACCCCCTTAAAGGCAAAGGTCCACTCTGGCCAGCTGGGTGAACTAGCTTACACCTGTTCACTTGGTAACAGATGAAATAGAGTTAAGAAGGAGAAATCTCAACTTTGAGATATTCCCAAAGGATCTGGCTGGTAAGAGCGGACCTAAATAGGAACTCTTCTTAACTTACAAAACTTTGACCTTTATGAAATGAGTCTTGATGTGTTATAATGTAATCTCCCACACAGATACAATTTCTTCACCGGTTGTCCACAAGCCAAGACGTGCACCCTTATATTACGTGGTGGCGCCGAGCAGTTTATTGAGGAGACAGAGAGATCGCTTCATGACGCCATCATGATCGTGAGGAGGGCAATCAAGAACGATGCCGTTGTAGCAGGTGGGTACGCAAAAAGGTTAAGGTAGCCCAAGTTGGGCTGAAAATGAGCCCAATTGGACTATTCAGTCACAGAGAAGTTCCCAAAAATTCAGAATCCAGAGCAGTGCTGTTGTAGTAAGTGGATAAATATTGTTGCCAAAGTATAGGCTCAAATAGTGTAGGCCAAATTGTGGTAAGAAATTAGCCCAATTTGACTTCTTGTTCACATAAATTGAGAACAGTGACAGGAGAGTATTGATAGTTTTGACACAAAAAATTGGGCTTCAAATCACAGAAATGAAGGGTATTGAAACAATATTGATGCCAAAATACTAGCCTTGGTTATCCCAATTACTATTAGACTTCTAAATTACTAAGGAGATGGTTTAATAAGTAGGGAGGTACATATTTACTGTTCCAAAATCTATCCCAAACTAGCCTTCTTTATGAAAGTAAGCCATATTGTGCTTCTTAGTCATTGATTACAGACAATTTTCAGATGTTTTTACCTTGTTATTAATGTTATGTAAGGTTACACATTGCAATTGAATCTATAAAGTAAAAAGTTTGTTCCTTAGTATCAATCAAGTTCATCCCCCTCAAGCACGCTTCCAAAGAATTTGATGACATTGTCATGTATCACATCCAACGTTCGCTTGACAACCCAACAGCAAAGTTATCATTGTATCAAAGGGTTTCTATCTCTCTTCATTCAAACAAAACTCTTGAAATAAGTCATGGCATCCGAGTGTATCAAATGCACAAATGTTTGCTTAAACACACAACTGAGACGATCATATATTGCTCACCGTGGTAAGACAGGAAGCGATGTTGGTACTGAAATACTCTGATATAAACACCGTCTAATTGCTTCGCTCCAAAGTGGGCTCTACCGAGAGACAAAAATGGGCTCAGTAGTGATGTCGACTATCGTAGGAGGTGTATGTAACTAGTCATAGCAAAATTAATGCAGTTGTGGCTGTTTAGTGAGAATTCAGAGATAAGGCAAATAGACGAAATGGCTCAGTTTTCCTCTGTACACAGACACACCCTCTCTCAGGAAGGGCAGCGAATATGAACAGAAATTTTCATTTTTAAATTATTTTATTAGGGCCAATTAAGTTTTTCTTTTTCATGTCCTCTGCACACAAATAAACCCTCTCTCAGGAAGGGAAGCGAACATGAAGACAATTTTTCATTTTAAAATTATTTTATTTAGGCCAATTAAGTTTTTCTTTTTCAATTTAATAGTGTATGTAGGCACAGGGGTCTATAGAGAGAGATAGCAGCTCAGATTGTGCGGTCAAGTTGTAGATTATCGCAGGGGTGGTGTATAAGCAGATAAGCCATATCAAAGTAATGCAGACTATTGGAAGTGAAACTTCAGAATAGCACTAGATTTGTGCCTCCTCAATAGCATAAATCTGTGCCCCTCTAAACCTTGGTAGCAAAGACCCGGCTCGGTCGTATCTCGCTACACTTGCAGCCTGGTACCAGAGCTACTTCAGAAGTAAGCTAATGAATGAAATAAGTTGTCTTCCACATCCTATTCAGGAAGGAGAGCTTTGGTGGAAACACATTCCAACTGTGAACACACCTGCAGCCAGCCACCAATTATGGATGTCCATTGTTTGTGTGAAATATGCAAAATATTGCAAAAGGTGTAAAAATGCCATCTAAACAAAGACTTCTTTTAATATGCATAATGTACATACAAACCATGGTTGGAAAGCACCTTAAAATGATAGATAAAGACCTTGAGTTTGTTAATTAGTTAATACACCCCCATTTATATGATTTGAAACAAAGTCAAAGTGTGTAGGGAATTAAAAGTAGGAATGATTTTGTTAATTTACGAATACACTAATAGTGATAAGGTGCCTTGAATGATTTGTAATAAGGTTTATCGCCAATCGAAAAAATCCATTGACTATCCTTTTCTGATGCATTGTGGGATAGAAAAGGGGGCATATTTTGTCCCTTTTCAATTCCACAATGCAACAGAAAAGGATAATCAATGGCTTTTTTCCGATTCGTGATAAACCTTATTGTTTTCTTTAATTAAGATTTTTTTAATGAGTAACTTACAAAGATACACCAATTATGATTAGGTTGTTTCTGTTGATTCATGTTTTTAATGGTTAAAATTACCCCAAATAAGTTATGATTTATGACACTCTTTTTGTGTGCAACTGCATTGTTTTTATACACCGGGACAGGTTTATAGGTACGAGGCTAGACAGGAGGGGGGCAGCAGGGAAATCGGGGGAAATTCACAGCAATAAAGCGGCAGGTACCGTAGGGGCCAAATGCTGACCTAGTTTTCAGACGTGTTAAACACACTGTGGTCCTGTGGGGGGTATGACTGATACATAGCCAAGCCTAGTAGCTGGTTTCTGTGTGATATGATGCAAGGAAAAGGTAGGGTAGGGATGACCTTTGCAAGGTAGTGAGGAGTGTTGAAAAGGTGATTTTTTTTTTCCCCTCCCCATCCACCACAAATATTAGTAATTTAACCCGTTTTATCATATTAGGCCAACAAAAAAAAAAGTTGTGTTGCCCTCACGAGCCTAAAATCGGGAAGGTCGGCCGGCCGGATTTTTTAATTTTAACAAATCAACGATTTTATACCTATTATTTCAGTCAACATGTGTGAAGATACTAAGGAAAACGCTTACTGGATGTATTTTCAACCAATGGTGAATATTTTGGTTTCTTGCCCATCTTGAAAAATCTTGGGGAAAAAAAGAGGGAAAAAAAGAAGAAATTCTTTAAAAGAAATTTTAAAAAATACCCGTCCCACATTCTCGGAATGTTGACCCGGCCGGATGAGGGCAACACAACTATTTTCTTTTTTGGCCTTTTGGAAGGATGGCCCTGCAAAAGCCAGATTTCTTGGGGTTTTACAAATAAACAATTGGGACTTTTTGTTCCCATAAGAATCCAATCCATTTTAACTTTGAATGGTTCGTTTGGTATCTCAACTCTTTTCTGTTATTCCTGCCTTATGAGGGATCTGTATTCCTGCCTTATGAGGGATCTGTATGCTGTCTTTCCCTCTTGATCTACATACAGGTTTGCAGATTTTGTTTTGCAGATTCATAATTTATGAATATCCCAGAGTTTAATCGAAGTGTTACGCTTTTTGCTGGGCTTGCCTACAATTTCACATGCAACTTGGTCATATGCAGGATTAACGTGTTTTGGACAATAGTATATCTAATCAGATGATAAAGAACTAATATGCAAGTCTTATTATAAATAAAAGTTTGAGAACCACTAACAGTTTGATCAGGTTAGTCAGTCGGCACCTATTTAAAATCGAGGTCCAGTTTGGCTCAACAGTTCTAGAAAATAGTTATGGTGACACAAAATATAGCAACATATTGTCATAGATATTTATAGTGCAGCCTGCCATGTGATAAAAAGTCCTAACTGACACTGTAATAGCCCAGGCAGTACATCCTTCTAGCGCCTTCAAGTCACAAGAGAGGACTCATTGAGTGTAGCCAGGGGTGTACAGCAATCCCCCAATTTACAGCCCGATGCAAGCCGTGACAATTAGTCTAGTAATTGAGTAGTTTTCCGACAGCCCCCGCCGGAGGAAGTACACTCGGATTTATAGTGTGTAGTTACCCGTGTGAAGGTGCCACTATGGGGTATTAGCCCTGTGTAAGTAAGCAGAGGTGTGTTACGTGTAACCGAAAGCCGATTAAAACAGAAAGTCAAAAGTTGTCACAATTTGTTAGAATGGACTGGTAATAGGGTTTCCCCTTCGAATAACTCTCAGTGGAGGAAGCCAACTGAAGTTTATTTATAGTTAGAGATATGGATTGAATTGCATGTAGGGGTAAATTGGAGGGTAATATTTGATTGTGTTATCCAGACAGGGTGTAAATGTAACCATTTGTGAGCCAATCAGGCCCCGTTTTCTGATAGAGGCAGCCAACTTAGAATGACATACCAGGATTTTAGATCGTTGGCCTACTGTAAAACTATGTATACGGAGTCTGCATGTAGGGGTAAATTGGAGGGTATATTTGATGGTGTTATCCAGACAGGGTGTAAATGTAACCAGTTGTGAGCCTATCTGGCCCCGTTTCCTGATAGAGGCAGCTAACTTAGAATATCGTTGGCCTGCTGTAAAACTATGTATACGGAGTCTGCATGTAGGGATAAATTGGAGGGTATATTTGATTGTGTTATCCAGACAGGGTGTAAATGTAACCAGTTGTGAGCCTATCTGGCCCCGTTATTCTGATAGAGTCAGCTAACTTACCAGGAATTCTCAACATTGGCCTGCAGTAAACTCTGGAGATATGGATTGAATCGCATGTAGGGGTAAATTGGAGGGTATATTTGATTGTGTTATCCAGACAGGGTGTAAATATAACCATTTGTGAGCCTATCTGGCCCCGTTTTCTGATAGAGGCAGTGTTGCCAACACCGCGGTTTGGCCGCGCTATTGGGCTACTTTTGACCCCTGCGCCGCGGGCAAAAAAACGGGGGCCGCGGTTTGGGAAAAGTCAAGCTACAATGTATTTTCTATGGGCAAACAAAAATTGGGCTACTTTTTGTCGTGGGTCGCGGTTTAGAGGACACTTGGGCCGCGGTTTTGGACTAATCTGAGTTGGCAACACTGGATAGAGGCAGCTAACTTACCAGGAATTCTCACCATTGGCCTGCTGTAAAACAATGTATACGGAGTCTGGACCAGTTATTGGCATTATTTTCATAAATTGCTTTAGCGTGACCTCTAAGATCTTTTCCCATCAAATTTGCTTCACCACTTGTATTAGCCACATGCCTGAAGTTTCCACCAGTGTAGAATTGCTATGAGCATTCTTTGGTTAGTATCTCTGTTGGGGTGCATCATGTCATAGATACGTAATAGGTTAGAATTTAAGGAAAGATGATCATAAGAAAAAAGTTTGTCGGAGGTATACATTTTTGAATTCTCAGTGTAAGTGTGTTACACTGGCTGGTTTGGGCAGGGTTTTTTGTTGTTTCTGAAAAATCTGTTTTGTATGTAAAACCAATAGCCGTGTGGAAAGTTTGTTGCAATAGTGTACTGACCACAAATCTGTGTGTATACTATACTCATGTCCATAATTGGGTCAAATATATACTTGTTACTACTGCCCACTTACTTTCCTTGCATAAAAACATGTAAATGTAGCCACCGATCAAGGATTTTGAAGTTCTCTATCATACTGGTTATGCACAGTCCGCAAGATTTACCACATCTGTTGCATAATTGCGATACTCATTTCCGCCGTTCAAAAAGGGTTGAAAATGAAGACTGGAGACAAGTGGCACTGCCAATCACAATCCTCCCATCGCCCACCCCACCACCAGTCAGCTTAAATCCCACCCCATTTTGTCTCCCAAACAATAGGAAATCTGCCTTGTAATGTCAAAATTAGCTTAAAATTGGTGTACTGTCATCTGAAATGTCTAGTTTTGAGTATAAAAGGCTAACTTTTTCGCACATCTTTTCCCCCAATTTGCCTCCCCAGATTTTTTCTTGCTCCCTCATTTGTCCCCCCCCCCCCCCCCATTTTAATGCTGGCCCGCCACTGCTGGAATGTAGCACCAACATGATGAGTTTTACATCTGACCTCTTTAGAAATCAGGTCAATAATGTAGATTAACCGTCCATGGTTTAACAGCATCTAGTTTATATAATCATCATAAAAGTTTACATTGCATACACGAAAGGTCAGAATCGTGATTGACAGTCTCTTTTCCCTCCGTTTATTATATCAAGATTGAAGATGTGTTAAAAATCACTCAGCTGGGGAGCATACTGATTTAAAAATAATTTCAAGATACTCCCATTAGAAAAGGTCGTAAAGGGTTTCCAATAGACACAAGTGTAGATTTTATTATGATTCAATATTGAAATCGCTCAGGATGCGACTTTGTTCGATATTGTTTTAATTTGGGCAAATTACGGCACATAATTTAATGGCATCGGCAGTAGTCATCAGTGAAGGCGTTGTGCCACTGAGGAATTCATAACTAGGTAAAGATCCCTGTGTGGGCGTACTCGGCCATACCCTAGTTTTGTTTTGAGGTTAACGTTGAGCAATTCAACCCATTTACGCATACCCGTATTAAGTCGGTTATGTAAATGATGTCAGAGAGGGGGCAGTCAAGCTGGGTGCGTTAATGTGGCATACATGTGCACATGTATCATACAAGCCCTGGTTTACTTAGGAAATATAAGTATTTATAAGGCAAAAAAAATAAAATGGTTTGTCTCAAAGCTTGCGCGTGCATTGGTTTTGAAATGCCAAAAATACCGCATCTGAAATGCAGGAAATTCTAAAATCATTTTTTTTCCCCCCCCCCCAAATTTTTATTGAGAGTTTTTATTAAAAACATCGGCAGATTTTCTTTTTCTCAAACTTTTACATGACTCGGTGTTTAAAAAACGCTGCACAATTGTTCTTTACACAACTACATCCCAATATTCATTTCAAATAGAAAAAACCAATATCAGAAAGTTGCAAAAATAGTATGAGTACAAATTGACACACAGATAAAAAAAAATGTTTAAAAAAATGGAAGATAAAGAAAAAAATGCGCGTGTTGCCTTGATTTTGAAGCCTTTGTAAGCTTTGAGACAAACATTTCTTTTTGGGGGGCCTAAGGCAAATATTGTTTTATTTGTTCGTCCATTTCCGACCTACCCTAATTTTGAAAACGTGACAAAAAAGTTTTCACTGTACAAATGAACCCAACAGACCCTAATTTTGGAAATTCCAGAACAAATTGTTCATATTTTTCCAGAATTTTGCTTTCCGAAAATACACACATATTTTAAAAACTGTTTCTTTACTCTTCTAAACTGTTTTAAACATGAATGAAGTAATTTATTAGTAAAATATTCCCATTCTAATCTCATTTAACAACTATTATACATCTTTTGAATGTGATAAGAAAAAAATAGTTGTGCATTTTTGTTTTTGACAACTATTTTTTCTTTTGTGGTAGAACAGCGATGTTGCCATGATCTACCATATAACATCTTGCGAGTTGTTTTCTGTGTGAGAACTTCTATTCATAAAAGTATGTCACCAGCTTTCGTAACCAAAACTGAAGAAAAAAATGATTTCCCACAATTTCCTATTCATTTCCATCCAAATATCAATTTTTCTCAGGATGGAGCTTCCCAAAGTCACCATGTGTTTAACTATGTCACCAGTAGCTCAGAGAGTACAGGACAATATACATGCATATTCTCGACTCTCAATAAATAGGTTAGCCGGTTTCTAGCGCAGCCACCGACTCCCCCAAGCTTACTAATCAGTTCTAAGTGAAGCAGCCTGTTAACGCTGTGCACCGTTTCCCCCAAGGTTGATGCACGTAGGTCTGGTAGTCATTTGATGAGTGTTTTATGGCCTGAATCATCTCACGCCATCCTCTCCGTTCCCTGTCAAAATGGATAATTAGTTGTGACACCTCCCGGACTGAATGTGGGTACAGTTCAACATGGAGAGAAGTTGTGTAGAATATGACTCGCAGGTGACAATTTGGTGCCTTTTTTCACCTATTGGTGAATATCTGCAGGTTTTATCAAGTCAGGAGGGGGGGGGGGGGGGAGAGTATCAAAATATCTCGCTAGGTTTTATCTTTCCTTTCAACTTTAATCGCAATATTCGTGCCATCCTCTTGGTCAAAATGGATAATTAGTTGTGATACCTCCCTGACTGAATGTGGGTACAGTTCAACATGGAGAAAAGTTGTGTAGAATATGACTCGCAGGTGAACATTTGGTGCTTTTTTTCACCTATTGGTGAATATCTGCAGGTTTTATCAAGTCAGGAGGGGGGAGGGGAGTATCAAAATATCTTGCTAGGTTTGATCTTTCCTTGCAACTTTAATCGCAATATTTGTGCCATCCTCTCGGTCAAAAAGAAAAATTAGTTGTGATACCTTCCTGACTGAATGTGGGTACAGTTCAACATGGAGAGAAGTTGTGTAGAATATGACTCGCAGGTGACAATTTGGTGCGTTTTTCGCCTATTGGTGAATATCTGCAGGTTTTATCAAGTCAGGAGGGGGCGGGGGAGTATCAAAATATCTTGCTATGTTTGATCTTTCCTTGCAACTTTAATAGCAATATTCGTGCCATCCTCTTGGTCAAAAAGAATAATTAGTTGTGACACCTCCCTGACTGAATGTGTGTACAGTTCAACATGGAGAGAAGTTGTGTAGAATATGACTCGCAGGTGACAATTTGGTGCGTTTTTTCACCCATTGGTGAATATCTGCAGGTTTTATCAAGGCAGGTGGAGAGAGGGTTTAAAAGTATTGAAATATCTCGCACTTGCAACTTAAATCACAATATTCATGCCATCCTCTTGGTCAAAAAGAATAATTAGTTGTGACGGCTCCTCCCTGACTGAATGTGGGTACGAAGTCTCGTAAAAGATTACTAGCGGGTGACATTTTGGTGCGTTTTTCACCCATTGGTGGTGAATATATGCAGGTATATCATATCAGGAGTAGTGGGGGAAGGGTTTGAACATTTTACAATAGCTCGCAAGGTGTGATCTTGTTTTGCGTAGATCAGCAATTGTAATTGCAAGACAGAACAATTCTTGTCATCTTCTCCGTCATAAAGGATAATTAGTTGTGATACCACCTCCCTGAATGTGGGTACAGTTCAACATGTAAAGAAAGAAGTGTTATAAGGGAAGACTCTGAGGCCACATCTTGCCCATTGGTAAATAACGGTAGGCATGTTGCCGGGGAAAGGAAAAAGTTTGTATACACATTTAAGTGTCTAGGAAAGTTTTGATCTTTCCTTGTGTGGGGGTTAGTATCTTTAATCACGAGACATATTATGTTGTCCTCTATAGGGTCTTAACAATTCAATTGTATCAACAAGGGGTAATTTAAGGAAATCAGAACCGGGAGCCATTTCGTGAGAAAAGGGGCTTGAATTGTTCATAGACATTTGCTGAATCATATCAGGCATAATCTAAAGGGGAACTTATTTTTGTTGAACTGTGTAGCTGAACCAAGTGTCCACAAGTAAGTCAACTGAGAAGTTTCTTCCATAGCTTCAATCGGTGTTACTCTTGTGGTACATTAACTAGGCGTATGACAACAGGCTTGGTGACGACTGTTCTGGTCTCAACTCGACTGTAGTCTTTGCCGCTGCAAGTTCCTGAGAGTTGGTGCAGTACTGGATTGATAGCTCTGGTTTTAACCTCATTGTGTAGTGTATACATTGTTTGACAGTGGACCTACACATGAGCTTACTAGAGCTAGATATGATAGTTTGAACCTTAGATTTGGAACTTACAATATTATTTCGTTGAAAGGCGATGTTTCCATGATCAGGCTGTTTGACTGTCCGATTTATCATTAAAATTATGAATAAAAAAAGATTACATAGTGGCCCAGTTATGGTTTGACCTGATTTAGGTAGCGCTAATGAATACGAGTATACGGTGAAAATGTCACGAAAATTGTTAGAGCCCTTTTTAAGTTATCGGCATTTTCTACTTTACACACATTTTACATGTAACTCTATGGGAAATGTGGCCGATGAGGGCGCTATTACAGTAAATAATAATATTCAAAGCTCTGTTTCTCAGAAATGGCACCAACAAATGTTTTGAAATTTCTACAAAAGATGGCCAGTATATTCAGGTTCTTGAATCAGTTAAAACCAGAACCGGGCCAGCAAGTTACGTTGTTCTCAGAATAAAACGGACAAATTATGTGGGATCAAACAGCCGTGCTAAAGACCGGGCTGACCGGTAGCCATTTTGTGAGAAAAGGGGCTTGAATCGAAGTTCATAGACATTTGCTGAAACAGGTGCCACTTTGCTCAAATCAGAGCCATTGAGCCCAAGCCAGGAACCACTTCAACATTAGACAATACCTTTAAATATGTGCACCCAATTCTGATAGTCCAATACAGTTTAACTGTAATTAAAGTGCGTATTATATTACAGTTTTACTGTGCCTGTGTTATAACACGGTAACACGTGTTACGGTATATTACAGTTGTTACTGTACCCTGTGTTATACACGGAATAAATCGCAATAACACTAACGAAAATAGTTTAAGAATGTTGGATATTCGATATTTATTGTTTAAGATTGTTGGCTATCCAATATTTATTGTTTAAGATTGTTGGCTATCCAATATTTATAGTTTAAGATTGTTGGCTATCCAATATTTATAGTTTAAGATTGTTGGATATCCAATACGTATAGTTTATGATTGTGCCATCCTTGTTTTTACCTTGTTTTTACCTCCCCGACCACCAACCCCCTGAGTGTTTTGACATATAAATTCTGTATCAATATCATTTCAAAGGTGTTAAATATGAAATACGTACAGTTATACGTATTTGTACGTATACTGTCATTGTCAGTGTTATTGCGCTTTATTCCGTGAGGGCGCTAACACCCTGTAACACAGGGTACAGTAACAACTGTAATATACCGTAACACGTGTTACCGTGTTATAACACAGGCACAGTAAAACTGTAACATAATACGCACTTTAATTACAGTTAAACTGTATTGGACTATCAGAATTGGGTGATATGTGTGACAAGAATCATATTATTATGCTACCTGTATAATGTTTTGGTACCATTTCATCAAATAAGTGTGGGTTGTGAACGTTCTAAAAACTTGTTATGGGCACAAATACCAAATAACTGCATTGACCTTCCTCAGAACACACTATATCCACAAGCTACTTAATTGTTTGTGTGTGCTTTCAAAAAGCATGGTCAAATAATATATGCCTTTGGTGAAAAAATGGCTACTCACAGGCCGTCCCACAATCATTCGCCATTTACCAGTGAAATCAGTTATATTTAAAAATCGCCTTAATCAATCTATCTATTCTATTCCTTTACAGGGGGCGGTGCAATTGAGATGGAGCTCAGCAAGTACTTGCGTGATTACTCGCGCACCATCGCCGGCAAACAGCAGATTCTGATAGGTGCATTCGCCAAAGCGCTGGAGATCATTCCGAGGCAGCTGTGTGACAATGCTGGATTTGACGCCACCAATATACTGAACAAACTGAGACAGAAACATGCGCAAGGTAAGTGTGCTTCGTAGCACTTCCTCCTCACTTTCTAGGGTGGGTGGATTGTGCAAAGTTTGACGATTAAGTCTGCTGTTTTCTACATTCTTCATCAAAAATGACCTCTTCTGATCCGTGCTGCTTCGGATTAAAAGTGCTCTTAAAGCGATCAATTTGTCTTTGCCATGAATGACTAAGATATTGGCCCCCTTCATGTCTGTTCACAGCATTCGGTTCTCTCTGTCAACTCCATCAAGTTTCTTGATGTTTGTCATGGATAGGGTTAGGTCTTCTTACAAAGAACTTAGTGCGGTCAAAAACATGATTATTTTGTGCAGCGCAATCTGGGCAGCGCAATCTGGGATTGCAGTCTTACTTAACTCGGACATTGCAAGTATAACACTATATTGCTGAACCAAGTGTCCACAAGTTAGTCAACTGAGAAGTTTTTTCCATAGCTTCAATCGGTGTTACTCTTGTGGTACATTAACTAGGCTTATGACAACAGGCTTGGTGACGACTGTTCTGGTCTCAACTCGACTGTAGTCTTTGCCGCTGCAAGTTCCTGAGAGTTGGTGCAATACTGGATTGATAGCTCTGGTTTCAACCTCATTGTGTAGTGTTTACATTGTTTGACAGTGGACCTATGCATGAGCTTACTAGAGCTAGATATTATAGTTTGAACCTTAGATTTGGAACTTACAATATTATTTAGTTGAAAGGCGATGTTTCCATGATCTAAAGACTGGGCTGTCTTGACCCGATTCTAAGATTTTTGTGTGTGCAATTTGGACTCCATTCTACCTAATGTACAAAGAATGAAGTCAAAATGCAATAGCGGCATATTATCGGGTTTGTGAATATAAAATGCCTTGTCATATAAGTTTGCGCAATCCAAGTCTAGACCAGGCATTGGCATGCTGCCTCAGTCACTAGATTACACCCTTACATCACATGTATACTTTGGAAAGCATTACTTGTTTACTTTCTTTGAGGGTGTCTGATGTGTCAAAGGCATACAAAATTGACAATGTTTGTTGGCTTTAATGGCTGAAAATATAGGGTTAGTTAGGTAGTCAGGTTTCCTTGTTTTTGTTATCACAATTTTAAAGTTGGTGTCGTAAGTTTTCGTAAAGTCTATCTGGTTACGCCTAATAAGTTATTGCTGCCCTGCCCCCCCCCCCCTTCCCCTCAAAAAAAAAAGTTTTGAAGAATGTGTCACTTCGTTGCAACATTAATCTATCTCTCTCCTCTTATTCTTTTCAGGTGGTACGTGGTACGGTGTAGATATACTCAACGAGGATGTGGCTGACAATTACGCCGCCTGCGTCTGGGAACCTGCCATCGTCAAGATGAATGCCATCACCGCAGCATCGGAAGCCTGCTGTTTAATACTCTCCGTGGATGAAACCATCAAGAATCCTAAATCATCAGCGCCGACTGACGATAGACCCGTTCAGATGCCAGGCAGGGGAAGGGGTAGAGGACGACCAATGTGAGGATAGGTTGGGGATTAGGAGGATCGATTTAGGAATTAATGTTTAAAAAATGCTGAGTATTATAGTGTGTTGTTGATGTGTATTTGTGTCCAATAAATTATCAGTGTCACCTTGTATAAGTGTGATATGTATTTATGAACTATGCTAGTAGTTCATAATACCCCGAAGTGCGTTCACTATAATACAGAGGGTGACCTTTTGTCTAAGTGTATTGCATTGCTGCTATGAAAGGTCTCTATAGAACATTCTCTGCAAGATGAACATGACATGTGATACGCAGTAGAACCTTGTTAACCTTGTCTTCAGGAACCACTATCTGCTTAGTTTTGATGGGATGTTTGTGATGTTACAACAGGTGCATAAGTACTATTTGGGACTTGAAAGCAATTTTTTATCAGGGTTCTCTTTGAAATAGAGTTTGTGTTGACAAGGTTCCATTGTATGCATTGAGCTGGCATTGTAAAGGTCAACAAAGGTTAAGCTCTGTTGCGCACTGAAAACATCCTAAACATAACGTTTGCAAATATTGCAGAGATTTAACAATGAAAGTTACATAATCCATCTTAAGACTGAACATAGTGTTCAGGGGGTTAAATGTCCGAGTACCCCTAAAACATAACAGTATCTTATCAACAGGGTTGCAAATATGACCACTATATAACCTACCAAGTGATTAGCCCTATAGTTTGATCAGCTCCAAATTGGCAAATCCTCCTTGAGAATAAATAAAGAAGAATGTGGGGTGTATATGAAGCCAACGGCGCACTGTGCATCATATATGTGCGTGTGGCCATAATGCGCAAAAACGCTTGGAAATAAAAAACGAATATTTCTCGCCAATTTGGAACTGATTGAACTAAAGTGGTATTCTGTCAAAGACTTTACCTTCCTGGGACCTGAAGTAAACATTTCCCAGAAGCCCTTTTTCAATATTGATATTCTTCTCTACAAGAGCAAAAATGTATCTTTAAATATTACATAATACAAAGTACAGTGGTGTATATTTATGAATGTATGTATAACATTGTATGAAATTCTTTCTTTCATGTCGCCTCAAATATTTTACTGTCCTCAAAGCGCTTGTCCAAAGTTACAAACAATGGGCATGCAATAAAACAGTCATATCATAAGAAATGCATTCTTTCCTAAATCTGCAGGATGAAATCTGGGCTACAATAGTTACTCGCATCAGCACATATTCTAGTAATAGTCATAGCATTTCAGCTAAAGCACATATTCTAGTAATAGTCATAGCATTTCAGCTAAAGGATTGACATTATTCTCTGAGCGCAGAGGTGCAAATGCCCTCGTATTAAAAGTTTTATGTGTGATAATATGATACGATCACTAGAATATGCACTGATACCGCCCGACAAAGTATAAAATATCTCGGTTTAGGCCAAACAAAGAAGATAGTCTGTCTCAGAAACATTGTGCAAAAAGGTAAGTGCTGTGCGATTTTTAGAAAATAGGCTATGAGGTATGCAATTTTTTTTCTTTTCTTTTTTTTTTTTTTTTTTTTTTTTTTGCTTATCAAAGCTTACGGAGAACTTTTTAAAACTTTTTTTTAAAAATCAACAAAAAAAAATCAAAAAAGAAGTTTTTAGCCCCCAGCGCATAGACCTACGTTTACCAATGCGGGCGGGCTTTTGAGACGGACCTTCTTCTTTGTTTGGCCTTAGCACCACCCATAGAAACACAAAGTTTAAATAGAGAACATTGGGGATAAAACATTTTGGATGTGCTCCAACCTGTTAATTGGGTCTAGGCGTGTGTAATGTGATCCTGCGGGATTGGCGTGTACGGGGTTTGGCTTTATCACGTTAACTCACAAAAGATGTATCTACGATCTACATTGAGTGATGATAGTGTGCTATGCACCCATAGGGATGTACATGGAGAGTATTAACCCCATATATTGTGAATTGATGGGATCATCTATAGTTTGTTCTGCACCAAATAGTTGAAACAATTGTGACGCTTGCATTTATGCCTTCCTCGCCTGTCACCACCTGTTAGGTGTGTCTTGTGCTTGTGAATTGATGTAATCATCTTTATTTGAAAAATGATTATGCCTGCATTTATTGGCCTCACAATTGGAATCCTTCCTCACCTGTTAAAGTATGTCTTGCTCGTAATATATGCACATGACACGTGTCTGTGGCGATTGCAACAGTTGAGATGTGACCATGTAACTTTAAATTAATGTGCAAAGTATTGAGATTTACTTATTTGGTACGGAACGAACTATAGATTCACTTTATGAAAACCCTGGACACTATACTCCATTTCTGCCCAGGTTGGGAGGTGTGACATCAGCATAATTATTGTGCTCTAAACTACATTCAATAACACTTGTAGCAATTCAATGATGCAAGTGGACTAAATACTTATGCCTTCTAAATGGGGAAACGGTGTAGAGTGTACGCCATAAACCAATGGTATAACGATGGATTGGGCAGCCATCATGGATAAGCTAGTCTTATATGAGACCTGTTACTACATAATGAGCGTTAAGTCGCCAGTGTGCATTAGGAGATATGGTCCAATAAACATCAAAATTCTATAGAAAACAAAGGAATTTTGCCACTTCAATTTGAATTTTGATGAGGCAAACATTGAGCAATTATGACATGTTGCATATCGTTTTATAGTTTGTTTTCTGAGCATTCTGAATCTGGAAAAACCTGAATTTTTTTCCCGACTCGTTTTGTGATGACAGGTCACGTATTCATAATGAAAATTGATATGTGTCATCCACCTTGGGAGGCATTATGACGTAGCATTATGACGTAGCATTATGACGTTGTATTATGACGTAGTATTGCATACTCTCTATACTACTTGCTGCTTTTAACGCCTCTCATTGGTTGATTACATGATTCTAGCCATGTGAGTAACCAATCATCACAAGTCTGCACTTGGGTTGTAGCTGTATATTAACTATTGGCGTATGCATGTTTCCGAGTTCGAAAAGGTCTGCCTAGTGAGCTGCTTCAGAAATGATATCAGATATCAATAATTGAAATGTGCATTGTTCAGGGATTTCTAATCCGTCTTGTATAATATAAGACTGACTGAGTCTCAGAGTTCCTCTTTAAGACTGACTGAGAGTCCCAGAGTTCCATTGGCTGCCATCGTACAAAAGTGACAAACCAAATGAGAGGGAAATGCAATTTTGCTGTGGCATTTCACTATCGGTTTATCCTTGGTGTAAAACAGCACGAAAATTACCTAGCACCGAATCCTCTTGAGGGATTAAAGGATTATACATCTTTATTCAGTATTAGGTCTGGAGACTAGTCTAACTTCTAAATATCTTACACCAAGGATAAACCCATATCACTTCGAAACACTTGTTTTACATTCTTCACTTTGAGCGCCCTCACATAGCCTATGTGTTAACTGTGATGACAACTGGATTCAGTCTAATGGAAGATGTCGTTTCTTTTTCCCGGAAGTGCCCAAGGACATTACAATTGGTTGAATATGGAAATAATTAATGAAACCAGGGTACAATGTACGGAGTATATAATAATGGACCACTCACTGTTTTTGATCGTTATTTTGTATTTTGCAAACATTTTCTTTTATACAAGTAAATAAAGTGCAAGTATTATGAAGTGAATCACATGAGTAGTGAAGTGCTTATTTCTTGGGTCTGTATTGGTTCAGTACAATTACAAGGTGTTCCGTAATATTTTCACAATTTTAGACGACAAAAATCTAAGTTGGTTTTCTGGAGGCTGTACACCTTTCGGTTTTAAAATTGGATTATCTTTTGACATAACCTCAACAATGCTGTTTTTGAAGGGGAAAATGCCTGATTTTCCCACCAAAATCTATGCCTGATTTTCCCACACAAATCAATGCCTGATTTTTCACCAAAACCAAAATGGTGCAAGGTTTAAAAAGCTACGAAATTGATCTTTATTGATTTGTCAAATTATAATTATTCTAAAAAACAAGTTGCTGTTAATTTCACCATCAATATAGATCACTTTTTTGTGTGTAGTAATTGGAAATGTGACTTTTGAAAAGTGACGAATTTTCTTTAAATGGCGCTAATCATGTTTTATCTTTGTTGCTAGGTGTTATGTTTGGTATCAAAATGTGCCTAAAAGATTCATCCAAATGTCTATCCAGCCTATTTGGTAAAAAAAAAATCAAAAGTTACTTTAAATGACCTAAACAAAGTGTACGACTTTCTTTTGTTGAGCACTTTATAACCTTTGGGCAGTCTGCTCTAAACTTGTTCAAGGCCAAAAATATATCTGTCAAAACCTTGTAAGTACTCTTGCCCCCTAAACATGTATAAAGCAACACTTCCTATATGTTCAACCATTGGGCGGTTTTTGTCTCGCCCTGATGTAATCAGAAAGAGACTATGTTATCACTATTTCTGTCCGGCGTCTGGCGTCCGGCGTCCGCCGTCCGCCGTGTGCTAAGAAATACCTTTGTGACGCGATATCTGGAGATCCGTAAGGCCTATCGTGATGGGACTTGGTGGAGGGAAGGGGGGTGGTGCGTTCTGTTGCTGATTGATTTTTCAAGGTCATCGGGGGTCATACAAGGTCATCGGGGTCAAATATGCTTAAAACTTTTGAGACGCGTTGTAACGCGATATCTAGAGATCCGTAAGGCCTATCTTGATGGGACTTGATGTCAGGGAAGGGGGTGGGGTGTTCTTTTGCTGATTAGATTTTCAAGGTCATTGGAGGTCATTCAAGGTCATCGGGGTCAAATATGCGGTCAAATAAGATCCGTAAGGCCGATCTTGATGGGATTTGGTGGAGGGAAGGGGGTGGTGTGTTCTTTTTGCTGATTAAATTTTTAAGGTCATCGGAGGTCATTCAAGGTCATCGGGGGTCAAATATGGGGTCAAATAGATCAGTAAGGCCTATATTGATGAGATTTGGTGGAGGGAAGGGGAGTGGTGTGTTCTTTTTGTAGGCCTATCTTGATGGGATTTGGTAGAGGGAAGGGGGGTGGTGTGTTCTTTTTGTTGATTAATTTTTCGGGGTCTTTTGTTGATTAATTTTTCGGGGTCAAATATGGGGGTCAAATAGATCAGTAAGGCCTATCTTGATGGGATTTGGTGGAGGGAAGGGGGTGGTGTGTTCTTTTTGTTGATTAATTTTTCGGGGTCATCGGGGGTCAAATATGGGGTCAAATAGATCAGTAAGGCCTATCTTGATGGGATTTGGTGGACGGAAGAGGGATGGTGTGTTCTTTTTGTTGATTAATTTTTCGGGGTCATCGGGGGTCAAATAGATCAGTAAGGCCTATCTTGATGAGATTTGGTGGAGGGAAGGGGGGTGGTGTGTTCTTTTTGTTGATTAATTTTTCGGGGTCTTTTGTTGATTAATTTTTCGGGGTCAAATATGGGGGTCAAATAGATCAGTAAGAAGGCCTATCTTGATGGGATTTGGTGGAGGGAAGGGGGTGGTGTGTTCTTTTTGTTGATTAATTTTTCGGGGTCATCGGGGGTCAAATATGGGGTCAAATAGATCAGTAAGGCCTATCTTGATGGGATTTGGTGGACGGAAGAGGGATGGTGTGTTCTTTTTGTTGATTAATTTTTCGGGGTCATCAGGGGTCAAATAGATCAGTAAGGCCTATCTTGATGGGATTTGGTGGAGGACGGGGGGTGGTGTGCTACATTGTATCATATGTTTCATCATCATTTCTTTCAAGTCACTTTTGATGAACAGGCGAGACGCGCCGTTCGAGAACCGCCTTGTACTTTATACATATTGAAGGGCAAGAAAAACATGAGGTTTTGACAAAACAGCGATGACATGCTAATCATTTAAAAAAATATTTTTGTGAAATGATTACGTATCTTAAGATTTGTATTGTCATAATACTGTACAGTCCTCAAAAAAAGTAACTGACCTGGAAATAAATACGGTCATAGCTGTAAAAATATGGTTCCAATTTAAAAATATTAAATTGCAAAATTGTGGACAAATTTCTCCTCGTCAATTAGAGATATTGTTTGTGAAGTTTGGATAGCAATTAAGAACCACCGAAAACAATGACTTAAAGTGCGGTTGTCATTTTCGCACTTGGAATTTGAACACACAGGAAAGTGTGACAGGTATGGGCTGCATTGATCAATTGAAGCATCCTCAATCCTCATCTTACTATCGACCCGTGAGTTGTCACTACCAGTTAGTCAATAATCTGCCTATTGCTACACGGAGGCTACACCAAATGCTAAATTGAAAAACTGACTTTGTTTTGGTTTTAGGCAAATAAATGATTTTTAAATCATTATTAAATTATTAAAATATTCATTCAATCATGCGTAATATCTCAAATTAAAGGAAAGAAGTTTCCTTACAACTTTGTAATTTAATACTTTTACGTAAGAGCTATAGTGTTGAAGTTGAGAGCATATCGTCAGCCGGCTTCGATAACTGCCTAACTCACTTTTCCTATTTTTGTTGTTTTCTCAAAACTAGAAAAAATGAGTTGGGCAATCATCCAAGCAGGCTGCCGATATTAATTGCCTGGTCAGTTACTTATTTTGATGACTGTAGATCAGTATGTGATGCAGATGACAAATTGTAAACTGGCTTCAAGTCCAAGTTTGACACATTATGTTTTGATGAATCCAAGTGTGGGAAAATATTGGATCCAAAACAATGATTAAATTGGATGCTTAACGCCCAATATGTATTGGTTTTGCTATGCGTTTTAAATTATTTTATGTTTTTAAAACTCACAGCAAGACCAATACATAATAATATGTGCTCAATCGATCCAATTTTACACCAATATGGGACCCAAGTCCAGAGATACATTTTCTGGAGCAATAGCTTGAAGGAGGCAAATATATAGGCCCTTTCCCATCTTTGAAATTAAATACTGTTAAACCATTTAATTTCGTGAGGTATTTAATTTCGTGAGGATCTTAAATTCTCGAAATTAAAGTCATGCGAAATAAACCATGGTAAAAAAGCTTAAATCTGAGTCAAATTTTGGACTCGCAAAATCAAATCTGTGCTTAAGTGTTTTACAGAATGCAATGTATAGTAGGCAAAATAAAGACATTGAGACTAAACAAGATTTCATTTCATTCTCTGATAAACAACATTGTTTTTTATGTTTATTTTTTTATTCTCTTTTTTCTTCATCAAGACATTTTTTTATCATTCCGACAACAATAGTCACAAAAATGGGGCGCAAAATATGGCTACCACCACAATCAGCGTTTGTTTTAAAACTACAAAGCGATAAAAGATATTACAGAAGAATAATGGGAAAGATAATAAAAAATAACGTTTGAATACAACATACACGGGTTTAACATAAAAAACACATGACTCACAACTTGGGTTAAGTCTATTTTGATATCTTAAAGACGGTGATGTCCAATTGTTTCAGTATAGGTCTTTGAGGTCAATACTGTCTTGTAAAAGAGTTCTTTTACTGTATGAACCATTATGTGTAATTTTCAATTTTCACTTCAAAATAAATTGAACATTTAAACTGTCATTGAAACCAAACATTCCAATATTCACACATCTCTTTATTTCATCGTAAACCTCTAAGTTGTATAATGGCTTATACAGTAAACAGATAAATAATAGGAACACCAACGCAATATGCGCCTGCTTTGTTATCCAGCATGGTGTACTGACCATATCACATACATGGAGAAACTGACCTCTGACCTAGAGTAACTGACCTCTGACCTGAAGAATGTGACTTCCAACACTCAATTATTGTAGTCATCATGATTGAGTAGAATCACACTTTCTTTGGTAATACCAAAGTTCAGAAACCTAAAATAATTTGGCAATAAAAATATAATTTGTAGAAATAAGTCATTTACCCCCCAAAAAATCATAACCATATGTTTCATAAAGCAGTGACTAATATCAACAGTTCGGTTTTTTTATAGTTTCCCTACAATAAAGCATTTCAAGAATGATTTCAACTCGGTGACTATACCAAACCCAATAGTTGGGGAGGAAAAACTATTTGACAGTAATTCTCCCTTATGGGGAAGTCAATTTGTGTAGGATAACCTAAATGTACATATTATACACCAGGGGGAGTTGACTTGTAATCAAATTTCCCAGTCAAGGCAACTTCTGTATTCCCCTTTTCACCAATTTGGCAACTATTGTTTGTATTCTCCATAGCAACTAATTTGCAATAAAAACTCATTAATTATTGACACCCTTTGAAATTTGAATCTATCTACTTTCATATGACATGCACAAAGATTTACTGAATGTTTTGTGTCGATACCAATTTTAATATTTTGATTCATGTTAGGTATAAGGCTCAACCTTTGTTAGCACAGTCCCCAAATATGTGAGAGGTCAGTATCTCAATGTATTTATGTATGCAGGGTCATCCAATAACACCCTGGGTATGAGCATGTATACCACGCTGCCAGAAGAATACATAGTTTGAATAAAAGATATTTTTGCATTGCAGCATTTTATTGTTTTAAAACTAATTCAGCCCATATTTGAATCGTCTCCATATTTTCTGTTACCATGGAAACCATCTAAAAACGACGATAACCAAGTAAAAACACTTTATATTATAACAATATACAAGCAATAGCCACGAGAAATAAAAAGCACCATATTTGTATCCAACATTCATTCATCTGATAACATAAAATTGTTTTCTAAAAAAATCTGAGTGTAAATTAAAAACCACTCTGGTGGACACACTCATTTTTGTCACACATTGATCTAAGAAATTTCTGGCTGGACCGGGAAACAACATTTACTAAGCGAATTTATTATTACTGTTATCAAAACCTCAAATTGTGGTCCCGTACTTTATAAACATATATTTGGCCATTTTCATTGACCGATGAACTGTTTTTATTTGAGGCTTACTGCAAAATATATACAATTCACATTTAATAGTATCTTCGTCAGCCACTCGTCTAAGGTTTCTTATATAAAAAAGCCTTTCCCTTCTTAAAAATCACAAAACATTTATATGCACATACATTGGTTTTAACCTTTTAACGTTACAAAACTTTGGTTTGTAAAAACAATCGATCTTCAACTTTCTTTGTTATATTATATGATCACCAATACTGGTCTGTACCACTTTGTTTTAAGCGAACTTATTCTCATCCCCGAGGAACAGTGACTCACCAACACATATGATAACAGTGAACCTTTGCATTCTGGGTATCGTATGTAACATCATACCCAGTACCACAGGTCTGCTGCATACACCACGTGTATACAGAGTCACTGAACTTGGTAACATATTTGAGACTATAATATCAAAGCTTGTGATTGAAAATATATTACACACAGACCACAAATACTTTTTGTTCTCTTTTTTGGTCGGCAGGCTGGCAAGTTTTTCTGATAAACCCGTCCAATCAAATGGGCAGTAAAATATACAAATATCACCATAATACATAATAATAATAATAACAATATAATACAAAATGGTTTGTCTGTCACTGGCAAGTCTGTGGTTGTCAATTTATACGAAATAAAAACAATATCCTCCTCTTCTCTATCCTCTATAATGATTATAAGTAACTATGCAATTTGGCACGAAGCAATTAGTTTTTTTATTATTTATTTGTTTAATGTTTTAAACTTTACACACATGAATGCATTTTTCTATTCTTTCTACTCTGTGAAAACAGGTATGGCCCATCACGACTACTTGTGCAGTAGGCGTGCAGTAGGCTGGCTTTTATTTTAATGACAGGTTGAGAATACAATAGGGTTTACCATCGGTTCACCGTTGAACTAATTTGAAACTCAAGCTTTCTGATAAATAAAAAAAGGCTCGACAGTTTCAAACTAGTTCTACAGCGAATCTTTTAAACACTTTCCAAGCGGCAGGCGTCTGTCTGCAGACAATATTCCAAAATATTTCAAAAATGTCAAAATTATTGAATTTCATTACCATTGGAATCACTATGTGAAATGCATCGGGAAAATAAGTGCAAACATGCTTAGTATTGATTCAGTAATCCTCTGGATAGACCTTGGGAAAGGTTTCTTAAATATCTGTTTGGGAAAGGTTTCTGAAATATCTGTTTTGTATATTGTATTTTGTATAAAAACCAATAGCCATGTGGAAAGTGTTAAAATGCTTTACTTAATTTAAAACTACTCTATTGTGTGCTTTGGTTTTAACCTGAGCTATAATCATGCTTAGAAGACAAAAAACCAACTTACTCTGTAATATATGGGCCCGACCGACCCAACAGTTTCAAGGTGTTTTTTTGTGTCACCTACTAGGGAGATGATCCATTTTGCCCTTGCCTGAGTTTCTGTACCATCTTTCTTGCAATACACCTCTCCCTGCCTGCTACTTAACTACCCTGCCCCTCCTCCCAACCCAACCCTGCTGATTTAATTTAGCTACTTCAGTACCATACATACCCGGGTGCTATCCACCCCTCCCTCTTCTATCTTCGGGAATTGATAATACAGAGCAGTTTTATCTTGGGAAGAATAATACTGGATTGGATGATTTTTATGGCATTTTGTTTTCTTTAGAATACCCTCCCAACCCAGGATTTCTTATATTAAAGTTATGCCCCATCTACACACACACATGTCCAACTCAAAAGCAAGTAGTGAATATCGGAAATTGTAAGGAATTGCTCTGTATTCCATTAGTAAGCAAGCACACTAATTTTTTATACATGTCGAGGGTTGAGCGCCAGAAGGCCGTAACTTAATGTTTGGGCAAATTGACATTTTGGTACAAAAATAATCCATATAACCTAGATTTATTTCAGAACCATGAAGAGATAACTCATAAACACTCTTAATTTGACTAAAATTAGAGTTATAAGTTGGGTGCTACAGTGTATTGTAATGAGTCCCAAACATTTGAAAGTTGATTATCTTAAAATAGCATTTTTAAAGTTAAGGCCTTCTGGCGCTCAACACTCGATGTATAAGTAGCACATTATCAGTCTCATTTATTTGTACAATTGTAATCAGTGAGATTGTATTTATACCAATGAGTTAACCAGAGTAGCCCAATGAAATTGACAGCAATTTTTTGTTGAAATCTAAAATTGACAGGCATAGTTATTTTAAGGCTATATCAAATGTTGGAATTTAAAACCTCCGACCAAGTAACTCCTGTCAGTTGACTTTAACTAAGTATAATTGTGTTTAAACCACTGGCCTTATACCAAAATAACCTGTCATTGGTTTAGTCATGAGTACCGTGTCATAGCTCACTGGGACTGTGCTGCGTAGGTCAAGAAATGGCTGCTATAAACACGAACAATACTGACTAACCACACCAAGGCATGAATATTGTCAGTCATTTTGGATTATCACCCAACATACATTCGCTACCTTGTCAAATGATCCGTCGCTACTTAACACTTTTCACGCGGCAGACGACATTCCAAAATTTCACAAAATGTTTCAAAAATGTCAAAATAATTAAATTTCCTTACCATATTTGGATTCACTGTGAGAATTGCACTGAAATAAGTACAAACATTCCTAATAATTAGTAATTCTTGAGATAGGCTTTGAAAGTTGGGAAAAGTTTCAATGGTAAAACGAAATAGCCGCGTGGAAAGTATTAAAGATTTGAAGGGGGAGGGAAGAAATACATGACAATTTCAAGGGTAAGTTCTCTCTGTTTGAAAGTTAATTGTTGTTATTTTGCTGGGAAATTTGCATTTTTTTTGCAAGACATGATTGTGTTAAACTAAATCCACAAAATGTTGGTATAGGCTAACAAACTCATAACTTTAGGGACTATATATGTATAGACCTATTGATATACTTATTTAAATTTTAAAAGTAGTTTGTTTCAGATTTCCCGTTGCATAACGTTCATGCCATTCATTCATTTGTGTAGGTTTTTCCCCCCATAAATTGTTTATTTTCTGTAATCGCAATGCCCAAAAGGTTAAAAAAATGCTAAAAATATGCAGCACTTAGTCTATAGCCTAAGGACAGTTACTAAGGTAACAGAGACAACCCCTTATCTTATTTCAATGGCCTAATTTAATGTCAAAGTTAATTGGAAGCACATGTGGAGCTTGGATGAGGTTCGTTATATTTCAATACTACCATCTATAACCCTAACCAATCCCTACACCGCCCTATTATGTTCACTATGACTCAAAGATGAACGCATACAATATAGCCCGTGTCCGCCTATCGTCACCTAGCGTCCCCATATCCCACGGGCGGACGTCTCAGCCGGCCAACGAGGTGTATCGACCATCGGGCAGACCGGCCAAACATAGCCCGGGCTAGGGGGAGTTATTTTAACACATTCTCTGACAAGCGTATAACCACTATTCTTTCATTCGGTATTGATTTATCATCCCCTGTTGTCTATTGCTTTCTCTCCTTTCATTATTTCATCATTACCCCCCTCCTTATTGATATCAAAAACGAGTAGTAGTATAGGACATGTGGCAACAACAGGAAGTGAGTTGCCAGTTCAGGAAATGCAAATGGTTATTGTTCAGATGGAGAAGGGGAACATATGGACAATGTTACTAAATTCAGGATTTAGAGCCCAATTTGGGCTACTTTGAAAACTCCCAACAGTGAAAATAGGTATAGATTGGGCTCTGTTAGGTCACTTCTCATTCCATAAAAAATACCGTCTGAGAATATATCCCACTCAATGTACAGCATAACAATGGTGTTAATGTTAACACTTTCCACGCGGCTATTATTTTTTACCATACAAAAAACAGATTTTTCAGAAACCTTTCACAATTTTCAAAGTCTATCTCAAGGATTACTGACCCAATACTAGGCATACTAGCATGTTTGTACTTCTGTCAATGCATTTCTCATGGTGATTCCAAATATGGTAATGAAATTCAATAATTATGACATTTTTTAAACATTTTGTGACATTTTGGAATGTCGTCTGCAGCTGCCTGCCGCGTGGAAAGTGTTAACAGTATACACTAATTTTCTGCACAAATTCTGCTACTTTTGGTAAACAATAAACATGTATAGCAAACCCTGCTCTGCACTTCGTAATATACTTGACACACATATATCAAACATCCCATGTTTAGTATCATCGCGTTAAAGGGGGTGTTAACTTTGGCGGAGTAGCTGTCGAAAAAAACACTATGAGCGTGTTTCCGTTTCCGTTTTGCCGAGTTTACGCAGCAACTGGTAGCAGGTCAGTAATTGGTGTAATATTACACAGCGCTTGAATTTCTATGACTGGGAAATATCTGTTTGATCAATACTCATCATTATTATTCATAGTTTACGGTGTGTGTGTTTCATAATATCGAGGGTATAGTTGTAATAAAGCTCTATATCTGTGATAGCTGCCAGATGTTATCATATGTGGTAGCCAATAGCAGACCCATTGAAATAAACCAAGGTTAACACAGGGCAGCTATAGCAGATAGGACATCTTTCATTAACATCTCAATTATGTGAAAAGGCAATATCTACACAAGTTTTGATGTCTAAAGTTCCATGCATGTGTCACTTTTCTTTCTATTTTCCCCCCAAATTAATAACATTTTTCAATCAAATATTTTCACCATAAAACCGAACTTTTCAAAATAGATACAATTATATTTTAAACACAGTTTAATGTATCTTTTACATTTTGGATCAATTTGTACCTGAATAACAACAAGAAAAGATCTCCAAAAGGTAAAAATGAGAAAAACAGAGAAGACTTCCCCATTTAGTCTTACAGAAATATTCTAAAACCTTTATTACGATTGGTTACAAAGAGGACTTCCTCTTTTATTCAGCCAATCAGAGCACCTATAGTAGAAGCATGGATGGATTCAAAAAGCATAAGTGTCATGAAATCTAGAAGCTTGATTTTGATTGGCCACTTGTAAGATAATATCACATGATTAACCAATCAAATGCACTGTACTAAAATAAAGGAAATTGAGGCAGAAATATCAGGATAAATGCATGGTTACATAGCTACATATTTCAACATCAACATTTGAATCTACTGGCAAAAAGAGAGTGTATTCATAATTCAGTTTTCCTGCTCAAATTTATATTATGGGCCATGACAAAAGGATGTACATTTGTAGGAAACTCTTGTGTACGATACACTCTTTTGCCACTGAAACTGAATTCAGGATTAGAAATGTAACACTTAAAATAAGATACACAAACTATTGTGGTGTTCAATCCCGCCCGATCCTATCAATGCTACACAACTATGGGCTGTTCCATTCATTTCTTTTACACCCTGTGGAAGTCCTGTTTGGAATTTTTAGGTTTATAAAAGATGCCTTAAATACAATACATTGTAAAGAAAGAATAATATAGTCTTTCCATGACAATACAAATCAGAGACTGAAAAATGAAACAAACAAAAACCCAATGTTTCCAGGGGTGTTATGGACATGAATGGAACAGCACACTATTTAAGGAATCATGAATTGTTGCAGCGAACCTCTGAATTGTCACTTTTTGCACCAGAAAATATGTAAACTATTTGAACAAAATTATTAAAAATAAATGAATCCACAAAAGGCTATGTTCGTAAATTAACATATTTGTTCTGTCACATATGTGCATTGGGGACTTATAATTTATGATGGCAAAATTGTCTTCTGTTTATTCTCAACATTATTCTCATTTTTCTGCAAAATTCATGATTCAGTCACTTAAAAGTACAAATAGCCTCATCTACAGGGTGCACATGTCATTGATCAACATTCATAATGCCTAAAACCTTACTTTGATCGTGACCCTAAAATAGAGGAAAAGAATCTAGTCTAACACAATCTACTAATGCAAAGTTCTATAGCTGTATGAACTTAATGTGCAAAGTCTTGAGAATGAGACTATTTGAGGTGTTACAGCAGAGTATCGCAGGATATACACCATGGACGGCTTTGTCGCAGAATACAATATAGTATGGTAGGAATTGGATGTATACATAAACTTAGTTTCAAATAATCATAACCTTAAAAGAATACTGCTATTACTTCATCAATTTCCCATATAGTTCCATTGATGTTTGAAAAAATATTATTAAAGGCATATTATGCGATCTTTTTCATGGAACACCTTCATCTTTGAATTTTTTCTCTGAATGTAACTTTTGTATCAAATTACATTCATAAACATGAAACTAAAATATCTTCCAAGTTACAGAGCAATTGTAAAGAAGTTTTTCGGGTTAACCTGACAGTTTGTTTTCTGAGTGATTTTTTCGTTTGTAAATAGAATTTTATTGTTTGATACCCTGTTGACACCATTAACCCCCTGGGATCTACCTGTCTATCTTACAGTGGTTCTGATTGGTTTATTACAAAATGTACTCATATGAATAGCCAATTCAAATGCAGCTTGTAAAATGTTTCACTCCCATCTTTATCAGGGATACAATTATTCTAACAATGTCTCTCATTGGTGCAATAAATGATGTATCCATCTTTTTAACCAATCGGCCGGTAGTTCTCAGGGGCTTTACAGTGTTTCCGGCTACACTCGCAACTGTGCACAAGCGAACACAATAGTATGGAATGCTTTATGATGACAAAACACAAAAAAGTTGTGAAAAATGCCTCAAATTAGAAGCAGATTACCATTATTATTTTGTTAAGTTCTGTGATTTATTTTACAGAAAATTAAGTCAAGGTATAGATTTCATTTCTTTCCTGATAAGTTAAACTACATTGTGAGATGAGAGAGAGAAACAATTTGTGTAAAATTTTGAAAAAAGATCACATAATATTGCTTTAACAGAATAGTGAAAAAGTTGGGTTCTTGTTACTGTCTAGTCAGTTTGTTCTGTTGTCTGCAGGTGAGGGTACTCATTGAATTTCATCTAAGTACAATTTTGATTGGTTACAATGAGTGTTATCCCATATATTGAGCCAATTAGAGATACTGTAAGAATAGTGGTAGGTTTGATAAAGAGATATAACTGCACTTTTTTGATTGGTTACTCACAGGGGTATATCACATTATATCCTGTAATGAGCCAATCAGCGACACTGTAAGAAAGGTGGTAGTTCTCAAGGGGTTTTGTTGTTTGTTGATTCTTGCTCGTTGGAAAAACAACAAGAAACGCCAGATTGTTGGCAATTAAACATAACATTGCACCAAGTACGTACGCCCCCCCCCCCCCACTCTTGTAAACCTATATATTGATACAAAAAAATACTGATGAATTTGCTAGTTACAAACATAAAAAGCTAGTGAAATAGTGTTTTAACAATGCATCCAGATCAAAACTGCATTTGTTTGCGTAGATATATTTCCTTACACACAACAAGGTATAACAAAATATTTGCAATTTGTGGCGGCGGCAATTTGTGCTTGGCACATCATGTACTTGATGCGCGATAAGGCAACAAACTGTTATGTTCTATGGGCGGACACAACCTCTAAGTAGGGTCTGTAGATGGGTTTGGGGTGCTGTTTTAGGGTGATTAACTTATGTTGTTGAAAATTTGTTAATTTTTTTAGATACTTCAAATAATTAAGCAAATTTCCAACAAGTTTTCAACAAATTTCATGAATTTTTAAGCAAATTTCATAAAGTTTTCAGCAAATTTCATAAAGTTTTCAGCAAATATCATAAAGTGTTCAGCAAATATCATAAAGTTGTCAGCAAATTTCATGAAGTTTTTAGCAAATTTCAAGTTTTCAAAAAAATCTCTAAATGTGAAACAAATTTATTGAATTTAATTTTTTTTCAAAATTAAAAAATATCTCGAATCCACATTCTGGGTCGTTTAGGCCCCATAGAACAGGGCAATTGTTTGTTGTCTTATTATAATGGTTAGCAATAGCATACAAACAAGGTGACGGTAGGTACAATCACATTTTCCACACAATTTCATCTCTACTAAATGGTACTATTAAGATTATGTCAATCGCTGGTGCTCCTGAACCACTATGACTTACTATATAGCTGTACTACTTGAAATAGTGTTTCTGGAGGACCTGCCGATGACGAAATCTCGCAATATTGAGTATACAGCATTCGCTAGTGCTCCTGGAACAATATTACTCACTATATAGCATTATATAAATCTGTTCTTGAATTACTGGTCCTGGAGCACTAGCTAATGATGCATTCTCAAAAAACCCTACTTACTTAATCTGATATAAAAATCTATGAGGTGTTTATTTTTTTCTTCATTTCTGAATCAAATCCACAAACAAGTGTGACACAAAGTTTTACAATTAAAAACATTTCATCTTCACATAAAAACACTGACAGTCTTTCTAGAGCAGTGTCATCCTTATTACAGCCTGTTCGCTGTATGTATTCATTCATATAATAATATAACTATATATAATATTTTATCATATCTTAAAATCCTGTTAAAAACCACATCCCGTGTACATGGAATGTCAACAATTAACTTCTAGAAACAACACAATAAATGGTCCAATTATCAGAGTTTTTTCGTCTGGAGGGAGGGCATCAAAGTTGCGTGTGAGCGTTATCCTAAACAAAACGTAGGCTGCCTGTGCGTAGTATCTTAAACATAGCCTAATTACACTCCATCCGCATTATCAGGTGGCCGGTTCAAATCCTCCTCCGCTTGTGTATCAACGGGTATTATCCAGAGTTGAGGGATCTCCATGATCCTTCAATTTGTCTCCATCGTATCCGGGTAGCCACAGCTACACAATATAAAGCTCCTACTCAGAGGACTATCTTGGATTTCTTTTTCGGCTTTTTGAGCGAGCCATAAGCGATACGATTAATGTAGGTATCCTCCAATGCAACACAGTGCACATTATTTAACAACACAACAATGAGGGCGCAGGGCATGATTGTGTATAACAATCCAGTCTTTTTACAATTATTTCAGTTCAGTTCTTTTGCCCTCTTTTTCATGTTTCTTTTATAAAAAAAACATGGTCCCTGGTTCGGCTCTTATACAGTTTATCAGTCTATCGGATCATGGATGGAACCACGAGGCAATAGACCGCAATGAGTCCGTTATGGCAAAAAATCATAAAAGTCTGTCCGCCACAAATCTGCGACAGTTTCCTCACTTACTGGGGCTGTCCAGGTGACTGCTGTACGCCGAAGCCCCGCACGTCGGGAGCGCGAATGGTCCGCCGACGCCGCAGAACGAGGGCGGTGACATCATGGCTGAATTTCCTGTGTTATACGAGGTACGAGGAATGATGGTGAGGAATGCTACTTTGAATATAACGGTCTGTATAATAATAGTAAAATAAACGACAAAGGGCAGGGATACTGTGTCAACTATTACATTCAAATGCTATATATGTATTGATCAAAATACAAAAGGGAAGGATCACTGTGGGTAATCTCCCGAAATAGGTCTACCACCATAATAAGTGAACAGAGCAGCTATTGGTTACTTAATGCACAGTAAGTCTATATCAAAATGGCTGCCACATATAGTTTGCGCGGCAGACGGTAGACGTATTTCACGAGATTACAGTTGTATAGAATCATTTATTAAGAGAATGCATTAAAATGATATACACATATAATATAAATAAAACATCACATGCAAAATTATTATAATTTAGGAGAAACTTCATAATACCCTTCGCAAGTGTATACGCTGCTAATGCAGTGTCGCAAAATGTATTGGATACGTCCTACCAAAGGTATTATAAAGTTATGTCGATAATATATCTACATCTAACATTCACATATTCATCCAGAGGTGGGAGGGTGACATCAAGGAGTATATATTGGACATGCAAGTGTTTTCTTATTGTTTTTGTTTCAATACATGTTATGTTTTCTATTTGTGTGTGTGTAGGGGGTGGGGTGTATCAGGGGTGGAAGGGTATGGTGTGGGGGTGTGTCTGTAGTGTCAAAGGTAGGTTGTGTTGCCGGAAAAGTAAATTTCTTCCTAATTGTAGACAACATTTTTTTATGATTTATACATTATTTTTTTATGTCACAGGAAGGAGCTTCCAATATGTCCTTATCCCCCTCTCCCCACCCTCATTGTGGTGTGGTATTGATATAGTTTTTTTGTCAGATTGCAAGGTTGAGATAATGAGTTGTGTGTCAGGTAAGGTATGTGAAGTGTGTAAGGGGGGCGGGGGTGTGTACAATACTGTATCTTTTGTATGGAATGGGGGTGTGTATTGTGTTATAAGATGTCTCACAGGGTAGATACAAGTTGTGCCAGTACTATAGTTTGATCAGTTCAAAATTGGCAAAGCTTTGTAGCCAATGAATACAGAAGGTGCATGGGCGCGCATGAAGGCAACAAGCGCACTGTGCATCAATCATCATATACGTGACGCAAGCGTGCCGTCAAAACTGTGTGCGCTTGGATTATTTCTGCGTGCGGAGAGATAAAAAAAAACGATAAATTTTCGCCAATTTTGAACTGATTAAACTATAGTAGTGTAAGATGAATGTGCTGTGAAGTAGTGTAAAACAGTAGTGTAATTTAATGGGTTATGTGAGTTGTGTCCGTAATGCATGATGTTACAGTGCAAACTGTGCGTTTCAAATGGCACAAATACGGAATACTATAGAACATTTTGGTCCTCAAAGTAGCTACCACATATATCAAATTTTGTTTTTTCTTGTGAGACTTTTAGGATTGTGTATTATTTATGTGGTATATATTTTGTGTTGAATAACTGATACAGTTAAATCACTCGAAATGTTTTGCATCACTTGCCCAATACAGGCATGATATTCATATCAAGTGAAAAAAAATTGAAATTCCCTGAAATATTAACTTTTTTACTAACTTTTGTGCTAAATTGCCTAAAATGTTGGTAAATGAATGCAAATTAAGGAAAAAATATCTACATTTGAGAGTGAAAAAAGTCTACTTTCTGATTTTTATCTACAAAATATCATGACTGCCAATAGCTTCATCTGACAAATACTCTTATCAACAAAATTAGCAATAAATTTTCCACCACATTGTGTCCTCTTAAGAATTAATTAACAAATAATCAATATTAATCAAATGGATTAACGTAGTATAATTCATGTCCAATTAATAAAGGAAATGATAGTGTGACGGCCATTGATCGCGTCGATAAAGGGTCACTGCACTTTTATGCAGCGGTGAAAGTGCTGAGTATATTTGTCAAGAAATGGGGTATCCAGAACTGATTTGATGTCAAAAAGATGATTCTGTGGAACAAATTCTTTGCACACATTGGTGTTTCTAGAACATTTCCCCATTAATCAACAAAAGAGGCTTCTAGGAGCTCTCTCACGGTATTAATTAATTTATAACATGGTAATGAAGTATGTAAAACTAATAGGTCATTAACCTCAGCCCTACATTGGCATTTGTGTGATGTCTAAATACAAAAGTAGTATTGATTTGGATTAATTTATTTCAAAACATAAAACAATATTCATCTGGTGATAGCAATAGCATTTCTTGTCTTGGTCTCCATAGATTTTGTTTTTCTCAGGTATTAAAAGCAAATGTTTTTATATTTCTTAAACTTTAAATTTAGAGCACAATATTTCATTCAGTACATGTAGTGTACAGGCATGAGAATGATCATAATGGGGGAAAACCTGAAACAGCGAGTGAAATCAGGCTGGAATTAAAAGAAAGTGCAGAAATTTGGACAATAAACTGAATTTACTGAAATATTAAAAAGTGTGGATAAAATTCAATAAGAAATTATTACTATTTGCTATGTCAAAATTGTCAATAAAATAAAAATAAAATTACAATAAATTAAATCAAATATGGTGTATGGTGGGCATTATTTTATACCAAAAAAGTGAGAAAAAAAGTAGAAAGAATACTGTTTATTTCAAACTTTGAATATTAAGGAGCTGGTAAAAGGTCGGTCAACCACACAAGTTTTTTGGCCTTGTCTATCCATCCATCCCCCTCAGGCTGATCATGAATGACATGAATAAATAGCACGCTTATTTTTCTTTACCCTCTTTTGTGTTGTTGTTTTCTCTCAAAAGATTTACTCAAGGTAAACGCTAATCCGATAAACAAATTTGCAACAAATTGTTCCATTTGCATACCATATAACACCAATGTCCACACCGATATACAACTCCAATTTGTTTCAATAAGCTAGGTTTATATAACCCTTTCAAGCTTGTTTAGCTTTGCAATTATGTAAACCCACATGAGAGCAATCAGACATTGACAGACCAATTTCGCTCGCTATCGGTCAATCAATACTCGTCAATAGTCAACAATGGCCGAGCTGTCACTCGATTCGGTCCAGGAAGTCCGGCTGGCAGTGGCCGTCACTGCCCACCGTTTCCGTGAGTGACCAGTGCAGCGGACAGTACAGTACGTGTGAGTAATCATGAATTGACCACAGCATGAAACAACTTTTCAGGATTTTCTTTTATAATGTGGGCATATTTCTAATAAAGCCACCCTTTTTCTCGACCCAGAATGACAAACAAGCCTTCCCAAAAATAAGTTTAACACTTTCCACGCGGCTATTATTTTTACCATACACAAAACAGATTTTTCAGAAACCTTTCATTATTTTCAAAGTCTATCTCAAAGATTACTGACCAAACACTAGGCATGTTTGTACTTATTTCAATGCATTTCTCATGGTGATTCCAAATATGGTAATGAAATACAGTCATTTTGACATTTTTGAAACATTTTGTGAACTTTTGGCATGTCGTCTGCAGCTGCCTGCCGCGTGGAAAGTGTTAACATGGTATTTTCACTCGCTCTTGCCAACTATTATCAGGATTCATTTTGAAAGTATTTCTCAGGGTATTGCTAATTTAAGTCATGGGGCCAGAATGAAAACAACCCACAACCCAGCAAAAAGTATGCCCCCCCCCCCCCCTCCCCTTGGGGCATACTTCCACCTTTAAGTGTATGTCAGGATTCAATCTTTGTACTTGAACACAATAGTGTCAAATGGTGTTATGAGTAATTACTCTGATAATATCGCGACAGATGGAGGCCTGTACAGCATTTTCAGTACTTCAGTGAGGCCATAAATAATGATTGTTACGTTTCTTCCTTCTTCATTGCTGGTGGAAATATTGGCATATTTTTATAAGTGATTCCACATCCAATACGGAATTTCAATAGAAAGAAGAGAAGAAAAAAATTGTAAATGGAATTTTTTATTTTTGTCAATTTTTAAAATTTAAAAACAAACATTCCAAACATTTCAATCCATGTTTTCATTCACACACACGTTACTACAACTTTAATATCTGAGTGTCCCCCCCCCCTGATTAGAAACACTGCACTTGTACGGTGGGTCAGTCATCATGAAATATTTTCAGATCAATGGTCAGTGACCTAGAAGCTTACATATAAAAAAGTTCCTATTTCAATGCACTGCCGAGCATGCTTAATCGCACGGCTCAATTAAGACTAATAGCTTTTTTCCCTCTCACAACGATGCGTGGAAATTTGATGACGTTATAAAGAGAGACTGTATGTTAGGTGATTGGGAAATAATGTTCCATGGACCATTCAAATAAAATCGGGTGTTGCTTGTTGAGGGCTTTTTGGGGGGCGGGGGGAATATTGTCAAAATCAAGGGAAATATTTGAAAACATATTTGATTTTTTTAAATTTTAATTCTATATATTTTGGAACATTTGGGATTTTTTTGAGGAAATTAATACAAAGTTGCAAATCATAATTCGGTGGTACCCAGTGTTTTGTTATCTAATGCATATATTTGTACTGGACTTCGGCACAGGGGAGTCTTTCAAGCACTGTGGCAAAGATTGTTATGCAAAAGTAGTGTCAGCCTTGTGTTATGATTCAACGTGTAGCAGTCAAGAATGTCGAATGCATCCAGACAGAATACCTTGTCACAGAATCGTCTTGAAATTCTGTTCAATTATCTGATATATTTAATTGGCATGGCAATATACTTTCTTGAATAATGAACAACAAAACCCCCGAAAGAAACTCTCTTTTCTTAATTTGTATCAATTAGACCTTGAACTTAAAAGCTTTTCTACAAATGAGCACTTACGAAAGCTCGACTAAATGACTTTTTTTGGAAATGTTTCCCGATTAGTGGTCGGTCGTCTTCCTTCATTTAAAAGTCAAAGTCAATGATTTCGTTTCTGTATGGAAGGAGTGGAGTGCATTGACATGCGGGTTCACTGACCTTTACAGCCACACTTCTAACTTATCGGCCTCTACAACTGTGTAATTATGGTTAGAAAAGTGGGCTTTTAATTTGTATTCAGCTAATCAGAAATACTGTTGTAATGTTGGCCTTATAAAACCTGAGTGATTGGTTAGAAATTTGGCTTTATCCTGAATTGAGTCAAACATGAGCACTTTATGAATTACCAGTCTCAAAAAGAAAGTTTGCTATAAATTGGGCCAATCAGAACTTCATTTTAAGAACTATCAGCTTCTAAAACAATTATTGATTGGTTTAAATTTGGACTATGCCATTTATTGAGCCAATCAGAGGGGGTATATTAGGATATTGTGGTCAAGTTTAGAGTTATCAAGTTCTTAATTAAGAAAGGTAGATTTTGATTGGTCAAGAGGATGAATCAATTAGGTGACCAATTGCAGAAACAAAAAAGGCACCAGATCATGCACCAGATGGCACTTTTGAAGAGCTAAATGAACTCACTACAAAGTCTTCAGAGAGTTTACTCAAGTTACCCCCTCTCAATGGGCATCTTCTCTCCTTTTCTTAGATACGTGATCACTGACTTAAAACCTTTTTATCATCCAAGACAACTAATTTTTTAACAATCAAACAAACAATAACGTTCAAATTACAACTGTGTTCATTGTCAACTTCTCCCCTTATTCCCCAAAAGGGTGATTGACTTCCTACCTTTCATCCTAAATTACTTTCTGCTAAAACTTTTAACAATTACACAAACGTTCAAATTACGGCATTATTCGTCCAGATCTTCCCTCCCAATTGACTCCCAAAGGGTCACTGACTTTTAGCCTTATCCAACAGCCAACGCACCACCAAAACAACGCCATTGTTTACATCAACTTTCTCCCTAGAACAAATGACCTATGGGCGCGGTCTATGCCCAGACCGGGCCAGACCATTAGCACCCGGGGCACGGACTATATTCCATAACTTCTATAGGTAGGTTCCAGTGCACCCCTGGGCTGTGTATTTTTCACCCTTTGTTTTCAGGTGTGTAAGTGTCTCTTTATCCTAGCTATTGTCCCACAGAAGTCAACTAGGAAAACATGGTCAAATTGCTGGTGGATGGTCGCCCCTCGTTTCATTGTAATCCCATTAGTCAAATGTCACATTATATTTGAAACCCGTCATCACAAAATGAGAGTCAAGTCTGAAAATTTTATTTTCAGGTTTGTCCAGATTAAAAATGCTCAGAAAACAAATTTATATGCAACATGTCATAATTGCTCAATAATTTCCAAGTCAAAATTAAAATTGAAGTTGCAAAATTCCTTTGTTTTCTATTGATTTTGGCATGTTTATTGGACCATATTTCCTAATGCACACTAGCGACTTGCGTGGTAACAGGTCTCATTTGGTTGTGCACTGTTGCGTTGAATTCAGTGTATTGACAGTCTGTATTTTATTTTCATCAACCTTCATTTACCTTGCCTTTTGGGTTAAATATTTTACTCTATTGTGATGGCATTTTGGTGTATAACAATGTACTATTGTTCAATTTTTGTTCAATACACAAAATTAATGGCCAATTAAGAACATAGCTGAGCTACTTTGAAGACTCAAAATGATTATAACCTATGTATTTTTGTATTCCATGTGTATTTTTTGTACAAGTATGATGTCTGCGAAAAGCAGAAACTTGGTACTGTTAAGACAATATCAGCCATTAACAGGGATAATTTGCATAATATGTATTAAAATAAAGGTGTTCCCGTTTGAATAATGTGCCATAGAATTTGCATAAATTTACATATGGTGATACGGCTACCTTGTGTATCTTTTGAGTAAAAATGTCAAATTGTATTGAACCCAGACACTGGTCAATACTCAATTTTTGCATAAAATTTGAATATTGTGTAATATCATTGCATATTGAGTATCTACTGGGTGTATCGTTTCAGATAAAATCATAGTATAAGTTTATATCAATAAACTGATAGTTGTTCATATTTGCATACAATTATGTAAAAAAAAGAATTGTTCATATTTGTATAAGGTATAATGTAAATTGCATTAGTTTGCATAATATGTAATAAAATTTGCATAAATTTGCATAATATGTATTATACTAATATGTATTATACCTACCACGTGAGTCTTTTGTGTATAAGTGACGTGTTCTGTCAAAACCAGGAACTGGACAGAGATCAAAATCTAGAAATTGGCAAACAAAAATAAAAAGGTGATTTTTGTCAATTTTTAGATTTGTTGAAAATGTTTCCAAACTATAAACATGAAGTAATAAGGGGAAGGGCGAGGGATTGTTAATAACATAATGGTTAATATTCGGAACAATTTTAATAATTAAAACTCACAATCATTTCAAATTGCAAGTTTGTTTCGATTTTTTACTTGAATACAAAATGTATGACGGATAACTCATTTGAATTTATTCTTTCAAATGTCCCCAGAACCGGGAAATTTTTCTTTCTTCAAACCCTTGATTTTGTACCAAGACATATTACGAAGAATATGCAGCACATCCTGCAAAATATTATGGTAAAATGCAATGATATTTTCTGATAATGACAGAACATTTCACTTATTAAACAAAAAATGCACCTGGTGAACTACTAACAAATATGTTTATTCTCTTAACACTTTCCACGCTGCTATCACTTTTACAATATACAAAACAGATTTTTCAGAAATCTTTTTCCAAACTTTAAGGTCTATCCCTAGAATTGCTGAACCAATACTAGGCATGTTTGTACTTATTTTATTGCATTTCTCATGATGATTCCAAATAGGGTGATGACATTTAGAAATTTTGAAATTTTTGAAAAATGTTGTGAAATATTGGAATGTCGTCTGCAGACGCCTGCCGCGTGGAAAATGTTAACACTTTCCATGCAGCTATTGGTTTTACCATATACAAAACAGATTTATATACAAAACAGATTTGTCATAAACCTTTCAAGGTCTATTTCAAGGATTACTGAACCAATACTAGGCATGTTTGTACTTATTTTAATACGTTCCTCATGGTGACTCCAAATATGGTGATTAATTCCAATAATGTTGACATTTTTGAAACATTTTGTGCAATTTTGGAATGTCGTCTGCAGACGCGTGCCGCGTGGAAAGTGTTAACTTCATATTGATAATCTATAAAACCATGAAAAGCCTCATGCATAATGTCTGGTGCAGTATGAAATGTTCACAATTCTTTAATTAGCATGTATTGATTTATTGGTAGTTATTAATTAATCTGTGGGTACCTATGGTCAGTGTGGGTAATTGATTAATCAGCATGTATTATTTTATTGGGTATATTGATACATCAGCATGTACTGATTTATCGGTAGGTATCGATCAATGTGCTAAACTCAAGAAATAGCAGCGAATGTGTCTTTGGTTGCTAAGGATATGGTGGTATTAGTTGCCATGGTTACAACAACTTTACAAATAATTATTGTGTATGTTATGAAATGGTTGCATGATGGTCATTATTTGTTAACGCAATATTGATGACTACTATTTTACGTCATCTACGCAATGTGGCTAAAACAGAGCATGCAAGCAAATACAAAATGGCGGACAAATGAAAAATGACAGACAGTTGATAAAAAAACTGGACAAATAAAAAAAGGCAGACACAGGATAATAGGTGGACGAATAATAATAGCGTAACAAATTTAAAAAATACTGACAATAAAAAAACCTCAACTAAGGTCTAAGATGATGATTGATGTGTGCAGATCGATGGGAGGACAAGCAGTGTAGAGGGCAGCAGACAGGCAAAATGGAGTGACATTCAGACGAAAGGGGGTCATGACCTATGACCTAGATTATGAGTCAATAACCTATGACCCAGGTCATTGGAAGTTAGAGTGTGATAGAGAGTGAGAGAGAGCAGACTAATTGTGTGAGAGTTAGTGCTTTCTACAAATTCAAATTAGATAAAATAGATCAGTATTTCTTTTTTAGCAGGTGAAGTAGTTGGGATGTGGAACGTCATGCCGGAATGATGAAGACTCCGCCGCCGGGCCGACCAGATTGTATTCTTAAGTATCGAGTGCGATCATCACCAAAGTGGTCAGGTCGGAACCGGTGGGTAGCAAAACAAATTTTCGATTTTTCTGAATTGCTGCTTCTTCGTTCTCAATCTCACCTGGTTGTTGCCCCATACCACCAGGGGGGGTCGGACTGGACGGGGAGCGCACCACGGGTGCAAAAGCACTCTTCTGCTTGACCGCCGTGATCATGTTGGCCGGTGAAAAGGTGAAAACCCCCGGTGATGTGGGCGTGTGGGTCGACTGAATGCCGTTACCGTGGCTACTGCCTGCACTGCTTGGGGGCTGGGGGAGTGCTGGAGAGGAAGGGGCCACGGCTACAAATTAAAAGAGGGGGGCAAAAGGCAAAGAAACAAAAAATTGTGGAAGAGTGCATATTGAGCGAAATAATGCCACACACACGTAAAGACAGAGGATTATTTTAAAAATAAAAAAAAGAATTGTGATGCTGCAAAAGGGCTGTATATTTTCTAAAATAGAGCTGAACACTTTCCACACGGCTATTATTTTTACCATACAAAACAGATTTTTCAGAAACCTTTCTCAATATTCAAAGTCTAGCTCACGGATTACTGAACCAATACTAGGCATGTTTGTACTTATTTCAATGCATTCTCATGGTGATTCTAAATATGGTAATGAAATTCAATCATTTTGAAACTTCTGGAACATTTTGTGAAATTTTGGAATGTCGTTTTGCAGACATCTGCCGCGTGGAAAGCGTTAAAGGCGGTTGCTTAAAAATAACGGTGTTGCAAATTCAGGGCTTGGAACGACGAGAGGACTCCTCACATGGAACCATAGAAAGTATATTGCCATACAAGCACCATACCGGGGTGTGTGTATAATGTGTGAGTTATGTGTGGTGTACAACATACGGTCAAGTAATGACCCGTATCTGTGGTGTACAACATACGGTCAATACTTGATTTCTGTTCTGAATAACAACTCTCTGACGATGCAATATTTTAAACAGGAATATTACAAACTGGAAAGTCATCAGATTCAGTTCAGTGCATTTCAAGTTGGCAACATTTGTATCTTTAAAGCCAACGTTATCGACATCAAGGGTTTGGCACTGTATGCATTTTTGCCAGTCCCTTCCCCTGAGAACTACCGGCCGATTGGTCAGAAAGATAGATACATCATTTATTGCACCAATCAGAGACAGTGTTAGAATAATTGTATCCCTGATAAAGATTGGAGTGAAATATTTTACAAGCTGCATTTTAATTGGCTATTAAGATGAGTATATCTGGCAATAAACCAATCAGAACCACTGTAAGATAGGCCGGTAGTACCCAGGGGGTTAACAAACATGAATTTTCATGATCCCAAAGAAGATTTTAAAGACACCACCACAATGCATCGCGTGTTTGCAAAATGCCCTAATTCTGGACTCCAATTTGTCCCATAGACATATGCACACAATCATGGCTTTATAGCGTATTCATCGTTGGAGCTCTTAGGTTCTAGTTTACATTATCAATGGATAAATAAGTTATCAGTGTTCCTTTTTCTTATTTTTAAAACTTAAAGCACGACAAATGCATCGTGTGAAAAAAGCTTTAGTTGGCTGGCGTTCGCACAATGCATTGTGGGAAGACCTTACGATCTGCTTTGAGTTTACATGATCCCTTGTGCAATCTGTAACATGAATCAATCATCACAATTCACAAAAATCAAAAACAACAAAAACAAAAATATCATAAATCTCACTCATGACATTCACATTTTCTGGTAACAAATATCACATAAAGGTATAACGTCACACCACACTTTAAACATGCAAACACGTATAACTAGTGATACACACAAACAAACCATTACACATACAAGTGACTGTTTTTGATGATATGCCCCCCCCCCCCTCCCCCTTCTCAATGTCACACTTACATGCATGGTATTACGCATTCCATGTGGGTGGGGGTGAGTGATTTTGAATGAGAAGGCCAAATTCACCGACAACTAGGAAACATATTTTAAGAACAGGTCCATTTTCTTAACTGTGGAAGTTTTATCATAAAGAATGCAGCCTAATTATATGATGAGGAGGTGAAATGCAGCCCAAGTATAATGGAGGGACCAGAATGCAACCTAAATATAAGAGAGAGAGGGGAAGAGAAATTGCCTATTATGAACTCATCCAGACAAGATCCCCCCCCCCCCGAGTCTAGCCCATGCATGGCCGATTTATGCCAGGTCTAACGAAGAAGATGTGCCTGTGCAACGAGGTTTGTACCTATCCATACGCAAGTACGTAAAGGGTTTACTCTCAGAAATTCGCCAAAACAAAAGGGATGTTACTTTTCTGTGAAAATGTACGCCTCGCGATATAGATGTGGAACCATGGGAAGGAATGCTGGGTAAGAGTGACACATGACTTGTACGATATCTCTCGCGCAGAATTTTGTGATAATAAGTGAACACAAAAATAATATCAACTTAAATATTAATGGTAGGCTGCTGACGCATAGTTCCTCGTCCCCCTCTAGCCTATTTTGACGACAACACTGAATTTGCCTATTGTATCGGTAATAGACCAGCTTGTCTATGCTCTATTTCATCCACCAAACATTAGATTGACAGATCTATTGGTGTACCCCTGGCTCTACGGCACTGCAAAAGGGCGTATGTCACTATCAATATATTTGTGGTATACGTCCTTTCATCACAAACTTGATTATCAGTTTTTATGACATCTCAAGGGGGACAATAGGCAACTTGATGAGGAAAATAAATGGAACAAATTCCATGATGTTACAATTTTTAGATTGTGCTGGTTTTGGAAGAGAGAACATGAGAATTTATGCCAACTACAAAAATAAAAGTAGTTTCTCATTCTAAAACTAGTCCCTTTTTCAGAACTAAGCTAAGAAAAATTAAGACTAAGTAAAAATATGATAGAGTTGTTTCTCGTGGTGAATTTGGCCATTTCCCTACCAAGACCACAAAAACTTAGGGTAAAAACCCAGGATAATGCCGGCCTGGGTCTGGGTACAACCCGCAGTGGTGGGACTATCCCTGTTAGTACCCACCATCGCGATGGTAGCGCTAGACCCCCCAGACAGAGCGGGTTGTCAATGGCGACCATACAACATGTAGAATTCAGCGGATTGCCGCGGATTATTAAGAATACTTACTAGCAGAGCCGTTGAAGAGACTGGGCGATGATGGCACGCCCATGTTTAGGTTACTACTGCTAGCGTAGCCATTCATGCTGGAGTAAGAGCCTGTGCTGCCGTTACTGTGCGGTGTTGAAATGCCAGACGAGTAACCGCGGGGTGATAACGTGCTACTGGGCTGGACACGTGAGAACCCTGTATTGGATGCAATGGGAGGGGGGAGTAAGGATGGTGATTGCGACAGCCAAAGCGTCAACATTTTACACCAATAAAATTGTGAGTGAACCTTGTCCATCAGGCTTTGTCCAAAAAAAGGTATCACTTATTTTGTTACCCTCGCATTAGTGGTTCCTGAATAGCCTCTCGAGCAAAACCGGTGGTCAACATATTTTGGACAAATTTCAACATAGAAAACGCTACCGATCAAACCAAGCCCTCACATCGCTCTGCTATTTCTCACGAACGTTCGAAACTGTGGAGATGAAATTTTGGATTTAAATCCTGGGATACACGCACATAATTTTGGTGGAAAATATTGAATCTTTAGTGATTATTGTGCTTGTTTTTTTGCAAGGCTGAATATCTCGCAGTCATGACAACCGTGACATGCGGTTAAAAAGTTAGTACAGTCAATCAGTTGGTGTGATGGAGTAAGAATACCAAATTCATGCAAAAACCAGATTCATTCAGTTGCCATGACAATCACTCGCTCCCTGCTTTGTTTTAAAATCACCTGCAAATTGGTTCAAAATCACCTGCAAATTGGTTCAAAATCACAGAATAATAATGTTCTTCTTCTCAAAGCTCAAAAATTCATTTAAATATTTTTAAAAAAAATCAACACATAATTTGTCTTTGATTTTCATTACCATGACAACATACAATATTAATCAATTGATCATGAATAAGTAATACATGCCTGTAAAACAAAAACTGCAAATAAATTCAATGTATTTATGTACATCACAATGCTACATGCAAATATGACCCAAAATAGTTTCAAACTCAAGAGATGCTATATGCTCTAATATGTAATGGTGCGAGTCTTCATATATCACAATTTGAGTGAGTTATGCTCAATAATTTTGTTATCAAGGGTATCTCTAGATTTTAAATGAAGGGTTGATAGAATCCTGATCAATCAAATTTGAGGAAAATTTAAATTTAGGCAATTTTTAAATCAAAAATGCCAATATATAACAAATATGATGCAGCACATCAAAAGAGTTTTGAGTTTATTATGTGTCTCAGAGCATTTTCTTAGCTTTAAAATGACACCAAATTTATTTAAATTGATCAAGATTTTTTAAGTGAAAATAACTCCTAAATTCTGATTATTTTCTTTATTTTTTCTGTCCGTTCTCATCTATATTTTAAAAGACACACACAGGCGCAAAGACGTTGAATAGCAATAAGCGCCCCCTACGGTGGGATATCACATACCTGATTGTTGATCGCTACTTCCGTTGTCGTGTTCGCTGCTGAATGAGTTCATTGGTACAAGACTTCCGGGGTTATTGTTGAGCGCCGGCGATCGGGGCGCGGCTATCGAGAGTTGATTTCGTGGCATGCTGTAGAGGGCTTCGGCTAAGTCGGCGGCACGCTTCAGGATAATTTCCTGGGAGAGGGAAAAGGAAAAAAAAGAGACAGTTGAATTGTTAGCCAACATTTAATTGAATTGATAGGTCAGGCGTCGTGTTGTCAACTGGAATATGGGTTTCAAATTGAGACTTTCATGATTTCTTCACTCATAAAAAAACTCAAAAAAACTCAGAAAAAAAATCAGAGCGGCCCTAAATCTGACAAGCGGGCGGTCGAGGACAACATATCATTTTTTTATTTTGGCCTTACCTTTGGAAGCCTTTCTGGATCGCCTGGGTGCCTGGGAACCAGTTTGCTCAGTCTCTGGAATCCGTAGTCTATGGTGGGTTCTGTCAGCGACACGTACACAAAACGACCCGGCGCCCCCTTGCAGAACTGCTTGGATTTGTACGAGAGCGTCACTTCTACGACACCGGGAATGTGTCTGGGCGGAGTCTGTACTCTAATGGCGTGAGATGTGATTAACTATGATGAAAATAAAGGAGAGAAAATTAAATTATAAATATTTTAAACAGGTTCGCTCGCCGTTGTGGATAGAAAAGAGACAATTATGGGAAAACGATCTCACCCGGGAATCAAACCCAGGATCTGTTGCTTGCCTGGCAACTGCCTTATCCATTGGGCCACAAGACCTCGCATGGTAAAGCATCTGAAATTCAAACCTAAGCGATCTCGTTTCCCAGTCTCCTGCCAGAGAGAAAATTGTTGAGCACAGATTCAAAGAGTGACTGCCTACAAAATTTAGTATACTGTAAAATGGTAACATTTAAATAGTTTTACTGATTGCAGTAGTGACGCATCATTTATTTCATGTTTGTGTTCCAATCGGACGAGTCAGATGCTTATGATGGCTTCCTGTTGCGTCGTCTCTCACACAGTTCTCATTCTCAGATAGATAGTTCTGCCATTGTTTTGACCAACCAGTTTCTTGGTTTACTAAATTAGTGTGATCGACTTGATGACATACTTACACAAATCCCTTGTTTTGAGCTTTAAAATGGGGAAGTCGTGTTTCTGGTTTTGGTAGAATTTTGTTTTCAAAAGGTACCTTCTTTATCGCAGAATGTTTCTTTTTTCAGCTGAAAGTCACCAAACCTTGTTTGTAGGTGCATTTACAAAATTATCTTTTTGAATATGTGACGCAATCAAGAGGAATGAGTTGGATGTCGACCCTGGTCCAAAATGAGTTTTTAATACAGTTTTAAAGAAGACACCTAGAGCTTTCAGAAACTGAAAACCCCATGTCGATACGACGTTTTGTTCCAAAGTTATGTCAAATTGTATACATGAATTTCCATCAAAACTTATGTAAGCCGCCATTTTGAATTGGCCATATCTCAATTTGGGATTCCCCGACATCCGACTCATTAAATATTTGAAGTTTGTTTCTTACCTCGCTCCATACTATCATCGTACCGAACACAACTTGTAGACCGTCAAAGAAATTATCGCCGACTATGATCACTGTTGCGCCCCCTGTCGTCCAACCTTCACTAGGACTTATCGCTTTGATACACGGTGTAGCTGTGGTGGGATTCAACAAGAAATCGTTAACAGTTTCAATTACAAAAATTCACAAAATGTTTCCAAAATGTCAAAATTATTGAATATTTAGAATCACCATGTGAAATGCATTAAAAAAAGTACAAGCATGCCTAGTATTCATTCAGTAATCCTTGAAACAGAATTTGAAAGTTGGGAAAGGTTTCTGAAAAAATCTTGTTTTGTATATGGTACAACTAATAGCCGCATATAAAGTGTTAAGTGGGTTTGCACGAGAAAACCATGCAGACACGGGAAGAAGGGGGTCGGCCATTTTTGTTCATATTGTGGCCAGGGCATGTATATAGTGTAACAACTTTTATTTTTTGGTAAAAAAATCACAGTGTTTCTAGATGCTAAATTATCATTACTTTGAAATCACACCTTTTTACCACAAATACTCCAAGATTGATTTACATGAGTATTTGTTTGCATACATGTAAAATAGTAAAGCTTGAGGATTTTAAACTAGTTTTCGTTTCAGGAACTACTAGCAACATCCCCTTTAGAATGCATGAAAAAAAGTACCAGTAGTGTTCCTACTTTAGGAAAAAAATACATCAAATTGTCTCTAAAAAGGCGGTAAACTGGTCAAAAAATGGGTTTGAACGACTTCATTGTTTCTTGTTGGACAGCAGATCCACTGATTAATTTCATATGTACTGTGAAGCTAACACCTATGCCCTACCTTAGAAATAATAAAACCATTGTAGTTAAGTTTCTTTAAACTAGAAACACTTATCTGTTTATGACAATATGAAATGATGTACAATAATTAGTTAGGTGTATACAGAGGGTCACCGTGCATACACACACCCAGGACTCCCTCAAACCAACTTTGTTGACTTACTTTCATGATCCTAAAACATATTCAGGATGTTACCAAAAATAATTTTGTTATGCTAAGGGGTTATTCAAGATGGCGTCCAAAATGGCCGCCTAAACTGGTAAAATCTCATAAAATGACATATAGCAATCAAAATGAATGGTGAAATATATAGTTTAAATAGTGGCATGTATGCATTATACCACTAGACACTCATATCCAGAACTTTTGCTTTGTAAACACAACTTAATCCAAGATGGCCGCCAAAATGGCCGTCTAAAATGGTAAAATTCCATAAATTGGCATATGTGAACCAACATGTATGATCAGAGTATATAGTTTTAACAATGGGATGTATGTGTTAGACCATTAGAAACTCATATCTAGTATTATTGCTTTGTTATCATACTTTAAAACCAAAATGGCCGCCAAATTAATGGCCAAAATCACATAAAACAGCATAATATCAATCGATATGTATGGTGAAAATATAATTTTAACGATGGAATGTATATGTTAGACCACTAGTGTATCATCCTCAGTTTTTTTGCTTTGTAAACATAGTTACAAATCCAAAATGATTGCCAAAATGGCCCCCACATTGATCCCAAAATGGCTGCAAAATTTGCGAAATTTAATAAAATGGGATAATATCAACCTAAATGTATGATGGAAGTATAGTTTAACATTGGGATGTATGTATTAGACCACTATTAACTCATATCCAGTATATTTGCATTGTAATTACATACTTTAAATCCAAGATGGCCACCAAAATGACCACTGTAAATGTAAATTACAGTGAATTTCACGTAAGTGGGGGGGGGGGGGGGGGGGGGGGGGGGGGGAGGTGAAGTCAAAACATTTTGCACGGTCAAAAAATTTCGCACGGACACAAAGTTTCCCAGTCAAAAAAGCACTATAGTCAACAAATTTTTGCCAATCCTCAGGGTTTTAAGCAGTTTTTTAACAAAAATTGTCATTTATTTTTAAAAACCAAGCTAAAATGGTTACCCCGCATATAAACACTATATCCAAAGAGAGGGGCGGGGGCACAAAGGGAGGCGGGGGCACAAAAACGTTCTGTCAGGGGGGGGGGCAACTTCCCCCCTGCCCCCCCCCCCCCCTGAGCTACGCCACTGATTGTAAGAGTGTATATTACAAATTATAAATATTTTAAACAGGTACGTCGGGGTAGAAAAGAGACAATAATGGGAAAACGATCTCGCCCGGGAATCGAACCCAGGATCTGTTGCTTGCTTGGCAACTGCCTTAACCACTGGGCCACAAGACCTCGCATGGTAAAGCATCTGAAATTCAAACCTGTTTAAAAATATTTATAATTTGTTTAATACCCGTCGTATATGCCTATTATTTCTAAGTGTATATTACATCACATTCACCAAATAGTATGTTCTAAACTGCTAAGCTACTGCTGTTAGATATAAGGCCCACCTCTGGGACAATTTTGATTCTGTATCACTTTCCAAAATAGCTGCCAGAATGGTTAAGTTGATGTTAAATGACCTAAAACAATTGTTTTGTAATGAGATTGGATCAAGACTATTCTTTTCTCATGTCCGAAGGCTGACAGCAAAATTGTTAACTTTATTTGTTGGTAGTGGCTCTTTTAACTTTATTCTTTTCTTCCATCTTTTCTGGCACAAGCATTTTGCTTGAGTTTGGTCCCATCAGGACCCAAGCGTGTGTCCGTACGGACTGACCGTGTAAACAAACACAAATAAACAAATGATACTATGTAATACCCAATACCCCCAAATATAACAGGACAGCATTCAATATATTTCTATGGTAAAGCCTAGGGGCTGTAGATCTAGTTTGAGTATTTTAAAATATCTAAGATAGCTGCAAAAGATTAAAATAACTGAAAAACAGTATTAGTTTATTGTTAGTGTTACAGTAGATATGACCAAATTATTTCAAACTAGATCTACAGCCCCTAGGCTTTATCATAGGCAGATAACTGTTTCATTCAATATATGCCTATTATAAAGCCTAGGGGCTGTAGATCTAGTTTGAAATAATTTAGTCATATCTACTGTAACACTAACAATAATCTAATACTGTTTTTCAGTTATTTTAACCTTTTGCAGCTATCTTGGATATTTTAATTTTAAAATACTCAAACTAGATCTATAGCCCCTAGGCTTTACCATAGACATATATTGAATGATGTTATATCATATTTGGGGGTATATTGTATTATATTGGTATTACACAGTATCATTTACAATACAAAACAATTGGTTTAGGTCATTTTACATCAGCATAACCATTTTGGAAAGTGATACAGAAACAAAATTGTCACAGAGGTGGGCCTTATATCTAAAAGTAGCAGCTTAGCAGTTTAGAACATATTAGTTGGTGAATGTGATATAAAATACACTCTTATAATATCTATTTTTTACATTTACAGTGGTCATTTTGGTGGCCATCTTGGATTTAAAGTATGTTATTACAATGCAAATATACTGGATATGAGTTACTATTGGTCTAATACATACATCCCAATGTTAAACTATACTTTCATCATACATTTAGGTTGATATTATCTCATTTTATGCAATTTGACAATTTTTCCAGCCATTTTGGGACCAATGTGGGGGCAATTTTTGCATCTTGGATTTGTAACTATGTTAACAAAGCAAAAACTACTGAATATGAGAAACTAGTAGTCTAAACATATACATTCCATCGTTAAAATTATATTTTCACCATTTTCACCATTTCGGTTGATATTATGCTGTTTTATGTGATTTTGGCACTTAATTTGGCGGCCATTTTGGTTTTAAAGTATATTAACAAAGCAAAAATACTAGATATGAGTTTCTAGTGGTCTAACATATACAGCCCATTGTTAAACCTATACTCTGATCATACATGAAGGTTCATATATGCCAATTTATGGAATTTTACCATTTAAGGCCGCCATTTTGGCGGCCATCTTGGATTTAGGTGTGTTTACAAAGCAAAAGCTCGGGATATGAGTGTCTAGTGGTCTAATTCATACATCCCACTATTAAAACTATACTTTTCTCATACATTTTGATTGCTATATGTCATTTAATGAGATAAAACGAGCTGGATCAAATCATATTGCTAGGAATTTGAAAAAAATAATGATAAAAGATAACATTGTAAAAAGAGATTGCAGAGGCCCAACTACAATGATTTTATATTTTCATAAGAAGGGCTGATATCTGACCTTCCTCTGCATATTAGCAAAAAAAGTCAAAGTGGCTGTCCAAATGAGTAATGGTTTCTCAAAAAATATCATTATTTTGACCAAAAATGAGTAAAATTGCCAAACTTAAGATTTTTTTTACAGAAAACCAAAACACTTCCAGACGTTTGGTTAATGTCACATTATGAGGTAATGTGTCATACATATTGTCACCAAGAATTAAGTTGGTATCTGTAGGTATGCTCTATTCCAACCCATTTGATGCCAGATTGACTGTTTTGAAAATAGACGTTTTTTTAGGTAAATGTCTCATTTTACCCCTCCCCATATAATTATATCTAGAAACACTGTGAATTTTTAATACACATTATGAAGTATAGCTTATACTAAGGGATGTAGACAATCAGTATGGTCGAAATTTTCCGACCCCCTTCTTCCCATATTTCAAGAAACTGCATGGTTTTCTCGTGCAAACCCACTTAATACAAAACCATTATGAAACGTGTGCCCCATTGGTCAATGGTGCCCCCATGCCACAAATTGATCCAATCCGGTTCAGTGTAGCTCTAGAGATGTTAGGGTTGTGTTACAGATCTTTAATTAATACATTTACTTCATAAAAGAGGGTAGGTTTATCCTTGAGTGCGGAATTACACTTCGGAAGTGGGAACCCTCTTTTCTCCACCATTTATGATGGCAATCGATCCATAACTTACCTCCCTCCGTTAGCTCCAGTCGTTTTGCACGTCGGCCATGTTTTGAGTTGTTGTGCACGAAAATATTATCAGATACAGCCAGCACGTGCCCGTCAACATTTGGTGTCGTCGAAATCACCGCCTTTGATTACAAAACAAAACGTGCAAATTAATTAGCATATTGAGAAGACTTACCACCTTCCGATGGGTCCAGTCGCCTCGCGCGTCTGCCGTGCTTTGAGTTGTTGTGTATGAACATATTGTCTGAGACCGCCAGCACATGACCGTCAACATTGGGTGTCGTTGATATGACGACCTTTTGATTCAAACAAATAAATTTGTATTACTAATTACTATTCGGCGGAGGTCAAGGGTTCAAATCGACGGACATGGATTTGTTCGATTTATTAGGCTATGACCGTCAACATTGGGTGTCGTTGATATGACGACCTTTTGATTCAAACAATTTGTATTACGAATTACTATTCGGCGGAGGTCAAAGGTTCAAATTGATGGACATGGATTTGTTCAATTTATTAGGCTATTCCAGGTAAAATCTATACACCCCCTATGGAAGACGTGAACTGTGGGTAAGATTTGGGTAATTACTTCCATAGGGGGTGTATGGATTTCAAATGGAATAGCCCAATTGATGGACATGGATTTGTTCAATTTATTGTAGTCCCTACCACCACATTTCGATTCAGACTTTTTGATTACAAACGATGCCTACACACACATTGGGAAAAGCAAAAGTGTGGTGTATACTAAAAGATAGAATAAAAGAAGAAAATTGCCCCTAAAACAAACATCTCCCCTCACCAATCATGTATGCAGGACCTAAATTGCTGACCCCAACTGAACTTTTTGATTTGAAATGCCTGAATTTACCATGTATCAGGAAGGTATGGAGAGAATTGGGCCATTCATGAATCCGACTTTGCACACAAATTTGATATTGATAATTGTGTAAAAATTAAGAGGAAAACTCTCTCCTTTTGAAGGAAAATTGTTGAAATCTTGCTGCAAAATTTTAATTTTTCCAAATTTGCATATACCGTAATCTGGAAGGAAATTGTTGTAACCTTGCTGCAAAATTTTCATTTTTCCAGATTTGCATATACCGTATTAAATAAAAGCAAATGCTTTCTTTGAAATACAGCTTTTCTACTTGAATTTTAATTATTACCATAATAAACTGAAATAAGCTCTCTTAATTCCAAGTCCATCAGCAACTTAATCCATACCCTGCAGCTATTGGTCAGTGTGTTTATTTTAACAATCATTCCACAAATACTACCCAATCCTGACCGGGCTTTCATTTTTTGCTTACACTGCAAACAGTGGTGGCACACAGACTGCCTGTCAATTTGACTACCTGCCTTAGACGTCTGTTCCAATTTTCGACTAAAAAGATGGGTTTTTTTTAAATTATTTGTTTGTAGTGTGAACTAAGGGATAGCGGACTGTTGACTGTGAATTTCCATCTTTAGCCTCCACCACATGGCAGATTTCATAATAAAATTGGAACAGTTCTGAAACCGCCTGTCAATTTGACTGCCAAGGACGTTCGTACGTTCCAATTTCGACTAAAAAAAGATGTTTTTTTGTGTGTGTATATTTGCTTGTAGTGAACTAAGGGAATGTTGACTGTGAATATCCATCTCTACGTCCATCACATGGCAGATTTCATGATAAAATTGGAACAGCCCTGTAACGGCTATTTGGTCTTGCTTGATTGACCTGTTAGTCCCGCGACAGAAGGCAAGTTTATACAAATCGAGCCCCAAGGACCGATTAAACACTTGTATTGACAATATACCACAGAATGCAATGCTAATTCCCCACATTTTGTTTTCTGTATACATGAAACAAAAAGTCCCAAGTTTACCTTACACACTTTTTATTTGGTCAATTTTTACGCCGGGACGACTTGTTATGTTAAAATAATATCGAATTGTTCCAAGGAAAATATGTCACAGTGTTATTCATTCACAAAAGTGGTTTTATAGTAGCGTTCGCCAACCGCTTTGTACTGTATAACTGACGGGAGATCGGGAGAAGAAGAAAAAATGGATTCAGAAAAGCTATTAGGCAAATTGTGTGTTTTATTTTTGGTTTTGCGGGCACACAGGCGTCAGAGCTTAGTATAAGATTGTTATCCCTGCATTTTGTTACAGTTGCTTGCCGAGAGCTATTTGGTGATCGCTAATTATAAGGCCTGTAGGCATCCGATTTAGTAATTTGCACTTCTTCTTTTTAACACACACACACACTCACACCACCCCTACGAGCTATGTTTATATGTATCTCACGCGACTGTCAATTGTGGGTATGTTTCACATGGTATGTGAGCGACTGTGGTGAGAGAGAACGAGGAAGCTCAGTCGTTGGACACAAAAGAATGGTAATTACCGCCCCCTGGAGGCAGACCTAGACTAGCTCAAACACTGTAGTCAGAACTACTTAGAACTCCCGTGGCCCGCAACCTTCTATTCTGGTAGTACATAAACCACCAATGCTGTGCATGTACTGCACTGAAAACTATTTCGCAGACTATAAACATAATTTAAAACGAATGTCGCTCAGATGTTCAAGAAGAAAAAAAATCAGTCAACTTTTACGACAAAATCAATGCCCTTTGCTTTCAAAACATAATACCAAATGGCACTCCTCGTTGAAACCCCACCCGACCAATGTTCGTCTGTTTGTTTGTATTTCTTCAATCTAGTATTGATTACGACCACTCTCAGCCCCCACTGATTTCTGCGCGCTCACTCTTAAGCAAACTTTGCCTTTCCTCCTTCCATACGCCACTTCTATCTCCCGCTTGTTATGCAACCATAACAACATAATTTGCCAAAGAATCTTCGTTGCGCTATAGCTGCCAGGTGGAAATATCCATCTTTTATATACAAGCCCAATGTTAGACTGCTGCAAGTATCGCATCGGGCAGCTATTACATTTGGAGCAATCTTGCACTAACATCTCCACACACACAGTTGTTATGCACCCACATGTCCTCTCAGCCTATTCCTGTTTGTTCAACCGAATGATGCGTTCACACTCCCTACGCAGGAAACCCGGCCAATTTTGAAGCATTTTTTTCGCTCTCGTTTTCCCCCCTTCCCCGTTTTCCTTTTCCCGTCACTATCGTCTGCTTCTAACTTCTTATATTTACCTGAAATCTCCGCATATCCCTGGGGTTGCCGGCATTCTTGAGACAGTTTTGGTTACACTTGAGGAAGAATTTAAGGAAAAACCTGCAGCAAACGAAAAAACAAAAACAAACGGATTGAAAGAAATTGAACGAGAACGCTCATGAATATGCAAATGTGAATTATGCGATGAGCAGCAAGCATGACGGATAATGTTGACATAGATGGCGGATGATGTGACTATGCATTGAACTATGGGAAAAGATAACAAATGACAAAAATTATAAAATTATTTTCTTAATACTAGTCTCGTTGTTATCGAATATAGCTTGCTTTTGGATGAAATCGTAGTTCAAAATGTGAACCCCCACCCCAAATTTAGTCTGATATTAAAGTTCATATTCTCATCAAATTTGTTCCAAAATTATGTTGAGTTGAGGAAGGTGACTTTGAGCTGCACCAAGTCCCTGATTTCAGATCTGTAGAAGTTTGAATGAGTGGCCATTATAGGCACGTCATCTGATCATATGGACATCATAGGCATGTCACATGGACAAATTTACTAAACCCTGATTGCAATTATGGTTAATACAATAAGATCCTTTTATAGGATATTTTCCAATAAACAGCAACCATACCATTTTACCATTGGATAACTATATCATTTGGCCTTCTTCCTAGCTGTAAGTCCATTACAATTTTACTTATACAGGTCAAGTTCTACCACATATTAAACGGCCTATAGCCAGTTTATTGTCAATGTAAGTCCATTACAATTTCCTTATACAGGTCAAGTTCTACCACATATTAAACGGCCTATAGTCAGTTTCTTGTCAATCTTGCAGTGTAATCATATATAACATCCACTTCGGTTGACAACAGAGCAACTTGACAAACAGCATAATACATCCGGCGAAGTAGTAGTAGTAACTGTGCCCTCTGGTCATACAAGTAGTAACTGTGCCCTCTGGTCATACAACAACAACGGCACGGTTGCCGTGAATAAAAATTGCATAGATACATACATATCTAGTACTAGTATCATCTTTTATTACCCGTAAAGTCGCAATTTATACTCAAATCTTAGACGCTAAGGTTTCCATGTGAGGCAGTGAGTGTGAGTCACCTACCACAAACCACCATCACCACCGCCAAAGAAAAACACCCAGGCATGATTTATAGATAGATGTCGTATAGAAATCATTGTCCGGCTGGGCTTGAAGAAATAAAGGGGGGAAATATGTTGATGGAATCATCCCGATTTGCAGTCGATGATGATGCGTCGTAACTGGAGAACTTTGTTGAAAGAACAGTCGGCTATTGAAAGCCAGGAAACTACATCATCAGGGGCTGAATAATTGGATTTATATGCAACAGAAATGTTGCATCTAATAATGCTTACAATATCATGGACTAAAACAGAACCAATATTAGTTCCACGGTAGAAAAAAGTTTATGATGTTATTGCTTTTTATGAATCCTATTTTACTAATAAAAGCATTTGTCTATTTTGAAAATTGGGGGCGCTGTAATATATTATGTAATTTATAAACAAGAGATGATAGGTTGATAATTAGTCATGTTATTGTCTGTATTTTGGTCCATTTAAGTTATGTTTTTATGACAAATTGGTCCATTAACCCCCTGAGAACTACCGGCCGATTGGTCAGAAAGGTGGATACATCATTTATTGCACCAATCAGAGACATTGTTTAAATAATTGTATTCCTGATAAAGATCGGGTGAAATAGTTTAAAAGCTGTAGTGTAATTGGTTATTCAAATGAGTATATCTTGTAATTAACCAATCAGAAGCGCTATTAGATAGACAGGTAGACCCCAGGGGGTTAAGCAGTGTTTGGGCGGCAAAATGGTCCAAACTTTGGTCATAATTTCACATTTCCTCTCAAATTTAGCACTAAGTCAAGTTTTGGTGGCAAATTGGTGCCATTTTAGTTCCTTATTTAAAATGCTTTATCTAAAATGTGGCCATTGTTTTCTTTCAGTTTGGTGATCAAATGTTTGTGACCCTGTTTAGTGTATTAATAATAAGTTTTACAGGACCTTTCTTTCACTGTTTGTGATTGGTTACTTTGTACGATATTATCATCTCAATAACCAATTAAAATAGAGCTTCTTAATCTCAATACCTTTCATAACCATGTCTGTGATTGGCTCCTTAAATTACACAGCTATCTTTGTAACCAATCGGAATACAGCTCCCCCCCCCCCCCTAACCGAGATAGTGCCCCCATGGGATTCAATGATAAAGACAAATAAAGCGAGCATTATAATGCCGGCGCTTCAAAGTGCCATGACATTTAAACATCTCCTAATAGTACCCAAGACAATTGGCTTTCCAAAGAACTTGCCATCAATTGGGAAAAATGACAAGTGGAGAAAGAAAAAAAACAGAAACAGAAAGAGAGACGTGATTTAAAGATACGGATAAGAAAACGCTAAATCCCTCTGCTCAGGGAATACGCGTCATGCTTTAGCTTTATCCTTGTGGCAAAACCAATTGCATTTTGCCTCATTTTTTATCGCTATACCGTGTACTATAAGAAAATAGAGCCAGGTTTATTTTTATTTATTTGCTTATGCCCGGTCCAGAGTGCACGGGGGTAAAACGAACGTTGATCGAGTGGCCGGGATGAGGAACGAAATCGGGGAAACATTAGCATTGCCATTCACCATTATATCCCAGCAATTTTCTTGTTAATGCGATCATTTACAATCGAGGATAGAAGTATGTGTGCCCGTTGGCTTTCTGCACCTACTACATCGCATCAATAGTGTAACCAGGGCTTTTGTGCTCTATCTCCTTATTCAACGTTATAGGGCAGGGGTGCGATCGACCGTACGTAGCTCCGACCCACTTTGCCACCAGACAGGCAGAAAATTGCTACGACTTTGGACTTGGTGCTCGATCGAGAGAGTCAGATTTGTTTATCCATCTTGAAAAATCATGAAAGCTTAAAATATCTATAGTAAACAAAGGAGCAGAAAATTGGCATGACTTCTAACACTTTCCACACGGCTATTGGTAGTTTTACCATACAAAAAGATTTGTCAGAAACCTTTCCCTTTCAAGGTCTACCTGAAGGATTACTGAACCAATACTAGGCATGTTTGTACTTATTTCAATGCATTTCTCATGGTGATTCCAAATATGGTAATGCAATACAATAATTTTTTTGACATTTTTGAAACATTTTGTAAACATTTGGAATGTCGTCTGCAGACGCCTGCCACGTGGAAAGCATTAACATGGCACTCGAGATGGGGATTACGTTGATTCATCCTGAAAGAACAGGAAGGCATAAATATTATCTATTGTGAACAAATGAAAGGTGGAAAATTGGCATGATTTCAAAAGGTGCCTGAGATGAAGATTAGTTTATCCATCGTTTAACCAAGATGCATTGCCAAATTTGTTTAGTTTGGTGAAAAACTAGCCTTTTGCCAGGGGGTGCACATACACAGCATATAATGGGTGTGTTGTGTTGTGATACTAGAATAAACAGACCCCAGTTTCTCTGCTAATGAGAATATGCCATTGGTTTTTCTATTCATTTCATGCCATGCTAATAAGTCATGAATGTTCTCAACAAATAACATTACTCAAAAGGTGCTTTAGATGAAAATAAGTTTATCCATCATTTAACCAAGATGCATTGCCATTACACAATCTCTGATTGGTGACTTTGTAAAATCTAAAAATATGAAACTGCCGATTCTCCCTTCTCTCAGTTCCCTCTGTATTCTCATCACCCCTGTCCTTTCCCCTGGTTACTGCATAAGACAACTGGTAATACCTATATTGATACCAACACATACAACAGGCTGACATTCCCATTATAGTTTTACAACAGGCTGACAGTGCACTGCCACCATTACTTGACGATGCAAGAATAACGATGCAATCTTCCAATAACAACAGACAGACGTCTGTCATCGTGCCACATCGCGCCAACATTTTCTTCCCGTTTTTTCTCATCCCATCTCCATGACAACCATTCGAGAGAGAAAGACATCCCAACTATCGCGTAACCCCCCATAAATCCACCACTACGCCGGACGGACTACGCTATATACACACACGGACGTACGATGGAGTGATGATGGCGCGGATGACAATACTATCTGCCCCAATATCAAATTAGCTAGCGATGATCGCCAGAAAATAGCCACAGCACAACAATGCTCTTTCATTAAGATGATAGGCTCTCACTCGAGCTCTCACTCACTCTCGCTTTCTCCCCTCACAGTGATAGCTTTGCCAGGTTGCCGTAGGCAACAACTGACACACATTGTATCTTTTTACGTGCCCATTACGGGAAATTAATGAGATTTCCTTCTCTCTCCTTTTTTTTCTCGCTCCTTTTTTGTTTTGTTGTGTCCCCTAGTTTCCTATTTCAGTGCAAACTTCACTGACTTGCCATTAAAAATGTGAGTACACACACTGAAAAGCATTAGTGTGCGATACAATGCAAGTCAGTGGGTGTTATAGGATTTGTGAGGGGGTGTTTGTGTAAATACGTAAAAAAACATAGCCTGTGTTGAATGAAGAGGGATTCCAATCGGACATAATCACGACCATTCCAAGATATGAAAATGTTTGAAAAAACGGAAATCCATTCAAAAAACGCAGGTTCTTGTAATGTTCATTTGTTTCATACGAAAGGATGGTGATCGAAACAAGGGATAAACCCGATGATATTGCACCCTTAACGGATAACCACAAACAGTAGAAGCATCAGTTTTCAACCTACCACTTTTCTTTCAAATCTGACCGCTCCCTCCCCCCCCCCCCCCTCCTTTCGGCACACAGCCAGGGATCGAAATAGACAGGGGCCCCCATATCCACCTGGCTCAATGCTACGTGCCCTTGCCGTCACAGTCACACCAAAGTGAACCAACATGAGGTCATGCGCCCTCACCACAATCTAAAGAAACCCGGCTCAATTTCAAGCTACCACTTACGCTAATGAGTGTCACCTGATTTGTAAAGTTGATGCCTTTATTGCCTTTAGTGATTACTGTCATGCAAGTTCAAATTATACAATTTCTATGTCGAGATATTTTCGCAGCTGGTAAATGTTCGCAAGTTTTTTCTCGCAAAGTGGATTGGCGAAAATAACACAGACATTTTGCTGAAGAATGTATCATCGTATTCTGCGCAGATTTCTACATCCAAACAACTAGAAATTAAGAAATTGAAAATCATGAACACTAATGTAAAAGAGAAGATAGCACATATAATAAACAATCAGGGTTACCCTAATAGTTTTTAATAAAGTCAAAATTAGAATTAATTCCGTGGAAACAGGAATTTTGGGGTCCTTTTTCGTCACCAAAATATCAGCATTAATTTATTTCTAGCACGTGTTGTGGCCTTTTTCACGCATTTTCATGCATATTTCCAGGGTTTTCATAAGTCTCCTGTTCTTTTCCAATGAACTTTGTGCTTAAAAGCTTCAACACACCAAAGACATTGAACACACATGGAGACACTGTATCACTATGCTACAATTAACCCCTATTACACACCTATATGTACATATACTACCTGTCGACCAGGACCCAAGCAAACCGCTCAAAAAACCCACCTTAACAGGGCGAAAAGCTGCGATTATCACGCCGCGCACATCGAAAGCAAGGTAAACACGGCCGGGGATGAAGTGGCCCGTCTATTGTTAAAGCACCCCTTAATGAGCACCACTCGACAAGTAACATGCGCGAGACACAACCAGGAAATGAGTTTGAATAGGGTCCTCTACGATTGCCAATTTTATGCCTAGTCGTGAGCTCTTTACACGACCATACCGCACACATGACGGGGTGCATATGCACAACACTTGGTCGTCTACTTATTCAGAGGTGTAAGGTTACAGTTCTAAAACTCGACGATGGAATGACACATGCACGGCTTGGCATTGGTTCCCAGGGTAAGGATACTGCGAGTCAAGATAAATTGTGTCTCTTTTTTTATCGAAAAAAAATTAAAATATATTTGGGCAAAAATTGTGGATTTTTCATGGAGGTATCCCTAATTGTATTTTGCTGAAAAAAAATGGATGGCACAGGGTACAATAGGGTAGTAATGTTCAATTTGGAGAGGGTCTTTTTAGTCCACACGCAATGGTGAAGGCACAAAAGTCAGGAGCTCTAAATTACTTGAAAGGAATAAGAAGTTGAAATAATAGTTCTTATATACAATTTTTGATAAAAATGGATTATAACAACTGCAAATATTTTCCGATTGACACGACTGCAACAAGTAGAAAGTCAATGACATGTTTTTGATTTCCTTCTTTTATTGCGGAGGGAAAGGAATTACTCTTTGAATAAAAACATTTGACATGGCTGCTCATTTTTGTTTTAATTTCCTCTGTTTTAGGGAGACTTTAACACTTTCCACGCGGCTATTAGTTTTACCATATACAGAACAGATTTGTCAGAAACCTTTGCTGAACCAAAACTAGCGATGTTTGAACTTATTTTAATACCTTTCGCATGGTGATTCCAAATATGGTTATGAAATTCAATAATGTTCACATTTTTGAAACATTTTGTGAAATTTTGCAATTGAAGGCAAACCAAAACTAGGGATGTTTGTACTTATTTTAATACCTTTCTCATGGTGATTCCAAATATGGTTATGAAATTCAATAATGTTCACATTTTTGAAACATTTTGTGAAATTTTGCAACTGAAGGCTACTGGGTACCCATTGGTTGAACTCATAAGCATGCATCATACACCAAGGACGCAACATACTACTCTCTCTCTTGCTTTCAAGCCTGGATTTAAGGATATGTGGACAAGGCGCTACTTTGTCACTTTTCCGACGATAATAGCTCCCAGTCCTATACTTTGCCGAGCTAAAACTTGGCAACCAGGGGTCAAAAAACTCCCAGCGCCCGCTTTAATCGAGGCTTGCTTGCTTTAACCCCCACCCCCGATTATTTCCTTCTTTAGATTTACCATAACTCCTCACAGGGAAGATATCAAGCGAACTGTGTGTTTGTGTTGCTTTTCCAAGCATACTACCGTAGATACAATGTTGTTACACTTCACCAAGCATGCCCGACCAACCTGCCGGTTTTTTTTACTATATGGTAATCAGACATTCTATACCCACCGACTAATGGTAACAAAGTCGCTGACAAATTAAAAATAAACAGATTTGGCCAGCTCAACACCTGACATCATCATCGCCGCTCGTGGATACCATAAGCGGCACGAGGGCGGTGTTTTCAATGGTGTTTCCAAATGTTTATGAGTGAACGTAAGGATGAGCTGTACTGTAAATCCCGCTTAATTTTACGAGGGGTGTGGATTTGCAACATTATTTTTTGCATTGAAAGTAACAGTAAAATTTCCTGATTTGCAAAATTAAATGCCTGCTAAAATAGCAGTATTTTTAAATTTGCAAAATAAAGCATCTGCAAAATTATGTTTTACAGTATTTAATATTGTTTCAACATTTTATTTGAAACTTCGATTTGTATGTGGCAGTTGTACTCTTGAAAGCAAGAAAATGAAGCTGATATTGGTACTTCACAATGTGAAATGAAAATTTAGAGAAGCATGATTTTCAAAAGTTCAAGAAAAAAATGGGGGAAAAAGAAAAAAAGTTATGCGTTGAAATGCGAATTTTAAAAGCTACGCGCACAGTCTTCTGAGGAAAAAGGTTTTTTTAAGTTGCCTAAGCATTTGATTTATTTTTAACCCAATACATTTTTTAAATATCAGGAAATGAGAGAACATTAATGCAATTTTGTAGCAAAGAATTCATTGTCACAATGCATCACTCAATGTGAAGCAGATGGTCAGCTTTAATGGTTACAGGGTAAAACCTATATAGCTACGACTCACTGAGAAAGTGAGAGAGACAGAGAGAGAGAGTAATCGCGGCGACTGTGTCACGCACCAATGAAAAGTGTAATTTGAAACTAAAACTGAAATATTACTCCGCAAATAATCACTGACAGTATAAGAGAGTCACATCTCGAATCCACGAAGCCGTACGGATCGCTATCAGCCTCCGTCGTCTTCAATAATTCAGCCATAATGTCATATTCAAGTCCAGTTTTTATGGTATATACATACCCTGGTCAATTTTTTGTCTCCTAGTTATAGGGGATATGGGAATACAGCTTTACTATTCCTTGGTTAAAGGTATATTATGTGATCTTTTCCAGGGAATGCCCTCAACATCGAAAAAAAATTGAAAGCAGATTTTCTTGCAGATTTACATTTCTGATCATAAATCGTACATACATTCCAAGTTACAGGTCGATACGATTCTTAATTACTTCAAAATCATGGTTTTAGAGTGAAAATAAACTGTCGGATATCCGACAACTTATTTTACTCTGGTCTAAATTCACTCTAAAACCATGATTTTGAGGTAATTAGGAATCGTATCGCTCTGTAACTTGGAATGTATGTACGATTTATGATCAGAAATGTAAATCTGCAAGAAAATCTACTTTCTACAAAAAAATCATGAATAGAGGGCGCTCCCTGGAAAAGATCACATAATATGCCTTTAAGGGAGTTGATCTTATTTTTCCATCCTCCCAACCCATCAACTCATGGCTTGTTTTAATATATCATATTCATGTATATTCTTTCCAAAAATTATTTTCAAAATATTAAACACCCTATTCAAATGTTAACTACTGGAAAAAATATCGCACACTGGTCATGCTGGTGCTACGTGTGCATCGATGTACGTTTGTACTGGCAGTACTCGATCACCCTTTCCCTACTACCGTTCTTATGGTGTCTCTGATTGGCTCCTTAAATGCCATTTTAAACCCTGTGTCCAATCAAAATTAATTTTAAAAGGGACGAGGTGTGGTACCCCCTGTATTTCTAACCTTCGCTTGAGCTGACTATATCCACTATTGTTTTAGAGTAAACACACACATGAAATTGTTTCGAAGAGAGCTCCATGTGTTTTATATTTGCCTGTAAGTGATTTCAGCGCGTAGCTATCTCTTATGAGACCAACGAAAGGTGTGGACAGAGCAAAGACAGCAGGTCCTCGGTGGCTAGCTCGTGTTGTCACGACGATTCACAGAAAATGCCAACTGGCTTAAATAAGCTTTCCCTACATCATCAAGCGGCCTGTCTGACCTCCAACCGTTATTCCCCCAGTAGTCTCGTATAAACTATCTCCTGTGTCGCGGCTGAAGATCCACAGAAGCTACATAACATTGCGCCCTCGATGACACCGACAGGCGATCGGATCTGAATGCTAGATTAGCTGAACTATTTCGGGAATTAATTAGCAAAAGATGCGAAAAAAGCATGGGGGGCGCTAGATCTGTGAGAGAGGGAATGACCAAAATGCTGCTACATCACGTAATTAGGGTGTGAGTTTCATTTTAGCTGCCTGGTCCCCGGTGACCAAGAAGTGATCCATACAATTAATTTCTGCGCCAAGGTGTTGACTTTGTGCGAATGCCAGCGGCGGATTTAACATCGGAAAATAAGGCTTAAAAATGACGATGTGACAAAGTAAATAATGCTCGTAGAAAGTCAATGAATTCTGATGATAATAAATACAGCAGAGAAGAAAAAGTGGGGAAAAAGAAAAGAAGATTGGAAAGAACAATCGAGGGGGGTCTCGTTATAAACACCTAGCATTGGCGACACCTATAGGCTAAATAAAAGTGCCCTGTTTTTCACTAAATAACACGGTGCTGTGTCAGGAAAATTGCAAATTAAAAATTGATGCCGTTACAGCAAATCGTCCGTGTCTATGTGCTGGCTCTTATAAAGCTGCCTGGTTGATGCTAAGGCTCTTATATATAAATGGGGGTAAATCTCCTTTCCAATATGCTTATCATCAATCATGTGCAATACCCTACGCAAGAAGTTTGCATAGCTGGCTTGACTTTAGAATATCCTCCCCGTTGATCTTTCAATGCAAGCACATCATTCTTTACAAATCCCAATTGAAAAATTAAGTGAAACACTGACATTTTCTGAACAAAATTAACCAAATTCTTTCTCTTTCATGAAAATACAAAACAACCCACTTGTATAATAAGTCACATGTAAAAAAAAGTCTGTAATCTACCCTAACATTGAAATTGATGTAATAAAATTGAAGAAAATCCTCTTTTTTCAGGAGAATTCTATTTTTCTGGTCATCCTCATTCACCATGTCAGCAGCATCATAAAATACATCGTCCGCTTTTCGCACAGTTTGAAACCCAGACCGCATGGAGAAGACATCGACGACTACGGCATAATTAGCGACGCGAAAAAAAACCCGGCAATAAATTGATGTGGAAAGTATAAACTTCCAGCAGTGCATGTAAAACACATGTAAACTTGATTTTTTGAATTTTTTAAAGGCACTACTGGGACCAAGTTCGCTCCATTAACGGGCACAGGTGCGTATGCAATTGACAACTGATAATGGTTAAATTACGCATATGAATACCGCTTTGCCGCGTCTTTATGTGGATAACGGTCGATCCGAAGGCAGTGTTTACCATGTGATAATGCTAGGTTTCGATCAATCGTATTAATTTCAAAACGCCAAAACTAGTTCTAGAGCCGGGGATTTTCCGAGAGCAAACATTAATTTCAGGAGCAGATCACATTTTATTGGTTCCGCTCTTTTTAAAAGCGTTTGTGGAGCGTCGAAAGACAAGAAGGCAATTAAAAAACCTGATCTCGCCCGGCGTGAAATAACCGTAAGCGTTCAACGAGAGTAGTGAGAAATAAGAGAGATAAGACGGAGAGAGTGGAAATAATAGTTGAGGTCTATGCCCCAGATTTAGACCTTGTCGTAATCAATTTGCGGGGGAATCCTATGTGAGCTTTAACATATTGGTTGCATCATTACCATACTACCTGACGTGTATAGATCGAGTTGTAGTCTTGGCTAATTAGAGTGTGATGGACTCATCCACACACACACACAAAAATTGATATCTTATCTCGTACTCAGCACGGGCTTCCCAAATCTGATAAAAGTCTCAAAGCTCTCCTGAGGAAACTTTTCATTTCCCAGCAGTGGCGCTCGGTGGCGAAATACGAGCTGCGCAACTTGAGAGTTGGTGATGGCGTAACGATAGATTTTTTTTCAATTGCCCCGGCTTGAGCCAGCCAACATGCCTTTCATGACCGAAAGCCCGATGCGAAACGGGATTACACAACGAAGCAGAAATTTTATCCATGAAAACACAAAGCAAATGCGGCGTTAAGAGAGAAAACGAGGTGGCCCAATGGACGGCCAATGGGGAGCGATGACAAGCTCACAATCCTACTTAGGGTCAGTCAATGTTTGTAGGGAAAACGCAGAACAGTAGCATATCATGGCATCCCATCAAACGTTCCCTGGTGCTCCCTTTGCTGTACTATAATAACCGATGGGAGTTCGCCTAACTTTGATTTCCCAGTTATAAAGATGGCGATGGCGTGCATGCATCAATAAAATAAATGGAACCTCAATTGCGTATTCACCTTTGAAAAGAGTGGGTAATCAAATGGAATGTCTATTGATTGTTACAGATTCTCACACAATACACCTGTCATCTGGCAAATCCACATCTATGGGAAATCAATGAGTTTTGCCTCCCCTGTTTACAAATGTGTTTTGTCTTAGGAAACACTGATTCAATCGTTTTGAAAGTGCAAGTTCATTGGCTCTTCAAAACTGATCTTAACATTTTTCAGTCCAAGGCAGGCGTCTGCAGATGACATTCCAAAAGTTCACAAAATGTTTCAAAATTTACAGAACTCAATTTCTTGTTTTATCAATCGCTCTATAATATTAATAGTTAAACTGATTTCATACGTCAAGTTGATAGTGATATATTTTCAAAACATGATAATTTGACCAATGGAGGTTATTTATTTGGCTGATGAAAATGAAACTCATCAAAGCCTTAACTTGATTGATCAATTCTCATTATTAAACATAAAATGTCATCTAAGCCATCAAATAACTTAGCAAATGGGAAAACTCCCCGAATTGCAATTTACCATTGGTAATTTAAACTGCCCGAAATCCTTAAGAGTTTGACCAGTAGGGGTTACTCAATACCCATTAAAAAATTAAACCCATCATTAGTGGTATTAAAATACACCATAGCTTGTTCAATCACTTGTAATTAGTCGAAACGACCAATTCAATTTCTTACACCCCTAAGACAAAAATCGGCAGGTACTTTCAAATCTACGAGTGTCATTTAAACCACACCATACGTGGTAATGGACCAATGGGAGTCACTTAATAGTCGTTAAAGAATTCAAGTGATAAACATTAGTATAAACTGAGCTTTTTTCAATTATCATTAGTCACCCAAGGCAACAAGATAAGGACCGAGTAAGACGTGTACTTTCAAAACTCCCAATTGCTCATCTAAATGGCCCTATATCGAGTAATCAACCGTATCCGTTAATTGTCCTATAGAGGCTGTTTAACGCTTTCCATGCGGCAGGGGGCTGCAGACGACACTCCAAATTATAACAAAATGTTTCAAAAATTTCAAAATTATCGAATTTAATTACCATATTTGGAATCACCATGAGAAATGCATTGACATAAGTACAAACATGCCTAGTATTGGTTCAGTAATCCTTGAGATAGACCTTGAAATTTGGGAATGGTTTCTGAAAAATCTATTTTGTATATGGTTAAACCAATGGCCGCGTGGAAAGTGTTAATAGCTCGTTGAAGTAGAAGTCCTAAACAAGCAATTGTTTCCTGTAATGCTTCAGGGCCATTAGCGAGAGGATCTACCCGACCACTCCATCTACCCCGCCGCCGCGTCAATCAAACCCGGGCGATGACGACGGACAGAACTATGCGTGCTTAGCTCAGCGTAAGCATCGCCCAACTAAACCAGCTATTGATCGCCAGGCACTTGCAATCAGATCATACCGCTATTATAATCCTGTATCGCAAGTTGTAATGACACTATAGGTCTGAATACAGAGCTAGCGCCTGCCTCAGCAATATTGGCTCACATGCATTCAATGAGTCTGCTGACCCGGGCAAACTCTCTCGCTCGCTGCATGCTCTGCATGCTTTTCACAGGGAAGAAAAAAGCCATGATAAGAAAGCCCTTAGTGTGTTTCAATTGACCCTAGAGAGATGCCAAATCGCTAGCTTCTCCTTAAAATTACCACTAAGAACATCCACGGGGACAATCAAACCTCAGCTTTCATCAATATTAGGGGACGTAACATCCGATTAATCTCTTAATTTTTTCGTATTTCTCAGACAACTTGATTTTCGACGATGAGCGATCATTCAAAAGCCGATTTTTTTTCTTCTTCTTTTTCTTTTCCTTTCCCCGTGCTGCTGCTTCTGCATTTTCTCTATCCAAGCAAGAAAACTAGTTACGGCGCACGAATGCTCGCCTGCCTGCATGACAAACTCGCCTGCCTGCATGACAAACCATCTACGGCATCGCGAAAACGGTTTCCCGCTCGGTCCTCCTGGGAGCGCCAAGGTTTACTGGATGAATATACATAGGAGCTGCAAGCTTATGGCTGTCATATGACCCAGTCAAATACAGTGTTTGCATAGAACTGATGAAGTAGAAAACACTTGGGACCGAGGAGTAGAGAAACCGGCCAAACTACACACTAGGTTACGTGGCATTTCATGTATAATTGCATAAAACATTCCTAGTTTGAAAAAAAAGGATGATTATTTTAGCTTCAAACATGTTTCCCCCTTCCTAAGTCCATCAAAATCCATTTGAATAGGACTAACACACAGTTTTGTCAAGATTAATACACATTTTTGTAAAGACTTAACTGCGCATTTCATAACGACTAAATCGGGCCCCTTTCCAAACCTGCCCTTGTTTATTATATTTAGCAGCTTTGGAATATTAGCCGCGCGGCAAGTCACACGTTCGCGCGAGACTAATATGAAATGTAAAATAGAAGGCACTAAAAATGATACCTCGAAAACACCTAGCGTCCGATCCCGGGAGATTCAGCCGTTGCAATCCATTGTTTCTATAAGCTGAGCCAATATTATTACATGTGGTTCAATCTACCATACGGCTATCACCTTGCTACGTGCCACTGCCATTTTATTATAACGAAAAACTTTCCAAAAAAAAAAAGCGTCTTAGAATAATACGAGATGTGAGCAGAATCTTGTTCAAATAGAAGGGGAAAAAGCTTGATCAGAACTGATTCTACTGAAAAAGATCAAGTTTTTTTAAAAAGAAAAAACGAGTTTGAAAATGATCATATTGAAAGTATACAAATACGCAACAACCTCTGCTCTTTTCACAAATTATTTCTTGTTTTCATTTTGTGCGCGTCATCTTTATAAGTCTTCAGTTTTTGGAAAAAAAATTGAAAAAAAACCCTCTCTTTTTATAATATTTACGTTTGTATTTGTATAATCAAATGTTTAAATTGCGTGCATACTCAGTGATTGTTTACAGAACTCGTGCAAATCAGTAGTGGAGAAAACAAATAAGGTCATGTTTTTTCTTGGATTTTGACAAGGAGAACATGAAATGGGATGGCGGGATAGATTATATTATAAATACAGAATAATGTAATTTATCATTGTGTTTTAAGTGTCATCTCAGGTAAATATCGAGTATAGGTGGCAAAGCTCGCCGATTTTTTTATTTATTTTTCCTGGCCAGGTTGAAGTACTTTGGTAGCATATCAGAAAAACGAGATTAGTTTGTTAATCTTTTACTCGTTGCCATGGCAACAGCCCAATTTAGATTTTAGCCATTTTTTGGTCAATATCAGTTAAAAATAGTCGAAATTTACCGCACATTCGTTATCTTATTGCAGCAATATGCAAGATTTTTTTTCAAAAGTAGCTATTACTTGATATAGACACATCTGTATACTTTAGACACAAATAAAAGAAAAAAATTTAAAACAATGTTTTGATGTATTTTCTGACCTGGCAACACTGCTAGTTTTGACATATTAAGAAAATTGATATTTTAGCCTATCTTTGCATCTCGTAAAAACTACTTGCCAGGGCACTCAGGATATTGTCCTCATAGGAGGAGGGAGAGATGACTTTACCCTACTCATATCTGATGAAAACAGCTTGGGGTATTTTATACTTTAACGGCAGTGTTGCCAGATAATGACGCATTTTGGAAAAATTACAATATTTCGTTTGTTACAAATAATGACATTCATTTTGATACTGAAGCTATTTTATTACGACAAATTGGATTTAGTATATACCAGATGTTCCAGGGACTTCCATAGATACCCGTTAAGTAAAGCAGGTGGTAATATAGGGCCTATACTTCTACTCTTGTTGCCAGAAAGTTCACAGATCGGCAACATTGCTATATTCAGATAATTTGATTTCGTATATTAGTCGGGTATGTACAGAGGGGTTGACGTGCACCCCCAGTACTAAATCAAACCAACTTTTTAGGTGTCTTTTAAACGCCTAAAAAGCTTCACTCAACTCTCCTTAGCACCATGGCCGTATCTATATCTAAGAAGAAATCTACACCGACACATCCTCCATGCATCGACATGATCGTGGCTGCCATCACCATTTCAGATGTTAACAGTGAAAAAAAATGGGATGCCCTCCAGATATCCAAGATGGCGTCCAAAATGGCCGCCAAAACAGGTCAAATCTTATAAAATGACATATAGCAATCAAATTGTATGGTGAAAGTATAGTTGTAATAGTGGGATGTATGTATTAGACCACTAGACACTCATATCGAGAAGTTTTGCTTTGTTAACACACCTAAATCCAAGATGGCCGCCAAAATGGCCGCCAAAAATGATAAAATTCCATATATTGGCATATATAAACCAACATGTATGATCAGAATATATTTTTAACAATGGGATGTATGTGTTAGACCACTAGAAACTCATACCTAGTATTTTTCCTTTGTAAACATACTTTAAAACCAAAATGGCCGCCAAATTAATGGTCGAAATTGGTCAAAAGTGGTCAAAAATTCCATAAAATAGGCTAATATCAACCGAAATGTATGATGAAAATATAATTTTAACGATGGGATGTATGCGTTAGACCACTAGTAGCTCATAACCAATATGTTTGCTTTGTTAACACAGTTTAAAATCCAAAATGGCCCCTAAAATGGTTCCCGAAGTGGCTGAAATAATTGTCAAATTCCATACAATTAGATAATATCAACCTAAATGTACGATGAAAATATAGTTTTAATGATGGGATGTATGTATTAGACCACTAGTTACTCATATCTAGTATTTTTGCTTTGTTAACATACTTAAACATCCAAAATGGCCCCCCAATGTTCAAATTATACTTGCATCATATATTTTGGTTGATATCATCACATTTTATGGAATTCAAACAATTTGTTCAGTAATTTTGGGACCCATTATGGGGGCCATTTTGGATTTTAAAGTATGTTAACAAGGCAAAAAAACTAGATATGAGTTACTAGTGGTCTAATACATACATCCCATCCTTAAAACATATTTTCATCATACATTTAGGTTGATATTATCCCATAATGGAATTTGACAATCTTTGCAGCAACCTCGGGAAACATTTTGGGGGCCATTTTGGCATCCATTTTGGATTTTGAACTATGTTAGAAACAAAAATACTGGATATGAGTTATTAGTGGTCTAATACATACATCCCACCATTAAAACTAAATTTTCATCGTGAATTTAGGTTGATATTATCCCATTTTATGGAATTTGACAAATTTTCAGCCACTTCGGGAACCATTATGGGGGCCATTTTGGATTTTGAACTGTGTTAACAAAACAAAAATACTGGAAATGAGCTACTAGTGGTCTAACACATACATCCCATCGTTAAAATTATATTTTCATCATATATTTCAGTTGATATTAGCCTATTTTATGGAATTTGACCACTTTTGACCAATTTTGGCCATTAATTTGGCGGCCATTTTGATTTTAAAATATGTGAACAAATTGAAAATACTAGGAATGAGTTTCTAGTGGTCTAACACATACATCCCATTGTTAAAACTTTACTCTGATCATACATGTTGGTTTAGATATGCCAATATATGGAATTTTACCATTTTTGGCGGCCATTTTGGCAGCCATCTTGGATTTAGGTGTGTTAACTTCTAGATATGAGTGTCTAGTGGTCTAATACATACATCCCACTATTACAACTATACTTTCACCATACAATTTGATTGCTATATGTCATTTTATGAGATTTGACCTGTTTTGGCGGCCATTTTGGACGCCATCTTGGATATCTGGAGAGAATCCCAATTTTTTCACTTTTAACATCTAAAATGTGTTTAAGGACCCTAAAAGACACCTAAAAAGTTGGTTTGGTTTAGTACTGGGGGTACACGTGCACCCCCCTGTACATACCCGACTAAATATACGAAATCAAATTATCTGTATATAGCAATGTTGCCGAACTGTGAACTTTCTGGCAACAAGAGTAGAAGTATAGGCCCTATATTACCACCTGCTTTGCTTAACGGGTATCTATGGAAGTCACTGGAACATCTGGTATATACTAAATCCAATTTGTCGTAATAAAATGGCTTCAGTATCAAAATGAATGTCATTATTTGTAACAAACGAAATATTGTGATTTTTCCAAAATGCGTCATTATCTGGCAACACTGCCGTTAAAGTATATAATACCCCAAGCTGTTTCCATCAGATATGAGTAGGGTAAAGTCATCTCTCCCTCCTCATATGAGGACAATATCCTGAGTGCCCTGGCAAGTAGTTTTTACGAGATGCAAAGATAGGCTAAAATATCAATTTTCTTAATATGTCAAAACTAGCAGAGTTGCCAGGTCAGAAAATACATCAAAACATTTTAATTTTTTTTTTTTAAATTTGTGTCTAAAGTATAAAGATGTGTCTTTATCAAGTAATAGCTACTTTTGAAAAAAAAAACTTGCATATTGCTGCAATAAGATAACGAATGTGCGGTAAATTTCGACTATTTTTAACTGATATTGACCAAAAAATGGCTAAAATCTAAATTGGGCTGTTGCCATGGCAACGAGTAAAAGATTAACAAACTAATCTCGTTTTTCTGATATGCTACCAAAGTACTTCAACCTGGCCAGGAAAAAAGGGAAAAAAAATCGGCGAGCTTTGCCACCCATACTCGATATTTACCTGAGATGACTCTTAAAATGGTAATATTCAAAAAAAGTTCAGTTCCAAAACTAAAATAGATGGTCATTTGGTAAAGCATGTTTCATGAATGGGAAAGGAGGTAGAAAGGTATTTGTGAGAATTTGAGGGGAAAATGTTTTAACTTTTTAGGGGAAAAAAGAAGGTATATTGATTTATACTTGTAAACATTTGACTTAATATGGTGTTATTACAAATGAATTTGGTTTTATTTTAGGTGAATTGAAAAAATATCTTGTTTTGAAATGTTGGTGCTAGTGGACATGTAAATAATATTCGGGGGATATTGTGAAAGTTTAGGTGAATTTTGGAATATTTTTGATACAAAAATAGATTTTCTTTTAAAATGGAGATATTGAATAATATCAAGTCAAATATGTTGACATTTTTGTTCACAAAATAGCAATATTTGGTCAAAATAGACACCTTGAGGAGTTTATAACACCCTGAACTTTAATCATTTATGAGAAACCATTACTGGTGGACTAACAAGATCGCTGAGATTGAAGCTTTGCATTAACACTATTGCTATCAGCGCACCGACAGCTTTTTACAAAATAAATTCACACTATTAAAAGTTGCCCGTCAACAAAATCAAAAGAAAGTCCCAACAATCATATTTGGCAAATGCGTCCCGACGGAATAGCCTGGAAGACAAAGCAGACACTCTGCGCCATTTCTCCTGGGAGTCACCTGGCGTGTGCATCTTCCTGGGATGAGCCAGCCAACAGTTGTGTGGTGAAGAAGAAAAAAAATACAAGAATAAAACAAGAAAAGAAGAAGAAACCTGTTCAACAAGGAGGGAAAAAGAGTTGACATGATTGGGCCTTAATTATTTAAAAAACAAATGTTTGTCAAGTTTAATGACTGTTAATTTATATAATTTAACAATAAATTACCACTCGTGCTTTTTTCGGTGATCATACTCGTATTCCCTCGGATATTGGCGATGTGTTCCTTTCCTTCAACTGGAATTAAAAGGTTACTATGGTGATCACAAAATCACAAAATCATAGCAAGAATGAACCATCTTGATCTCATTTCAACTAAAGTTTACAACAACAAAAAAGGTGTAAAGCATTCATTGATAAAATGCAGAGGAATTTGATGGTAAAGTTAAATCCATTTGTGGCCATTGGTAAACAAACCCCTTTTTCTACATTGTGGCCTGTACTGTATTCTACACTTTTCATTACCAACCATACCAAACAACCGCAGAGAAGATAGATAAAAGCCCGGGGGGTACTCGGATTTGATTTGGTCGGGGTGTGCCGCTGGAGATTCAAAACCCCTACCCATTTCTAAGGGTGATTTATAGGGGTTTTGCTTCATTTTAGACCAAATTTTTGCGAAAATAGACCTAATTTTGGCAAATTTTCGCGAAAATAGAAAAACAGGACCCATGTCTAAGGATTTTTGAGTTGAAAAGCCTACCCATGGCTAAGGATGTCTCATGAAAAAACGACCCACTGGAGCGGCACGTTCCCGTATGCCTTACATACGTGAGTACCCCCCCCCCCCCCCCCCCCCGGATAAAAGCCTTCTAATAATCACTTCAAAATTTTCTGGTGATTTCTCCTCTCTTTTTTTTACCAGTGATTCCCATCCAACGTATAGATATCATTATCCTTTCATTTTAATGAATATTTTTAGCTTGTTGAGTGGATTTTTGCTTGTTGCTTACGCGTCCTCGTGGGGATACATGTTGAACACTAATGACCACGTAAATGCTTCTCCCAAAGCCGAGTCTAACAAATCGTGGTTTTTCTCTTGTCTTTTTCTTCTCGCATCTTTTCTCCTCCTCGTATGTACGTATGCGAAAACTCTTTCTCTCAAATCTCTCTTCACAAATTTGCTAAATTTGCCTCGACACAATGCCGAGATGGAAAAAGCTTTTTCCGTATTAGCGATTTCTACTTCTCTTTATGAGGATCTGTTCACGGTTACAAAATCAGACGATAGATCACGCTTTACAACAGCCAGAGTGATAAGCTTATGAACACTTAACAGAATTATCCACTTCTAAAACCTGTTGCGATTGGTAAGAGCTGTACGGCTTTTAAAATAAATTTTGATTGATACAGGTTCTATAATAGCATTTAAGGAGCCAATCAGAGACACCGTAAGATCGGTGATAGGGAAAATTCAGCTTTTGAGTTTGAAAATGTTTAATGATTTATAAAAGTTGAGTTATGATTGGTTACCAAGGTGCTTCTATCACACTAGTAACAAATTAGAGAAGTTATACAAATTTTCAACACAATTTTCCACCCTGACCCTGATAAATATAAGCTAAGCTATGATTGGTTATCCATGTAATTTAATCACAAAAGTAACCAATCAGAGAACAGTTAACAGTACCTCTGTCAGAAGGGGTTAATACTTCAGTGCACTATAATTTGGTGCGAATCACAAAAATTACAACGACTCGGTTTCAGTGCCGATGTTTTAGTCACATGCCGTCAACAGCGGAGGACGGCGCTAATATCGTATCCTATAATACTACATGTACAAATTTTCCCCCGTCCGTGAGCGGTATTATCGTCTTTTCTTCAGCGATTTTCCAAACGGCATTGACAGAGACTCGTATCCATCACACTGATTTGTCAGGGGATCCGACCACATTTTGTTAATGCCTTGTCCGCTCACACCACGGGACAATCATCGTACAAGTTTGCCCCGAACATATATTATCTCTTGATTCTTTAACAAATCATCTTCTTTCATCCCATTTTTTTTTTCATTCCGTGATTCTTTTCCCCAAACTGTCTCGCGATCAGAAAGAAAAAAACGTCGTACTGGGAGTCACCATGGATACACATCGTCCCAATAAGCTAGAAGCAAGAACATCGCTATAGAAAGCGCACAAGAGAGGGGAGAGACGCGGGGGATTGGCGCTTCTCAAAAGACCAGCAAAATGATCAGAATTGAGGGTACTAATTTCCCTATTGGTGCTAAATGGGCAATAATTTCCCCATTCGGAGATAGTTGACTCTGGCTCTGTGACTTGCAACATTGATACAGGCTAGTGTACATGTATGTTAAAAAGCCTATGTGTAGCTGCCATTTCAAGCCAAAGCTATGGTGGGTTTTTCTTAACACTTTCCACGCGGCAGGTGTCTGCAGACGACATTCCAAAATTACACAAAATGTTTTAAAAATGTCAACATTATTGAATTTCATTACCATATTTGGAATCACCATGAGAAATGCATTGAAATAAGTACAAACATGCCTAGTATTGGTTCAGTAATCATTGAGATAGACTTTGAAATTTGGGAAAGGTTTCTGAAAAATCTGTTTTGCATAATGGTAATACTAATAGCCAGCCGCGTGGAGAGTGTTAAAGCAGCACATTTATTTGGGGAAAAGGTAGAATGATTCGGTACAAAAAAGTGGACATTACCTTTTTTTTCCCTCCAACGTTTTTTGAAACTTGGTGGCGATTTTCCGATCTCATACATTCCAGTTCTCCCCATCCCCATCGTCTCTGGACTGTCATTGGCCAAATTGAGCATGACACAAGTAATGCAGACCATTTTTAGGCATGGGTGCCCAAATTGAGCATGAAGCAAGAGTATGGACCACTTTTAGGCATGAATGCCCGAGTGCTAAGTTGACTTCACTTGAATTTCAACATACTACTAGTACATCTCTGCATGTTTAGAATCTAAATGAGCTGAGAATGTTAAGTAAAAATATGACCATTGTCCTTTGGATTTCATTCATAGGAAAAACAAGTGGATCAAGCCATTACTGAAGAAGTTAACCGAACTGGTTGATGAAACCGTCTAATTGTGAGTACAATTCTTGGATTTGTTCAACAAAATATCAACTTTAATAGGAAAACAAGTTAATCTTTTTTTTGCCATATATTATGGGATTCTATGTATGTAAGATTTGTATAATCTCATCCTTGTTGTCAACTTTTAAGGCATCCATATGTACACCTTAACTATCACTGAACTTTGCCTTTTGTTTGAGAATAAACTAGATAAAATAGGTTTGTAGGGCCAATGGTATAGAGCTATTTGATCAGATATAGAGTAGCACAGCCTCCCTGGAGTACAGCAAGATTTTAAGAGTAATTTTGTGAGAGGACGAAAAAAGGAGAGAGAAAACGAGGGTGAAAAAAGAGTGAAAACAATGAATTTTGAGAGCCTATTGATCGTAGGACATCGCCCCTGGAACTATCAGGTCTAGCGCACAATGGTAATGTTGGCGCTCTTATAGTTTATTCAATCTATCTTGGTATTGTGACCTTTAGCAGATCTAGTATTGTGTCCGCATTACAAAAGATTGCACCATGTTACATTCCACCAATCAAGTCTAAATTGAACGGCTTATATCACCGTTATACTGCAGCAAGCCTATACAAGCTCTGAGCTCGTGTTTGAATTTTGAAGACTCCACACACAATGGCTTACAACTCCCGGGGAAATTGGCAGGTCGTAGACAATGCACGGGTGTCGCACGGGGAGTATTAGTTTGGCTTAGTGCAGTATTGACGGGGACTAGAGGACTAAAGAACTTGGTCTCAGATGGGTAGAGTTTTGACCCTACAGGGCCTGCAAAACATACAGTGATGGTCACAAAGTCAGTTGGTGCTATTATGCAGTTTAATGCGAGGGGGATGGGGGTCAGTCAAAGAAGATTTTAAAGACACCACCACAATGCATTGCGTTTTTGCAAAATGCCCTAATTCTGGTCTCCAATTTGTCTAGGTTCCCATAGACATATGCACACAATCATGGCTTTATAGCATGTTCATCGTTGGAGCTCTTTAGGTTCTCGTTTACATCAATGAATAAATTAAATTATCAGTGTTCCTTTTTCTTATTTCTAAAACTTAAGATCTCAACAAATGCATCATGTGAAAAAAACTTTAGTTGGCTGGTGTTCACGCAATGCATTGTGGGAAGACTTTAAAATCTTCTTTGGGGTCAGTAAACCCAAGAGAGAGAAAGAGGAGGAACATGGGCATTGTATTTTAAAGCCCTGATGGAGAATTATTTTTCAGGCAATTTCCTGATGATATCGGACAATTATGAATGAGGAAAATTATGTCAGAAAGAGGAGTAACATGGGCATTGTACATAAAAACCCACGATGAGGAATTATTTTTCAGGCGATTTCCTGATGATATCGGACAATTATGTCAGAAAGAGGAGTAACATGGGCATTGTACATAAAACCCCGCAATGGGGAATTATTTTTCAGGCAATTTCCTGATGATATCGGACAATTATGAATGAGGAAAATTATGTCAGAAAGAGGAGTAACATGGGCATTGTACATAAAAACCCGCAATGGGGAATTATTTTTCAGGCAATTTCCTGATGATATCGGACAATTATGAATGAGGAAAATTATGTACTTATAGTAGAAACCATGACAGAGCACTGTTTTCTGTTATTTTGTGGTGAATATGGAAATGTAGTTAATATGAATGTCAAAATATGTCCTTTTTGGTGAAAATATCGTCTTAGATTTTTACCTTGAGAAAAAGTCACTTCATATTTTACTCGGTGGTAAATGTTATTTGAATTGGTCATAATAGGCTATTGGATGTGAATGTATTTTAGAAATACATGATTAACTTTACAATTGCAGTATATCTATGAAGGAAACTAGCAGAATGGAAGTATGAATTGGCTACATATATAACCAGCCATCTGATTGGTGACTCTGCTGATTTACCCTACTCAAGCAACCAATCACAGACCAATATCATTTAGATATTATGCATGGAAATGTGAACCAACAGTCTACCCTTGGTTGAAGAAGACATTCGTTTTAATAAAGATATTAATCATCACTGCACTGCCATTTGAACCCTGCTCACTCTTAGACAACAACATTTGATTAAAAATCAAACTGAAGTAGTACTTCAGATTACGATGATAGGGTCAATATTGACAAAGTATGTTCAGAACACCATAACCACTTCTGCTCACTTTACTGCGATAGCCAAGATGGCTTCTTGATCGGTAAGCGATACGTTATCCCCTGCACTTTAACACGTAGTTGCATATAAATATCAGCCTAATATTGGCCTAGCTGGGTGAAGACCCACCTCTGGCCGGCCTCCTAACCTCTTCAGACCTTTAAGAGGACCAGTCATTTAGTACATTTTCAGGCCCGTCTTAGATTGCAAATTATTTTCCGGGGTTTTGATAACCGGTCAGAAAGGAGAAAAGTAGAGGTTACTAAATGGACCGGGGCGAGTGGGTCTTATGGAGTGGCAGCGTCTGTCGGTCGACCGGTCGTGGATGCTTGGACACGCAGTCAATGAACAGTGACACGCCGTGGCACTTTCTGCACCTCCTCTCTCGCCCTTCGTTTGTCCTAATGCTGAAAACAACACAAACTCGCACACAAAAAAAAAAAGACTCCGTAAAAACTCTGAAAGAACCAAAACGGGCTATTTATTGAGCTTTTAGCTTAAGTCAACAGGCTGCTCCATGGTGATTGTATTGGCAATGGGGGAAGAATAACATAGATTGTGTGAATGAAAAGTAATGGAGGGTATGTACACACACGTTTTATTTGCACATACTTGGCCATTGAATAAATATCGGTGCTCACGGAGGAGAGAGTGCGAGGAACGGCTGTGGATTTGGTGTATGGGTAGGCCCGGTATAGTAGATATAGAAGGGGGAGTAGTGTGTCGTTTCCCTCCTATATACTGACAGAGGTTTAATATAAATGTACATACTGTGTTAGAGAGAGTGTCAATCAAACTGAAGCGCACTCAAAAAAGGTGTGAAGAAGTTTTTAGAAGAAAAAGAGGTTCACTACACTTTTGGTTGTACCGTCTTGAACTCACGGTCAGGTCGTCAGGGTTTGTTTAGGGTTATGGAGCTTTGAATTAGGTGATGGAGTGCCTCTTAGTGGAATGGGATGATGTGGGTATTTTCCCCCACCCCCCTCTTTGATAGCTTGGTAGGTAAGGAACAGGGGAAGGGGCTATTATTAAGGCACAGCAAATTGAGAGACAAAGTAGTATTTGGAATCACAGACACTGTGTCGTCAGAAACAAAAACAATTCTCTTTCCAACATTTCATATAATGTTTCAAACATGTCAGAATTATTGAATTACATCAACATATTTGGAATCACCATGAGAAATGCATTAAAATAACTACAAACATGCCCAGTATTGATTCAGTAATTCTTGAGATAGACTTTGAAATTTGGGAAAGGTTTGTGAAAAATGTATATAATGTATAATGGTAAAATTAAAAGCCGCATGGAATGTGTTAAGGAAGTAGCCTTTAATAAACAAAATCATCTTAAATTCTTATCCACCATTGCCGTTACTCCATACATTTTGGAGAAAGTTCAATATAGTAAATTTGGTTTAACCATGGACTTATCATCCATGGTTTAACAGTGACTTGGCCGAGGAGAAAATTTCAAGAAGAACATGATAGAATGTAATAACGAGAAAGGGTTAAATTTGCAAGTCAAATAAGCATCTCTGGTGAGGGCCTAGGGGCATGTACGTTCACTGCATCCAAACACTGGGCTTATGTGACGTTAAGACATCCTGAACTCTACTTAAAGGAACTATGTCGCCAAAGTATTGGTCCAAGTACCGGATATTGTTTTGAAAAGTATCATTTTTGTTAGCCATTACTTTCAATGAGACAAGTAACAAAAAAGTAGCGATGAATTTGCAACAATAAAATCATGGAGCACTGTTCACTCTTCAAATGTGGACAAGAAGTGACAAATTGTAACTCAACTTGACCATTTTCCCCCAAAGATAGCCCAATTGGGCTCCAGAATTGATAGCTTAGTAACACTTGCTAGGAAGTGTAATAAGATGTTACAAGGAGGATCAAAGATGATGGGCTGACTTTTTACCACTTGACATGGACAAAATGAGACTATAGAGGGTGCACTTGACTACCACTGTTACCAAAACCAGACTCCAACATCCACACTCACTTTTATGGTGTAAATTACCTGGTTTCATGTGTCAGGCTCTCAGCCAAAACTGACCCATTCAATTTCAAAATTTTAATACATTCACAGACAAAATATGAATTTTGTTTGGCATATCACCCTCTATAATGGATTTTTAGAAGGGAAAAAAAGAATTTTAATATTTAATAAGTGTTATATTACTCTGCCCAAATTAGCATGAAAATTGAAAAGTCACTCAACCAAGTCACTATTTTTATAAAGTAGTCTCATTGTGTGATTATGCATGCTTGTTGGCAAGCAATGACATTGATACCCTGCAACAAACTAAGATCATTACAAAATACCCAGAAAACTGAGGATAACTTTCATTACTATTATAACATACCAGAGTTCTTTTGAACTCTGTCCTCGGGACATGAGCCTACAACTGTTTATAAACAATCACAACATCCCGACAGACCTAATTTAAATTCCGCATTTAATCGAATATAAACATTGAATCAATAAATGAATTTCATATTTTATTTTTCTTCTTGAAATAGCAGCAGGGCTATATAATTTGACACTTTCATCGTTGTATTTTTAGGTGTTAAATAATTTGAAAGCCATACAGCCATCTTGCAATCTGCAAATTACGAAGCGTGAAATGCATACGGAATGAACACCTTGTGTAGGTACCTTTGATGTTACGATGATCTCATCGAATTTAAGCCGTATAACTTTCACCAGATCCAATGGCAAAAGAATGTATCTTATATGTAGTTTTCTAACAGTATACTTCCTTTTAACATGATCAAAGTTAGTTTTTTTCTCCATAAATCATAAAGTGGTAAAAGGCAGTATATCACTTTTATTGTCTTTACAAGTTGCAACCTTTTCCTAAGTGAGGATTATTGAACCAAGTTAAGACTATCCATGTTTAAAGGAAGTATATCATTAGGAAAGTACATCTAAGATACATCCTTTTGCCATAAAAGGGCTGAATAAACCTGCACTTCAACTCAATTCTATGTAATAAAGTTTTTCTACTCGCATTCCAGTAGACCTGGGCAAGATCTGGGCAAGATCGGAAAACTGAAACTTGAGAGGCACTAGAAACAGAAATCACTGACAAGATCAGGTACAGGTCAATGGGCTATTCCATTCAAAATCCATACACCCCCATGCAAAACATAACCTTGATCTTCCCACAGGGAGTGTAAATTTCAAATGGGTTACCTGCAGGGATGACTCCATTTCAAATCTACTCTCCCTGTGTGGCAGATTAAGGTCATGTCTTCCATAGGGGGTGTATGGTTTTGAACTGGAACAGCCTAATTCAGTGCGTGTGTTCACTCTATCATCCGAAACATGAATGGCCAAATGAATTGAACCTGTGTGCGGTGCCATGCATCGCCGGTATTTCAGCTTTACCTTACCCCCCCCCCCCCCCCCCCACCCCCTGTTATACATCAAAATGGACAGATTTTGAAGTGCCAATAGCTGGGTTAGCTTTACCTCCATCCCCACCAATTCTTAAATCACCATAAGGGCCAAATAAAATTAAGAAGTGGTCATTCTTTTTTTTACTGGTCATCCACCAGGAGGTCACTGTAAAATCCGGCCTTGTTCCTGGGTCATTCAATCCATCCACATCTACTTAGGCATGGTCACGCTGTCCTAATCACCAGATGTATACACCAGGAAATATGGGTGAACCCCACAAAAATATCTTTCAAATCTTCAGTTTTCAAAGCCCATTTCCTCTAAATGTGTATTTATTTTTACAAACCCTAAACAAAATGAATCACTTCTACCACAAAAAAACAAAGCAATCAGAAAATACCCCCCCCCCACCACCTCCATGGTCAGTCCTAACAAAGACAGTGGTACTAAACTACAAATTACCAGTTCATCATCAGAAAAGTTAAAAGTTGACTCCACCCTGAAGGGCTGATCAAAGCAAGATGGGGCCAATGCCTGAAGAACCTGAAGAATGAGCAAATTAGCCTCCTGACCCCCGGGATGTATATGACTCTAGCTTGCTAATTTGCACAACAAAACATCACAAACCCTTAAATCTACTAGAGTGGATGGTCTGGAGATTCAACAAGGGGGTAAGGTCAATGTCAGGCCAAAATGTAATGATCCATGGTCGCTAGGGGGCAACTCACTTATTATAATTTCATCATGTCTTGTATACCTGCTGTGTACGTTTATCTAACAAGCGCCCCCGTTGGACTGGACACAGCCAGTGGCACGAGCTACAGTAGCGTTGAATTTGAAACAAACATGGGCATGCCCGCCGTTGCTGTAAAATTGCTAACGGCATTTTGGTCCAAAATTGAGGCAAATTTTGTAGTAAAGTACAAATGTCAGTCCCACTTTGGCAATCAGATTGCTATAGTAATCTACCATTTATGTAGCCTTAGGTTTTTGAGAAAGGTCTTCATGGTGAATTGGACTTTTTTGTAAATGAGAAAAAATTATGGGGGTTAATTTTGTGGTATTGGTATAATTGACCTTCTTGATGCCACAATCAGTAATGGAGCCTTTACTTGTGGTAAAGTAACAAATAGACAAAGGTTAGAATCAAAGATAAAATCTTTGTTAGAATGTATAGGTCCATGAAAAAAGAGCATTTTTGAGTCAGAAGATGATCAGCTTGGAGTTGCTAAAAAGGAATTCAGATGGAAAGTACACTCTTAAAAAAGGGGGAAATTGATTCAAGAATTGTGTAAATATGCAAATACAAAGTCAAATTTGAACCACTTTGCCATCAAAATCTGACCCTGTTTCTTGAGTTTTGTGCATAATGTGACCCTGTGTTTTGAGAGTGTAATAATGATTATCATGGTTATATGATAAAAATGTTGTTTTATTCCTTTATGGCAATGTGAAAGCGTAAAATACAAAACATTTCACATCGTTTAGGCCTAAAAGGCTAAAACAAAACATTTTTATATAAACTTTTTTTTTTTTACTAAAGTTACAAACTGCCAATATTTTACCCCGAATCCTCCACAAATATATATTGCTCATAATCAGTCCAAAACCTGTTTCTACATGCATGTAACGCTGCTGTACAAAGTACAAATAAAATCATAAGTGAAACAGTAGCAAAACTGAACAGCATTCTTTGTTCACAAGATGTACAAGGTAGGATGAACTCTTTCTTTGTTGAAATCAATTCAATTTGCGATCGATCTGTCAGTACTGAATGCCGATGGTCATGAAGGGCAGTAGATAATATGGCGGTCAATTTGTATGTGAGCTGACTGCAAAATAAGGGAATAGGGCGATATGTCTAGTATAATGTAAAAAAAGTGTGACTATAAAGGTAAATTCAAGCATTGTTACTAAAAAAAAATGGACCAAATTACACCAATTTGTTTCTCTGACCATTGGCTATTTATTACAAAAAATAGTCTTGGTAATCATTGGTTTGGAACAAAATGTAAAATGGAACTGTTCCCAGCCCCCCCCCTCCCCCCCCCCCCCCCAACAATCACACCAACAGGTCACCATGTTTGGCAGAATTACCTGTAAAATAAACAATTCAAAAAATCTTTGACAAACCTTTCAAAGAGGTATGGACGAAAGGCTAACTCAAAAATCTACTTTTTGTCAAAATTTGAACCAAATACGTACATGCAGATCAAACTCCCTCTCCCTTTTTCTGTGAAATCATGGTGAAATAGCCCTATTTTTAGAACAATCTTAGTCAACAACCAATAAACATAGTGAATTCAAATAATGTTATGGCAATTTTACGTCATAGTCCTGATTGTAAACACACTAAGCCTAGAAATAGCATATTATTACATACATCAGTTCACCCACACACTCACTCTTCACATTATTCTAGAAGCCAGTTTAAAAAGGACATGCTAGCTAGGCCATACCCCAAGTGACCACGTCCAGTGAGGGCTGACCGCTAGCTGACCGGCCTGGCTGTCTGACTGACCGATCTATCGTTTGCTAACTAACCCGAATCAGTCAGTCAATTCACTGGCTTATAACAAGTCTTATTTCGCCGGCATTATTAGAGCAGAGACCCGCTAGGAGTTGTAAACTATATAGCAAATACACTGTGAAATGGTCCCTTATTCCCTATAGTTTGTCCGTATTAAAATAGGACACAGTGTCAAGATTGTTGGCTTGGCTCGGTGACCGTGATTGGCTAGACTTGGGGAAAGCCTGGGGTTTCCCCAGTACTTTGAAGTCAGATGTAAACAAACACACAAATATATGCTTTAGTTACCATAGAAACTAGACACTGAATGAATAAAAAAAGATGAGACAATTTACGCATGGTTTGATTGGTAAAATGTATAGATTAATATCATAAATCTTAATAACAGATAGATAAAAGTTCCTTTTAATAAATTATCAGATATTTTGATTCAGAGAATTATCTATTTGATATCATTATGGGTATTTATTATAAAAGATATTTCTATGGTCTATGATTCTATATAATGATAAATCAGCCCTGTGTAAATGACCCCAAAATGAAAAAAATCAAGGTAAATATACTTCCAATCAAATTATTGGCCTTTAAACCATTATTTTGATGATTGGTTAACAAGAGGAATGAATGAATAACAGTTTGAGTCAATCGGATAGTTGGTCAGACAATTTCTTGGCTATTTTTGACATATTTTTTTAGAAGACCAATGTTTAAAAATGGCTAAGAAATATTGAAGCTCAATCTTAATTAGATATTTGGAGATACGGTCATAACAGTTTTGGGTGTCAAAATGTAATTAAATATGTTATCTTTTTTGCTTGATTTAGTTATTTTACATCCCACATAATTGTGTCAAAGCAATTTCAAATTTCGCTTGATTTGTGACGCCATCTTTACTCTTTTCACGCGGCTATAGGTTTTACCATATATAACAGATTTTCCAGAAACTTTTCCCACTTTCAAAATTTATCTCAAGAATTACTGAACCAATACTAAGCATGTTTGTACTTATTTCAATGCATTTCTAATGATGATTCCAAATATGATAATGAAATTCAATAATTTTTGACATTTTTGAAACATTTTGTGACATTTTGGAATGTCTTCTGCAGGCGCCTGCCGCATGGATAGGGTTAATATTATCAATATTTTTAATCCCCCAAATCAGATTCAGTGTTTGGCACCTGATCAGGCGGCCTCATTGTTTAATTATCGCCAATTTCATCCTCATCATCCCGATTTAAACAACCGCGATTGCACCAATTATCCTGCCCAGCGTAGCAGACGTAAGTCTTTGGCCGACCAACTGTCACTCTACTAAGGCCGTGCTCTCGTTTCATACTTATCCTGGATGGTGGCGAGGCGGAACTAATGTTGTAGAGGCCCCTGAAGCCTCTTGGGCTGCTGGCCGTAGCGTGGTGCATACAAGCAGTGATACAAGTCCACAGCTAGCATACTCACTATGCTATCACACTGCATGAAAGATCATGTTTTTGTTTTTTTGTTGGCTAGTTTTACCATACAAAATAGGCATGTTTAATTTCAATGGATTTCTTATGGTGATTCCTAATATGATGGTGAAATTCAATAAAATAAACATTTTTGATTCATTTTGTGACATTTTGGAACTGTCATCTGCAGATGCCTACCGCGTTGGAAGTGTATAATAATAAGGTGACCGTAACATTGGTGGATTTTGGATTTGTTTACAAAATTATGACAAAGCATTGGTAACATTCATTTGTCAAGAAATATTAAATCACATAGTGAGCAAGTCGGTGCTCCTCTGTCAATTTTAAAGACAAATTGTGGGCGTGTTTTATGGCACGAAAGATAAAAATACTCAAAAGGGATTTAAGCACTTGGGGCTGGAGGTGGAATAAAATAACTAAAAAAAGCGATTAATCTGCACATCAAAACCAAATATTTGAAAAACAGGAAACATCATAAAAGAATCTTTCAAGGCTTTCAATATCATAAAAAAATAGTCCAAATTGGGTAACATTTGGTCACAGATTCTACCAAGAGAGTGCTACTCTACAATAATAAAAGAGTATTCAAACATGTACAATTAGACACACAAACAGACTAAAATCTGGAATTAAAGGGGGAAAGGTACAAATCAAGACATTTCTTGCGCCTATTGGATGACAGGTGTGACAATAGAAGTGTAAGCGACGAAGAAACGAGGATGAAACGAACGACATAAGTCATGAATTTTTATCTAATAAGGGAATCAGACTGGGTTGTGACCATGCATGGCACAGTACATTGTCATCCTATCCAAACCCTTAGCACTTTCCACGCGGCAGGCGGCTGCAGACGACGTTACAAAATTTCACAAAATGTTTAAAAAATGTCAAAATTATTGAATTTGATTACCATATTTAGAACCACCATGAGAAATGCATTGACATAAGTACAAACATGCCTAGTATTGGGTCAGTAATCCTAGGACTTTGAAAATTGGGAAAGGTTTCTGAAAAATCTGTTTTGTGTATGGTAAAAATAATAGCCGCGTGGAAAGTGTTAGCAAAGCTATAGACTTAATAGTTAGCGCTGGTTTTTAAGCTTCAATCTCTTGGGGTACTTGCACTATATTCTTGTGAATCTGTAGTAGATGGATGGATGGGAGTAAATACGGTCGGTCTACTGGCAGATCGAGGAGAAATTTAGTAAGAGGAGAGACGAACCTAATAGTACACGGACTCGGCGGTTGATCGGATAGATCGTGACGAACGGGCAGATTTACCGTTGTTAATTGAGGGCCTCAATGGCGTTGCAATCTTATTATAGGCTGTGATGCTGGATTATTTTGATATGTGAATGAGGATAGGTTTACGAGAGCAACATAAAGAAAGCATGTCTGAATTATAAACACCATAGAAATGAATAATTCCTCTAATGCACATTGTTATTTAGCAAGATATATGCCATAAAGATCATTAACAATCTATCTGAAGATGCACTTATTAAAAAACGGAGTGAACTATAACTACAATGGACTATAACTTAGGATGAGAATCAACTGTGTACACGACCTCATTTTAAAGCTGTGTGCATAATTTAAGAGTGTACTCTTTTGTATGAACTCAATCAAACATCATCCATAATAGCACAATAAGTGAACAAGGCATGAACAAATTGTATGGAGTTTTGTTTGGACCCATACTTGGACCTTGTGGGACACCACAGGCCCCACAAGTGGTACATTTATCAAGTTTAGATACAAAATTACATCTCGCTTATTTACTGAGCAGCATAAATGCAGAGTAAAATACAAAGTGACCCCTACCCCCTTTGATTTCATACCATTACCAAACTCTTAGCTTACTCGCCATTCCCAAATAATGCCAGAAACTTAACATTTTTTTGCAATAAAAATGGTGTAATAAAAATGGTGTAATAAAAATGGCGGAAGAGGGAAGAAGAAGATACAATGTTACAAGAAATCTATCCTTCTTTGATCCCCATAGACCCAACATTCATTTCCCCCGTGAATGTTATAACATGTTCTAAGAAGACTATGTTATATTCACATATAGCCAACGGGTTATTTTTCCTGCACCAACCAAAATACCATCAAAGTGGGAATTTTTTGTGCACTACATTTGTTTGTGGTTTAATACTTTTGAATCATTTTGCATGTTTGAAATTTGCAAATTTTGCAAATTTCATCAAGTAGACTTAAACAAAGGAATATAAATGTTGTGCCTCTTTTTTCTTCTTCTAGGAAGGTGAGTGAAGTGCAAAAGGTGAACAATTTAATGTCACACTAAAATTCCATGTTTTTGTATGTGTTGCTCAGTATATATTCATATAAATTTACGTTGCAATATCATCAATTTAACATCACGCCAAATTGTTTGAAATTTTGCACATATGAAAAATTAAACATGCCAAAATAGCCATCATAATTATACACGCATGCGGCTTCCATTCCAAGCCCTGGGATTGCCAGGTCTAAATTGAGACCAAATCTCCCGTAAGTCACCTTTTTTTACAAGAAGTTCGATGGCCCCACTACATGTACATACCGAGCTGTGCAACCATTTTCAACAACTACTCTGTGCTAGCACTGAACATAAAATTGTCATAAATTGTAAAATTCAGATGATTAGGCTATATTAAAAAATCATTTGTCTCAAAGCTCCGGCGCGCGTTAGTTAATTGGTGCGCCTTAGAGAACAAAAATCTTTCTTTTTAATTTTTTTAACAACAAAAAAATCCCAAAGTTTCACCAATTTTTCAGACTTACATTGATCACATCATTTTAAAAAGGTCACTTTTACAAGGATTTCAATATCTTATATTTATAATTTTTTTTTTTTAATATAGCCTTACAGATGGAAACAGATTTGATGGGTTCAAAAAATATCCCGAACAATACAACATTCCTGGTATCATGCAATTCCTGAAAGTCTTGCATCTGTTTTTGTCAGAAAAACTTCGCACATTTTGAACAATTTTGCTTGTTTTTATTTTTGCGATTTTGAGCTTCCTTACATATTCCTACTTGCAAACTGAATATATTTGCATATTTTTATTTTCGCGCTTGCTGATTTAAAGGCATATTATGTGATCTTTTCCAAGTAGCGCCCTCTATCATTGATTTTTACTATGAAAGCAAATTTTCTTGCAGATATGCATTTTTGATCATAAATCATAAAGATCTTCCAAGTTCCTAATTACTTCAAAATCATGGTTTGAAAATAGATTGTACCACTTGGGTACAATCTGTTTTTCAAATTTTACTCTAAATTCACTCTAAAACCATGATTTTGAGGTAATTAGGAATCATATCGTTCTGTAACTTCGAATACATTTATGATTTATGATCAGAAAAGTAAATCTGCAAGAAAATCTGCATCCAATTTTTTTCTCGAGGATTGAGGGCGTCCCCTGGAAAAGATCACATAATATGCCTTTAAGCACGAAAATAAATGTAGCACGAAAATGTCCACTCTTACAGTATAAAGATCTCTCTACTCTCCATCCTACCCAATAATCAGAAGCAGTAATCCCGGTTAAAATTCAATATAATAATTGAAAAATGTCCCTTCTGGGTTTATTGGATAAAATCTGATTAATACTCCCGCTGCATAAATATTTAAAGCAAATCACTTTTACAATTAATATTCCATCACATTTTCATCAATCAGCTATTAATGACTGACATTTTCTATTATAAAACCTGTTACTAAATTGACACCGAGACACAAAGAATACGATCATATAGATAAACGGTAATCCTTTCAAATTAATTGTTCTTCTGTTTTTTCTGAATTCGGTAAAATGATTGACACAGCATGCTGAGTTTTACAACAGCAACTGTGATTGGATAATTGCATGATTTAAATGTGTGAATGACCAATCAAAACTGGTTGATTTTTCCAACAGGGTGTTTGATTGGATAATATGGTGATTCAAGAGTGTGAGTGAACCAATCAAAACTAAGTATACAACAGCAAGTTTGATCGGATACACTCTTAAACAACTAGGTCATTTTGACAGTTGGTGCAGTCCTTATTATCCAATCAAACACTCTGTTGGTAAAATCAACACGTTTTGATTGGTTATTCGCACATTTAAATCATGCAATTAACCAATTACAGTTGTTGTTGTAAGACTTTGCATGCTGTGTCAAACCTACAAAACAGGATCAAACGTTGATGTGTAATTATATGATTCAATAAGGTAACCAATTAACCCAATCAATTCTCTCCAGAATTAAAAGGGGTAATGTATACGATATTCAAAACCAACAAGAAAAAAAAGCCGAGTGCCCAGGCAAAATGATTTTATTGCGTGCTAAATTTGGGTAAAAAACGCATAATTCTAATAATAAACCAATCAACATGATCAAAATCAAGACCAAGAAAAATAATCAATTTATGAACCAGTTCCAGGGTGCCTAATTTTGGTTCAATTCTAATTCTAATTTTGTTCTGACTCAAGTTCAGTTTGGGTAACCTGTATGCTCCTGGATCTCCGGAACTTAAAACTTTTCACGCAGCAGGTGTGTGCAGACGACATTCCAAAATGTCACAAAATGTTAACATTATTGAATATCGTTACCATTTTTCAAATAAGTACAAACATGCCTAGTATTGGTTCAGTAATCCTTGAGATTGATTCAAAAATTGTGATTCTGAAAAATCTGTTTTGCATATGGTACAACTAATACTATAGCTGTGTGGAAAGTGTTAAAATAGTTCCTTTGTTTTTGACAACTGATGGGCTGAGATCCAGCTTATGCTTTACCTCCCAATATTGAAAAAGATGCTCCCGTGTTTGCCCTCCGGTTGCCTTATTGCTGACCCAGTAGTGTGACTCATTATTTGACCATTTTGACACTTGATATGACCAAAGATGAATATTTTACCGGGATAATCAAGTTTTTAAATCATTCATGAAATGGATGAAATTGAACCGAAGCGTGGTGCACCCAATCAACCATAGCCATGTGATCATAAGCTGCAAAATATGTCTCTTTGCTGATGATGATTTTCCATCCACTTTCCACGCGGCTATTACTTAGTTTTACCATACAAAATAAGATTTTCAGAAACCTTTCCCAAATTTCAAAGTCTATCTGAAAGATTACTGAACCAATACTAGGCATGTGTGTATTTATTTTATTGCCTTTCTCATGGTGTTTCCAAATATGGTGATGAAATTTAATAATTTCGACATTTTTGAAACATTTTGTGAAATTTTGGGCCTGTCATCTGCAGACGACTGATGCGTGAAAAGTACTAAGTACCAGAAACAGACATTTGAAACAAATTACACTTGGCTCTTTACATTTACCATAGACAAGATTACCAATCAGAGGACAATGCAACATGTCTATTTCAATACATACATCCATCCATTTTTGAGCCCTTTTGCAAAACATGTGTTGCGGTTTATTTCTTTACCACTGTATTTTGCCAGTGAAACTATGCGAAGGATTTTCCCTTTCACTCTTTATTGTATCTCCTACTACGTGACCCGTGGTAAGGAGGCCACATTTTTCTCTTCGCTCGCCAGAAGCAAAGTATGATGCTATTTTTTGCTTCTGGATCATTGTGGTATCAAATTGCCCGGCACTAGTCAGCCATGTTGCTATGATGCTGGGTTGTAAATAGTTTCTAATTGGAAGTAGTTTGTTGAGTTCATATGCCTTCAAGAAGCAAGAAGGAATATGGGGAGTGGGGAGGGAGGGGGAGGGGCTGAAAATGGGTTGAGTTCTTCTTCAAGTGTGCCAGAGCATTCATCTTCAATTATCAATTCCATCTACTACCCTTCTCTAGACTAGTTCTGTCCATCTACTACCCCTCTCTAGACTAGTTCTGTCCATCTACTACCCTTCTCTAGACTAGTTCTGTCCATCTACTACCCCTCTCTAGACTAGTTCTGTCCATCTACTACCCCTCTCTAGACTAGTTCTGTCCATCTACTACCCCTCTCTAGACTAGTTCTGTCCATCTACTACCCTTCTCTAGACTAGTTCTGTCCATCTACTACCCCTCTCTAGACTAGTTCTGTCCATCTACTACCCCTCTCTAGACTAGTTCTGTCCATCTACTACCCTTCTCTAGACTAGTTCTGTCCATCTACTACCCTTCTCTAGACTAGTTCTGTCCATCTACTACCCCTCTCTAGACTAGTTCTGTCCATCTACTACCCTTCTCTAGACTAGTTCTGTCCATCTACTACCCCTCTCTAGACTAGTTCTGTCCATCTACTACCCTTCTCTAGACTAGTTCTGTCCATCTACTACCCCTCTCTAGACTAGTTCTGTCCATCTACTACCCTTCTCTAGACTAGTTCTGTCCATCTACATGTACTACCCCTCTCTAGACTAGTTCTGACCATCCTATCATTTCATTATATGGCCATCATCTTCATGACATCTTATTTGTGTATAGGCCTAATTATAAAAGCAGTAATACTGTCTATAGTTAGATTAGGAGTAAATTCCTTAAAAAGGTTGTAGACCTAAAATGCCTAATTCAACGAGTCAGCAGGCTAAAATTCAATTATTCTATTACCCGATGTTGACAACAACAAGTGACAACGCTTCGTTTATTTATATCACAGGTTCAGGTTGCCACTGGTAAACTTTTTGACCCATTTAACGTTCAAAGTTACAATTTGCCACCTAATGATGATACCATAAGGGCTGTTCAATGCCCTCTACCAAGACAAAGATGTGTTTTTAAAATCTTCATGCGGCTATAAGTTTTACCACGTACAAAACAGATTTGTCAGAAACCTTTCCCAATTTTCAAAGTCTATCTCAAGGATTACTGACCCAATACTAGGCATGTTTGTACTTATTTCAAAGCATTTCTCATGGTGATTCCAAATATGGTAATGAATTTAAATAACTTTGACATTTTTGAAACATTTTATGACATTTTGGAATGTCGTCTGCAGACGCCTGCCACATTGAAAGCGTTAATGATTTCTGTACATTTTCCACGCAGCATGAGTTATGAATACTCCTCAATTGTTTCCATAAAATGTTTCAATATTTTAACAACTCTTCAATACGGTTTCATACAACAAAATTGTAATGAGTTAGCACTAGAATTGTGCCTCCTCAATAGCCCAAAACTGTGTCCCTCTAAACCTTGGTAGCAAAGACCCAAGGACAGTCGCATCTCAATACCCTTGCAGAGTATGAAAAATACCTTCGAAATGAGACCAAACATGATCTCTAATTCAACAGTTCAAGAAATAGAAAACATTAGATGGGAAACCGTTTTCATAACCAACAACAAAAATGGCCGATCCATACAAAAATGTGTTTTAATGAAACCAATTTCACTATTCAATTTGCTGGCTGTCTGGCATAATAAATCAGCGCACATTTGATATACCGAACACATGTTGAACTTAAAACATGAGTACCCAATTACAATTTTACAAAAAGGTTTTAATGGTTGGATTGTATGGTGAAGCAGCCATTGTTGTTGCTCCGAATGTATAGCTGCCTCTTGGCGTATGATGAAGTTCAAGCATGTGATACCAATATTGCAGAATGTCTGAATGCTGAATTGCAATTAGGCAGCTATCGTTGATGCTCTGAACTTGTAGCTGGCCTTTTGGGATTCTGTGGTTATAAAGTTTGGTTTGTTTTTGTTTTTGTTGCATCAGTGTGTTCAGATTGGGGTCTTTCATTTTATCTTACAATTTTTAATTTTAAAATCAGACGCAGAAAATGAACCTTTTTGCCGACCAACCACTTTCACTACTCCCATGCACTACAGTGTCTCTGATTGCAGCGATTGCACTACATGTATCACTATAGAGTTGGTCTTTTATGATACAAAAATATGCCTAAACACAACACCTCCATGATAACACAGTATGCAGTTAATGGGAAAGTCCAATCTGTCTTGGAATGGTGTGAAAAATCAGCATTTCTGTTTGCTTCCTCTTTTGCATTTTCATGAAATAGGGCCCGGTCCAAACCTTTAACAAATGTTACGCAACAAATTAACACTATAATAATTCACAGATAGTCATCTGTGAATAATTGTACAGATTCGATAAATTTTCTTTTAACATAGAATTGATTTGTAGAATAGGGATTCATAGCATCATGAACTCTCCTGGAAGGTCACCAACCTACAAATAAAATAAAACACAGAAAATCTAAAACCTAAAAGTTGTCATCTGAAGATTTATGGTAGGTATTTTGTGTGCTGTTTTATGAGGCCATGGCTTAACTGGTTGAAATGACTATAACATATGGGAGAGGGTACTGTATGGCTCCAAGCTGTCTACAATGCAGACCATGTCTTACAGTCTTTTTTGAACATACCACCAACCAGGGCCTATATGAACATGATGAACATAACCTCTAAATAGCACGTAGGAGGAACACTCTTGATGATAGGAGCAGTGGATGTGTTTAGTTTTTGCATGGTTTTTGGAAGGAAGCATTGGTATAAATTTGGAATAGGTTTTGGACGAAAATCCTTTGGACCAAACAAAATTTGGACGAAAATCCTTTGGACCAAACAAAATTTGGACGAAAATCCTTTGGACCAAAAACAATTGGACAAAAATAAAATTGGAAGATAATTATTTGGCCTTAACAAAATTGGACAAAAACATTCAGACTATTAAGAAGCATGGTTTAGCTGATAATAATAATAATATGGACAAGGTAACATTTGGACAAAAATCTGATTGGCTAAAATAATTTTGGATAAAACATGATTGAACCAAATTATTTTGGACTAAAGATTATTGGATGAAATGTTGTATTTCCGCATAGGTATACATCTAAAGCAGGGGTTAACCATCATTATTTTGGTGATGAACACAACCTCATTGCAAAATGTAGAGTAAAATCATGTGCACTTTCTCTGACTGAAGTGTTAACAAAAATGTCGCAATATTTTAACTAAACCACCGTTTTATTTATATACACAAACAGTTGGACAAGAAAATAAACTGTTCAAAATGCTCCCCTTGGAAAACGGCCATTTCATACTATACCATATTTAATACTTACAACCAATCCAGATCCCAAATGAGCAACTTACACATACTCCCCATACACTAACAATAGATTACATCTTAATTGCTCAACAGTGGTTCATAAATACTTGTATCCAATTTGTTTCAACCTGAATGAGGTCCTGATGGGACCATGCCCCCAAAGTCTCATCAGATATGGCTGAATTTATATCAATTGGTTGTGTCCCTATTTTCAGACCATTTAATGCCTGCTCTGATGTTTTGCATTTTGGCCAGCTGATTTCTCCCAAGATATTTTCAGGATGGAAATGATGATTGGTGCCATACTGGTTTGTATATTAGCACTTTCTACGCATCTATTAGTTTTTGTAGTTTTACCATATACAAAACAGATTTTGCAGAAACCTTTCCCATCTTTCAAAGTATATCTTAAGAATTACTGAACCAATACTAGGCATGTTTGTACTTATTTCAATGCATTTAACATGGTGATTCCAACAAATATGGTATGAATGAAATTAAATAATTTTGATATTTTTGAAACATTTAGTGACATTTTGGAATGTTGTCTGCAGCCGCCTGCCACATGGAAAGTGTTAAGAGGATGAGGCAGAACATGAATAGGTCTCTCTGATTGGTCAATTACTGGATCAAATTATCTGTGCACAACCAATCAGAATGAAGCTTTAACATGAATCACAATCTCTGATATGTCGATTACTTGGCATTACCACAAGTGGGACCAATCAAAATTGTTCTTTGAAATCTTTGAACCTGAATCACTGTCGCTGATTGGTCAATTACTTGGAATAATTTCCTTGTCAACCAATCAAAATGTACCTTTTCTCCAGCCAATCAGCTAAGCAAAAATACTTGTGTTGTGATAGGCTTTACCCATCTGACCACTGAAGAACTGATATAGCTAAACCCATGTAACAACTGTCTTGCAATTAATCATAAATGGATGATATTTGACAGGCAGTGCCTATGGGTTAATTCAAACATCTGTATCTGTGTTGAGAGCTTACAATTTTATATCATGATTATGTAACAACAGGGTTTATTTTTAGGAGGAGATGAAAGATGGCTGGAGAATGGGTGAGGATTTGTTCCTTAAATATCAGTCATTATATTTAATTACTTCTGAATTAGAATAACCCCCTGCCATGACCTCAATATTGGGATCATAAATATTATTGTGTGTTAGGTTTAGGAAGTATTACATAACAATTATGGGTTTCCAAATCTACATCATCAGACCCCAAGGACCAATGCAGTTGCCATGGTAACCAAATTGATAGGAATCTCCACCAAATCATCAATTTTCAAACTGAAACTACCCTGTAAACATGTAGTGCAGTGCAGAAACTGCCCTGTACATGTAGTGCAGAATTTGAAGAACAAAAATCAACCTACAATAATTTCAATATTATCAAAGCATCCAATATACTTCCTGCGCATTATTCCCCTCATTTTGTCCACATTTTGAGAGGCGCTGAGCGGAGTTGGCCTCATAATTTCAGCAAAGCAATCATCATAAATCAGTAACACTTTTAAAGAGCCGCATTAGCAAGCATTAGCAAGAAAAAGCGGGTCAGACTCACATCCTTATTACCCGCAATTCCTAGGTCAGGTTATAATATAAGATGGCACGGGTCAAATCGGTGACCTTTTCGATATAATATCCAAGTTTACTATAAACAATATTAAGCGGTATTTGTGGGTTTTCTTTCAATAAATATAGTTTTTTGAGAGGAATTGACTGTCAATCTGCTGAGATATGTAGTGAACCAGGAATAGAACGTGATAGGAATTGAGAAAATCATAAACAGAAGAAAAGAAAAATGTCTTTAAAAAAAGTCTTAATCGAATTAAAAATAAATATAATAAAAAGTGGAGAAATAAATTTGAAAGCATTTGAGGTCTTACCCACTCACATTTAAGTGCTCACAACAAATATTGTATTTGCCTTCAAAAAATTGCCATGATGGCTCTATAACTCACCATGTAATAACTAAATAGCTCGAATAGACAATTCTTAATAGACTCTGACGTCTCCTATTTTTCACATTTCAGATAATTTTTAACTTTCAACAAAGATTGTGCATATTAACATGAAATAGATTATTGAATAGGCCTACACTACTACTACTTTGAAAGTTTGTTTGGCCTAAATCCCAACATGTACCCTTAATAAATGCATTATCAAGCATTCCGGGACCAGCTGTTTGGTTTTCCAGAGTTAAAAGTACTCATAAATTAAATCAAATTACTTTTGCGCACTTTTTGACCTACACAAATGCACCTTCATCACAAAAAGCTGGTTTCAATATTTGAGAAAATAATGAGATTTTGTTCTTTGGTGGTTTTGTTTTACCGCCTCAAATCTTGAAAGGAAAAGGTATGCCAGATCAGATGTGGTAAGGTCAAAACTAAATGTTGATTGAACATAACATTTTAAATTTTCTTTGGTTGAGGGTGCACTTTCAAACAAAACAAAATAATGTCAGTTTGCTAACATTTTCAAATAACTAGTAAATCATTTGCCATAGAATTGTCCATTTTGTCATCAAAATTATCAAACTTTCCCATCAACAATTTCTCAAACATCCAATTTATCATCTACCAGAGAATTGTTTCCATATTTTCATCAAATAATGTCAAAATGTTTCATCAATATTTCCAATATGGTAGATTTTGGCATCCCTTTTTCTTCTCAAGGATCTATGATTTTGATTTTGGGTAGATTTTTACACTATAAAATACCATTTCATCAAAGTTCTCACATGCCCTCAGATTTAACCTTCGAAAATCACATCATGGTACTAAACACTTACACTGAATCTCAATAAATAATGAGCCTAGGCTAGCTGAAAATTGCACCCATTATACTTTGTAACCTTGCCTGTTATGGAACCCTAATTATTATGGCCCCATTTCTTTCATCAATAATAAGCCTAGAACAGACACAAGTCCTGCAGCCATAGACCTATAAATCTTAAACTCAATGGAAACATCCTCATTATCTCAACAAAATTCTCATGTTGCCACACAAATGATCCGAAAACATAACCAATGCTTTTCTTAAAAATATTGGATTTGATTTTTCATCACTTATTTTCTGTGGCAGGAAGGGAGAAGTATTCCAAATGTCAACAAGTATTAGGACTCAAGCTCTTTTAGGCTATAAAAGTAGCCTAATTACTCTCAAAAGAAGCATCATTGGGCTAACTTTTGGGTGTTTAGCAACAATGTCCTCCACTATTATCACCCTGGCTCTCCATTAATTTCACAATCACAAATTGACAACCAATTTTGGACCAAATTGATATATTGGGTAAAAAAAGTCACACATTTTTACATCATCAGGTAGATTAGGTCTCCTCCTCCTAACAATAAAAATCTTTGCTTGAAATATGGGTTTAATCATGGTTTTATCAATGTCTATATGGTAATTGGATGATTGTGCCAGGTAGGCCTATCCTTTATATACTATCTATACCTATTTATGATGATTAGGAAGTCATGAGAGGTGTTATTCTGATCATGATAAATGATGACATATATTCTTTGGGTTGATTCAATTCGTATACAATAAATCATTAATGCAATACAATGGCCCTGTCCAACTCTGATGTCAGAATAAAAAGCTTAATTGAACATTTGAAAAATAGAGGAGGATGGACTGGGATTTGTAGGAAGGTGGTAATATAATGTGATGTGAGGATTCCGGACGAAAGACTTTGTAAAAAGTCATTTTATCATCCTGGATCTTGGCAAGTCCTACTCTAGTTTCATTGGTCATAGGAGTGGGAGAGCGATTGATCAAAGTGGTGGCATTGATATATGAATCAAGATGAAAGTAAGCTGAAAGAATGTAGGGTCCTAATCAACATTGTTATAATTTAGAAGCTGTACCCTTAATTGTTGCCTTAACCAATCAAAATACATGTGAGACAAAGCATGCTTAAGCCTTAGCCAATCACAACAGCGATAGAAGATAGGCTAACCAATCAAAACAATTGTTAGAGGATCGCACTACCACGGGAATGCAATTACATCTATTGTAATTAGTCCACTACACCACTTCAATTTACAAACTTTTCACATTGCACTTTTACCAGGCTTCAAACCATCCAATCCAAGAGGGTTAACCTTTGACCGTCTCCAAGGGAATACTTTCAAGGGGTCCCAAGGCCCCACTTAGGAGTTGATATTTATATAAACAAACATAAGGAGATGTTAACTGCTCCTCAAAGAAGCCTTCTTTGGTCCCTAGGCGCTATTTGACAATCTAAACACTACAAACTTGTCAGTATATGAGGATACTTAGGATGGTTATTACTGCGAAGAATAATGTGAAACAGGCTGCTTGAAAATGTCACTCAAATCATCCACTGTTCTGTCAAAACCTTGTATGTTTTTATGGCCCTTTGGTATGTGTAAAGTAACATTGAAATACCACCTCCAAATTATTGTTCTGCTGCCAAATTCATTATCAAGCTAAGGTGAGCCTAATTTGCCCACTTGGTCCATTGTTCATGTTAATTATATACCCATCCTATCCAGTATTAGCTATTTTAAATGTAACAGTAACACAACACAGTGTTTGGGATAGTAAACAATAGGCATGATATTATAGGAGGGCGTTCTATAGTTTGGTAAAAAAACCTAGGAAATATAACAAAATGTGCCCAGACTTGTCCAGACCATTAGATTTTCAGGGGGGTAGGGAGTTGGGTTCGGGGGTGGGGGGGGGGGGGGGGGGGGGGATTTTTGTTTGTTTTTTTGGCCGCCGTAAGGGGTGAATTTTTTTTGCGCTGCCAAAGGCAGCAATTTCTTTTGAATGTATTCCTTCAAATTGAGTTGGGTGGGGTAGATTTCTTTTACTCATCTGGGGGGGGGGGGGGTGTTTGTTTTTCGGCCTGCATAGAGGGGGAATTTGTTTTTCTTCAAAAACTTCCTATCCCCTCAAAATGTAATGGTGTGTCCCTAGTGTATCCCGTCATCTAAACCTCTCTAGCAGCGTGTTTTTATTAAGCAAACCGGCTTTTACCCGTCTTATAAAAAGCAGGATAAAAGCCTGTTGCTCGTGTGAGAGACGTGTTTTTATTGCAGTACGATAAACAAACTTGCCGGCTGCCGCTGACCTCATTATAATAAATGCCAGTGAAAGGTCGTAAGCAGGTCACTCGCGATGCATTGTGGTATTGACAGTAGCAAAATGGCATCTGCCGTACGACATTTACAGTGCGCTAGTCTGATGTCTTTTTTAACATGACTATACCCATTTCCGCTTACCATCGGCAAACACGCTGAGCTGGAACCGTGCGTGTTTATACTGACGAAAGACTGCTTTTCCTAACCGGTTTCAACCGCTATTATTCTTGGTTTCGAAGGATAAAAGGCATCTAAAATCCAGGAGAAAAAAAACGGTATGAGCGGGCAAATGCCGGTGGTGGTGTGTTTTTACTGGGGGATTTTAATCCGTTAGCAGTCATATGCCTGCTTTTTTTCTTCAGTAAAAACACGCTGTAGGTCTATGTAGTGTGTTGGCCTACCCACGTGGCCTACCCAAATAAATGGAAAAATGCTAATAATAGTAATAAGGCTTTTCATTGTCACCCCAAGGAAGACAAAATCCTAATAACAGAAACTGATGAAAACGGTAGGTGGTCATCAATTTGAATTATGGTGGTACATATCTCATCATCATGATCCTCCTTCATCCAAACAAAATCTTATTATCATGAAACAAGAAAACATCTTATGAATGAGAGGACTACCTATCCATGACATGACTGAATGAAGAAGAGGCTTTCACAATCTCATTTTCTTGTCCTAATCAAGTTGTTATTGTCAACGGGAAGATTTATTGCTTTTATTCAACAGGGTATGAATAGCTGGTTAAGCATCTGGAATAGCTGCTCTGTGAAGGATTGATCCAAGAAGAAGAGAGGGGGGTGGCTATAGAATTAGAATGAGAGAAATCACTTGTGCATCACGTTGAAGAAAAGTAAAAGTGGAGTGTACAAATGTGAGCGGTCACATCAAAACATACCTCTTGGGGTCTTTTATCCAATGTCTGATTTTAACATCATCAAAACATGTACAAATCAAGCTTTAAATTGATACCTTATAATTGAAATTTAGCTTAAGAGAATCGGGAAATATGATGAATAGAAGCTTAGCATTTCCTTTTAATTTTTTTATATTTATCAAAGACATTTTACTTCATATCTAGAAACTAGAGAAAAACCGACAAGAAGTATGTTTTATTGTGACGGGTCACAAATATGTAAGGGATGAACTGATAGATGACACACAAAAAATAGGTCTGTCACATTATAATTTTTCTTCTAACTACAGCATTTTCAAAAGAATCACTTTTTTAAAACGTTTGCTTTTCTTTTTTTAAATCATCAAATTTTAAAAAAAAATCTAACTATTTGCCAAATTATATGACACACAATTTAATCGAAAGGAATTTGATTTCATTATTTTTGTCTGGGCCTCAGCATCATTTTTCATCATCATGCATAAGCTTTACCTTCGTTGAAAATGTTCGAAAGAAAAGCATTTTGAACCAGCATGGAAATGGCAGCTATAGACCGTTCACATTCTCTCCACAAATTGTCCCATCAGTAGATGAAAAATGACCATAGATTACCTTGGAGTGGCCAAATTGCTCTCACTTCGCTCCCATTCAAGATGGTTTTTAAGGCGCGATAATTGGGTGTGTTACACTAAGTACCCCCTTGTTATAAGAGCTAAGAGTTGCATAGGAACAACAATTATTGGGACGTCCTCTTGGAGCTTTTGACTGATTACAATTTTGAAAAATGGGCCACGTTTACAAAAGAAATTCGGCCATGAATCATTTTCTATTCAGCCACTGGGAAGGAAAAAAAGGTAACTATGCATTGATGCAACTCTGCTATTGGGTGGGATGTATGTATGAGATGTGGATATAATCGAGAGAAAACAATGAACAAAAAAAACCTGCCCTGGACTCTTCAGCCAATGATTTCTAGTGAAGTAAAAGTCCTGCACATATTCTATAATAAATTGGTTCAAAATTCAACCAAATGTTACTAAAAACAGGTTAATTTTAAACAGTTACCAATTAAAATATTTAAGAAAATCAAGCAAGATCTGGTGACATTTTCCTGTAATGAACCAATCAGAGACACTGTGTGACATTTTCCTGTAATGAGCCAATCAGAGACACTGTGTGACATTTTCCTGTAATGAGCCAATCAGAGACACTGTGTGATATTTTCCTGTAATGAGCCAATCAGAGACACTGTGTGACATTTTCCTGTAATGAGCCAATCAGAGACACTGTAAGAAAGCAGGTAGTGCTCACAGGGTTTAACAACAATATCTGGACAAATTTACTTTTGAACATAATATTTGCTTAAAACTTCCTGTCAGAATTTATGAGAAAAACAAAAATCATGTGACTCCAGACATTCATCATGTTTATTTTAAATTTAGAAAGAAAAAAATGATGACATTTTTAAGTCCAGAATCATTTTAGGAATGTAATGTAAGTAGCTGATGATTGCATCCCTCATCCAAGGCATGCAGCCCGTCAACCAAAAGATGCAGAGATACGAGATGACCAACTTCATCCCACATAAGACCCCCAAGATTGGATGAGACTAATGTCCTCATTTGCATTTTGATAGGGATGTCTCGTTCGGCAACAGTTGCCTTGGCGATACTCTTCTGTCTGTAATAGCCCCCAGATCTTGGGTATACAAAATCCATTTTGGTTTTGAATTTCAATGCATTGAATCATCATACAAAGTGCTCCGAATTAATATTCGCTATAGATATATATTTGTGGTTTTTTTGGTTACTTTTATACATATTTATATTTGGGATTGGAATGTGAATACAGAGAGCAACACAATTTGAGAACTACCGGCCGATTGGTCAGAAAGATAGATACATCATTTATTGCACCAATCAGAGACACTTTTACAATAGTTGTATCCCTGATAAAGATTGGAGTGAAATATTTTACAAGCTGCAATTTAATTGGCTATTCAAATGAGTATATCTTACAACAAACCAATCAGAACCACTGTAAGATAGGCCGGTAAGTGCCCAGGGGGGTCAGGAAACTCGTTGGTGTCCAATCGCCCTTGGTATTGCAAACAAAATCAGGTCTGAAAATAAGGAAATCCATGTATGTTTTGTGTGTTTGTTTGTTTGTTTGTTTATTAAATCATGAGAAAATGTCATGATTTTCAAGGGAATTTCCCGGCTGTGACGAGAACCTGTGTACCATCCACTTTCATTCTAACACTAATTCCTAGTGTTGTATTATATTCTGAAGAAAGAAATTGACCGTGGGACATCAATTGAATCACTGAGAATTTTGAGAAATATCTATACAGGCCTACAAACAGCTTAAACTTGTTGATATAAAGTATTGACTAGTTGTCTACCAGCACTATTGTGCTTATGTGTTTTAAAAATCAGGACTTTAAGTAAGATAAATGACACAATTGGAAAACAGGTTTTTTTAGGTGGACTTTCAAAACAAGTTGAACAAATAACTACAAAATGATAATACCTGGGTGTGTTCAATTGTGCCTTCTTAATAATCAACAAGGAAAATAATAAATAGTTGGAACCCACAGGCAAAATAACAGTATTCTAGATGATTTGACTAAAGAAGTGTGTTAAGAAAAGCTTATACTTTTTGTCTTCTTGTCTTCTCAACAGCTTTTTGGTTCTTTTATTAAAGATGACACAACATTACTCTACAAGAATGGTGTAGATTACAAGATTTCTAAAGAGAGGTTTTGGTCCCTAAGGCTCCCGTTTGCTATTTTCAATGATCTGTATAGACGTTGGCATTGTAAGATACAGAGAAATTGCACACGGCAGCTATAGTGATCGTAGCAGGTTGGTATGGATCAATACAATTCAATATAATCATTACACGCTTAGCTCCTTATAGATCAGAAAAACCAACAAATATATGAACAGATATCAGCGTTAGAATGTTGATGAAAAACCTTGAGTGTGCTATTCATAGGGCTATAATACATTGTGTTTGTCCAAATGAACAAATATTGGTTTATTGTTGTGAATTATAGGCAGGGAAGTAAGAAGTCATTTGTTGGAAGGATTCAATTTAAGGATTTATTTTTCCTGCTGCAGGTCCGAATTGAAGATTGCAGGCTTAAAATTTCAATTCATTGGTAGAAATGATCAACACTTGTTGTGTGGTAAACGTTGAGAAAATCTGTTATCTGAAATAATCTTCTGTTTGGGCACTACACCAACCCCTGAGTTCTACCTGCCGATTGGTCAAAAAGATGGATACATCATTTATTGCACCAATCAGAGACATTGTTAGAATAATTGTATCCCTGATCATAAGATTGGGATGAAATAGTTTAAAAGCTGTATCATAATTGGTTATTCAAATGAGTATATCTTGTAATTAACCAATCAGAAAGACTGTTAGATAGGCAGGTAGTACCCAGGGGGGGGGGGGGGGGGGGGGGTTAAAGCAAAACAAATGTAATTGTCCTCTAAATCCCAAATATCTGTCTGAATAGAGATGCAAGTTAATTTCAATGTGAACCCAGTTTTATGTGTTTATAAAAAATGAAATACATATTTAATGAATGTATTACCTGTTCACACCATGGTCATTATGGCGTGCAACTGCAATTTACATCATTCAAAGCATCCTAAAACTAATTCTCATCACTTAATTTTTCCATCATACAACTGCCCACACAAGTTTGTAAGTTTCTTGCGATAACTTATTCAGCACATTATCCAAAGAAACAAAGAAAACTGAACTTTGTCAAACAAAATCTTGTTAACCAATTAGCCGAGCTATAAACAAAAACTCTCGCCTATTTATTCGCTATCTCTCCACTATATTACTGCACCATCCATTTATCTCTGGCTACATGGCAATGAAATGTCTCCCCGGTGATCCTATGCCAATTGAATCTAAATACACCGTGTGGATTTAAGTCGGACTTTATTTAATTACAGCGTTTAGCGAGCCTGTTTTAATCCTAGTTAGGGGACGGGGTATAATAACAGCATTGATGACGATCTATTTAATAGGCGTCTATCGAGGATATCATCAACTGGAGGCGGTGGCTATATCGTTCAATATCGCTCCTCGGGAGAACGTTTTGAAGGAAATAGCAATTGAATTCAAAGTATACTTTGGAGACGTACGTGCGCGAGAGAGACGGGAAAAAATGATATTTAAAAAGTGTCAATTTGAATTTTCATAAACTAGATATCGTCTTACCTCAAGGGGTTGTATTTGGGAGCTTATGGCTGGTTGCTGTAGGCTTTTTTCTTTTCTCACTCATGTGTCTCTGCTACAGACACGGTAGTGCACTTCTATTGTAATACAGGTGATGTAACATACTGTAACGTTCTGTGTGAGAGTCTTTTTAAACCATGGTACGGTAGCGGTGGCAATGTCCTAAATTTTCTGACTATCCTGACATCCCATGAGTCTCTTGATGTAAACCGTAGACAAACGAAACACAGCTCGGTTATTTTTGCGCGACAAACTCCCCCGTCGTGCCCAAACGAGATTTGTACCTACCAAATCAGCCCCGTTGCCTTCCCCTCAGCGGTAGCTAATAAAACCCTCTTGTTTACCTATTGATCACGGGACCCTGGGGGAACCGCTGCAAGTTTTGACTAACTGCTCTCAATCAAAATTACCATCAGTGCTAGGGCCCCATGTACGCACTGAGTAAATTATTATTGAAGACCACTGGTTCGGTGACTGACTGACTGACGTAATATTACCTGACCAAACAGTGAGACTCAGTGCCTCGCTGTTTCTTAGCTCGCTCGGCCGTTTCTTAGCCATCTTTCGTCTCTCCGCTACGTTCGCACGGTGTACTTTTGTCAATTCTGTGCGCACAGGCGCCCCAATCAGTCGTGGATCATAGAATGTTCACCAGCCATGCAATGCTGATATACAACATTCAACCCAGTGTTGCAAGAAATATTTGAGAAAAAACCACCAACAATTTTCTGAGAGAAACACAACAACATAATTTAGCAAAAGTAACCATAAATGGTTTGTCTAAAAAAATATTGCCCTCTTTTTGTCTCGATCATTGGTTTCCATGATGAAAAATGAAGCAAAATGTCTCAAAATTCTGTGAAATTTATCCCAATTATGCTACAAAATCAGGAGTCAGGCAACGCTGCATTTATCAGAAGATGGTTTAACGCATCCTGACCCATCACATATTTGCCTAGCAATTTTCATCTTCATCATCTTCATCGTCCATCAAGAAGTCCGCTGGATGACTGATATTATTTTTACCGATGAATTAGAAAATCAATGAAGCTTGATTTGTTTTAAAGTCATTACATATCATTTGCAAAGCGATTTCAAGTCCACCTGAGCTTGCTTTTGTCAGTGGGTATGTATGTTGTTGTACTCTGGTTTAGCGAATGTCCGTCTGTGCGGCCTCCAGAAGCATGGAGGTCATTCATGACTATAGCACGGAGTGGGATAAATTTCGCTCCCAGATGAAAAAAATTCCCCACATGACTGCACCGACACAACATAATCCACATTCAACAATGAAAGTCAATCTATCGACGATGCCATTGAACAAATACCATCAAAACCAATGCATACAAATTACGTTATTCAGATATTATCCTCGGACCGGGGCCAATTCAAATCAACGATGCATTAAACGCTATCATTATCCTCAGACCAGGGCCATTTCAATATGGTTTATGAAGATGACATCATTTTCCTCTCAGACCCAGGCCTACCTATTAAATCAACGATATAACCAACATCAAAGCAACTATATTGGCAATTTTCTCTTAAATTCAAAGTATATTATTATTAAGCTTTTCTTGCTACATAAATAGCCTCTGATGTCCTTAATTTTATAAAGCATTATGCAAAAGAAAATGACAATTGCACAAAATTAGGTGACAATTGCCGTAATTCTTTTGTCTCTAACCCAAATCATTGAATTACTTTGTGCCACCATTCAAGATTTTCCGAAAACTAAGTTCAATGTATTCCAACCATTTCTACGCCCGGTACATTGAAGAGACAGGATTGTCGACTTTAATTGAAACCATAGGTTGTATCCATCTTTTCATTTGTTCCTTAATAGGTACCGGCATGAGACACTCTTGTTCATCATTTCTATTCATTTTTGTCTCTTCTTCTTCCAAAAATACCGCATTATAGGACTCCATCCAGCTCGCTTAAAAGCCTCAACTTCAAAACAACCATCCATCCATTCAGCCCTTATTATCATCCTCATTCTTGTACGTACATCGTAAAGTCGTGGTTTCAGGTTATATAGTCGCGCACTCACACAGCAATTTAAATAATCCGGTGTCCCCAAGGACGCAATTTTGAACATATTAAAGGTAAACATACAGATCCCGTCTCGTCCCCGGGGTATTTATGATACTCTTCCCCCGTACGACGAGGATGTCAGCTCCGACATTCCCGATATTAGACGCTACAATACAATGTCAAAATTAATAATAAGACTCCCGGTGACCACCCTAATCTTTGCAAAGCTCACTTCATCCGATTATATTAATATTCCGCCATGAAATGCATTAGAATTTTAAAACGGGTGAAATTGTTATAAAAGCATTTTCTACGGATGTAATGCATAAAGGGGAAAATGTCATGGATGACATTTGTATGTATGTATGACACATTAAAATGACAAAGTTCCATGAAGATGGTTTGGTGGTTTTTTTCTCTCCTTCATACGAATCACAACAAAAGTATTTTCATAACCAAATATGTATGAAAACCAAATATTGATGGTAGAATGTATACATTTTGATATTTTTTTTGGTGGAAAAAGGCTTTAAGTTGTCTTCCACTGCCAGCTATTTATTTCAAATAGAAACACAATTATTTTTGTTTGGTTTTGAAATTTTCTCCTCAAAATAAGGCCTGACCTTATTTCCACATTCTAAATATGTGGTTTGACCTTTTTAGACTGAACTTTTTAAGCTATTATTAGAAATAATGTTTTACTTGGATTTTCTGTAACTAATAATATTGTTTTGGAACATTAATCAATTACAGGCATGAGAATGAAAAAACATGAAAAAAACTGAAATTGTGTGTGAAATCGGGCTAAAAAGGCCAAAAACAGCCTGAAATTAAATGAAAGTGCAGAAATTTGGGCCATAAAAAAAACTGAATTCAGTTTAAAAACTGAAAATTCTCATGCCTGCAATTAGAATATGCCTGAAATCTTATCTTTCAATGGCCAATGTAGAGGATCTATGATCAGGGAGGGAATTACAGATGAATTTTGATGAACATATATACATAATTTGCCATTTAATTTGGGGACATCAGGAGGGGGAGGGGAGGGGGAGTCTCCTGATTGGGAGGGATGGTGGGCGGACATCCCTGCCCCCACTGGTTATGCTCCTGTGTTAATAAGATTCCATAATCCAGCAGAAGAGGGCTTTTGATTTTATATAACATAACCCACACTTTCAGTTCAAAATCACTCGAGCAATCGGACCAAAATAACACTTGGCATATCATCGTATATTCTCTCCGAAACACTGCCAAAAAGTACTTTCACAAACTGGTTTTAAATCAAAACCCAAACATGACGATCCAATCTACCATCCCTCATCACTTATCCTCAGACAAAAGTACAGCATCCCTCTATTAGCCTCCGTCACAGACTGACTGACCATCTTATAACCTAATCATGGCATTGTCGCAGCTAAGCCGCCCGAAAATCACCCCGACCGATCGGATTTTCTCGCCGACGCTTCCATCAACACACCCATCAAGACGAGTTGATGAGCAACTAACTAGATTGCTAACGCTGTTCTCCTTCAAACCATGATCACTTTGCCTACGGCAAACTAGTTTGCACGGTAAGCTTCCTACTTCCATCCAATTCATTGCGATGTCACACTAACTTTGTGGGAAATTACACCAAATCATCATGTGGGGACAGTCACAACATGTATGCTCTACCAAAAAGGTAACGAGGACTGAGCGAGACACCATTGTTTTCTTAAGACCATCTGATGGGCTCAACTCTCTGCTAATCTCCTACCAAATTGTCATCATCGTTGTATTTCTCCCAATTATGGCGCTGCCCGTGACTAGGGCTTGTTGTCACGGCGATCGGTAAGCGGGATTAACTTTCTCCTGACTCGGCTTAAGAGTGCAGTTGCATGGATGGAGTACCTTCAGGGCATGGACATTAACACCCTTGCTACTATTATACTTCCCATTACTTTTTCAGAGACCTTCTTTGATTGGCTACTACACAAGATGTCATGATAGTGTAACCAATGAAAATTGAGCTTCTAAATATCTGAAGCTTAGACCTAATACTACCATCAATATTCGAACCATGTTTCTGATTGGCTTATATGACAGCAACAGCCTTTTTACAACCAATCAAATAAAGTGTTAGTTCAGCAGGCACATGTAGTACAGTGCCTATGGGGTTAACACCAGGATAGACTGTGAAGAGAAAAAAGTAAGCCAATTTTTTCTTTTTACAATTCTCATTTGCGTTGTCACGACAGCGACAGTTTGTCATGCACCCGAGAAAAAATCTGAAATTGATCAAATTCACAAAAGTTTGGAATTAAATGCGAAAAAGAGCCACAGGCTACGTCCCATCTAATCAGGAGCTCCGCAACAGTTTCAAACCAACAATCTTCGACATGACCTACATTTCTGGGATGATAATTTTTGCTGGGATGATGTTGGTAATAAGGTCATTTTCTGCTACCTCGAGGCAGTTGTATCATCAACATTAGAGCACCAGGAACATTTCAAGAGTATATAACAGCACCTTGAGGCTTTTTTCACCATTTTTGCTATAGATGCTGGCCATGATGTGTATGGCAAATTTTCAGTTCAGTTTTGAAAAATCAGTCAGTTTCTTATCACTAACTGATCCAGCTACAGGCTAACTTAACATGTATTCTTTATGGAGAAGGAAGGGGGTTAGGGCATAGTGGCTGCACCGAATACCTCTGTATAACCAATTTAATGAAACTTTTTGTAAACACTTTTTGTTTCGCTGTCTACAGGTGTTGCTAGAAATGCAGGTATGCCTCAATTTTTTTCGGACAATTAGAAAGAAAAACACCAAAAATTGGGCTCATCGCGTAGGGTTATGCAGCAAAATTTACTCCACATAATTTATTATGCACGCAGGGTATGTGAGACAGATAAAAAAAAATATCTTGGTCTTATTTCGAGGGCTCAGAAACACAAGGCCTCATCTCCATTTTTTCAAAAATTGGATTTTGGTATCAAAATGTTCAGAAAGAAATTCTCTTTCCAGTAACACTCAGCCGTATCTCCATAACACAACCCCTTTCAAAGTTATAGCCAGTATCATAAGGCCTCATCTCCATCTTCCCAATGTGTTAAAAAATCTTCAATAGTCTTTTTCTCAAAATGGTCAAAATGGAGATATTAAGGCCTTGGGGTTTCTGAGCCCTCGATTTGTTGTATCTTTCAATTGTTACACATAGGCCACCAGAGGTGCCCCTGTTTATTTATTAAGATCAAATTTGAGCAATAATTCCATATTTTCTGATCTTATTCCCTCACCATGTTGTGCTATCAGCGGAGAATTCATGGCCGTCAAATTGATTAATCTTGTCCAACAACGCACAGAACCTCTTGTGGGTATTTAGCTTGTCACGTCAAATTGGCTGCATGGAGTGAAAAAAGCGCTAGATGCTGAGATAACGTGTTGCTGCAACAGGTTTGTCTATGTTTTTTGGACATACTACCAATTTTTTGAGGCTTTAGTATGATCAGATCATGCCCCAGTTTGATTTTTTTATTCACTTATAGAAACTGTGTGGTTCTCTCCAAACCGGGCCAGCACGGGAACTACCAGCCTAATGCACTGCACATAACGCTGGTACTAAAACATGCAACTTGTTACGCACAACAATACTGATATCGAAACAATATGGTCGGAAATTATCCCCCATAATCTAATAATGTAATATGATTTTCAGCTTTAGTAATCTAGCACACTTGTGAAGTGTTACCACCCTGTAAGATTCGTTGATCCACGATTCACCCCTTCCCCTTGTAAGACTCGCTACCTGTCACATGGCATCATCCTCAAAGATGAGCACATAGCGTTGTCTTGCTTGCTATCTATATAGGTCTATATAATATTATCTACAGTATCCCTATATATCAGTCAGAGAAACGGTTGTGGTAGAGTTCGACATTTCACCCCACTGAATAAACCCTATTCCTAATCCTATCCTTAACTCTTTCCATGTGGCTATTGGTTTTACTTTTACCATACTACAAACAGATTTTTCAGAAACCTCTCCCAATTTTCATTGTCTATCGTAAGGATTACTGAACCAATACTAAGCATGTTTGTACTTATTTCAATACATTTCTCATGTGATTCCAAATATGGTAATGAAATTCAATAATTGTGAAATTTTGGAATGTCGTCTGCAGGTGCCTGCCGGGCTTGGAAATGTTAACCCTAGCAGTGACCTCATATACCATCAGCGTCAGAGATGGTACTTGGTATTTAATATAAAATTCTTTAAAATGTGACAATATTTGGGGTAAAAATGCCCTAAATTGGCTAAAATGTACTATCTGCTCCAATTATGAATGGCTAAGACAAAGAAATCAGAAATACAATTTGTTTTTTGTTGTGGCCCCACTATTCACATACCACCATATGAAAATGACATTCAGTTCACAAATACAATGCATTTAACACTTAAATTTAACAAGACCCAATGCCCCCAAGGAGTAAATTTGGCCTAAATAAGGGATTACTGCAAATTCCTGCCAAAAAATCGGCAAAATTGATATAAAAAGTGATAGAAATCTAAGAGTAGGCAGATAAAAAAATGCCTTTTCAGTAGAGAAAGCTAAGAAGAAGGGGAGGGGTTAAACAAATTTGACAGAACTTTCTTCAATCCATAATACCAGTGACAGTTAAAAGACAAACAAACAACATTTTCATTTTAGGCAAACCATATTTCCTACAATGTCACATAACTTGCTGTACAACTCAATATCAACACTAGGCCTGCTCTGTGTTTGCCATTATAACAAATAAGAAAAAAAGACACGGAGGGGATCAGCGAGTGGGGTCAACTAGGTCAATCTATGGATGACCAAGATCTATCAGCGCTTCATGTCGGCACCTTACAACTGTTGATCTCTCAAAATATGGGCTCAAAATATGCTTTGAACTTCAATTTTTGTAGATTGAACCGTATGGATATGGATTTTGTATTTATATTCAGGTTGTATAAAATGTTGTGGTATATTAGCAAGGCAAGTTTCCTCTCTCTGTCTCTTTCTGCAAGTAGTGGGGTTTGTAATTGGTTTATTATCCAAGACAAATCTTGTTACAAAATCACCTCTTAACACTTTCCACACAGCTATTGGTTTTACCATATTATACAAAACAGATTTTTCTAGAAACCGTTCCCAACTTTCAAGGTCTATCTCAAGGATTACAGAACCAATACTAGGCATGTTTGTACTTATTTAAATGCATTTCTCATGGTGATTCCAAATATGTTAATGAACTTCGATGATTTTGACATTTTTGAAACATTTGGTGAAGCTTTAGGCCGTTGTCTGCAGACACCTGCTGCGTGGAATGTGCTAGGGATCCTCTTAACTTTGGATTTGGGTGCAGGGAGGTGCATCACTATTGTTCCCCCTTCCTCCTTCCTGACCCATTGGAACACTTGGGAGATAGAAGATTTGCCCGCCCCCTCCCATTTCCCATTACAGCTTTTACTTACCGACTGGACAAATTGAGATAGGCACTTTTAAGTACCCTCTGACCGGGAAAAATTATATATAACAGAAATCTAGGCCTGGTATTTTGCCCCCATTTAACAAGTGATCCCTCTCAAAGCAGGGGCAGCAGCTCGGTGTAAGTGGTGGGGTTGGGGTTGTGGGGGGGGGGGGGGTGATGAAAGGAAAGATGGGTGACCAATATTACATACCTACCACTACTTTCCTCAATTGCATTACCATTTAATCTTCCATCTTATCCTATAAACCCCAGCTATCAACTATTATACTCCTATCATTATCCTATAGTCCCCACATGGGACCCCAGCATGATGAAACGCTACCCCATTATAGACCATATGTTTACCAACAAACCCATCTCGGTTCATTTCTTAGGGGAGTTTAATTATGACAGAGATTTGATACTGGCCGCTGGGAAAACACAAACTTTTTATGTCAGGAAGACAAAACGGAGGTAAAGCGCAAGATCAGGGTCAATAGCGTTGGCTGCTACACTCTTAAACCAATGGGGTCAATTTATGCACACAACCTGGTCGAAATTCAACCCAGTGCATATTTGACACCATCATTAGTCAAACCAATGGGGTCAATTTATGCACACATATTTGACACCATTTTTTTAGTAAATTAACCCTACTTTTTTATAAGAGTGTATGTGCTTTACAATTGGATGTGTCTTTGACTACATAGGCAATCCCCAGAAGAGTCACAGAGAAGGCACATAAAAATCTAACAAAATAGAAAATAAAATCTAGCAAGTGACTTGAACCTGACATTCAGTGGTAACCAAAACCAGATGTTTCCACAGACTCAGAGGCCATATATTTTTCAATTTTCCCCATTGAATTTGAGAGCTTCGTGCCGACACTTGACCTCCGACCTTACGGCTGCTTGGAACGTGCTTTGCAATGCGCTGGGGGATTACAACTATGCCATGTAGATGCTTAGGACCTACCATGGGTTCGCCAGCTTACAGCCATGGTGGTGTAAGTTTAGTTGTACACTATTGTTTCAGCATAGATACCAGGGTTTATTAGATTTGAGGGAACAAGTATCGCATTGGTGTGATTATCATGATTATGTAGGGTATACTTAGACAGTTGGAACAATCAAGTCATTCTGCCGAGTCCAATTGAGTTGGATTCGGTTAGATAGACTACACGTAAAAATGGCCTAAAATCTTGTTCAAAACCTGTTGGGACACTATACACGTGCGCATGAAATATCTTTCAAGATTAGTAAAAAGCTGTCAGTTGAAAATATAGTTATAAGTAGTTTATGAGAGTGGGTATGACTGAGTACAACTCCTTCTTACGATGAGAAAATCAGAGATACATTGAGCCGCTAATTGCTGACATTTATGGACCATATAACCTTTGTTCATTCTTTTACTCACTCAATGTAACTTTGAATAAACTCAATAATGTCAATGAACATCAATATGACGATATATTTATATTGAAGAATTTCAAGTTTTACCGGCTTTTTCATATCTCAAAAGTTTTTATAGCTTTATGGAAGATTATTCTGCTATAAGGGACGCACCATTTGATTTTCAGGGGGGGGCATGGAAGTTGGGGTCGGGCGGAAATTTTTTTTTTCTCCACCGAAGTAGGCGGAATTTTTTTTTTTTCGCCGCCTTTGGCGGCAAGTTTTTTTTTTTTTTTTGCAAATGCGGCAAAGTTTTTTTTTTTTAGGGTTTTACTGTTTTTCTTTATTTTGAGGTGAGTGAGTCATCTTTTTTTTTTTTACTCAGCAGTGGGTCATCTTTTTTTTTTTTTCCTTGTTGGTGGGCAAAGTTGTTTTTTTTTCCCTGGATAGTGGGCAAAGTTTTTTTTTTTTTAAAAACTTCCATGCCCCCCCCCCCCCTGAGTATCTAATGGTGCGTCCCTAATGGAGTACCATAAATTGGTTTTAGGTTTACCAATTATGGAGTTTGAAATTACCATCTAGTAACCATGGTTATACATACTAGTTACTGATTGTATTCCAACTATCCACGATCTATATCTAGGCCTACTATGCCCTGGGGCTCGTTCCAGGGTTTGTTCACAGAACTTGGTTTGTTGATATCCACCGCTCCAATCAAAGGTCAAAAACTTTCCAGTCCCTTAGCTCATCACTCAAAAAACCACAACACCACCAATCAGAAACTACAACATATACAACATTCACGCTCATCCCCAAGGACCCAGTTCAGTCATCCAGTTCAGTCATGTATGTCAAAGGTGTGTGTATAGGGAATGTGACCGTTGAGCATCCTGGGTATTGTAAAATGTACTGAAACATTGAGAGGGGGTCATTTATTTCTCAATATTATTGTGTGTCTTTGTTTAATGTAGGTCATTTACAATCATATGGAACATAGAACTTTGTAGATATACACACTGAGTTAACCTCCTGAGAACTACCGGCCGATTGGTCAGAAAGATAGATACATCATTCATTGCACCAATCAGAGACAGTGTTAGAATAATTGTATCCCTGATAAAGATCGGGGTGAAATAGTTTAAAAGCTGTATCTTAATTGGTTATTCAAATGAGTATATCTTGTAATTAACCAATCAGAAGCGCTGTTAGATAGACAGGTAGTGCCCAGGGGGATTAAAGAAGAATGGCCGGTTGGTTGTAGACTGGCTCAGACAAAGGGTAGATTTACTAGCTCAGAGTGCCCAAAATAAAGCCTAACTATATGCCTAACCTAAAGCCCAAGTTTACATGTTTTAGTAAGCATGGGCAAATTTATCGAGGGGGAAGGCTAAATTGATTGAATAAAATCCTAGTTTATTACAAAATAACACGCTAGATATTTGATTCACTAAATGGGTAATCTTTATTGGGACACCCTGTAACCCCTGTACCATTCATTACAGCTGCTCTACACACGTACACACAAAACATGCAATGGTAGAGTTTGCTAGTGTTATTAATTTTACCACCATTACCATCTAATATTCCTCTAATATTTGATCCCTGCAGTAAAGGCCACTTAGGCAATATTAGACCTCCCTGGTAAAGATCGCGACACCGGTAACGAGAACCGTTGGCGCTTGCTTTTACACACCGGGAGAAAAGGTTTTGCTAATGATGACATGTTGACATGAGGTGAAATTTTTAAATATTTGTTGATATTTTTGCACCACATTAATTTCATGATTTGCTTTGCGACATGAAAAAGTTGTGTAAAAATAGACGGGTGAAAATGTTTATGTTGGTGTATAATGTAAAGCAGCATAAATTCACAGTTTTAAAAATGTGCTAAATTTGGCAGGCCATGAGCAGATCACAAAAGATAATTTTCCACAAAAAGACAAACTTTTACAGAAAAGTTGTTGCTTGATTTTAACAAGACAAAAGACAGGCCTAACAAATAAAATATTACAGCCACAACAATATTTCTTATCACTGAATGCAAACTATTTGATTCTCCATGTAAGTGCCCTATTAGCATAAGACCAGCAATGGAGAGATTCCCCTGGGGGTGTTTAGACCCTTTTCTATCATTATTAGTAATATGTAAAAAAGTAGAATATTATCATCGTTACGCTTTTATTATCGGGAGAATCGTTCAAAATGTTAACAATTGTCTCTGCATCTCTGGATGAAACATGACAAGTCACTCATATTGTTAGAACTGTCTCAAAATCTCTTGTTTTGTTAGATCAGTCTCTGCATCAAACACGACAAGTCACTCACATCAGTACATTAGTCTCAGTATCAGACATGAAATGTGGAAATTGGTGCATCGATCTCTGGATCAAACATGACAAGTCACTCATATTGTTAGACCAGTCTCAAAACCACTTGTTTTGTTAGATCAGTCTCTGCATCAATTATGACAAGTTACTCACAAAAGTCTATCATATCAGTCTCTGCATCAAACACAACAAGTCACTCGCATTTTGCACTTGCCTGATCAAAAGCTATCATATCATTATACTTTTGGGAAACCCGCCAGAAACTTTCAATCAATTACCTCCAAATTGGGTATCTGTTACCGTCACATCCAATTGAAACCAAACAAGTCATATTAGGCATTTTATGTGTGTATCAAACAGGTCATTAGCATTTCATTTTAACACCTTCCACGTGGCAGGGTCTCCAGACGACATTCTAAAACTTCACAAAATGTTTCAAAACTGTCAAAATTATTCAATCTCATTACCATATTTGAAATCACCATGAGAAATGCATTGAAATAAGTACAAACATGCCTAGTATTGGTTCTGTAATCCTTGAGATAGACCTTGAAAGTTGGGAAAGGTTTCTGAAAAAGCTAGTTTTTATATAAGGTAAAACCAATAGCCGCATGAAAAGTGTTAAAGGATAGCCCTTTTCCTTTGGTTCTTTGACATTTCATCACCCCCACCCCTCCTCTGTTACATTTTAGAGCATGATATTAAAGTGTAACTTAGTACAAATATGGATTTCCCATCGAGTGTCCTGTTTCTGGCACATAAAGCATTTTCCAACATCGCAACGATCTAATTACCCCCATTTTTTGTCTAATGCGTATTAAAAGGGTATACTGACACACATGTATGCAGAAAGAAGGTTATCTGCTTCATTCAAACTTGGGACTGAATGATTGAAGAAAACACTGAAACAACGGCAAAATGTCTGGATATAAGGGAAACTATGTACATTCAAAACCTGAATGAGACTGGTGGGTAGGGCATATAAAGACAATCCTGTCAAAAATATGCAAATTTTGGGTAAAAATATACAAAGCTGAAGAAAAAATAACAAAACAAGCGGAAATGCAGGAAAAATTCTGGAGGTATCATCTCTACAGAGAGTATAGTTCTGGTATTTTCAATGATCCCCGATACCCAATAGGATCAAATGTCGCTACACACACTCCAATACAGGTCACTGAACCAAGCCTCCTAACCACTGTGATAATCACACCATTTTAATCATCTGCTCTGCTTCAAACAGCAATTACGAGATGTGGACAAGTTGATCCTAAATTTCAGTTCTAGCCCCTGCTGGGTGCATAGCGTCCCCTCGGGGGAAACCATAACACTGAATGTAACATAAGATCATCGTATTAACGCTCCACGACTTCAATTTCAGCGATCCGCTTTCATTTCATAACTTTACGAGTGATAACTCTGTTGAGCCGTAGAGGAAATAAATTAAGTTGATTGGGCGGATTATATTTTAAAATCATTTTTATTAGCAAATAAGGGATTATTGATGTGTTTTCAGTAATGAAATTACTGAATTTTACACACACAAATTTCTCAAGTGAGGAAAGTCATACTCATAGCTAGTTATCTTTTTTTATCTTTTTTGAAAGTCAAAATTAGTGGGATCTCACATTAAATAATTTTGATCATTATTTAAGCTTAATATTATTAAGAAAGTCACAAAATATTTTGAATGGCCTCCGTATCGCCTGGATCGGTTATCCTACATCTTGCAATGAAACTTATTCCTCAACGTACTTTTTTGATCAGAACCAAAAGTTCCGCTCAAAACCCAGTTCATCTTACATCTCGGAATTCCGTTATTTCTTTTTTTCATTATAGAGAAACCAACTTTTAGCAACATGTGCTGCTTCACCTGCAGGGAACAGTACACCGGAATAATCGTGGGCGGTACGAGTTGAGGGGGGAGAAAGCGAAACGTTTTCTTTTCAAACATATATCAAACGGTCAGTGGCGATGCATCCTCGATCCTGTTCGGCGAGAAATCCGAAACCCTGAAAAGTATCTTGTCACGTCTGTGCCTCTAACGGGTGTTGATTCAAACCCGTAACCAATTACTAGACCTGTCAAATTCAATAGACTGAATCTCGGTACAGTGTCTCACACATTCTGTCATGCGTGGAGTTTAGCGATAGAGGCATGATTGGCGTCCATTTTTAAATTTTCAAATCAAATTTTGCAACAAAAAAACCCCACTATAATAACAGTTTCTTAGCATTTCTCACACACATTTTGTTATGCATGCTGCATGATAATGCAGAGGCATAATTAGCTTATGTTCAAAATTTCAAACATTAAGTTTTGCGCTCACAAAAAGTTCATTGGCTTTATTTGGAGTTGCACCTTTAAAAGCACTAAGACAGGAAAGATTTTAATTATCAAAGCAATCAATACCAACCTGAGTAAAATAAAACAAAGGCAATAATGCGCCTGAATGGGCTCGGCTATTCCATTTAAAATCCATACACCCCCTATGGAAGACATGATCTTAATCTTACCCATTTGAAATCTACGCTCCCTGTGTTGCGTGTCTTCCATAGGGGGTGTATGGATTTTAAATGCATGGACTAGCTCAATGACCTTTAGTGAAATCTTTACCTCATTTTTTCCTTTCATATTTGGTTTGTGTTTCCATATTGCAAATTCGCAAAAATTCAACCGCCTCAAAAATCATACCATACCGCACTTTGAGGAGAGTCCATGATTGAAATATCACACTTCAAAATGACACCCCCAACCAAATCTATGAATTTCTTATTAATAACTCCATTAAAAATCATTTTAATTAGCTTTTACATTATGTCTACAATATTAATCAACTGGTGTGGTCGCTGTCTGTTATCTGACACTAGGTTGTTAAACATTCATGGATTTGATCAATCAAATGCCTTTCTTACGCAGTTCCTGATTGGCGAGTAAGATCATATGCCCTAATAGACAACCAATCAAAAAGTAGAGCTTAGTGTTGTTCAGTTAGATCACCATAGTCTTACCAGGTCCCAGATTGGCTGAATAAATGATACAAACCATCCCGGAACCAATCATAATGCATCATATATGATGGCGCAAAATGTGCAGATTTTTCTACCTCATTTTTCGAATAAAACATTGTTTCTCACATCAGAGAGGTTCATGTAAAACCCTAGAAGCTGATTATGTGTCTACACAAAACATATCAAATTACGCCTCAATCTTACTGATAATCACACCCCTACCAAACTCATCTCAAAAGTCAGAGTTCATTCTCCTAAACACACATCCCAACACCACCCACCACCTTACCATCACCATGGGTATCATTCACAACACCATACCCGACTGCAAAGTCCCCGATCCACACAGTGGGATATCTACGCTTAAGGCAGAGATGAGACTGTTAATTGTTGATGACCTACTTAGATAGACAAGTTTTCGCATGGACTAAGGGCTATTTCCATTACATGCTGTTGGTAACATGCTACCAACAGCATGTAATAGAAATAGCCCTTAGTTCTTACTAAGGGGTAGGCTTACTTGAATTATCACTGGGACCATTATACACAGTTTGTGTGGCATCACACAAAGCCGTGATTCACACCCTTTCCCTGTCAGTTTTAAATGCAATATTTATTTTACAGTATGTTCAAAACTAAAATGGTTAGATTTGCACGGCAGAAGTTGGGTACACATCCCAGGTCTAAATTCCAGTTGATCCCAGTTGAAACGCTGTCCATTTTCCATATTAAACCAACTGGTTTTAACTGTTTTGAACTGGATCTTAACTGGGTTTCAAAACCAGTTCAAATACCAGTTGAAGCTGTCCATTTCCCATATTAAAACCAACTTGAACTGTTTTGTAACTGGTTTGAACTGTGCTTAACTGGATTTTCAACTGGTTTCTCAACTGGGAACTGGTCTCAACTGGAATTTAGACCTAGGCATCAGTGGCATACATCAGTTGGCCATTTTGTTACGGAACACACTGTAGTGGACAATGACACAGTATTATGCATGTCTCCTTATAATTTACGGCTCTGTAACTGTAGGCCTTAGACATAAATTGGCTAGGTTCACCTACAACAGACAAGATATAGCTCCAGTACCAAGCTAGCTGCTAGCATAACAAGATTTTAATTTTTAAACAACAAATTCTAATATTTTTGAAAACTTCCTGTACCATCAAAGAAGATTTTAATGTCGCACCCACAATAAATTGCGCCAAGTCAAGATTTGTTCTCACGATGCATTTGGATTTTTCCTTTTCAATACTCATATCAATACGATCAATATATCAGTGACCTTTATATCCCGAGATTTCGATATCATGGCTTCATGTCCCGCATGACATGTATCAGAAAATCGATGGTTCCCCTGTCTTTTTTTGTTTTCCGTATTATTGTACCTAATTTTCGGACCTATCTGCCGACATCGATTCATTGGTACACCACGCCCCAGCATACCTGGTATTAACAAAACAAATAAAAGCAATTTTGGCCAACATAAGAACAAGACAGGCCAAGATTGCTCAAACAAGTTATGTTGCGCAAAGACACTTTTCAAAATAACATTTTTGTGTGTAGATTTTTCCAAGGGTGGCATAAGAACAGTAACAAATTCGGTGACAAATGAAGGAGCCATTTTGAATGAGTCTAATTTTGAGATTGCAAGTTTAATTATGAAGTTATCAAATGTTTTGTGTACTCTTTGTCGAAAAATGGGCCAAAAGAAAACTTTGCAAAAACACATTTGGAGAAACATGTTTTATTTTTAAACAGCCCAAAGTGGCTGTGTGACAACATGATATAATATAGGTTTTCCATCCATGATTTAGCAAACTGGCAAAAAATATTAGCGCGAAAGGTGCGTATATCCCGTCGTATTCCCACCGCTAAATTTCCCAGCGGAGCGCCGGATAAAGAGTTAACAGTGAAATGTTGTCTCCAATGGACGCAGTGTTCGCTACCCTCCTGACGTTACCTGAAACTCGGTTTGGAAATTGTAGCCAGGACCGAACAGTAAAGGCAATTTAGATTTTTGATTGACTTCAGTCGGTTAACTGTCGCAACCTGGTGAGAGGAAAATTGGCTGAGATTATTTGAACCTACAAACCAAACTGTTTGGGGAATATGGTTTGTTAGCTTAGACTAATAGCTGCCTTTCGTGTTTCTATACCCATGGTATTGCCATCTCACCATTGGATAATACAATTGTACCATCCAGCAGCTATAACTTGCAATAATAGCTGCTGTATCTTACTTTTAGTGCATTTGCATCAAAATATCACCATGAGGTTGATACTTTGTAACATCCAGCAGCTATGAATGATTCAAATCTAGCGGGGCCTGTAACGCTTGCTGACTGTGCACCAATGTGTGCAGGCAGTGTTGGTCTAGAAATCCCGGAAGAGGGCGCCTTAGCTATCGCACCGCTGCGCAGAGAGCAGGCTACGCTGCAAGAACACACAGTAGCTGGATCAACACAATATCCATACTCGACAAACAAAAGCTCCACAACCGAACCGACAATGTGTATCATTATCGTCCCCGGCCGCAGCGCTTGTTAACTAACCAGTAAATATTGTATGTTATGATACACAATGGACCCTAGTGATATCACATAGGGGGGTAAGTAAAGTACATCTGTTACATACACTTAGATACATCCGCAAAATTAAGATTCTACAAATAGATCTGACGATGTCCCTCGGAGAAGTACAATGTACTAACGAATTAGCTTTTTTTTGTTGCGATTCCGTACTATGATCTACATGGGATGTGTTTATCTTATCATGCTTATAGCCAACTGAATCAAATCCCTACGTAACGATCTCTCGAAAGTATCCTTCTATCATCGCTCAAAGCATGTAACATCCATAGCTGCTGTGTGTAACGTCGTACCGGCAGACTGCATTAAAGCTGTGGTGAACGCTTTACAGCAGCTATAGGTAACAGCCATTTTTACGCGCAAAAATCACCTTATACTGTACACTTGAACCTGGTTGCCTGCCTGCCTGCACCTTTACCAAACGCAACCTATCTATATCGCTTCATCCGTAGGAAACAGATAAGGGCGAGTAAGCCTTACGGGCTTATCTACATTATTAAGCCCCTTCTATTTACCACTGGGACTCCTGGCCAGTGATCGAGACGGAGAGTTCTTGTGTACTTTCTTATGCTAAGGCCATTCTGTGAAGCAGACCGTACGTTAAGATCCTGTGGGATAGATAGATGAATCCGCGGACATCCCACCAGTGGGGGATGCCCGGAGAGGAAAACCTGGTATCACCATGGTGATTACCATGGAGTCTTCATCGATTATTACCCATCAGGCTTTGCTGTATAAGCACAAACACAAGAAAAAAAGGAAATGAATAAATCCCATCCCTCCATGCAGGTAATTTGAGAGATGACCATATAAAAACAAACCACTGAAGGATCTAATACAATGGCCGCCCCCTTGACAACTTAATTAATACCCACAATACATCGCTTCAAACAAATTGGCTAAAATGACAAAAGGGACGTTGAAACGACATTTAAATCACTAAGGAGCGCCATTGAAACACAAGGTGGCCAGCTCAATACAACGGCCACTTAATTATCTTTTTTAATCAATCGTAGCACACAAAAAAACGATACCTGTCCGAACTGCTTGCTTTTAATTGAGCGGGATAGAAAAAAAGGTAGAGACGTAGAGATATATTATTTCTCCTAGGAGTTGCCGCCGGAACTTTTACTCGACAGCCGGTACGAAAGGAATCATTTGACGGTGGTTTTTAGTTTGCTTTGTGCGCTGACCAATACAGATTAAATTTTAGTCCATTACAATTGCTTTGGACATCGCCAATTATTAGATTTGTCACACTGTCCTCATCTCCCCAGACACAGTTCAATGAAACATACACAAGCGTGAACTGATCAAGTTAACCCGGTGCATTCTAGGGATCAGTTTTTTGTCACATTATCCTCATCTCCCGAGACACAATTCACTGAAACATACAAAAGTGTGAACTGATGAGTTTAGCACAGCGTATGTTAGGGATCATATTGAGCTCATAAAGTTGGGATTCAAAAAATGTTATACAGTACACCTTTTCATCAAAATAACACCAAGATAGATATATTTCATATACATAAATGAACTGTGCCCATGAAGTATGATGCTAATTTCTGCTCTCTACTACAATCTTCACAGATCTAAAACGGGGTCAACCCATCTTAACCGAAACCTGTTCTCTCACACCGCCGCACGGCATCTAACACGTCATACAAGAAATCCGCGAGAAATGACCTATCTTCGTGTCCTCACCGCCCCTACATATTAAAAAAAAAAAAGCGGCACAATTTGCGAAATACCGACTACCCTATGTACTACGCGCACTTTGAAGAACGCTTAAGCTGTCACTCAAGTTGTCTTCAGAGACCCGCGCCGGCGGAATTATTTAGCAGTTTGGAGATTTACCAAACCCCCAGTGCAATCAAACGCAACGGCTCGTCTCTCAGAGGGACGCATCCCAATTTCACAATTTCAACTTTTCTCATAACTTTTTACCCAACTCAAACCCGACGTTATTGACAAGAAAAGTGATATGAAATGGGAAACCGTCCAATTAAAAATTAAATAGAACTGGCTATTACGCAGCCCGAGGTTCTCTCTCTCTCTTCTCATCACGTCGCATCTTAAATTAGACCACTAGTAGGGCTGAGTGAATATTATCGCTTCAATTCGGCAATAAGGGGGCCCTGTGGTTGTTTAAGCTTTGCCTGTGCTAATGAACCATTCAAAAACCTGGACACATTGGAGACTAGCTAGAAATCAGTTAAGAGAAAGACGTATGGACGGACGGGCGTAAAGGTGTTTCGGAGGTTTATATCCACGGTTATGACGGCTTTATCTGGGTCGTGTTAGAAAGGCCGCAGCGACAACCGCGCCGTCTCAAGTCAAGCAAAAAACAAAATATATTTCGTAAATGTGTAATCAAATGTCGCAGCTGCACAGGCAGTCGATTTGGCAATGGCGGGAAGAAGAAAAGATGAGCGATCGGTACATGGAATTGCCGTTAAGCGCCATCTCTTGGGCTGGTGATTGGCGTAGCACGCAACCATAATACAGGTAGAGTCGGCAGTCAATTGCCCGTCTTCATCACTGTGGCGCGTGGTTTTTTTGTGTACCATCCGGGTTAAAGATACGGCTGCTCGTAAAAGCGTAACAATCGCACGACTCTTGAAACACAGTGCGGCTCACTCACTCCTCTGGCAGGACTACCCCAGAGTCAGAAATTGTTTCACCAAATCCAAACTACTTAGGAATGCATGGGGAGCTGTACATAAACAACTCGCAAATCGACTTGGGAAGGAAAAATTGTACTCTTTTCTCGCCTGCATCTAGCTAACGTTATATGAGCTCGGAGATTGCCTCGGAACAGCATCAGGACCCACACCGGAGCGTAGGTCAACACCGTCACGCCAGTCAGTGTGAATACCCCGTGTTAAAAAACAGCACAGATATGATGACTTCCAACACCTGATGGGACCGTTTAACTTGTTAATTGTAAATAATGCCAACTCTCCGATGGCTTGACAAAAATACAAATTTATACAATACATCGCAATACGGTGACAAATTTTGAGAGTTGGTGTTAGCCAGCGAGCGTGCGCGCGGGGGGAATCCACCAATCCGTCAGAGGAAAACAAAAAGTAGTTTTGAGATATGAATTAGTGATGACACACTTTCAATCACAATTTTTGTCACCGTTTCATATTTTTTGGGTGCAATTCATTTCGCTGCGTAATGGTGTGATTTGTTTGCGATACATATACCGTTTTCATAATGCAATTACATAAATGTATATAGGATTGTGTCACTAGCTTGCTTAAATTGACACTTCATACTTCAAACTGTTGAATAATTTCAAAAGAGTACCGATTAGTCCGACACCAAACACGGAGATGGTCCAAAGAGATATTTACATGAAAATGTGTCAAAAATCAAAAATAAATCTCAAGACACACAGTTTAAATATGAGAAGAGTGTTTGTTAATCCAATTTGCATTCTATTTATAAATTTAGGGCCTAGGTTTGGTTAACGATGAAAAAGTGTCTACTTTTTACAAAAAAGCTCATAAAATGTAACACCTGAAAACAGGTGAACTTGACCCTAGTTGTCAGGGTTGATATGTGACGCGATCAAGAGGAATGAGTCGGATGTCGACCCTGGTCGAAAATGAGTTTTTAATACAGTTTTAAAGAAGACACCTAGAGCTTTCGGAAACTGAAAACCCCATGTCGATACGACGTTTTGTTCCAAAGTTATGTCAAATTGTATACATGAATTTCCATCAAAACTTGTGTAAGCCGCCATTTTGAATTGGCCAGATCTCAATTTGGGATTCCCCGACATCCGACTCATTCCTCTTGATCGCGTCACATATTTCTGATCTGAGATCATCACAATGCTAACATTGGGTCAATAACCACAGATTATGAGGTTCACATACAAATTGTCATCCTCAGACAATAACATCGAGGGTTCAGAACCAAAAGGCCTCATCTCCATTTGTTCACAAATTAGATTTTGGTATCAAAATGTTCAAAAAGAAATACTCTTTCTAGTAACACAGCCTTATCTCCATAACACAACCCCTTTTAAAGTTATAGCCAGTATCACAACGCCTATATCCATCTCCCCAATGTGATTACAAATCTTCAATAGTCTTTTTCTCAGAATGGTCAAAATGGAGATAAGGCCTTTTGTTTCTGAGCCCACGACATGAGACTAATAAAACCAAATACTGTAAAAGTGGCAATTTTCGCGCTTTGCCGACTTCCAGCCATTTTAAATTTGCTATTTGAAAGTAAGTTCATTACATAGACTTATATACAAAATAAATATATTCGCTTATACAAATTTCCACGCTTACAGTAAGTACCCCCAACTTAATTAATATCTTCAATTGCTTACAAGGCACTAAATGACATGACATATAACCAAATACCATAAGGCTGACATACTAACTGGTTTACAGACAGACCCTTCAGACCCTTAAACGCTCGCTGCTCGGCTAAAAAGAAATGGCCTGCAACTCTATCCTCCATCCACGCCTATACAAACACTGCACGAGCCTTTGTACAGTAGCTTTAGATGTTGACACATCAAACTTGAAGGTGTCCAAGGGCTAATTGACTGAGGGCACTGTCAATACGACTTAGTCTTGTTTACAGGCACTTGGGAGGAGACTTGATCTTATTGACAAGCACTTGGGAGGATGCGCGGAAGGATCATGCCTTCGCTGCAGACTAATGCTCTTCTATGTGTAACCACGGAGTCGGAGATCATTTAGAGAAATTCTTTCTGGTGTTGAAAATTGATAAATTGTGAAGAAATATTTTCTGTCAGACATGTAATTTTTGTGTAAATTATTATTATCAAATCCCAACTTGGGAAAAACCTAAACAGTATATCACTATTTTTAATCTAATTTAATAATATTTTTATTTTCATTAACATTTATAGACAAATTGCAAAACCTTGATTGATAGACATAGCTGATAAGCCTATATGTTTTATTTGTATTGCTCTATATATATCTTTGTGCAGCATAATGTCCCTTTGTCGAAATAGGCATAATGTCACAGGACCTTCCTCTTGTAGCATTATCCAAGATTACATGACTGACAATAAAATAACTCCAAAGGCATACAGACACAAGATCTTTCATTGACCATGTTCTGCCAACCCCAAACAAAACAAACCAAATAGGACATACAGTGACCACTGCATTGGTCAATACTATACTAAGTCATGGTGTCCCCAAATGACCCAAGGAGTGTGTTTATTTATGTCTCTAGATTGACCCACAAGTAAATATAGAACATCTGACCAGTCAGCATGGTCAGTGCGGGTGTCCCAAGATGACCATTGCTACTGGTCATTTCCAATGTCCCTAGCTGACCAATCCAATCTAAGTAGGTTACTCATAATCTTATTCATTCAAGTTCAAATGCATAGTCACATAACTACAAAGGCCCCTACCTATCTGATGGCCATATTTATTAAATGGTTTGTTACTTGCAAGTTTAAATATTAAACAATTTGAACTTACCTGCAGATTCAAGATGTTCATGACGAGGTTACAGACATGAAAAGAAAACACAAAGAAGAAGGATATATGTATATTAGTAACGGGATACAAATAAGTTTAAAAGTGTACAAATTAACACTTTCCATGCGGCAGACGACATTCAAAATTTCACAAAATGTTTCAAAAATGTCAAAATTGTTGAATTTTATTACCATATTTGGAATCACCATGTGAAATGCATTGAAATAAGTACAACTATGCATAGTATTGGTTCTGTAATCCTTGAGATATACCTTGGAAGTTGAGAAAGTTTTCTGAAAATCTGTTTTGTAAAAATGGTAAAACCAATAGCCACATGAACATTGGGCTATTCCAAATCTGTACGCACCCTATGGAAGACATTCCCTTACTCTTCCCCACTCCCTGTGTAGAACAATAAGGTAATCTCTTCCATAAGGGGGTGTATGTATTTCAATTGGAATTGCCCAACATGATTCACCCCTCTATATACCAGCAGCAAAATCACAGCGCTTTGAGCCATTTGGAAAAGGCGCTATATAAATACTGATTATTATTATTATTATTATTATACTTCTACCTTTCATGATTCACATGCCTACCCTGTACCGATGGTAAAGTGGTAATTTTCGCGCAGATTTATTGTTCGCCAATTTTTAACTGTTCTGCATATTTTTAAATTCGCAATTTGTAGCTTTATCACATAGACCTATATGATATGCAAAAGAAATACATGTGTGTGTTATAATTTTCGCAGTAGCTGTTTCAACCGTGAAAAACACACAAAAATAAATGTAGCGCAAAGAGTTGCACTTTTACAGTGTGCCTTTCTAATAGAGGAAGTTTGGGGAAGTGATAGGGAATCTGAATGGAGTTCCTATTGCCGTCAAGTCGGGAAGTTATCAAACCTAAACCCCATGTCCTCTATAGTCTAAGATCCCTTTACATCCCCCATTCCATTAGCTAAAACGGCTGCTGTATACATGTGCTACTGTTACATGTGCTACTGTAACGCGTAAATGTCCAATGGGCGGACATACGGTACATTTGCGACATTGAGCAGATGTTTTGTAGGGTGAGTTAAGGGGATTCTTGTTAGTTTATAGAGGGAAATGTTGGATAGGTTGCATAAAGTTGTTGCATTTTGCATACACTTTACAAAGTTATACTAAACGAATGTTCCCTAAATGTCCAATCAGCAGATGCCACATGTTTAACAATTTACACATGGAGCATTAGTTTACCATATTATACAAAACAGATTTTTCAGAAACCTTTCCCAACTTTCAAAATCTATCTAAAGAATTACTGTACCAATATATAGCTCACATACAAAATGGCATACCAACGAAACAAGTTCAAACCGCGACTTGCCGCAAATGATGATCTACGATGGTAATTAACAAAGCGGAAGAACTAGAACCACCACAGACAAATAGAATAAAGAAACATTTGATGGTTCCCATTATAACTATGCCCTGTGTTTTAACACCATCTAATGATGGGGGTCGGGAGTTTCGGTGAATCAGAAGAGTTTGGACACAAAATACCAAGAGTGATGAATCCCATCTGCCTTGCAAGTATGTGATCAGGGGGAGGAGGACATTTTATTGTTACTTTGATTGCTATGTGTGTTGTCAATTTTTGTAAGTGGATGCTGGTGAACATGGGGGGGGGGGGTTCTTATAGTGCAGTCTAACTCTGATTCAATTTTGTGCATTTATACGGGGGTATTTTGAACAGATTGACAATGCAAATGGGCTCTTGTAATGAGCCTGCTTTTATGAAACAGGCAAGAAAAAACACCTGAATTTCACTCTAAAGTGACTAAAAACTGAACAGTTTAGAGATGAAATGGGAATAATAGTGAGGGGCTGAGGTGTGAGAGTACACTCTTAGAAAAAATGGTGCTTCAGGGGTTCTTGGCTGTCCCGTATATGGAACCCTCAGGGTTAAAGGTTCTTTTAGTTTAAAGAACCCCCAAAACTTTTGTAAAGAACCTTTAGAGGTTCTAAAGACGCATTTTGTTGTTCTTTTTGAACCTTTAAAGGTTCTTTGTGGAACCTATAAAGGTTCTAAAAAGGGTTCCATAAACGGGACAGCCAAGAACCTCTGAAGCACCCTTTTTTCCAAGAGTGTATACTCTTGAGGGCAACTGATGTTTGACAGTATACCCTCATAAACTTATGAAGAGGTGTGAAAAGGGGCTTTAAGGGTGGATCGACTTTCAATGCGAGTACCCACCCCCACCCCTAATATTCGCACCATCATAAAAATGTATATCTGAGCTTGTCTGCGTGGCATGAGTACACACACAACTCCTCCATCAATTGACAAACTGAAAGTTCACAGTTATGTTAACTGTAAATAGAGATCATATCCACTCATGCAAAATGAGGTTCGGGTTAAGGATTGCTTTAATAATGTATACAATGTTTGCTTTTAATTTTCCACATTTAATTTGGCTAAATTGGCTGTTGCACTTATTTCGCTGTGCTTAGAAAGTCTTGAAACAATAAATTCAATCGAAACTGTACAGTAGGCCTATACTCTTTCAGAGACTTTCATTTTGCTCAATGACTCGGGTTAAGTCTTTGCTCTCTATTGCATGTACTAAGTGAGTCAAATCAAGTCAATGCTCTCTCAGTGACTCGTGTCAAATCAATTCTTTGCTGTGAATATCTGAAGAATTAGTAAGCCTAACTTCCATGTTCATTATAAAGTCCTTGTTCTCTGAAAATAGTGAATGACAAAGTATCAACCAATTTGACACACGATTTGGCCTGAAAACGCTATTGAGCCTAAACTAAGATGAGATAGTCAACGAAAAGCAGCCCAGATCACAATTTGGTGGTAAAATCTAGCTCTCATACTGAGCTGCGAACGCAGCGAGTTGCGACCAAGGGGTCACAACACTAGATCTGGGTCTTTGCTACTAAAGTTTAGAGGTATTAGGTTTAGAGGCACAGTTTTGGGCTATTGAGGAGGCACGAGTCTAGTCCTAGGTAAAAATCATATTCCGTATTTATGGTAAAATCAACCATCATCATCGGTACTCTCTCCTCAATCAAGTATTCCACCATGGAGACCCTCGCTGTGTGCCAACACTGCGCCCCACCTGGTGACTAATTCATAATTCCCTAATATTGCACATACTGATAATCATGCTGAAATACTGTATGGGAACTGACATAAGTGTACCATTTGACAGGTAACCCGTTGCCATGGGAATAGGGTTGCCACAGTTACACAGGTGTATCAACTATTATTACCTGCAGTAAGGAGGTAATGTTTTACAAGTTAAGTGAATGAGGAGGTGTCATATAATGAGTTTGACATTCAACGTGAATTTTTAATTTGCTATTTTTTCCAATCTTGTTGCCTGCCACTTTTCAATTTCAGTTTTCAATTGGAAGATTTTTGCCAGGGTGGTAGTTTGGTACAGTGTCTAAACCGCGACATAATTTCTTGAAGTTTCCAGCAATTTTCATAGGTTGTATTATTAACGCTACAAAAAGAGTGTTTCATTTTATTGGATTAGAGGAGGGGGCGGACAAACAGCCTCCAGGGGGAATGTTAAATCTTCCCATCAACCCCTGGGGCATCCCCACTGGTTCATTCTCGGTCACACCGGTATTCATCTTCACCAAAACAGACAAACTACAATGCATCTTCCATACACAAACACAAGCACGCACGGCACCATTCCTAACAGAAAAAATTATAAAAGCCCTGTAAATCCCATTTGGATCGCCCGGTTAACCCCACCAGCTCAAATCACAAATCCCTCCAATTTCGGTTCCAAATTCCCCGGAGACCTGGCAACCCAATACTCCAAGCCCTCCGAGACTGGCATCCAATGACCCTACTTGCTGAGTAGCGTGACCCCTTATATTCCTGCTATGCCATCCGTGGTTACCAGGGTCAACTTTGGAGGCACCTGGAGCACCCGGGGAGTTCAAATTCCTTATGGATTACCCATCTATGTGACACCATTGACCCGTTTTGCTCCCCAGGCATAACAGGTCTTACTTATAGAACCCCTTGGAGAGAGAGTAAGATATAGCCCCTTCAGTATGTGATAAAATATACATCAGTCACTGTAGAAGTTGAGCTTTTGATAGGATCACAGTGAGGGGGAGGAGGGGGACAACAAGATGTATTACCACAGGTGTTCTGGTGACCTTATGACCTTATAGAGGTCAAAGGTTAGGTAGATGAACAGGTGGGATTAGGTATACTGCTTTATAGATCATAGCAGCTAGGCCTACACATTCTGAAGGGGGGGGGGGTCTCGGAAATAATGCTTCCCCTTCCCCTCCCCCACAATATCCTCCCATACATCTTCGCCCTTCCCTGTCCCTTTCCATCTCCTCCTACATGTATGTCAGAAGTAATTGGTTGTAATTTGTATGCATAGTGGATGCCTTTCATAGTCAAACTGGCCATGTTGTTAAATCATGCTTCCCCTTCCCTTCCCTTCCCCAACAATCCTTCCCCCCTTCCCCAACAATCCCTCCTCTACACCTTCCCCCTCCCCTGTCCCTTTCCCTCCCCTCCTATCAGAAGTAATTGGTTGGATGCATAGATGACTCCGTTCTACATGTAGTCAAACTGGCCATGTTGTTAAAGTTGTTAAACAACGTAAGATCACATTGAATCAACCATTCCTAGGAACTAGGCCTCATAAGTTGAGGATTAATTCTGCATGGAATAATACAAATACTGGCATATATCCCATGTGGGAAATTCATTTATATAAAGTAGGTCTAACCTGATCAAGGATTCAGAAAAACCATTTCTGTCAAAACCAATTTGTTTAACTGAAATTGGGCGCCACATTCAGCCATTATCTTCATCTTGAACTCCAAGGTGATCTATTATTCAATTAGGGCCTACATCTTTATACAGTTTGGAAAAAGCCTTGCAATTTTACCGCAATAATCTTCATATTCTGATAGTAGGCTTAGTAACTGCAATCTCTGGATTGACAGCTATGAACAAAATGTGCTAAAAAGCTTAAAGTTAACCAACCTCCCACCACTAGGAAATAAAGCTTTGATACACAAACTGACCCCAGTTGATGCAACTTACTTATTCAATTTATTTCTCAAGTTCACCCAAATTAACCTGATCTATTTGCAACCATCTGATATCAAAATCAGTATGATGCCTGGAACTATGATATCACTTTCCATGGGGCATATTAGTTTGACCACACAAAATAGATTATTCAGAAAAATTTCCAAATTTTGAAAGCCCATCTCAATGATTACTGAACCAATACTAGGCATGTTTGTACTTATTCTAATGCATTTCTCATGGTGAATCGAAATATGATAATGAAAAACAAACAATAATGTTGACATTTTTTAAACATTTCATGAAATTTTGGAATGCTGTCTGCAGACGCCTGCGGTGTGGAAAGTGATTTGCATACACCCTGTGTCCATCCAATCACAATATTCACTTTACAAAGACAATCCCAATCATGTAAGAATTAAGATTTGTCTTAACACTTCCACACGACAGAAGACATTCCAAAATGTCACAAAATATTTCAAAAATGTCAAAATTATTGAATTTCATTACCATATTATTTGAAATCACCATTAGAAATACATTGCAATAAGTACAAACATGCCTAGTATTGGTTCAGTAATCCTTGAGATAGACTTTGAAAATTAGAGAAGGTTTCTGAAAAATCTGTTTTGTATATGGTAAACTAATAGTCCTATAGCCGCGTGGTAAGTGTTAAAACTACTGACTTTATGTAGGGGAGAAGGGTTCCAATTATGAATGTTTATTCATTAATATTGGATGAAGGGTCAATGTGGGTCTAGGGGTCAATCATATCATTCTGATAGCATTCTTACTGTTTAGACAAATTTCATTTCTAGGAGCAATAACCTCGCAGGTTGAATCACAAAAATTGAGATGTAACTTAGCCCGCAAATGTGTTTATTTGTACAAATCCTCAAGGTTTGAAGTGAAACTTTATCACCACCTTTCACGCTCTCAAAATTATCAGGCAATCTTTTTTTAACAATTTTTTGTTGTGGACAATTTGGAAAATTGTTGAGAATTTACCAAAATATTGATTTTTAAAAAAAAGAAAAACAACAAAGCCCGACCGACTGAGAGGTCTGTTTGCTTGCAAGTAGAACGGGGTGTTGTTTATTTGTCGCCTCAGCGGTAATATTAGTCCCAGCTCCATCTAGTCAGAATATTTGAACAGACAAACCTAAATAGAAAAGGGCGGATGGGACGATGGAAAATTGAGACTAATTCCAGTGTAAATTAAGGATTGCACCCACGGCAGTATTACTAGAGACACCGTTTCCTATTAGTACTGTCACAGAACTACTATAGTCCGTTAACAATCTGATTAAAACATGACCTTTTTTATGAAAATGTCATTGGGTTAATATTTACTGGTGTATAACACTATCATGTTGTTAATGTCCTGGTTGCTATAGTGTATTCAATTCAACTTTTAACATCCTATGGCAAAATGTTTACGGTATTATTGGTGGTAGATTAGGGTCATGCACCAAATAATAGTGAACACAGTTGAGGAAACACTTGGAGAAGGCTCATGAATGACACAAACAATGACAGTCATACGAGGCTTTACATCCCAACTATAGTAATACGGACATCAGATATGCTTTTGCACTTCAGGCAAAGCTGCGCGCACAAATTGCCGGTTAAATTTGACTTTTATCCTTTTCTCTCTCACTCCTTTTCTATTTGTGCATGTGAAGCTGCGATACTGAGCTGATTAAAGCGGGACATGCCTAAATGCTACATACACTCGTGTCCAGAACTATACATGTAAAGCTTTTTCTATGTGCCCTCAAGACAAAGTACTATTCTCATTACAACTACACTACAGTACTAGCCAGCAAGATGATAAGCAATCGCTAGAGATATATTGCCACGCTTGTACAATTGATGTCAGCCGTGGGACTAGTCTCGGGCGAGAGCTTGGGATGGATGGACTGTGAGTGCTGTAGAACTACATGTAGAAGCCCTGGTAATGTGACACTAAGCGAGAAGAAATGCGCCCGAGCCTCCTCCTCGCATCAATATTATGACAAAATAAAAATGGTTTTATTGTGCTCAACCTAAAAATGCACCTAGTTTTTGTTTTACTTTACTCTTGAACGTATACATGGCATAACTTAATTTCCAAGTGAATGAATTTTCAACAACAAAAAAAAGAAAAAAGGAATGGGCTAGATAGAAGAAAGCAAACCCTTGACATTATTGACAGACAGGGGTGGTGGGCCGAGCGAAATTGAATCCGTCAAAATCAAGCTTGGCTTTCACGGATTAAAAAAGAAAGTGGGAGGGAAAATTTGGTTGAAAGTGAGTTTTCTTTCACATAGTGTATTGTTATGTTTGTACCATGCAATCGGGTGTGTACTTAGTATTCAGTTTAGTCAGTGAATTTGCAAGTTTAAGTTGGCCCGGTCTGCCCGTTTCCGATGATGTCCGTGCCTTCAAAATCAAACCCATAAGGCATCGACAGCCCCAGTAATAGCACTTATTCCGGCCCAATGCCATTTTAGAAAGCTGGCTCTGTGGGTTGCCATTGTGCACAGTCTTTGACACTGATCACCCTTTTACCAAACTATAATTCACCCCAAAGTCGAGTCAGGCTTGAGTGAGATACAAGCTTGAATGAGTTAGTGAATGAGTGACCACGCTTGTCTTGTGTTGTTGGAGCAACGGAATCATCCCTGCTAAAGTACATGGCCAATTATTGCGCGGAATGTAGCAGATCATCAACTCCCCAGCTGGTTTTGTGGCGTATCAAACCCCTCCAGGCTCTAATATTATAAACTTATAAAGCTACCCTGGGATAGGGGATTGGATTGGTATTGACCCCTGACCTCAAACATGACCTTGGATGATAGTCTCTATATACAGTCACCCTTAGGCTACATGGTGTCCTCTTTATAAGGTCAACTCTATCTCAGATTTGATATCAATAGCATTGAGTCAACAACCAGTTGGAGTGCTTCTATGCCCATCACCAAAATAAGGTACTTGGTAGAGAGGCTGCTCAGAGGGGCTGCCATAACCCCTTCCCCTCAACTATCATCTAGTCCCTTCACCCAGTTCTCCTTCTTCCATCTATGATCCCCTCCCCCTTACCATTCACCCCTCACCCTCATTGGGTTCAGACCTTTGACATTCCTATCTCAAACTCAAAGTTGCAAATATAAATCAAAATAAAATGATGAAGCCCAGCCACAGCCCTCTCCATTTCCACCTTTCATGCCCTCCCCTTCCTTCACTACGTAACCCTCTTAGCTCCACCCCTTCCCTCAACCTCAACCTTCAGTGCTATTTGTTGCAGGCAAAGATATACCCATTTCAACAATAGTACCACAATTGGCCCTGTCATGAAATGCTTCTTCAAGCTTTCTTTTCCCCTTCCTTACCCCCCCCCCCCAGTTAAGTCCTTGCCCTTCCCCAGAACACCTTACATCTAAGGTCAGTGAACTTGCCTGTCACTATGGGACACAGGCAACTCTCAACCAACAAGTACAAGTTCTTGATAAATTATATAACAACCTTACACATTAATGCCAAGGGCGAATTTGAAGATCTTTATCCATCTTTCATCAAATTCAGCGAACCATAATGATAATTACCAGGCATCAAAACATGAACATTTGCACTAGCTCATTCTTTTACATGATAGGCCAAGAAAAATAATAAGATGTGTTGCCCTCAGCGACCGACCCTAAACACGTAAAAACTAGGGTCACATTTTATTTTTTTAGATTTAAATTTTACTGTAAGTGTCTAAATGTTACTATATCTTCCTTGAAATGAATAAGTAAGCTAATGTCAAACTAGAAAATTAGTTTAATTGACATATGGGCCTATATCAATTTTGTCTTGACATAAACCATATAATTATTTTCAGCCAAAAAAAAAAGAAAAAAAGAAATTGAAACAAAAAATTTGAAAACAAACTTTTGAAGAAAAAAAAGAAGAAAAAAAAAGGATTTTCGACCGACCGACCCGATTTTAAATTTTTGGCACTTGAGGGCAACACAACTTATTATTTTTCTTTGCCTAATCAGGTGACGTGTTTGCTGTCACAAAATGGCGCCACAGCAAGGTGCATGTCAAAAGACAATATTGTCTGAATGGCTCACTCTCATTGCATAAATGAAAGATATAACTCTCTTTTGAACTAATCAGTAGGGTTTTAGTTTCTTGTATAGTGTATCTGATTGGCTCAATGAATATCATAACATCTTCTGAACCAATCATCAGGCTCCTTACACACTAATAATTTGAGTAATTGTCCAATGTATATGAGTGTATGGGTCTATCTTTAAAAGAACCCATTGAAAAAAGTAGGGAGTTCCTTTAGAATACCCTACCACTGTATGTCTTCAATGGGGAATAACGACCCATTCACTTACACAGTGAGGAATAAGAATGGTAGGGTATTCTTAATCTTAGCCAAAAGGGATGATTGGTGACCAGGCCTTCTTAATTGGGGAACCATTTTCCACAGGCTAATTTTGTCCTCAAAGGACTAAACTAATACACTAATTTTACCCTCAAGTTGTGGTTTATTATAATTAGATTAAACTTGACAATTATATCTAACATTTGTAAAGAAGCCAACCATTTGTGACGCGATCAAGAGGAATGAGTCTGATGTCGGGGAATCCCAAATTGAGATATGGCCAATTCAAAATGGCGGCTTCATTAAGTTTTGATGGAAATTCATGTATACAATTTGACATAACTTTGGAACAAAACGTCGTATCGATAAGGGGTTTTCAGTTTCTGAAAGCTCTAGGTGTCTTCTTTAAAACTGTATTAAAAACTCATTTTCGACCAGGGTCGACATCCGACTCATTCCTCTTGATCGCGTCACATTTGGTCAACCCTTGTTTGTTTTTAATAATCCTTTGTGGGTTAACCATGGCTGCACAAGTCAACATTAATATCATAATAATAACGATACTAATAAAATTTGTGTAATATTGGCAAGAGTAAAATTACACCACGCTTAGAGCGTACATTAGTTGCTTAAGTTATATTGCTCCATTTTGTATGAACAATAAACAAGCAATGTGCATGGCCGTAGAGATCAGAAATATTAGCGGCAACAGCCTCAGAAAACACTGCAGAATTGAAATATCAATAAAAAGGGCTTCACAGAGAGTGCTTGACACTCACAACATTTCTGACATCTTGAAACCATTCAACATTTTCAAAGAAACTACCTATCGAAAAATACCATTTGCCCTAAAAATGTCTTTCAAACTATCCTGGAAAAAACGATGATGACAAGTCCCGTAACCATGACATCGATGAAAGCGTACAGGTCTGCAAAGTGTTCCTTATCGATTCATCCCCGGTATACATAACAGCCCCGACCGACCTTCTGTATTTGCACTTCCCTCGACGCGTTCAATTTACGCCCGATGCAACGCGCAACCAAAGAGAAAAGCAGTCAAAACAAACCTCTCCATTTGCGCATTGCACTCTTCTCCACAGTGCAACTAGATCCGGATCGTATTGATCCGACGCTCGTTCTTTGGACGCTAATAGTCCATCAAAATGTGTCATAAATAGTCGGCCGTTTGTCAGGTCGTCGGCCCGGCCGTAACACGCTGGTGCGGATAGCCCGTCTGACACGACCTACTTGGACGATCGGTGATGCTACGCTATTGACCACTTTGGTTCATCATCGGTAACCGGTAGCCCTCACACCTGTATGTCTGTGTGAATTCATACCATATTAAGCCCATCCAGCTGAAAAAGCCAGGCGCAATTTACACAACGGGCAAACAGCTTCTTTTGTGCGTCGTTGGAGAGCAAACGTTCATCTCAATTGGGGTTTTCCTTTACAAATGTGTAGGGTTTAAGTGGCGTAAAAGGAGGATGGGAAGGTATTGATTTAACGCTAATACCGGTGCTGAGATTACTATGCGGTGGTAATTACACGTATTTGTTTGAAACTATGAATACAATTATCTTTGGGTGCTTGCTTGCTTGCTTAATCATGTTGATTGATTGCTTGCTTGCTTGTTGTCGAGGGGTTAAAATACCTTTTTGGCTATGAGGGCTATTTGAGCAAATTCTGCCAAAAAATGCCCCCTTTAGTACATGCTTGCTTGCTTAATCATGTTGATTAATTGCTTGCTTGCTTGCTTGCTTGTTGTCCAGGGGTTAAAAATACCTTTTTGGCTATGAGGGCTATTTTGAGCAAAATCTGCCAAAAAATGCCCCCTTTAGTACAATTTACCATAGGCCAAAATATTCTCAGTGGGCTATTTTGGGAAAACTAGGGAATAATTGCCCTTCGCCCCTGTGTATTTTGAGCCCTGTTGTTGTCCATCATTTAAAAATATGTTTAGTTTTAACTGGAATCATCACTTTGCCCTACTACTATGGCTGTAAAGTTACATGTATTTTTTAAATTATTTTATATAGTCAAACATAATTTTGAGAAATTTATGTTACATTTTTGCAATTGCATATGACATTAAAACAAATTGAATTTAGATTGAGGAATTTGTACTTTGTTTTATTAGAAATATAGAGTAACATAAATTACCAATATTTGCGTTACAATTTAAAAATAAATAAAAATAAATAAAAAAGCATATGGTACGATAATGTCTAGACCAAATGAAAAAAAGGCTTTTTAACTTATTTGCCACGCTATTTTTAGTCAAATATTCTATTTACATTGGTATCAACCACAAATAAAAAAAATATATGTATACTAAATATTCCCACAAGGAACCAGCGTTAAATACCAAAACAACAGCATCGCGGCAGTTGAATTTAAATAAAAAGATAAACCCATGATAAAAATAGAGCATATGTACATTTGAGCAAATTTAGGTAAAGTATAAAAAAAGAGCGCTAGGCTGGTCGAGCATGGCACTCAAGCGCTGCTACTCGAGCATAAGTAATCCAATTGGTTTCTAAAGCTTCCTATGGAAGCCTGTCTGCCGCGGGCTATTTGCCCTGTGGGTCAACAACGCATTGTCCCGCGCATGTTAAATTTTTGCACAGCGCCCTCAATCTACACAATATTATGACGGCTGGCTAAGCTCCGTTAACTCTTTAGAGAGTGGACGCACGGTTCATTGCATATGTAGGTGGAATGGAGTGGGGCTTGATGGAATAGCCTCAACTTTGCTGGCAGAGTTCTGCCTCTTGTATCACTGTTTATTGTGGACAATGGATTCTGGTACATTTTATGATACCAATAACGTGCATGCGACGGTTTAAAAAAACTAGTTTTCAATGTCACTTCTCAAAATATCAAATATCTGAAAATAGACTTTATCAATAATCAACACATTAATTAAACAACAAAGATGCATTGATTTGCAAATAAAAGAGACACCTAAATGCCATTTTCAGATATCATAATCTAAATCTTTTATTACTTGACAAAATCAAAAACAGTTTCAGGCCTATATCTATCATTATGGTTTTTTAACATATGTGACGCGATCAAGAGGAATGAGTCGGATGTCGGGGAATCCCAAATTGAGATATGGCCAATTCAAAATGGCGGCTTACATAAGTTTTGATGGAATTTCATGTATACAATTTGACATCACTTTAGAACAAAACGTCGTATCGACATGGGGTTTTCAGTTTCTGAAAGCTCTAGGTGTCCTCTTTAAAACTGTATTAAAAACTCATTTTCGACCAGGGTCGACATCCGACTCATTCCTCTTGATCGCGTCACATATTAGTAGCCTATATAATATTGAACTGCAAAACAGAACCCTTTGGGATATAAAATGGCTCTAAAAATAGGAAACAAATAAAAGTTTGAAAATTGACACCCCATTATTTCCTATTTTGGTTGTTATCAAATCGCACTAAATTTGGACAAATTTGTGCAATCAATACACACTCATCGCACAATACCATTACGATCAGCTTCGCTGAACTGTCACTCAAATGTGCCAATACCCCTCAAATTTCACAACTCCTTTTTTGTCAATTTAAAACAAATCTTAACCCAGTCAAAACGTCCCACCCATTTAGCCATACGTAACAATGCCGGAGTTCACCGCTCACAATGCCTGAAAGGTAACCCGCGGCACTTCACCCCGAAGCTACTTGCACAGTCCATGCATGACTGTACACGCAAGAACTTAACCTTTTTTTTTTATTCCTTTTGACAAATAAAATAAAAAAACTTTGAAAAGGCATCATAGATTGACACTCTGCCATCAAAAAAGTTTGCTTTACTTGCGTAGTCCGAGAGGGCAGCTTGGTCTGCCGAGCTACGGTTCAACGGCCTCTCGTTACATGCAGTTACCCAGTGTTACGTAGGGCATAGTGCTGGGGTGATCTCGAGTTATTATGGGGGCCATTGTGTGTTTGACAGGGAAGCAAATACAGTTAGCACCCCTACGGGGGGGTTATGAAAAGAAAGGAAAAGTGTGCGTTTTATCAACTGTGAGATGGTTTAATGGTTTTTATTGCTTTTCATTTATTTGCTCATCTTAACACTTTCCACGCGGCTATTAGTTTTACCATATACAAAAGAGATTTTTCAGAAACCTTTCCCAATTTTCAAAGTCTATCTCAAGGATTACTGACTCAATACTAGGCATGTTTGTACTTATGTCAATGCATTTCTCATGGTGATTCTAAATATGGTAATGAAATTAAATAATTTTGATATTTTTCAAACATTTTGTGAAATTTTGGAATGACGTCTGCACCCGCCTGCCACGTGAAAAGTGTTAAAACCAAAATCCAAAAGAATATCCCCTATCAATCACCAATGGTGGGAAATCAAAAGTTTGATTTAGGTGTACGGCGTTTTGAGGTACATTTTCGCAACAAATCGTAACTAATTTAATGAAGGAAAGACATAAACCATGAAGTTATCTGTGCATTGCTGTATTGCTTTATCTATCCTGGTTGTTTTCTGTAACATGATGTCTGATTCGCAAGCAAAACATTTGCATGATACACAATCCTTAACACTTTCTATACGGCAGGCGTGTCTGCAGACGACACTCCAAAATTTCACAAAATGTTTCAAAAAATTTATTATTGAATTTCATTACCATATTTGGAATCACCATGAGAAATGCATTGAAATAAGTACAAACAAGCCTAATATTGGTTCAGTAATCTTTGAGATTGACTTTGAAAATTGGGAAAGGTTTTTTGAAAAAAAAATCTGTTTTGTATGGTAAAACTAATAGTGTTATAATTTTATAGTAAAATCCGAAAAAGAGATCTAGTTATAATCATAAACTAGCCACAAGCATACGATATTCATAGATATTAATGTATTTTACACAGTTATATATTCATAATTCATATGACTAAAAAATGAACATGCAATAAAACAAAGATATAGCCGAGAATGCCCTACATACATGTAACAATTTATCTTACCCTATTGCCCCAATTTCACGATCAATACCTAACATTTGATAGTCGTTAAATGCACCACTCGCTAGCAAAAATTCAGAAGTTAGAATTAGCATGATACAGTTACAAATTGGGCCATCGATTGCCAGGTTATCTCGTAGTTTTAGACCATGTCTCTTTCTGTTTTCTATGTCGATCGAGTGAACCCAACATGGCTCTACGTACAGTAGCTGCCGTGTGCTATATACTTGATAGCCATAGTGTGGAGTATATGAATATATCACAATGTCGCAAATGGCAGCTATGTTGGATCATAGGCGCATCATGTACTGGCCTTTCGTAATGAAATTTAGGCACCAAACATGGCTAACCGCCCTCGGGTGGATAAACAGCGTTGTCGAGAGAGAGTGAGTGAACAAGAAGGCCTGGACCATGAAGGAATGCCCACAGGGTGCGAACCTTGCAAGAAACTAGTGCGTAAAGATGCCAGGAATAAAATATCGAAAAATGAGTAATAAAAGACTAGAACTTCACTGTCCAACTTCGGTCAGCTCTCATGGGGGTAAAACTTGATTTAATTTTTGTGCGTGTGCGTGTGATGTATTCTGATTGGTGTGTAGTGTAAAAATTGTAATAATCTTAAAATCTGTTGTGTTGATTTCTTATTGTTTGCCCTGAAAAATTTGCTCCTCACTCATCTTTTTGAGCTAATTTGTTAAACCGGTGAGTGTCAATTAATTGATCCGCAAGAAAAGTCCCGATCACGTTTACTTAGCCCCGGATAGCCTCGGGTACACTCTCTCTAACGCACAGTTGTATTTTTTCCAAGTCGTAGCTCTAAACCGACTTGGGACGTCGTTTTTGCACCAAATTAAGGTGGAAAATTGCCCCCTTAAGAATCCACTGTATGGTACCTGGGCCCTGATGGGAAATCTAGTGCGTTAGCTTTTAACTCAGTCAATTAAAGATGTGCAAATTAAGCCCAAGAGCAAAACTAATAATATCATTGTTAAGGGTGGTTTTTTTTGAGAGAGACCAAAATATATTCATGAAAAGAAATCTTACTGAAACTAATTATATGATTGTTGAGTTCTGAAGTGAAAAATATTATGCAAAGTAATTGCTTTTATAAATTTGATTTGATATGGGTGAAAATCTCTCTATTTAGTGTGTTTTCCCCATTTTCTGAAGACCATAATGTTACAATGTAAGCATGGTCAGTGAGTACTTGAAGTGCTACAGCAGTAAAGATATAAATATGAACAGACAATTTAGGGCACCTTAAGGTCGACAAGAAAGAATTAGTGCTTAAAAAGTACTCACTAAAATGTCTAAAATTGATATAAATTTTGTTTAAATAGTGTTGTTACACATTATTCCATCTTCTACCTAATACTATAGTCTAACACTGTGCGCAAACAAATCCCATCTTCTTACAGTGAATCAGTTGTCATTTTTCTGACAACGTCACATTATTTCAAGCGCTCATGATATTTGCCCATATTCTTGAAAGGTGCAAAATTACCCACAATCCTTCGCAGACAAATTGACCTCGAAAGCAAATCGAAAAATGATCTCAATATTGAGAGTTCATAACAAAAACTGTTGTAAAATCTTCTCTTGTATATAATGTCATTCTAAACAATGTTCACACACTATCTACTCCTCTGTTCCCCTATGGCAAACCTAAGCACCAGTTTATCCACAAAATCCATACATTATGTCAAATACTTCCTTTACCATATTAGGACAATGCTGTCACAACGGGATGACAAACTCGTCCCCAAATTATGCAATTATTCAGTCACTAGCTCCATACATCACATGAAATTAAATACCCGAGGGTTTTATAGCGAGCCAGAAATCATCTTACTAAAGACACTGTCACTGCCAAGAAAAGAAGAAAAAAAATAGACGTAGAAGAAAAAAATTGGGTAGAATTTCATCAAAATTACCCCGATAAGATTTCACTCACCAACAAGTATCTACAAGCTACTCCTCGCACAAAATGGCCCCTAGCAACGGTAGCGCGCACGGCAAGACATGGTTTTGTATGTTGTGTATAATGCATGTTACATAAAAAAACATTGTAAATTTGCTAGAGCTGGAGATGAAATCAAAACAATCATATCTACAAGTGAAGAAGAAGAAGCAAAGGGAAGTGTTCGCCGACGACGTTTCAATTTGGGAATTTTAATTGAAACAATCTATTTCCATCAGTTTCCAAACGTGATCACGGCATCCAGGGGGGAAAGCAGCGCCGCGGCAATCGCCATTTATATTAACGGTGTTTCGAAAAATTATGAAAAGGAAGGAAAAAAATGCTGAAGCCGGTCCCGCGGGAGGCGAGTACATCGCCCTCCTGGGATCGACGCTGGGAATTCTCATCGCGACAAAATTAACACACTTCTAGTTGTCGGGCTTTGGAGTAGAGGCACTATACCACGTTCACTCGATCTTGGAGCGTAACATTTCCGATATCACACGTTGTGTTTAGTAGGGATTGCAAAAAGGTGTTAGGTCAAGGTGTGTAATCAATTGAACGGAGTTTCGTCGAGCAGTAATGAATTAAATGCCGCTGCACAGTCAGTGGCCGCTTACTCACTCTCCTTGTTGAAGAATGTCCATTAATTAATGTGCACGATGCATTAAATGATTTTTTTGTGTAATTATTTTCGGAAACGCGCCATTAATCTGCTGTAGTGGTCCATTTTTAATCCGTCTCAGACTGTAATAAGAATACATCAACCAGGAGCGTGTATCTTTGATAAATGCAATTCATAAAAGGCAACCATGAGAGACATCATTTCATAGATTTACGGAGCAGACTATAGACTTTTGATACTTGACATTTTTTAATTAACAGTATCGAAAGTCTATGTAAAAGTAAATACATTATAGAATACTTAATAATAGAGTAATTTGAATTTCATTTTGTTCCGTTAATGAGCACTGCATTCGCATTGGCATGGCGATTGAGAAATACTATTATTATTATTATTATTATACTGAACAAATTTAGAAAATATTAATTTTCATTGAAAAATTGACTGTCGTTAGGAATATTTGCCCGACATGCAAAATGTATAATATCGAAAAAATCTAGAATTTCATATGCACTCTTTACTTCAACCGCATGATTATTTAATGGGATTTTTTATTTGCTCAAATAATTGCAAAAATTTGCATTATAGGACAAACTGTAGTTGATATATTATTATGTGATACAGTTGATTCTGCTTGCAACAGTAACTATTGGCTATCCATATAATCAATCTGATTTTTAACACTTTCCAGGCATCTGCAGACTACATTCCACAAATGTTTCAAAAATGTCAAAATTGTTGAATTTCATTACCATATTTGGAATCATCGTGTGAAATGCATTGAAATAAGTACAAATATGCCTGGCATTGGTTCATTAAATCTTGAGATAGACTTTGAAAGTTGGGACAAATTCCTGCAGAATCTGTTCTGTATTATGGTAACGTAACAGAGAACACATTATTTAAGAGAACACATTATTTAACATCCCTGCGTTTATCTAGCGCATGTAAATTCCACCACTAAGGGAGCCCCAATGTGTACAGGCCTATTTCAATATTTATATTCCGTTTGTTTTCTTATGCCGTCCGTCCTCCATGGCTTTCCTTTTCAATATCTTGAACACCAAATTGGATGTGTAAATGGACAACCCACCGGACACAACATATATGTATTGCGCGTGTAAATGTTACAATCGAGGGAGCCCCACTGCGTACTGTATATCCTGTCATCGCAGTCCTTTGTGGCTTTTCTTTCTGTTATCTTTGCTAACAACTTCACCACGAGAATGGACAACACAGAGGATGCACCATTCAATATCTCCAACATAACTCTAGCGCATGTAAATCCCACCACCGAGGGAGCCCCATTGCGTACATTTCAATCGCTACTGTGTATCTTTTCTTCATTTATACTCCTCCACGACTTTCCATTCCTTTCCGTAATCTTTACCAATCGCTAACCCCAACGTAAAAGTGGACTACCCGGATGACATGCTGTTTAATAATATTCCCGCATTTATTTAGCGCATGTAAATCACACCACTGAGGGAGCCCCATTGCATATATTTGTACGGTGTACCTCATCGTTACTTCTCCATCAGAAAACGGACAACCCCGAGGACGCAGGATTAAATCAATCATTGCCATTTATCTAGTGCATGCAAATTTCACCACCGAGGGAGGCCCATTGCGTACATTTCAATTGTACTGTATCTCTTCACTTAGAACTGTTCTATTCCTCAATGACTTTCCTTTCCATTTCCGTTATCTTTACCAACCGTTAACCCCGACAAGAAAGTGGACAACCCACAGGACTCACCGTTTAATAATATTCCCGCATTTATCTAGCGCATGTAAATCACACCACTGAGGGAGCCCCATTGTATATATTTGTTCTGTGTATCTTTTCTTTATTAGTCCTCCATGGCTTTTCCTTTTGTTGTAATCTTTACCGCCAACCCCGACAAGAAAGAGGTCAACCCAGAGGACGTACCATTTAATGAATCCACACATTTATCTAGCGCATGCAAATTTCGCCACTGAGGGAGCCCCGCTGCATATATTTGTTCTACATGTTACCGTTATAACGATCTATCAATTCAACGCAAGCAGATTTAAAAGCTAGTCGGTCCATACTGAAGCCAATGTCCAGGGGATGCTGATCATGTATCATCTCATGAAATTGGAGGATCTATCAGTAGATCAGTTCAGTTCGACCGTTTACTTGTTTGGCCATCATTGACTATCCTGTTGTGAGAATTCTAACCATTAAATTATGTGCTTAATATTAGCACTTTCCATGCGCTATTGGTTTTACCATATAAAAACAGATTTTTCAGAAACCTTTCCCAACTTTCAAGGTCTACCTCAAGGATTACTGAACCAATACTAGGCATGTTTGTACTTATTTCAATGCATTTCTCACGGTGATTCCAAATATGGTAATGAAATTCAACAATGTTGAAATTTTTGAACATTTTATGAAAATGTGGACTGTCGTCTGCAGCAGCCTGCCGCATGGAAATCGTTAGAGAATAATAATATAATTTAGGCACAACTGTGTAGTGCGTAATGCAACATACATCTTAGACTAGATATAAATCTTGCTTAAATAGTGTTGTTAAGCTTTATTCCGTCTAACATCATTTCCATGAATGTACTGTTAAACACTATAATTTTGCGGATACTTAATTTCACGAATTGAAAATTGCTGCTATTTTAGCGAGCATTTAATTTTGCAAAATTTTACCCTAACTTTCAATGCAAAATTGTCAGTTTCGTAGGTATTTAATTTCGCTGATCCACATCCCTCGCGAAATTAAATTCCTCGCAAAATTAAGTGGTTTTACAGTTTGTATGATTCAACAGACAACATAGTTTGTTATTACATTTTGATTTTATACAGACATACAGTGTGACTCCCCCTATACGAAACCAACTTGCAATCACTGCACTAAAAATAAAGCTAACCAAATTTTCCAATTTGAGCACTTCCCTTCATTAACTACACACTGAATTGAACATAAACAATGAAATAAAAATGTGCCCGATATCACTACGGCAACGATAAAACGCTACTCAAAGTGCATTTTGTCTCGCGTGAATTAGGTGTTAACTTCCTTAAGTAGGTATTAAGAAACATTATAATGCAAATCTACCTGCTGGGAGATTAGACCGACGTGGTATTATCCACGTTAAATGGTCATGAAGATACTGAATCAAAGAGGTCATAAACAAAATTTACGAATACGGAATCCTAAGATTTGCGATTCGTTAACGGTTCCAAACGACCCCGCAAGGAGCCGGAATGTCGACTGGAGACTCCGCGCTCGGTTGGTTTAAGCACCTAACGACGACTATTTCGGCAAATATGTTCCCGGGTATTATGTAGCGTCATTAATGGTGCGGCTGCAATCACTAAGCATGTGTTAGTGATTACGTGGAACAAGAAATTACATATCCATGACTAAGTAATGCTAAGAATTGTGTGTCAGAATTGGGTGAATAGCGTTGCGTTTGGATAATGTCAAACCGGCATACGACGAGCTTCGGAGGAAATGAGTGAGAAAAGAACTGACAATGCTGTGCTCGAAATCTGTCAATTTGGTTTAGAAATTTGCTTACAATTACAAATTACTGACATTTGTATTTTTAACAAGAAAAGTTCACTTAGGCCGGGGAAAAAACCTGTTCTATAAGCCTAACCGATACTCTCTTTTTCTTTCTTTTGAGAAAGTTTTAAAAAAATGATAGTTTTTTGGGTTTTTTGGGTTATGTTGTTGTTGATGTTGTTGAAAATCTATGCACGTTAATAAAATATTTTGATGATTCCTTGTCTTTTGTTGACTTAGGTGTATCTTTTTATATAATGAATTATCAGTGTTACACAGCTTGAGAAAGGCAACTACAACCATACCAGCCATCTGTAGTTACACTCTTCAAATGCAATTTGCATCAAAACCTGATATTCTAAATTCCATGGCCCTTTTGACTCAAATTAGTTGTGATTTGGTGCAAAGATTATACCCTTTCTAAGCATCATGTAACCATGGCTTTAAGCCAAGGGGGTTGCCAAGGTGACAAGCATTTGGTCATGGGTGATATACAAAATATCGATCAAGATACTGCCTGGCAAAAAATCAAACATGCACAATTTGTCAACCCTCTAGAAATCCGCCAGTATATTTTAGTTTGATCAGTCAGTTAAAGTAAGTCAGTTACATCCACAAAAAAAGGGATGTATTATTAAAGGTAGGTGTTCTGATTTCTTGCCCGATTTTCAACTTGATGTTTTCTATTCTACATGAAGTGTCATCCTTAAAATAGTGATATTCCAAAGTGTGAGTTGCATAACTCCAATGTTTCTTATTTTAAAAGCGCAAGGTGACATGAAATTTAGTAGTAGTACACAAACTGACCGGGTGGTTAAACCACCTTTAACGGTAATTCACTGCATTTTGGCCTATATGTCTAAATAGAACATATCTTGCGTCTAAAAATTTACAGAAATAATGAGAAAAATATGGGTTTTCTTTCGATATCAAAATATGTTATAATGTGAAGAAGAAAAAAATTGTAAGTGAACGGAACATACATCTTTAAATCAAGCTGCAGGCCTAACTTGAATAATCATCAAAACTTTGGACTGACTTGCTTATAATGTAATACTGTCCGCCTCAAGCTCAACCCCATTCTTCGCCTGCCCATAAAATGATAATATTAAGACAAAGGAGCCATATTGGAGTCATAGGAATATTTATTACCATACGGCGACAGTGTTGCCGGAAAATATGGCCAAACATTGATATCCATGCGACAAGTTAACCACATGTAGCCCAATTTGGTGCAAAAACTATCCCATTTCTTTTCATCAACACTGACTTCAATAGGATCAGGTCCAAAAGTAGCCCAATTTGACTATAAATTAGCACATTTTCCACATACGGAAACTTTAAAAGTAGCCCAATTATGCTACTTAACTGTTGGGTTGACAACACTACTGTACAGTATAGACAGACAGGGGGCAACATGTTTTCTCTTAGTAGAGGAATTCAACCCCTTAAAGCGATGAACTGTGAGACACAATATTGTATAAATTTGGTGAAATTGGATCACTCGTAAAAAACGAGCTTGAATCATCTGGTATTAGTCGGATTTCATGCCTTGCCGCGGAAACGAGACGGGACTTTTATGCATTGTTTTGACTTCTTCAAATATTATTCATGTACATTTGGTTCCTATTGTATGATTTTGTCAAGACTGTTTGGTGGCACTTGAATCATGAGAGTTCAATGTTATAAACAGTTTCCTCTCCCTCAGATCTTACACATAGAACAAATCTGAAACATATGGATGGAGATATGATATTCATGTTTCAAGACAGATTTGTAATTGCTTTGTACAATGCAGATCTGCTGACAACAAATATGAATATCTGGAATGGATGGAATGGATTAACCCCATGGGCACTACTTGTCTATCTATCAGTGTTTCTGATTGGTCAATTACAAGATATGCTCATTTGAATAACCAATCATGATACAGCTTATAAACTATTTCACCCCAATCTGTATCAGGGATACAATTAACTAACAATGTCTCTGATTGGTGCAACAAATGATGTATCCATGTTTCTGACCAATCGGCAGGTAGTTCTCAAGAGGTTAACAACAAGTTAATCAAATTTGGCACCATTCTTAAAATAATGTGAGTTTGTTTGCATATTGAAAACTTCTCTACCTTACCCCTCTATGTCAACCCCCTCCCCTCCTCACACCCTCCTCTCCCCACCCCAGGCTGGGCGCATACAGTGTTCTATTATTAGTAAACTATTATAATCATAATAATAAACATTGTAACTAAACCGCATACAAATCACACTTTCAGCTGGAGTAAGAAACATTTTAATAACAGGATAACCCATTAAGGACTTCATATACCTGTCAATATATCAGTCTCTGTCCTTTAATAAACTCTCGTGATTAGCTGTAATGGGAAGCCGTCATAATATTGAGCCAATCAGTGAGGTACAATTGAAAATATTTAAAAGCTCTATTTTGATAGGTTGATCAGATGATTACATAATTTAAATAACCAATCAGAGACATTGTAACCTTTACAAAAAGCATTTTGTATTCAAGGAGTTAAATAACAGAATGCATCGTGGGTGGGGGAGAGACGACCAGGTATGTTACTCCCCGAAGCAAGGTAATTGCCATGAAACCTCAATCATACTTGGCATCAATTTAACCTCGTCACAAGAATGCACGGTTCAAAAGTGTACACATGTATCGTATCATGGGACCGAACTGGGCACAAAATAGTGTGTTATTTTCACAATCTAGTTTAAAAGTCCAATGTCAATGCCTCATTTTAAAAGCACAAAATCATTCAAAATTGATAAATTGTGCCATTTATATCACAATACCTATGTGCAAAGGCCAATATCCACAAATATAACTGAACCTAGTCCCTGACTAACAGAATATACTCAACATAGAACCTATCAACTTGTCATTGGCAATGAAATTGATACGCTTTTTCAAAAAAATGTTAAAAACCCAGCAATAAAAAAATGTTTCCTCCGGCTTGATAAACACAATATAACCTGAGCCATAAACAACCGTGACCGTATCCCGACACTCATCTCGGGTAATCAGAATTCGGAAGAGATTTCATGGATTTATAAACAACGACCCCGGTTTTAGAAATTAATCCGGCATAATTTGTTGATGCATTTCAATGCTATCATAATAATAGATTTGGAAAGATTAGATCTTGTGAGAGAAACGATAATTGAGGCCGTGATGTCGTTGTCGTATCAATCACGGAGCAAGAGTTAAGGTGATAATGATATAACGCATTGGGTGATAGGGTGATCACTTGATCGAGTGAGCTCTTGAATCGGAATATAACGTGTGGGGGGGGGGGATATCACAAAATGATTGACTTGACTGACTATGCACATGTGGATGCATTATGCTGTTTTGTGATTAATGTTTCATACAAAATCAGCAAATTTCAATTGTAAAATAAAGGATGTAGTTAATCGCTATCAAGTGTGAACATTTTTTTTTGGGGGGGGGGGGGGAGGGAGGCGGCAGTTCTAAATCATGTTGGCTAGGGATAATATATATTCCCTAACTTTTAGTAAAATGACCCTTGTTGTTGTTCTTGTCAGCACCTTGGTCGACAATTTAGCCCAAATTCCACACTCCCTTTCAAGACGAATTGATACCTAAAGGGACAACTAAATTCTGAATTCAATTCAAATCCAATAATTGCAGTCAGTAATCAAATTCCAAAATAAATGTTCTTCAAATATTTTGGGTCATCCCATGATCCCAACGTCTCTGGTGGGCTTTCCATCTCAAACTTCATATACACAATTCTTCGAAAATGGCTGGAAAACAATACAACTATCAAAATGTTAATTCTGATGAAATATTTTCACATTTTATCATCTGTGGTGGGTCTAACCTCGTATGACCTGAACCATTCTTTTAAATTAGCTTTTCAAAAGATTTATTCATAATATTTGGCAAATAAAAATAAAAAATCAATTTAGTTTAAAAATCCAATCATCTATTAGATGAAGTAGGTCCAACCCTTCTGACCTGGACCATAAAATCATAATAATATAATAATAATAATCCAAACATTTCCATTAAATAAGCTTGCCAATAGCGATAAATTTGTTGTAATTCAACAAATGAAACCATTCAAATAAATTTAGTCAATATCTTGGTACCCTATCCTTTTTCCCCAACAACCCTTCCGATCTTATTTTGACTAAATTCAAAATGGCTTGACTATTTAAGCATATTAAAACCAATGTCTAAAAATTAAAATTAAAAGCTGCAATTTTTTTGTCAAATTTGAGATATTTTGACGGCCCATCTTCGCTATTACTTAGCTGTCTGTTAGATTGTACCCACCCTACAACGATTCAGTCATGACATTTTCGTGTTGACTGCTTTATACGCACCCCGACTTGATACACTAATGGCACCCTAAAGGCCCGGATCAGATACGAAGCTTCTTTTAATCTTTTCTAACAGCTAAATTCCATGCCTCATCTGCCCTCCTTTATTATTGATGGGAAAACAAGACTTTTCAATGAGCAGGATTAGGCGAGTAAGCAGGCCATTGGAAACCATCTAAATCATGTGTCTTTACCCCTGCGCTGCGTATACTTAAGAGACATGCGAGGCTGTGAACCGTACAAATACGCCCATATTCAAATTTTTCGAAAAGAGTCAAGAGGATTGGCATAAGGCTGACACCCTGGGGCCATCAAGGTCCTGTTCGCACTACTTACTATGTCAGTGCCTTGCTAATACCGTGACATCGCCACAGCTGGGTGGGCCTTCGTCTTAGGGAGAGATGGGGGCAAGAACGATGACACTAAAACCAAGCTACCGGAACGTTACTGTCTCCTTCGATCTAGTCATTTTGTTTGACATGTCGATTGCATTATCCATTAGACATGAGGATATAAAGAATGTTCTATAAAACACGGTCTCTTTTAATCTTGTTTAAAAGTCAGAATTGTTCCCTTTTTTCCCTTACAATTTCACTAAATTCCGCACTATTTTCAAGAGATTTCAGGAATTTGTGAATGGCCATCAGATACGATCGTAATAATTGAGTGCTTAGCATCAATATTGCATGACAAATAAAAACGAAGAACTCTCCTCCGACCCTTACACTAGATTAACTAGTCGGCTTCTTCCTTTTGACTTCCTACGCGCAAAGCTATTGAGGTCTACTTTTGAAAGGCATTCGCTCGTATTTTCTATTGAGGGCGCTCATTTATTTATTGATGATGCCTGTGTCCCCGATGTATTGATGGGTAACACTCACACTCGTGAGCAATACGGAATTATGTGTGAATGGATATTGTTGGTCAAAATCTGGCTGCAACAACACTCACAATATGCAAATCCCATGCGTTGTCAGGGTAACCGGTGCCTAGAGACCGATTTGACCGACTTTGGGGGTTTATCGCTTTCACGAGGGGATCTGATTTAGCTGTCAAAGAGCTAGAGAATAGAGAGAGGAAAGGGAGAAGCAATCGTACAGTATAACATAGTCATGGGGAATCTATCAAGTAAAAACGAGCCACTAAAAGAAAACGTGATGCGAACAATTGCGTTTTCACTCGTTTTTTACCAAATAGAGCTTAATTTGAAAATGTATGTCAAACTACCTAAAATTTGACAAAATTGGAGCCCTTGGTAACGTACATGATTTACATTTGCCAAAGTTATGTCAAAGGCACATGCCTACCTCCAATTAAATAATGAGCACCCCCTTGAAACATGGTCAGCATTAACATTATCTTATACTTTCAACATTCAACCGCACCTATTACACACCACCATAGATACATTTTTTTTCCGCAGCGAGCTACAAGCGCTATAAAAATACCCCATCTCCCATTACCGAGCTCACAATGCACCAGTCACGACTCGGGAAGCTTAAAGAAAACGACGGGACTCCATCTTGCAACATTGGAGATGACACTCAATTTTTTTTTCTCTCGAAAAATGATCCGTAATAGTGCCACATAGCGCCACAGCAGTTCTGGGCCATTCGATACGACAAGAAACGAGAAAGATGTATGTGCATGACAAGCGATCCTCGAGAGTGCCCATGGGCAAATTGTGTGTGTTATAATCTCCCAAGGTTTTTGACTCCTCATTCCTTGTACCCCTGACCCCCGTGGCCCCCCGGGGGGAATTTCCATAGCTACTGCTGCATCTTCAACCATGACATTGTCTATCTCTGTCTGTCTATCTTTTCATCCCATGTTTAACCCCCCTTGGCAAGATGGTGTCCTGATCCCGTGTCCCACACCACCACACAGACAACAGCGAGCATTCTTCTTCACATAATGGGCTATTCCGTTTGAAATCCATACACCCCCTATGGAAAACATTACCTTAATCTTCCCCGCATGGAGTCTGAATGTTAAACGGGGGTTACCTGCATGGGTGACTCCATTTGAAATATATACACTCCCTGTGAGGAAGACTAAGGTCATGTCTTCCACAGGGTGTAGGAATTTCAAATGGAATAACCCAATTGCGAGGGCTGGAATCCTTCCCCGACGGACACAGAGCTCTCTTATGACAGATTTGCTGCAAAGCTGAAACATTTCTAACACAGCATGCCCACAGATCTAGTTAGTCCTTCACTATCAGATCGGCTTACAGACCATAATAGTACAATTGCACATAATCGGTTCTCCTATAGTAGGACTCCAAAAAACACGAATCAACTAGGTTTTCCTAAAGACTTTTCTAGGCCAGGTCGATGGTTGTTTCATACTCTATTGGTAAGACAAATCTTGCCCCAGGGCACGTGAAACTCACTACGATACTCAGCCTCCAAAAAATGAATTAAATCAAACGGCTTTTCTTTCTTCTGCGAGATTGGTATCGTTATTAAGCGCAGGACGAGAGCAGATCAGTTGCTTTTTTTTCCTTCTCCTTTTATCAGGATATTAAACCGTGGATAGTTGAGCATTAACTAAATTAAATCGTCATCAGTGGACAAGCAAGGCATGATTAACAACTTTCGGCTACATGTAATTATAAACGCAGATAGCGAGAAGCGACAAAACTCGGCTTATCTTCGCTTCATACAGCATCAAAATTAACAAATTAAAACAGTCCTGTTATTGTCAGCATGAATCTCAGATATCACATGCAGTTTTTTTTTCCAACGCTAGCAATCCACACTCAAAACCGCTCCGGGCTAACGTCAACTATGAAAAACACCAAGGTATTGTGTGCCCCAACGTGGTCCTCGTACCCCGCGAGATTGGGATTTAATTCCATCCCAAAAATGTTGTTCCAGTCCACAGATGAAAAATCTTTTGAGCGTGGCTCGGGAATGTTTACAAAACAAGCGAAATGATGTCGTCTGCTTCGATTCTGAGGCTATTCATGACAACCTGTAGTCTGATACTATGGACGGAGTGCTATTTAGCGGTGTCGATAGCTGGCGGCCATGTTGTCACACTGTCATTCCATGCAGAGAGGTCCACGGCATCGCTACATGGGGTTCATCTTTACAAAATAATCTACCTTTTTTTCTATTCTTAAATGCTGAATCGATTCCATTTAAATATGACATATTAAACACTGATCACAAGTGAATATGTTCTAGAAACAATAATCACGATTATCCAATATACAAAACCCATTGAAAACAGATCTGAAAACTAACACTGAAATCTTCACTTCTCGTGTTACAAATTCCCAAATCTAATCCAATCCAATTTGGCAATTGAGCATACGAGGGGTTAAACGACATGAGTGTGTGATTGCCCAGTCTGATGAAGAAGGCAAAAGAAGACTTGTAAAAATAATGAAAGACAGAGAGAGACAGAGAGAGAGAGAGAGAAAAACCACCTCGAAACAGACCAGTTCACCCCAGCGGGTTTCGTGTTGTATTTCAGGATACCCGTAGGGTCATAACGGGATTCCTCACGCAGACACTCACACGGTATATATACAACAAACTACCGTAGAGAAGTCAATCACAGTCATGGCTTCATCGCCGTATTGATACCTACACACACACTCATATAGATCCGATATTACACCTTTTACATTATCGCCTCAAACAAAATGATCTATCAACAGATTACGAGTGGCGTCCGTGATCAGGTTCTTTTGCTACAAAACTCGCAGCCCTAATAATATAAATCAGCAGTAGAGACCAAGAGATACGAGTCAAACTATCTGATTAAGTTGAAACTGTCAGTCAGTATCTTTAGCCCAACATATCCTATGACTCTTTACTATACAGTACACATCTTTTTATCAAACTAGGAAAGAACGCGGATAAGAAGGAATAAATGATAATGGTTATCTCATAATCTAGAGATTTCGGAAGATTATGCGAGATCATTTGGATTCGAATAAAAAAGGGTGAACTACTTTCATTGTAATCCGAGGCTTCCTCGTTACTGTTGCAGTTTGGCTTGGAGCTATCGTGGCGCAAATGTGAATTGGCATTTTCAATTCAAATGTGATACGCATTGATTATCGCTATACATAGCGAGAAAGGATTCTTCAGCTTTGATTTGTCAGATATCTTAACACTTTCCACGTGGCTATTAGTTTTACCATATATACAAAACATAATTTTTCAGAAACCTTTCCCAACTTTCAAAGTCTTATTTCAAGGATTACTTTACCAATACTAGGCATATTTGTACTTATATCAATGCATTTCTCATGGTGATTCCAAATATGGTAATGAAATTCAATAATGTTGACATTTTTTAAACATTTTGTGAAATTTTGTAATGTCGTCTGCTGCTGCCTGCCACGTGAAAAGTGTTAAGTATAGGATTGTCAACATGCCTCATTGTTGTTGTGCTAATTTTATTCATCTATCATTTCTTTTATTTGTTGTTTTGATTAGTTTGTTTGATTTGGTGTTGGGGTGTTTGTATTCATTTATTTATTTATCTATCTATCTATCTACTTATCAATTCATTTTTGAATCAATAATCTAATATCTTTATCCTATTAATTCATTCATTTGATAAAAAAAGGTAAATTATCCATTTTTGAAGGTTGATATAGCCTTTAAATAGGGGTCCGGGTTTCCGAGCTTCAGCAGAATAACATCGAGGAAAGAACTATAAAGAAAGTCCACAAAATTATTACATATTTACAAACTCTGTGAAATGCTAGAGTACACACATGTAAGCAAACAGACAACCTGACAACAGTCATTTTGCATCATAATATGTTCGTATCATCAATATTAAAATTCACTCGAAAAAAATCTTGAACAAACCGCTGATCCACGTTGAAATCCCCCACTGATTTAAATATTAACAAACATGAACACGATCTAATAGCGGGTTATTGATTTATTTGATTTCAAAACAGAGCCGCAAAAGATTTCAATATTCGAAATCTTTTTTTTTCTGTCTGTCTCTCCTATCCTCTCCCCCTCTGGTATGACAGAAAACCTGAGACAGACTGAATCCGTTTTTAAATCCCTGTGATAATTGAGCAATCTCAAACTGCCTGAGATTTCAACCGACGACGATCGATTCCACCCTGCCATTTTTTATTATTGCTGACTAAACTTCTTTCCCTCCCTCCTTTCGACTTGCTCATAATTCCCATAATAACAGCACACTCTGTGTACACTGCCCCTTATTTTGTTTTTAAACATCTCGCCAAACTCCTCTCTCCAAGAACATAAGCCCTGGTGCGGAACTAAGACTTAACATCGTAAACCGAGCCCGCCTATCCCCTGAATACTTCCAGCGCGTCGCGATCCATCCCGCTGCGATGAGGCAGAATATCAACGTCTCCTAGGAAATAAAACTAGATGCTGTATACACATCCGCAGTGGCTCGTGTTCTGCGTATATTCTGTCGTGCGCCAAAAATTCTATATCGTCATAAGATTTTTTTTCGGGGGACGTTCAAACGTGGGGGGAAGCGAATTAATTTCCCCTTCATTTTGTGGGCTTGTCTTTACGTCCCCGTCGGTACATCCTGAATACTTAGTCAACATTGATTCGGAGAGGGTAGCATAATAATCGTTGTCGAGTGTGTGTTGTTCATTGGCATTGTCGCTGGAGCTCATTACGAAGCCCTTAAACAGTCACCTCTGGGCTCGTCGTGAAAAGGATTGTAAACACTGCACTACGGACACAATCAGAGATGACTACACATATGGAGAGATGAGTTGATGATGGGGAGAAATATCATCATAATGAACATCTTATTGAATTAGTGCCGATATCCTTCCTTAAACCAGCGTCTTTTATTTGATTTTGCAAATTTTTCATCTCGTCGTGTTGACAATACAATCAAAATATCATTGGCGAGCAGCTCGGCAATAAACTGTGTGGCTTAACCAAACTTGCAGGCTTTTTTATATGAATAATTATACCGAATATACAAAACGCTCAATTTCTTTTGGCAACAGATAATTACACTGAATTTGTTCAGATAGAAGATCCCTATGATCACTACTGTCATCATTTGATTTGCTAATCATTTTATAATCAGTTTGTAAGAAACCAATCAAAATGGAGCTCTTAAGCCTGTAATTATCCCCAGAATGAGCATATTCTTAGAGTGCCTCCGATTGGCTAAACAAATCAAATAGCCTAGTTTATCAACCAACCACATATAGGTTTTTAGTAATAGTCTCCAAGGGGTTAAGGCTTGTTTCAAAATTGATGATGTGTGAATTCGGTAAATTCCCTATCTTGATGGCCGCATAGATGAGCAAATATGTGTTTTCCAGTTTCAACATATTGTGACTAAAATATTAAAGCATGACATATTCAGTGTTTGACCTTTCCTAATGTTTTGCTTTTTAGAATATTTATTCTTTCCACTGTTATTTTCTCGAGCTGCGCGCATCGTCGACGGTGTGAAAACGCAACAAAATCTTGAAACCGTACACGGCGACGTGTCAAACTATGGCATCACAGTACTAGGAGTCGTGAGAAGTGATTCCAGCTTTCATTTAATTTTTTTCCCTTCTTCTTCATGAAAAATGATGGTTGCTGTTGCGAGAAAGAGATGCGCTCTCATTTCTTGCACCTCATCCGTCAAGCTTGGCAACCCCCATGGGGGCGCTTCGTAATGCGACAGAATACAGACGGACTCGGCTTGCACAATCTCTATTCACAGTGGTCTCGACCGAGGTCACGGCAGTGTGCATGTGATTTGCTCGCGAGCTTGTATATAAACAGTGTACATGTGTACAGTTCTATCTATATCCGACTCTCGACAGTGAATTCTTATAGTTATTTTTTCTTCTTTTCGGTGCAAGTCTGTTCCCCATCTTTTTCAAAGATTCTCTTGTTCTTGATTTGGTATAGAGCTCATCTTGGAATAATTGTGAGTCTTGTTCAATCTAGAAATTTTAATAATTTTTATGACAGTTTTGCTAGTGATACTAGAAAAAACATGGAATCACAAAAATCATAATTAAGGTGACAAAAGGCTAACAGCCAAAGAGTGATTTCTAATGATACAAATAGTAAAAATCTGAAAAAAGTTATTTCTTTATTTTCTGATTTTACAAGCTATTTACCTTTGTTTAATTTGTATGGGATTTTTTTCTTATAAGTTACTATTTTTGAGTTACACAAGTTATTAAATACAGATTTTTCTGGAATTCTCAAGCTTTTTCCATTTAGAGGTCACATAATAAGATATTTGAAATCTATTTATGACACCAACTCTGAGATCTGTATGACATTTTAAATATAAACATGAATTAATAATGATGGTGTTATAAAATTTGACGAATAACAAAAAAACAAAAAAAACAAAATAACTCTAAGATCTGACAAAATGCAAAGAACTATTACACTTGACCAACAATCGTAACTCACGCAGTTGCCAATCAGAATCAGAGCATAGTTGATTACATCAACAAAAACCTGACTAGAAAGAGAATGGCCAACACTTAACAAATACCGTAATTACCCTTTAATTGACGCACAATGCTTAAATGTGCAGAACATTTTGAACTTTGGGCACCGCAGTCATTTGTACTACTACCATTAATTCCGTTTTGAAAGCAAACACGAGCAGTCTGAAAGTGGTATAAAAGACACCTATTCAAGGGCAGTCTAGCAATGTATAAAGCAACATAACGCCTATTTGGCATGCCGGGTCGCACCCGGCACAAAGCCCAAATTTGTCACGCCGAGTCGGGGCAAGAAACACTGATACATCAATGATTCAGGCACACATTTGTGCGGCCTGGTGGTTTTTTTTGTGTCGATATCACGCTTTTGGTTCTGGTATACAACTCTACAACTGTGGTATAGCCTATTACTGGAATATGATTGGGATAATATCGGAATTCGAGTAGGGTCGATACAAAGATTTACTAGAATATTATTTGGTCGATACGAGGTTCATGGAATCGGGATATTCCGTTATCAATTCTTGATAAAACTCTTTTATGATTTGTATTTCTTCTTCCTCCACAAAACATGTAAATGTTATTATTTTCAAGAAAACTGGTATAGCTTAATTTTTGTACAGATTAAAACACACTGACTCCTACATTCCCCACAAATGAATTTATTTGTTGTTTTGTTTGTTCCTTTGTATATTTGTTTGTTTATCATTTACGGTTTATTTTTCCATTTCTTTAATGTTTTAGTTATTGATGGCCAATAAATACTACATCATGGATTGAAGATTAGCGAACTCAAAAGAGACAGACCTAACGTGAACATTCATTATCGCAACAAATATGACCTCTTTTTATACTCATTTTATTTTTGTCACAAAATTTGGACCATTTTGACATAACACTTAAGACGTTTTGCTTTTTAAACCAACTAATCATTAATCTCAACATCCGTGTTGCCACACAGTAATTGTTTCAGATGCCTGTGCAAGTTAAATGGGAGCCAAGCTTTGTTTATAATCAATATTTTGCATGGGAATAGTTAAGCCAATTCTTTTTTAATGGACTTGTACCTAAATTAATGTGTGACCAAAATGCCCCTAAAATTAAATTACAATTTTTTAACTTTTTAAGTAAGAACCTCACTTTTGGCTTGGGAATTTAAAATGTAACCCAATGGACTAGTAAATTGCATTTTTGTAACCAAAAGAAACCTTTTTTTATTTAACCATTAGGTCAAATGAGAAGTTATAAAAGTCGCTTAATTTTTCAAAATATTTGTAAAACCTGGCACATTAAATGCTGCTCAATATTTCGATTTATATCAGGTTTTTTTTGTTCCACTAAATGTTATATTTGCTAACACCTTTAACTTTGCACTGCACATATACTGCTTGAACAAATAACTGTGTTAGTATCGAACAGATGTTGGGACAGTCTTTAAGACTTGTGTGTTTTTCTAACGGCATTTACCCCACCATTAAGTACAATTAGCCGCATCTTAACTGACACTTTTTGGACTGTAAATAGCCTCTTTCCATTTTGGAGATGTGGGGCCCACAGCTGTGACGCTATATGAGAAAGAGAATTCAGTTGTAATGGACCAAGATCTTTATTGTTTTGTATATCGTTAGCATTAACATTTTGCGTCCCCCTCACCGTAATTTTTCAATTGATTGTGCAAACATTTCCGAGTCACACCAATGAGCAATAAGGGAAAATGTGTGATAACAACCTCATCTACAGAACTATGTTCTCATGTTACACTAGAAAATAGGAACTTTGCCTTTGGTACTTGTGTTATATATGATACCCTGATAATCGACTAGAGGTCAATGGTCACACTGGTTAGCCATCCAAGTATTGAATGAATGAACTATGCTGCAGAAATGAGGCTATTGCAAGGCAGTGACATCTAACGCAGTAATTTTCCCATAAATTGGGACCAATGTTGCGTAAAGTAGTAGTTTATTCTAATTAGGTACTACAAACAGCGGCAGACAAGACAAATATGGAGGTGATTTGACAGAATCATACATTTTCAAAATGGCCGACACTAGGGACACAATCCAGAGGGAAAAAACCATCGCGATATCACTGACTCTTAATCGTTTATTACGCCATGAAAATCCTGTTAACATAAGAGAATTATCCAATAGCCTACCATCGCAAAAAAATCAAAATGGCTGCCTTAGCAACCACCAGGAACACAGTAACGATTGAAGAGAAAAAAACCATTAAAATAAAATCACAATATTTTCAACCAGAGATGGAGAAACGGCATATAAACACAGCTAGCGTGGCATCGCGACAATTGCATGCCGCGCCATCGTACATCTTAAAACAAGAGACAGGGTATAGAGAAGAAGAAAAAAAGAAGATGAAAAAAAAAAGAGTAAGTCAAAACAAAGAAAAAAATTTGGCAAGCGCCAGCAAACAAGCGAGGCATATCCCATGGGGAATGAGCACAGATCTGAGTTTATCTTAGGAAATTACATGAAACACAGTACGAGCCAAACAATGAGTCGCGAGGAAATTGCCAATGCTGCAAAATCAACTCACAATTTTCTGGAGTTCAGCCGTTTTAACCTTTTGTCTTATCCCCTCTGTTGTCTCTCTGCGATGTAAGTGACAGACGCTCCTTTAAACGCTGCTAAGAGAGAATCTCCACACCATATATGGTATGTGGATCACCATATATGGTATGTATATCACCATGTAAGGCTCATTAGTGATCCATATTTGGGAGATTGAATCATTATTATTACTGATATTTTGGCATAATTCTGTAATACCCTCCACACCCTACATTAGTAGTATGCGTCGTTCTTAAAAAGCATGCACTGTGAATACCCTGTGAAGGGTATAACAGAATTACTCCGATATTTTTCACCACAATGTTCCTTTTACCATGTATAATTAACATTAACAATTTCTAACAGATTCTCAGCTTGATTAACATATTTTGCGCAAGATTTTATTATTATTATGAATTTAATGTAGATCTATCTTTGCATGGAATGTTCCAATCTTATCTCCAATATTAATTGTGTTGATAATTTTATACAATACGCATACTTATCAAAAAGCACAAATCATCCAAAAATGTTGATTATGCAATAATAAATTCTCAACCAAATTGCAAATGATTACAATCAAGTAGAAGCCTATATTCTGGCAAATTAACTGGTCTATGCTCTTAAACTAACCCCACTTTTAAGAGTGTAGTGTTACCCCTGATTTTAGAGGAACTCTGCAAAACAATATTCTTCAAAAACAACATATTACAGCAGAAGTAATCCCATTTTTCTGCAAATTATCATGATTATTGCAAGTCAAAACTTATGACAATTCCGAAGTCCTCCATATCATCGCCACTCCCCCACTCGCTATCGCAAGTGCCTAACCTACTACTACGATAAATCTCTATATGACGGGCTAACTGATTCATTGCCTACATCAACAATGGGTCGAGTACTGTTTATTTAAAATAACTCCTTTATGCAAGCACACATTTCAACACTTTACCCAAGCCCAACCTATAAACTTGAATTCAGATGGAAAAAAAACCCAAAGTTCAGGCAGCTTTCTTTTATAACCGTTTTCTAAATAAATAGTGGAATCCGGAATATAAGACTGTTTGGTTTGGAAAATAAACATAACAGGCCGGTTTTGTTATTAAGGGCAACGGGAATGCTTGTGTGTGTAGCTCTCTCTCCCTATAGCTATAATCGGGCAGCTAGCAGTAGTATGGAGGCTGAGACAGACCGCAGAGCAAGATCTGTGGACAGACCAAGGGACTTGAGTAGATGGCTATAAAAGTAGCACTGGCAGTGTATGAGGGGCTAATGCCGTGCTCGTTTCTGAGCCATTTCTGAATCCACGCTTTGGGCTCTCCTATCATAACGTCCCTGTCCTGTCAAAACCATGTATGTTTTTCCGGCCCTTCACCATGTATAAAGTAAAAATGCCCAACGGTTATGGTATCAAGTGTTGCTTTATACAGGTTCAAGGGCAGGAGCCCTTACAAAATTTTGATAGGTATGTGTTGGCCCTTGAACATGTTTAGAGCAGATTACCTAAAGTGAATACATAATAAGTATTACTTTATACATACTGAAGGGCCGGATGGAGATACGAGGTTTTGACAGAACAGCGACGATAATTGACAGCCAACACAAGTTGATCCCTCAGCCATGGGCACTGTCCTCTAAGACCCACACAGCATTATTGTTCCTCCCCCTAAAGTTTGCAAAAGGCTTTCTTTTTTAGCAAAACGTTTTAGTATAAGAATGGCCCTAGTACAACTGCATAGCTTCCAGGTGTCAAATCCGCATCTCACCTGTGTCGAGTCAAGGGTGTAAACTTGGAAACCATCAAAAGGCAGCCAAGTTTTTTTTCTTCACATACACAACGCTTTCTTGTACTTTACTAACCCTACCCGATTCAACCTGTTGAATCGACAATCCCGTAAACCTGTTTCATTTCAAAATAATACATGTTTGCGGAACAAAATAATCGCACAATGCTAAACCCCCACCTGAGCAAAGAGTGACTTCGTTGTTCCCTACAGCGTTACCAAATATGTTGCTGTAGTTAAATTTTTGACAAAAATGTATAAAGGCAAAGGAGAAAATGAAAAGGGATGAAAAGGGATGTATTGAAGGAAACTGGGGGTAAAGTTCAATCCCCCCTATTCTACCGATCACTGGGTATCGTAACCAGACCCATCTATTAAATGTCCATCCATATTTTTCGAAATGTTTTGACACAAAACCAACTAAAATCTTCACATTTTAATGATTTTGCAGCAATGATTTGTGGTGACAAAATAACCGCATTACTTTCATCACCCTTAACACTTTCCACGCGGCTATTATTTTTACCATACACACAACAGATTTTTCAGAAACCTTTCACAATTTTCTAAGTCTATCTCAAGGATTACGGACCCAATACTAAGCATGTTTGTACTTATGTCAATGCATTTCTCATAGTGATTCAAAATATGGTAACGAAATTCAATAATTTTGACATTTTTGAAACATTTTGTGAAATTTTGGAATGTCGTCTGCAGCCGCCTGCCGCGTGGAAAGCGTTAAAACAAAAGAAATGAGATGCTGGAGCATGCTTTAAAAACAGATAACTGACCTTCACTGTAGATAGATGTCAGTTTGTCATTTTCACACAAAATAGTCAAATCAGAGATTGCTTTGACTAATCTTTCACTAAAATATTGGTCAACATGGTGCTTGTACGACTAATTTGCATAAAAATGACTAACTAATTTGCACCCTGTAACTGATCAATTATGTCATCGTTGAATTATAATATTGACTGATAAAACAGAAATTGCATCAATATTTGCGCTTACCTGATGTGCAGAAGTTACGTTGCAAAGATGTGGTTCCAATACATGCAAAGATAGATGGAAAAAGAATGAAAGAAGAAAAAAGGCAGAATTAGTAATGAAACAGACCACAACATTGCAGATATTCTTCTATGTCATAAAGCTACAAATCATGAATTTAAAAACATGCAAAACAGTTCAAAATTGGAAAAGTGCGAACGATTAATCACACACAAATTACCCCTTGTACGGACGGAGGACGGTAGCTGATTGGAAGAAGTCAACATTATCTTTAAGACACAAAATGCTGACAAACATAATTATTTGTTTTTGAATAAAGCTGTAACCACGGCAACAACAAACCCTTTTGATAGTCAGTAAAATCGCAAAGGTTAAACCCATCATATCAACACAATTATGTTAAGAGATTCTCATTTCAGTCATGACCTCATTTGACCGACCCCATCATCAGCCAGCATCACACAACCTCTGATCTTTAGTAATATCGAGGGTTTAGTGCAACAAAGTCCTATCTGCAATGGCTGCCATTTGTTAGATTGTGTCTTTACAATGACACAGCTTACAGCACTCTTAATATATAACATGTGGCAGCTATTGTAGATATGGTTAGTAATATCTTCCCTATGACTTTGGCATATTTTCAGGAAATTCAATTATTGGAATTTATGATTCAATTTCTTCATCTGTTTACAATTTACAATGCTGTAAGTCCTCGATGATAACTTGTTATGGCCTGTAATTATGAATAAGTTTGGATCCAAGCTGGTTTTAATTACACTGTGCTGTCCACCAGGGGGTTAGCGAACAGTTATGAGTAACAGCAAGTTAGAATGATCATTTTTGGATAAATCTCCAAATTTCTATCACTATTATCATCTTCACAAATTTAATCCTATCGTTTGATCAATTTATTTTCAACAAAAGTAAACTCCAATCTGTCCCGTTCAAAATTTGTGTGAGAGTCATCAAAGAGGTCAATCTCTAAATGATCCTCTTTTAAACCAGATTGGCATGTATCTATCTTGATCGGGATACACTTTCGACCCTGAGTGCATGTCTTTGAGAATTAATTAATTTATGCAAAATTCTTCAGCATACAGCACCAAAAGCATGGATTTTTGCACCCCTATGACAAAATGCAATACCTTTGAAAATTGAATGAACATGATGACCCAATAACTATTCTTGCTAATTTTCTAAACATAGCTCATATAGTGTTTCCACCATCTGTGTTACAACAAACTGTAGTGTGACCTTGGTCTTCTGTGTGTTCAAACACAATGCAATCTATCTAGCAAAGGTCATTGTTAACTTATAAGTGAACAGGGGAATGCCAATTGTAGCAATACAGTTGCAAGAAATAACAGCAATCATTTAGCTCTCGAGTTCAACACAATGTAAAACCATAGCAAAGGTCATTCTTCACCTTCAACTGAACGGTGTATAGTACTTTTGCTACAGGTGTATCACCAGGGCATACACCTGTGTTAGTGCTCCGATACCATTTTTCGCCATAGGGTTCCTATAACAGGCACAGATATATACACGACTGACATTCCTATACCCTAGAACACCCGTCAGTGTTATGACTGTCTGTTCAACAGGGCTATTAGACCCCTATTTACCATCACGATATCTACCCTACTTGATTATACATGGATACTGCCCTGCAGTCGTCAGGTGAATATCATGGGGGCCACTCCGAGGACTCAGACACTTGGATGGCTCGGCTAAGATTATGACACAGGGAGTCTGGTTTGCACCTGGGCAAGCTGCGCGAGTGATGCAGGATCGGCTGGCGCCGTATCTCGCTAGATAAAAGGGAACTGATGATGCTGGCCAGGTTTGGGCTGGACTGATATGAGCACAAATGAGTCAGGCTGAAGATAGGATCAAGAAAAAGATCCCCTTAGGGTCTCAGTCGACCATGCTCATTGTAAATTAAAACACGATCACAACTCAGGGACTTCTGACCTACAGCAACGGCTACTAGTATTGTAGCGCTGTTCCGATTCACTTGGCCGAGCAAGCTCTAGCAGAAGCGCCCCCGGGGTTGAAATGGGATTCTTTGGCATTCGCGGCCCCAGCTCAAGATTCACTAGCCCACAGGACATTGTAAGGGTATAGAGGTGTGAAGGTAGACACTATCTAATCATCATCTGTAGATACCGCGTACTATCTAAAAATAAAATGGATTGGCTGCCTAAAACCGGTGGTGGGGGTGGGGACTCCTTTCTTGAGGATGGTATGGGTGTGTTCTGCTCAAGGTATATAGATACCGCTTACTATCTAAAAATAAAATGGATTGGCAGCCTAAAACCGGTGGGAGGGGTGGGGGAGACTCCTTTCACAAGGAGGTTATGGGTGTGTTCTGCTCAAGGTTCCCCATAGCCCATAAATGTATAGGTATGAAGGTAGACAATAATTTATAATTCCATCTTAAATCCTAACACTTTCCACGCGGCAGTTGTCTGCAGACGACAGTTCCAAAAGTTCACAAAATGTTTCAAAAATGTCTAAATTATTGAATTTCATCACCATATTTGGAATCATCATGAGAAATACATTGAAATAAGTACAAACATGCCTAGTATTGGTTCAGTAATTCTTGAGATAAGACATTGAAAGTTGGGAAAGGTTTCTGAAAATTCTGTTCTGTATGGTAAAACTAATAGCCGCGTGGATAGTGTTAAAATAAAACAAATTATAATCATTTGTAAATTTCACTTACAATCTAAAACATTAAAACTTACTAGCTACATAAGAAAATGGGCGGGGGAGGGGTGGGGGAGACCGGGGGAGGGGTGGGGGAGACTTTTAAACACCAACATTTACCACATATTTAGTTTAATTTTAAAGAGTATTTTATATAGTTCTATCAAGACCTATTCTTTCTTGACAAGTTCCTTCCTTAAACATATTGAATCAAGCCCCCTTCACGTCGTTTATCTTTCCGTTAAAGCGTTGTTGACAAGTTGTTGCAAGAGGAACGCATAAAGCCTGTGCGTCCTGAGTGGATTTGGAGTTAAGACAACTCAAAATCCCTGACAAATCGTGCTCATCCTGTACAAATTGAAGCCAAATACAGCTAGTTTTTTTCACAAGGGTTTTATTTTTGTGTCTATCAGGGTTTCCACTGGGGCTCCTAGCCTCTCCTTCATATTGTATTATTATTTGTTTATATTAATTTAGCTGAATTATTTGGATTGAATTGAGTTGTATTGTTAAGTTTCTGCAAAATTAACAATTTCCATGCGACAGGCGACTGCAGACGACTTTCCAAAATGTCATCAAATGTTTAAAAAATGTAAAAATATCATTACCATATTTGGAATCGCCATGGGAAATGCATTAAAATAAGTACAATCATGCCTAGTATTGGTTCAGTAATCCTTGAGATAGAATTTGGGAAAGGTTTCCAAAAAATCTGTTTTGTATAATGGTAAAACTAATAGCCACGTAGAAAGTGTTAACAAAGTTATATACAATATACATAATTTATTGGGAATTGGAAATTTTCTGTGCCCTACAATATGAGACGAAACTGCACAAGCATGAAATTAACGAAATAGATTACTGTAAAAGTGGAATTATTCGTGCTACATTTATTTTTTAGCGCTTTTTGCCCTCGAACCAGTTACCGTGAAAATAATAACATGTGAATATATTTCTTTTGTCTATTAGGTCTATATGATGAAGCTACAAATTGCAAATTAAAAGACACGCAAAACGATTGAAAATCTGCCAAGCGCGCAAAATTAATTGCGCAATAATTATTCCTTTTCACTGTTCTATTTTGTGTTTAGACTTTGTGAAATATCTGTCCCTGAAAAATAGTTGCTTATTCCAAGTATTTGATGATTTGTCACCATTGCTTTTCATGTTTGATGTAATATGCAGCGATCTAAAAAAAAAATTGAAAATAAACCAGGGCTAAGCAATGACGTCCCCCACTGAAATAAACATTCATGATTTCTGTCTTGTACCAAGCAACCACAACATCTGAGAATGATAATTCTCAGCCCAATTTGACTTGAACTTTGAGAGGAAATTGCTTCAATATCATTATTACACATTCTGACAGAGGCCTTTGAAGTATTAACTCCGTCTAAACCCTAACCCTGTTTGTGAGCCACCTTCATTTTTTGATACATACACTCAATGAAGAAGGGGTGAAGTCGAGGGGAGGTGAAGGGGAAGGTGAAGGGAGAGGAGGGGAGGGGGAGAGAGTGGGGGAGGGGAGGCTCCTTCTCAGCCCAATTTGACTTGAACTTTGAGAGGAGATTGCTTCAATATCATTATTACACATTCTGACAGAGGCCTTTGAAGTATTAACACTTTCCACGCGGCTATTAGTTTTACCATTATACAAAACAGATTTTTCAGAAAACTTTCCTAAATGGCAAGGTCTATCTGAAGTATTACTGAACCAATACTAGGCATGTTTGTACTTATGTCAATGCATTTCTCATGGTGGTTCCAAATATGGTAATGAAATTCAATAATTTTGACATTTTTTAAACATTTTGTGAAATTTTGGAATGTCGTCTGCAGCCGCCTGCCGCATGGAAAGTGTTAACTCTGTCTAAACCCTAACCTGTTTGTGAGCCACCTTCTGATACTTTTGATACATAGGCCTACTCAATGAAGAAGGGGTGAAGTCGAGGGGAGGTGAAGGGGAAGGTGAAGGGAGAGGAGGGGAGGGGGAGAGAGTGGGGGAGGGGAGGCTCTGTCAACCAATCAAAATTTAGCAATAGCATATTGATATGATTCTCAGAGAGAATTATTGGTTAATCACCACCAACGCTCACACTGATCTAAAAATAGTACCATGTCCCTGATTAGCTGAAGCTAAATGCTTTGTTCTTGGGGTCTAAGGGGTCGTCCAAAATTATCGCCATTTTTACTTACATACAGAGCGTACATAACTTTTTACCCCCCCTTCCCCCCCCCCCCCTCGAGTTACGTACGCAATAAATGGCGAAATATTATTTTATTTTGTACTTTAAAAAAAAAATCCCGCCTCTCAAGATCGCCATTTAAGTTATGTACGGTTGGGGTTTATTTCGACCCCCTCCCCCCTCTTATGTAGGCTTTGTACGTAACCGAAAATGGCGAAAATTATGGACGACCCCTAACTTGAACATTCCTTCAGAATTTTTCAATATTTAGCAGTAAAAAAATCCCTATTAACATTTCCACTCTATTCTTCATTACCAAATATTTTATAATTTTGAACAGCAAACTTGCGATCATCAAACAAAACCTGGCTCACAGCTCTGAAGAGAGAGAAGAAAAAAAATCAAATTTTGATCAAATATGGATATGTAATGTAAATTAATAAATGAAATACAAGTGCATAATTTAGTCCCGGAATAACGCATTCATAGGGTCAAGCAAGATGGTAAAATGCCTTGGGGTTGATAGGGATGGGCGTACTTGTATCAAGAGCAACTTAGTGTAAGGTATGATTTCATAGCCTGGGTGTTATATTCACTATCAAAATTGGATATGGCAAGTTTAAGTAGCTGACTGACGAATAACACTGAGGAACTCGGTCTGTCAAATGCGACAACAGTTACTATAATACCATACAATATTTTGGGTGCCTTTTCGCAGTGGGGAAAAAATCCGGAAAAAATGGCCAGCAGAGTTAGGGTTAAATACAACTGGACGAAAAACCTGTGTGCTATTTTTATATCTCAAACAGACAATGTGTCAACTCATAAAAGTGATATTTTCCCCAAAAAAAATCTACACTCTTTTGTCTGAGGCACACATTTATTTTCGATCTATTTGAGCAATCATAAATCATGTCATTTTGACATCTCAGGCAGACACACTACGTCAATTCAGAAGTTTTGTCACATTTTGTCTTTTTTATGCGTGTCTGATACGCACATTTTATATCCAAGTTCAGATATTTTCTTACACTTATAACAATAAAACAACATACAGTAGTCAAACAGTCATCATATTACGTATTAATTTTTTTAACCCTTAACTCCTTTGAGAACTACCTGCCGATTGGTCAGATAGATGGATACACCATTTGTTGGGCCAATCAAAGACATTGTTAGAATAATTGTATCCCTGATAAAGATTGGAGTGAAATATTTTAGAAGCAGTATTTTAATTGGGTATTCAAATGAGTATAGCTTGTACTGAACCAATCATAAACATTGTTAAAGATAGGCAGTGGTGCTCAGGGGGTTAACATCGCAGCAGACGAGCAAGGTGTCACATCATAACAAGTTTTTCAACTTTTCTCTCATTTTATTGACCATTATTTTTGTGAGTCAGCTCAGAAACATGACTGCGACATGACTGGGGCATGGCTGGGGGATCGGGGAGGGAGGGACTCGCAGGAAGGCCAATAGGTCAAATCATGTCTGAGTGCCTTTGCTGAGTGATAGAGTGACCAAAGAAAAATGCAACCAATCTGTCGATGACAGGGAAGGGGGCAAGAAAAATGGTGTAGATGTCTTTTTTGACATGGAAGATTGATTTGATGAAAAATTTGAAAGTCAAGATCATTTTTGTTACAGTGATGTACATGTGGGTAACTCACGTTGGTTCAAAAAGTTAAACTTTTTCTTTATTTGATTTAAAATGTCCCCAAATAGCCAAGATCATAGCTAGCTGACAATATCGGGCACTGTATTGATGTATTGATGTAGCTGTTCATGTTCATAATTTGCAATGTATATTTTAGTTCTTTGAAAATAGCCTATTGTTCATTCTAATCTAATTCTTTGATCTGCTGATGGTTCTACCGGGTTCACTATCAATTCGTCCTACTGTCAAGTGTCAATTCAGGATGAATTGCCCCCTTCCCAACTCTCTACCCCAGATCAAGTTCCCCCTTCCCAACTCCCTTCCCCCAGACCAAGACAGATAATATACTCATGATGCTACTGGTTGGTTAATCTACACAAATGCTAATAAAGAGCAATAATTAAGCTTCAAAAATGTCAATTTTCTGCCCTGATTTGCGCTGATAATTACCTAAAGATAACAACCAACAATACTCAAGAGGGAACAATGGGAGAGAAATAAGGAGGGGGAAAATAATTAATCTTATTTCATAATGGGTGTTAATTGACTAGTTATCACGCTTCTAAAAAAAGAAAAAAGAAGAAACAAAAAATGAAAATGAGATTAAGATCCACAAGAGATTAACCTACGGGCAGATTTTCCGGATCATCAAGAGATTCTGAATCAACAAGACCAGCAGAAGAAAAAAACATGTTCGAAGAGAGAAAAATTACTGCCCTTGTTTTAAGAAAACGCCCCAATCCATTCGTACAGAACCAGACCCAATAACGCTATTTATAATTGGCAAGAATAACTACGTTTACTGATAATTTGTACTTCATTTTCATAGCTGGAGGATGGAGGCCAAAAACTAAAATAAAATGATTTGGTTGTGTTCTAACTTTGTTATAATATATGAGTTTATTTCTCAGATTTGAATAATTTTTGCTTTAGTTGTCATTGAATTCCAATGGTTTAATTTACTTAATTTGCTGGATTTGCAGATTGTGATCCATTCTGCTGGCATCTGAAACTTCACTTTAAGATAACTGCAGTAAGTGTGTGGGGATCTTCGTACATACAAAATCAATATCAACATTGCTATAAGTTATAACATCTTGGTTTATCAGACACATTCACAGCGGTATCGTAGAGCCAGAATTGAAGACCTTTGATTAATACATTAAATTCAAAACAAAAATGTAACATAGTAATAAATTTCACAAAAGAAAGAACTATATAACAATTGGAAAGAAAAATGTCTGATAAATATTGGAAGAAAAATGTTTCTGTAATCATCCGAAGTACTTTTCGCAGCCTTGCCATGATCAACCAAACAAAACTCATATTTTTGCGCTGCAAATAAAATAAGGATGGCTGATGTACAAGCTATATAAGCTTAGAAGAAGATACAGAAGTTCTTGCCTTTAGGACTGGCCCTAATTACCGCAGATTACGACTATGGCATAGAATAAGAATGATGATCAATGATGTTAACTAGCCACATTATTCTAGGGTGTTTTCCTAATAAATTGGATGTTTTAATTGGAATGCAGAATTGTATTTTTTCGACAGCGAGGCCTCGTCGAGGGGATTTTGCACGCAGTAGAGGCACACACCATGGTGAATCAACTAAACACTAATGCTAATAGTCCCGGGGCACTGGTTTGGTTTGCGTTTACCACTGTACTGTGTGGTTAGTGATTAATTGTTCCTAGTTAGCCAAATTAGCACTAAATTGCCTAGATTAATTAGATTTTCGGCAAGATTTTAACTCTGCCACAACACCTATCGTATCTCTGGAGGATTTGGTGACAAAAGGAAAATACAGACATTTTTTTATCGCACTAAGTTAGGTATTGTTATTATAACAGCCATTAATGTAATTACGACATGCTTAAGTTGGGTTGATAAAGAACTTTAATTTGTGTCAAAGCTTAACAAATGTATATAATTCTGAACAAAACACAACTTTTTAATTTTTGTACCAAATTGTTCACCAGAATCAAGGTAGGTAATATCATGAGTTTAGAGGTCTTTGACCCACTAAAACAAAAATGGAATAACTTACAATATTTCAAGCAGTCCATCTGTAAGGGCAGACAAAACAAATTGTCAACAAATGAAAAAGACGCAGGACAAGATAGATGGTGTAATACTGTATACCATACCCCAATACATGCTCAAGTCTGTAATCTAAGGGGTTCAGACCCGTAAGTCTTGGGCCTAAGCCCTACACTTGGTCAGACAGGAGTTTTATTATCCAACATTTACAGGAGCTTTATTATTCAAATTTATTCAAATATTTAGTCTTTTTTCATTCATCTAGTCCCCTTCTTCTATATGTAACTTAAAATTTATCTTTGTTTTTCATTTCCCCTAATATGCCAATTCTGACAGAAGAAATTGAAAAGTATGTCATTTACACCTAAGTCAATGTTAGTCTTTATCAAAGACCTTCCTTTTATACATAACTGCCCATGCCATCGGCCCATCTTACGTATCAGTCATGACCTTAAATAAAGACTACTTTTTTTGTCAAAAGTAGAACACCTTCATAAAATCCAGCAAAATAACCCAAGTGAAAATGACCAATCAATACTAGTCTTACATCAAAGCCGCACTGTATGAATTAAAAATAAACCAAAATTGATTACAAGTCAGGCAAGACTTTGCAACAGTCTAAAGCCAAGTGACCCTCTTTAACCGTGTCCTCCCAGCTGGACTAGGGCATTCGGGGACCAACCACCTATGGACGACCATCCGAGAAGGCTAATCTTTGCTCACGCACACACAGCATGTTACACCTCGTCTTGTCCCAAATGGGGACCGTGTATCTGTGTCAATTCGGCAAACCAGCCGGTATCCTACGCATCCCAGCGGGTCGAATCAAGCACCGAATTGCAACTCTAATGACCGCTTAATGGGCCAGGTTGGCACGGATGAGCTGTAGTGTGGCAACACGACGCTCTACGGTTTCGTCAAAGTTGTACAATCCGAGACGGATGGATTGCCATGAAATTAAATGAACTGCCGAGATGATACTGCAAAATTTAAGAGTCGTATGTGCGCGGCGATGCGCTGGCGATCATAAATCAGAAAATAAGACGGCTACGGCTAGATGATTAGCGTAAGAGAAATAAGGCAATTTAAGATGGACCGCAATCAAAGAAACAAGTGACTTTGTATATTTTATGAAACTGTATTTGCAACATAATCCGTTGTATAAAATGACCTCTATTTCTGGAGCAAACTTTGTTGCCAAAAAGTTACTTGAATCTGTCCATAAGATTAGCTCAACTGGTTTTGTTTGTGTATAGTATTCTTTTATTATTGAAAGAATAATTGAAAGAATAACTTCCAGTTTGAAGTTACCAAGTGGCATTTCATCTCGCTGCTTTAGTGTAATTGATTTTTAAGACAATCTTTTCATTGACACTTATTTTCAAACATAAAATGATCTCTCCATTAAATCAAACAAACTTTTTCCAAGTTGCAAGTTTCGACTTGTAAAATTAAAGATATTTGATCCAATTCCTTCCGTTTCCCCATCAAAATTTGGATTTTTGCACGAGATGAAATCACATTTTTCCATAACCACTGTACAACAATAGTCAATTTCCTCTATAATATATTCCTCGATTTAATTTTCAGGATTTAAATAAATCCATGTGATTTTATAGAAGAATCCCTTCAAAATGACATAGGTATACACAAGCAGTCCTTGTTCATATGATAATTATACCATCCATTTTACGACCCAAACACCCAAAATCCATACAGATTTGATGATTATCTGCGGCCGATTCCAGAGATCACTTTCACCAATTGCGCTTGACTGTCCGATTTCGTCCTCTAAATCGCATGAAAATGCTAAGCCCCAGATCAGGCGCAACATCAGCAGTCGGCGAGGATAACAACGACGCAATCGCAACACAAAAAACGCTGCGGTTTATTCATTCTAGGCTATCGCATCAAGGAGCGCTATTTTTCCCCCACTTGTTTTTTTTCTTCTTCTTGTTTCAACGTTTGAATTTGAAGTTAAACTTAAACCACAAAAATCTGATGCATATTTTTATCCAGGTTTGTCCTTGTGATGTCACTCAAAAATGATGTTATCTATTCAACAACAAAAAAAGAGGAAAAAAGAAGAAGATTTTGCATCATCTTCGGGTAAGAGTTCAGATGAATGTATGCAAAATACTGTGCTCGGTTCTCAGTGGTAAGGGGACTGAAATACCCAAAACATCCCTGATTCCTAATTTCGGGGACCCAGTTCATCCTAAATATGTTGTAAACGCTTCCTAGGAAACCCAAAACAATGTCCAGCGATTCCTCTTCAAGGATTTGCCAGGGGATTTGCAGAACCCCATTGCTACCTTAAAATAGTGTCAGTCTGAATTAAGATACTCTAATTGAATTCCTAGTCAAGATGATTTACAGAAACAACAAATATTCCACTCAAATTATGCCCCCTACACATACCATAACATTGAGTACAACAAGATACACACAGAGATGATAATGATACATGACAATAAACAAACTTGTCAAACCAACTAACGAGACAAGCTCTCGTAATTTTCTTGTTGTCCTGCCGTCCATTCTGTCCTCTGTTTGTCCGAATGTCCCTTTGTTCGATGGTCAGTTGGTATGACTAGATTTTAGAATGTTCAACCATTGATTGCTCACTGTGTCCATGCAGTGAACTGTTCTTGTATCATTTTATGTTTGTTGGTGTTATATAAAGAAATTTAGGGAATTACCCATTTTGCTTATGCTAATCCCACCTAACAAGAGGGGGCTTTAACAATGATTGGTCAGGGGGTAAGGGGGAAATCAGGGAGACATTTTGAATGTAGAGATAGCCATTTCAAATATGAGGTGAAAGTTTAATATTTGAATTGGGAGGGGGAATTTCTGCGTTATTGAATGAACCATTTCTTATATCCCAGCCAGCTTCCCATATTTTTGGATGGTTCGATTTCAAATTTCATATCCAGAGGCAAAAGCCAGAGTTCCATATGATATCTGTCGCTGAGGGAAGTTTCTGTCGCTGAGGGAAGTTTCTGTCGCTGAGGGAAGTTTCTGTTGCTGAGGGAAGTTTCTGTCGCTGAGGGAAGTTTCTGTCGCTGAGGGAAGTTTCTGTCGCTGAGGGAAGTTTCTGTCGCTGAGGGAAGTTTCTGTCGCTGAGGGAAGTTTCTGTCGCTGAGGGAAGTTTCTGTCGCTGAGGGAAGTTCAGACAACGTGTCATGGGATGGGAGCTCAAATAGTGATCAATAAGCAAAATCAGCGATTATTAAAAAATATTCAGGTGGACTTACCAAGATCAAAGGATAGCCCTGTTAACAGTATCTAACCTTCACAGATCATTATTTCACTACATATTTCCTCATTGAGTGAACATGGAGGGCGCCTCCATACCCAGGAGAAAAGTCGCAGCTGAGGACAGCCCTCTGAGGAATTCCACGGGCCCATTAGCATAGACATCGATACTTTTAGAAAAACACTCTGGAGTGAGATTTGATACCGGACTCATCATTGATAATTTTACCTGATCCAGTTTGATGCACGGATAAAAAAAAAACTTGTTTAGGCGACGACAAATAGAAACACTACTTCACGGCCGACCCATTTTTTTTTAGAAATTGGTGGGGGAAAATGTCACATGCAAATGAATACTGACCCAAAATTATAGTTTTTCTTGTCAAAAAATGGCAACATTTTTACATATTTTTTGAATTTTTACAGATTTCTATGGATTTGTACAGTCATTTTCAAGGGAAAATAAGAACATATTTATGAATACAGAATTTGTATCAATAAAACAGAATCCCATGGTAGAATAATATCAAGACATCATAACATCGCTGATCTGTTTCCAAAACCTGGAAATTTTGGAAACAATGTGGGTAATAACTGGTGGTGCTATACAAGCACATCCAGATGATACCAGGGACGTTTTCCCAACTCAAATGTATGTGACATAATATTAAACATATCGAGGATGGCACCACTCTTGTTATTTTTTATATTTTGCAGCACTCTACAACAGACTATTCAACAGCAGACGATGTAAAAAAATAAAACTGCCTCACGATTCTGTTTTATTTATACAAATTCTGTGTTCATAAATATCAAATGTTTTACCGGTGTTTACTTATAGAATTGTATAACTATATGACTGTTTAAATTATCCTTATGCAATGTCATTGTTTGCAAGTTGGAATTGCAATAAACAAAAACACGTTTTGATTAGGCTGTCATATCAACAGTGGCGTAGCCAGAGGGGGGATGAAGGGGGCGATCGACCACCCCCTTCCAATATTTGAGTTGTGTCAGTTGAAATTGGCACTGTCTGTTATCGAGCTCGATTTTTCACACCAGTAAGGGGGACACCACGTCACTACCCCCCTTCCCTCATCGCTGGTCTCTCACCCCCAAGCCATTCGAAAAAGTTGACAGCCCCTATAAAGTCTGTCAGTTTATTTTTATCCCCCCCCCCCCCCACCCCACCCACCCTCCCCATGCCCCAGCTACACCACAGAATATCAGGAGTCTACAAAGCCATTTTTATTTTGATGAATCAATTATAGAGGAGCACTCTCTCCCCTCTCCTCTGGGTGAATCACAAATCACTAATCATCCCCTCCAGTCATGGTCCACATACAAATCTTGACCACCACAACCACAAAATCGCTCCTCCTAATATAATACTCTATTCACCCTTAATATAGAGATCATCATAACTTTTAAATTTTACACGACTTGCGAGACTAGAATGTAATTTATCACACACAAGTCTCATGATTATAGACATGATAGCTGATAGATATATCCCTCAGTCTTGTGAAAACTCACGCTAAAACCAACGAGGGGGCAAACGACATCTCCTCCTTGCGGGAATTAAAAAACATCGTCCTCCTTCGGCCATCACACACTGACCAAAGAATCCTTTGCTTCTCGTTCCCGTTCCTTCATGACCTTCTCGTGCCCGTTCCTTCACGACTGTCGTTACGCAAGAAGCGAGGACTGCGCAGAGCGAGGTCACATCCCCAGATGACACAACCTCATCTGTTTATCGTTAACACTTTCCATGCGACAGGCAGCTGCAGACAACATATCAAAATTTCACAAAATGTTTACAAAATATCAAATATTCAATATTTTTGAATTTCATTACCATATTTGGAACCACCATGAGAAATGCATTGAAATAAGTACAAACATGCCTAGCATTGGTTCAGTAATCCTTGAGATAGACCTTGAAATTTGGGAAAGATTTCTAAAAATCTGTTTTGTGTACGGTAAAACTAATAGTAATAGCCGCGTGGAAAGTGTTAAGAGCGAAATAGCGAGTGTATTTCTTATGGATGATTAGGGGATAAGAAAGTCCTCCGAGGGATTCGGTCCGGAGAGGGCTGGATCGTAACCAAGGCTTTTGTTTTTATGCCCAGAGGGGGCCTGTCGTGCACCAAGATTTTGAGCCTAGGCTCTGGATGTACATCACACAGCATATAAACAAGAGGGGTTTATAGCTTTAGTTTTAGCTCGGACTTGAGGAGAGATAATAATCTGCGAAACGTCTTAAGACATTATTATCCTCCCCCATCCCTTAACGGATCATACGTCTCTCTCTTGATTTGCCACGCGCACCCGGGGGAGAGCAGGGGGACTCAAGAGTGATAGCATTCAATGGTGTGACCAGAAAAATATGTAAAGAGAGTTGCTTTTTATCAGTGAACATGTGACACAGTTCATACAATAAGAAATAATAGGCTTGCTTAAAAGTTCCCCTGAAATGTGTTTAGAGTGAAATAAATTGAACAATTCTAAAAGTTTCTATCAAAAAATCCTTTTTAAATAAAACGCAGGATCTATGTTGATAACAAATTCTGTCAAATGAAGGACAATTTGACAATCTTTTCCTAGTCATCTGTAGTAAAAAAGGTTGTCTGTACCGAAAATAAAATTATGACCAGTTTTCGTCATGACATAAAAAAGAAGAATAAGAGATCTCATTTAATTGCCTAGCTAGTAGGGCCTCTCCCATGCCACTCTTGATAACTCCACACTGGTTTCATGTTAGAACTACTAAAAACAAAATCCAACCAAACCCCAATACTCTGGTGGTCCCGAGCTTCTCGTGTTTCTCCCATCAAGTACCCGCCCTCTCTTAATATTTCTCTCTCAGAAAAAAAACTAAATCAATAACCAAGCATCTATACACCAGAAATGCCAGGGAAAAAATCAGCGTCCGCTACCCGCTGAGTGGATGGTAAAATAAATTCTTGACGATCTGATAAGGTGTAGTATTCTCTCTTCTACGTCTTATCCCAAAGAATGATTTTAAAGACACCACCACAATGCATTGTGTTTTTGCAAAATGCCCTAATTCTAGTCTCCAATTTGTCTCGGTTCCCATAGACATATGCACACAATCATGGCTTCATAGGGCGTTCATCGTTGGAGCTCTTAGGTTCTAGTTTACATCAATCAAATAAATTAGTTATCAGTGTTCCTTGTACTTATTTTTAAAACGTTAGGAGCTCGACAAATGCACCGTGTGAAAAAAGCTTTATTTACGCAATGCATTGCGGGAAGACCTTAAAATCTTCTTTGAGGTGTAGTATTCTCTCTACTCCGTCTTATCCAAACTGTTCGTCGCTGAACACAGGGGGATTACGTCGAGATGGGGAGTGCTCATTTTGTGCCATCTTACATCAACAATGACACTTATACGCTTCCACTATGCGCTCCGAACATCGCCGGTATACGGTGGCAGCGGCCTATTTGTTTCCCCCTTGTCGTCGCGGGCTACACCAGTGGGAGTTGGACATGGGCACTTCATCACTCTCCGTTCATCCGGCGATTCGTGAGTGAGTGCAATCCACAAAAACATGGAAAAAAACCTGATCTCGCCTCCTTGGCGAAGTTATAGCACGAGACCCCTCTGCTTAACATGCCTATTCCCTGCTGTACTGCTACTCACTATCGCAGCGCAGCACGGGGAGAGATTTTCAAGCGGGGTATTCTCAGGTTAATCATATCCCCAAACACCACTCTCGTGTTAATTTGCTTTCAAAACAGAGGAATGAATAGGATATCAAAGCAAGCAAGGAACCACGGGGAAAAAAGAGGCTGCGGAAATGTCGCTGGAGAGTTTCACAATTGAGTCTCTAACAAGCTGTGAAGGGTTTGTTATAAATCTGTTTCATTAGAGAATTTCTTTAAATAAACTGAACTCTGCCTTCTATGGGTGAAAGTTTGTGCTGCGCAGAAGGATATTTGTAGAATTATGTACAGAAAATGGCTAGAAAGATTAGGGCAATTTTGTTTGATATTCTCACTCAACACATTCACGCAGCTATTGGTTTTACCATACAAAAACAAAACAGATTTGTTAGAAACCTTTCCCAACTTTCAACACCTTTCTCAAGGATTACTGAACCAATACTAGGCATGTTTGTACTTATTTCAATGCATTTCTCATGATGATTCCAAATATGGTAATGAAATTCAATAATTTTGACATTTTTTAAACATTTTGTGAAATTTTGGAATGTCTTCTGCAGATGCCTGCCGCTTGCAAAGTGTTAAAATGGGAGCAAACTGATTTAGGCAAACATTAGGAACCTTAAGTGTCTAAACATAGCTTTAAAAGAAAACTATGATTCTTTCAATATCAAGATGCAAATCATTTGTATCAACTTTTTTTGAATTGAGAACAAAATGGGATCTTAACTACAGATCCAAATTTTGAAGTTATGAATTTGATGAAAACAGCATTGATGTCAGTCTGATTAACAAAGATAACTCAATATATCTCAATTTTCAAAGCATAACCAGTAAGAAATAACCATAGGAAGTTCTTGAAATCACTACCTTGAATTAAACTGAATATCCCGAAACCATTGATCGTCCGATACTATATACGAATATCATCAAAATATGAGTTTATCATCACACTTGATCTTGCGAATGCACACCGGATTATAAAATTATTTTCCAATAATTGCCCAAATTATATATGGTATTACACAATTTTTAATTCAATTTAGGCCCAAAAATGGCGGATAATTGCCTATAATGAAGTCTGGCCGATAACACTAAGAAGGATTACGGGCTGAACCTGATAGAATAGCTGCAAGGCATTTGACTCTAGCCCATCTGTTGTGTAAAACCCTGCCTTGCATGCCGTTGACTACCTATAAAACCGTGGTCTATTGCCCGATATAGCGCACCATATCGGCCAATACTATAACAAGGGCTGCACTTGATACAAAGGCAAAATAGCCCGAGTATCTACTGTCGCCGCGGTAACACACGGCTAACTTGAATTCAATATCAAAGTGAATAGTTGATGACACATTCGGTCGTCTGCCGGGCGAAAACCATCCAAAAAAAAGTTCATGGTTCTTTGAGAAATGTGTTACCGTACGAAGAATAGAAGACAAATTTCTGGTGAAGATACACATTTTTTTTGTTTATCACAAAATTGCATTAGAAATGTTTACACTCTTTGGGGTCTTTTGGCATTTTTTTTTGGGGGGGGGGTTGACCCCCGTTGAACCCCTGGTTCTTTGTCTTGCCGATACTTCTGTCTTATTTGTAGGGAAGAATCTCATATAATCTAATTCTAAACATGTTTGTCTTCTTATAGAAAATTCCTCATAATGTCTAACTCTTAATGTAAAAGTTGACCAAACTCAGTTATAATACTTCTGTCATAAATTATTTGCAGGGATTCAAAACTGTGATTTTTTTATTTTAGAATTTTGTAAAACAATATATTTCTGGTCCTTTAATACTTTTATTACCATTATTCATCAAAACCACTTGGGATATATTTTGTACAAAGTTAAAAATGGCACTTTTCTGGGAAATTTGTAACAAAATATTCTCATATAACTATTCTCCTGCATGTAAGCAGAGAGTTAATAAATATGATGGATGAGGCGCTCAGAAAGTGACCAAATCAGTGAGATTATCCCACATTCAAACAGAGCCGTTCAATCGCCATTACACGCTACACCACTTCTGCCACAATGGATTGCGGCCACTTTCTTTACTTTTCTCACTGTAGTCACCCTAATAGGATTGATTAGCAAGATAAATTTCTTTCACAGCTTTTGAAAATTGATGATGCGAGTAATTTGGGAAGGCATCTTGACTGGGATCTGGGATGAGATGATCATATTTTGAAGAATACGGCTTCATATATCTCTTTCTACCATCTGTTGTGTTTAAGGTTGTTTGTTCTTATTCCAAAATAAGACATTTCCAAGGCTTCATATATATCTCTCAATCTGTTGTGTTTAAGGTTGTTTGTTCTTATTCCAAAATAAGACATTTCCAAGGCCTGTTGTACATTTTCAGAATGATTTATTGTTAACTGGACTATTATCTCCATATATCAGGGGCATAACTACTAGAGGGGGAGGGGCAGGGCATTCCCCCTACCAGAAGGCTCGCCCTCAACCCCCCCCCCCCCCCCCCCCCCCCCCCCCCCCCCCCCCGCAAATGAAATGATAAACTCTATGTATATTAACAAACAGTAGTCGGTTATGCCACCCCCTGCACCCTCATTGAAGACCAAGTCCACCAACAGAGGCAGAAAGAATGATCTACCAAAAATATAGGCCTAATTGATATCCATTAAAGATCAAATGATCTATACCAAGGATCGAGTGATATTGATCCTCAACAACAAATATTGATCCTCAACAACAAAGATTGAGTGATCTCCATCAGATTGAATGATCTGAACCATCGATCCAGTGATCAGCATCAAAGATTGGGGGTTCAACACCAAGGATCAAGTCATCTAATGAGATCGAATGATCTACATGAAAGATGAGTGATCCAAAAGATTGAGTGATCCGCAACAAAGATCAAGTGATCTAAACGAAAGATCTTTCACAAAAGATTAAAAGTGATCCACATCTGAAATCTGAAAAGTTTCAAACTTTCCCCATATCACCCATCTCTACACCGAACCCAACTTGACCTCTGTATTGCCTTACCCTTGCACAGTGCCCCATATTTCACCATGAATTCTAAGTGCTAGCATGTGTACCAGTTTGCAGAAAGTGCCCATCTTTCATCGGCTCAGCCTCTTTAGTGAAAATATTGGCAAAAATGCTACGCTTTGGCTGGTATGTCATAATATACAGGGTTATACAGGGTGTTAGCAACAAGTGAGATCAAAATCAAGGGGAAATATTGAGGTCAATTTTTACAAGCCTGATATCATTTTGCCCCTGATAACAGGTCTCAATTTTTAAAAGGTTTTCAAGTTCAGGGCTGAGCTGGCCCTCTCCAGTTTTTTAGTCGTAGTGCCCCAAGAACTATGTCCATTTTGACATTTATACTTTGCCACCTGTTGGCCTTGGTGCCCTTTTTCTTTATTGCTCAGTGGCCATGAAATGGAATGCCCTTAGAAATTACAATTTGAGGCCTGCAATAAACATTTTCATGGCAACATTACTTGTAAAGCTTTAAACTTTTCCATCAACACACATTTTCTAAACGAACTTATGCGACTGGCTAGAATTTGATCAATTCTTTGCTCGTAAATGTGTCTATTTCTATAAGAATTGGACAATAGACAAAAAAAATTCACGAACACTTACTTTATGCTACAAATATGTGGATCTTTGCATTTGGCATTTCCTTTAAAATACTAGTGCCCCCAAAATATTGTGCTCTGCAGTATACAAGTACTACATGTAGTAGTGACTTTGAACTATGATATTGTCATACCCAGAGGCAAAATCCATTGACCCATGTAGACATGTGTGTTGAACTCCAACCCACTATATTGTTTGGATATACCAATTTGTGTAAAGAAACGGTCCAAAAGTGAAGGCGTATCAGTTGGAAAGGTGATACTTCGTGTTTTTAAGAAAATAACAAATATTTTAGGATTCATCAAATATTGTGCCAATCAGAGATTCAGAGATATTGTTAGAATCATTACAATTTTTTAAAAGATTAGTATTTGGTTATCAAGATGGTTATTATCATGTTATTGACCAATGGGAATTCGTGTACGAAATACATGTAGTTACGATCTAGATGAAAGAGCGCCTTATAAATATTAATTGTTATGTTATGTTACGTGCCAACGGGGTTAAGCTCACAATGTCTCTTTCAACCTATGTGTACCTTAGACTTAACAGCCCTTTTATGGCAAAAGGATGTATCTTATATGTACTTTCCTAATGATACACTTCCTTTTAACATGGATTGTGTTAACTTGGTTCAATAATCCTCACTTAGGAAAAGGTTGCAACTTGTAAAGACAATAAAAGTAATATACTGCCTTTAACCACTACATGATTTATGGAGAAAAAAGCTAACTTTGATCATGTCAAAAGGAAGTATACTGTTAGAAAACTACATATAAGATACATTCTTTTGCCATAAAAGGGCTGTTTTTAGTCTTGCCCTCAACTTGTCCTTTTCGATGTGATGGGTCGCATAATGCTTTAATTCGCGGCTTAGCAGTCAAGATGTACCTTTTTGACGTGATGCGTCACTTACGTCACCCATCATGCACCTCTATAATGCGTCACTCACGTCACCCATCATGCCCCTCTTAATAAAGTGGTAATTTTTTTGCGGGATTAAACTTTCGCGCTTTCCCGATTTTCATCCATTTCGCTTGTTTTTAAATTCACGATTTGAAAGTTCATTACATAGACTTGTACACAAAATAAATAGGTTAACATGTTTTTATTTTTGCGGTAGCTGCTTGGAGCGTGAAAAGCCCGAAAATTAATGTAGCGCGAACATTTCCACATTTACAGTACCATGCACTATACTGTGGCATTACTTGTCAACAGTTCTTCCAGTCTGCACTCAATGTACAGAGAGGAAAACCCACAATTATTACTCACTTTCTGCTCAGCAGCACAGCACACTCGACCGACCGACCATTGAAGAAAAAAATTTAAAAAGCTGACTATCTTTCAGTATAAACTTCTGAACCCGGAGCAGCGGAATACCAAAGCATCCTGAACTGGCTGCTAACAAGGCCTTTAAACTGGGTGAAACAATTAAACGCTGTCCGGAGTACGCTAGTTAACCGGGCTCGTTTCGGCTTGGCTTAATTGATTTGCCAAATGATTTCGGGATGTTTCAAGCGAACCGTTCAGTTGCCGTGTTTTTCTAAGATTAAGATTACGGTGGGGGAGGTCCCTTTGGTGGTGTCCTGTGGGAGGTGCAGAAATGTGTACAATATGGGCACATTTGCCTACGAAATGATGATAGGCCTAAGCTTACTTATTCGTTCTTACTTTTTCTTTAAAATGTTGAACTTTTGATCAAGTTTATATATAACGTAATGAGTGATGCCTGTCTGTGATTAATTTTGGCAGAAAACCCTTTTCTCTTTTTGTCATATTTCTTTATGATTCTTATCTTCGTGACATGTTTTTAACAGTTTCATTATGTCGCGTGATGAATCATACTATAGTTTATCTTCACTTTTATAATTTCTCGATATTGTCTTTCAATTTGATTTTTCTACAGTTGAATAATTGTTATTTTCAAGAAAAAAATCTTCACTGCCCCCCCCCCCCCCCCCGACCTGACAACTAACTCCCACTGTACTTTTACTCCCCCAATTAGTGCGACAATTGACAACCCTGGGTTGCCATGTAGAGGAATTAACAGCTCAGCGTTTACATAAATTCAATTATATTCAAGTATTAATTTTTCTTTAAAGCCCAGCCATACTGTGTAACTCGTTTTATTTTGAATATTTTCATCTTTATATGGGCCTAGTAAACTCTTTCAGTTGCTATGGTAACACATCTTTCTACAATTTTCCAAAAAAAAATAAAGACAAATATTTTTTCTCCCTCCCCCTCAACTCAAATCAAATAGAATTCACTCAGAATCCTCCAAACAAGTGGCTGTTTCTACGCAACTACTTTTATCCAACAGTCTGATCGCCGGTAAAGTATATTGCATTTGAGTACCAAGATCGACGTTTGAAACTCCCATAGGACGCCGGATTAAAATCTGTCCGTTTTTTTTCTTCTTTTTCCCGAGAAAAAATAGAAGAAAAGGTGCGAAGACAATGGTTGATAATGGATAGGAAGAAATGCTCTCCAAATTTTAAGTGGGACCGACGACGACTACGAAAGATTGAAGGATGTAAAGTAAACAGAGAGATGGAACAGAATAGTGTAAGAGAGTTGCCAAGATATACAAGTCCCAAAAGTAGCCCAAGTGCACATTTCAGCATTATATAAGCACAAGTTTAGCCCAAAGTGCGAATTTCAGCATTATGTAAGCAAAAGTTTAGCCCAAAGTTTTGGCCAAATAGATAGAGAGTATATTAGCTAGACTAGGATAATATAAATAAAAACAAGGTAATATAAGCAAAAAAAATACAGATTTGAACCACAATTTTAAACAGAACTGGATTCGAACCAGAACAGATGTTGAGTTTATAAATGGGTAAACTGTGGTGAGTGCCAAGCAACTGGTGTTATATTGCATTTGCATCATAAGCTTCACACTGCCATCAAAGCTTAATTTGTGTCATGCCAAATTAAAGACAATTATTTGTAAATTTCACACTATTTTTCATCATAATCATTCAAAGTATCAATTAAATTCCAATCACTGCATTTAGATCTGCATCACAAAGCTACGTTCTCCATTTGGTGATATCCCCGGGGGGGGGGGGGGGGGCACTCAACTTTTTTTTGGGTAGGGGTGTGCCGCCCAGGGTCTCAAAAAGGGGGGCTATAGAACTGAACTGAGTGGATTTTATGACGAAATATGGGGTCTTAAGAACTGATTTTTTTCAAAAAGTAGGTCTTGAGAACTGGCCTATAGTTCAATTTTGACTAACAAAAACGTACATTTTCGATGTTTTTGGTGTTAGAACGCAAAATTTTCGAAGAATTGGGGCTTTGGAACGCAAAATTTGGCGATTTTTGAATTTTCAATAAAATTGGGGGTCTTAAGAACTGATGCAGGCTCAAAAGGGGGGTCATAAGAGCTAGCAGCAGAGGGTGAAAAAGGGGGTCTTCAGCGCGGCACATACCTATACCCTTTTCCAATGTCAGTGCCCCCCCCTGGGGTGATATCTCTTTTTGGTAAGATATGAATTTTAGCCCAAGTAGGTTTACTTACTTTAACTTTTAAGCACTATTGGGCTACCAGCTCACAGGTTAGACAAAACTAATGGTATACAACAGAATGACAATTCAAAAAAGAAGCCCATTTGGGCTACTAAACCAAGGGTTACTGAACACTGACGGGATATATAGTCAATATGGTGATTCCATCAGTCCCGGAATCAAGACACGAGGAAGATGGCTTTATACATCACCAGTCTCTACGGCTAATGGGTATTAAGAGCACCGTCTAAATGCAAAATCCCTTTGAATTACTGTCATAAAGAATGACGAAATTGCCATGTAAAAACCCTCGTTTACGCTCGCAAATTTGCGCTTGCTCGCTGGATCATAAGCAGTGTTTGGTTGGTTGGTGACCTCGGCAACGGACAATCAGAAAGCGTATAAGTTTGTATATAAACACAAAAAGTGCAGAATTATCACTCCCACGATTCTCATCCCCAACATCCACACCCGAGTCCGAAACAAATTCATTGTTATGTTTCGCAAAGCCATCCCTGTCATTTGATTTGACTTGTGACCACGATGATATTACAAACAAAAAAAGAAATGAGAAAGTAAGCAATTGACAACAAAACTATAATAATTGCATAAACTGGTCCTTAGGGTCCTCGTAACACTTGCTTGACCATCCCCTTGTGTGGTAATCGGACCGCTAATGAAACCAATTGTAAGTTAAAGGATTTAGAATTGAATTGTGTTGTAAAGATTGACAAGTTACTCAGACTGTGATTGGGTTTTAAAAACTTAAAAATATTGAACAGATGTGGCGTTATTATTAACACATATAATGCTGCTTTAAATCAAAATGGCTGTTCATATTGACATCTCAATTGAAATCCTATCCAATCGTGGGATTTCATACATTTTGGGTACCATCCAGACCTGCCAATTTCCTATATCGCATCGCAATTTGCACCTTTTAAGGTAAAAATATCATCAACTGCGATACAACTTTCAAAGGCTGGTGCAAAATTGCGATTATATTCCCATACTGCTTCACATTATGATCTAAATATCGTCTACTTGAGATATATTGGGTATTTAGCTTTACTTTTTAATGGGTTCCACACACTGCCAAACCCTTTCAGCATATAATTGGAGCAGGCCTATCCACAGGCACATTGGTGGTATCATGGTTCACTACACATGAAAGGAAACCCAAGCGAAAGGTACCAACAAACCAACCTACTGGCCCCGTGCCCGGCTCTGGACATTTTCTTCCCATATTCACAAAACCGTCCAGTCAAGCACTATGAAACCATAGATTTCTTGGTGAAACTTAACCCCAGATAGAAGAAAAGACACTCAGAACAACACAATAACAGCTGACACCACTATGTGACTTGACAGGCACAAATCCGCCCCTTTTTATTATTTCTAATCGCTCCTGTTTATGAAAGAATGAACGTCAAGTTCACTAAATTGTAATGAAAGCCCTGGCTAAGTGGGTACTTTTCCGCTTGCATGGAGCCGAATAAAAGGACCTTATGAAAAGAACTTGTGAAAAGACACAAAATTTGATGTCATTTTAATGAGAAAATACTCGTCCGTATTTGTTATTTTTACGCATTAAGCATTCACTGGACAAGATTTTCTATTCCGAATCATAAAATAGGGATCAAACAAAGGATGACTTTCCCTTTCAGAAACTATCCTTCACAAAAAGAGATTGTATAATTCACACAGTCGCACGTATCACTCAGCTCACATTGCTGGCTAGCTATTTCCACCACAGATTCAGCAAAGCGACGCGACATTGTACCTCTATCGGCAAGATCGCGTAAATAATTCCGCGCGCGATCAATATTTTAGCCTCATTTAAAACTCATCATCACCGATACCTATCACATCGTCACAGAGGCTTTCGACCCAGAAGTCGTATTCATGCCCATGCAATATGTATGGCGCTTTCCGTACACACAGATTAGTAAGCGCTTCCAAACCGCCAAAAGTGACAGGACGGCATAAACTCGGCCTGTGCTTCAAAAATGCACACAGAAAAAGAAGAAAAAATGATTCACATCAAACACCCCCTTGCCCAAGGCAGGCTTACATGTATAATGTAATGATAATTACATGATTTGTAAGAAAACATGATTCTGGACCAAAGTAGACTTTAAAGACACAACCACAATGCATTGTGTTTTATGCCCTAATTCTTTCCAAACTAAGTCTTTCTCAAGAATTACTTGAACCAATACTAGGCACTGTTTGAACTTATTTTAATGCATATCTCATGCTGATTCCAAATATGGTGATGAAATTCAATAATATTGACATTTTTGAAGCATTTTGTTCAATTTTGGAACTGTCGTCTGCAGACGCCTGCCGCGTGGAAAGTGTTAAACACCAGATATGATTTCTATGCTATCTTCCAAAGAAAGGGACATTCAAGTCTATTATTACATTCCAATTGTATGTGACCTATGTGGCAAAATCAACCATTTTGTATTTCAATGAAAAAACATTGATGAAAATCATGTTCTTTCGATACAAAATTGAGTCAACTGATATCGCTATAGCAACCATTTTTTGGGGTATCTCACCCCCTTCAAATTGTTTGGTATGTGCAGTTCACCTGTACCCAAATCAAATGTGATTCCCCATCCCCCTCTCCCTGGGGGTTATCTCTCTTCCCTAATATGCATAAACTAACATGCAAATGAACGCTTGGATTACTGACATCTACGGCTCGCGCAACATCCTCCTCCCGAACTTGCAAATATCTCACACCAGACACGATCAGATATCTCTCAAAATGCCAGCGACAACATTTATTTAGATTCCGAGCTTAACACCACACCACACGGTCAAAATTTGAAAGTCAAAACGATATGCATTTTTCATTCGAGGGTGCATGAATTTCTGAATATGCGACGACACCCCTCTGGGGACCAACCTATCATTAAGTAAAAAACAGCAGAAAACAAATCCGCTTTAGAATCCTTAACCCTATATATGCAATATTGACGATCTCTTACAGTGCCTGTAATTGGTCGCTTAACACGATGACATAATCACCTTCTTAACCAATCAAATTCCAGCTTTACAGCCAAATTCAAACAAATTATCTTCAACCCCCTTGCCAACCTCAAACTTGTCTCAGAATGGCAAAACAAAATTAAAGAAGCCCTCTTAGTGACCAAAAGGACTGTGTGCCATGGCTGATAACATGGTTGGTACTCACAGGGTTAATACAAATAGTAGAGGATAGAAAATCAGTTATAATTAATCCTGCTATATTCCAATTTTTCTTTACCGATACAAAAAATTGGACTGATATTGACTAAAATTTATTTTTTCCGTACACACAATAACAAGCTTCCAAATCCAGCTGGTGAACTTCATGTATAGGTAGATCCTAAATCTGTATTTGATTTAAGCAAAAAGCAACCATAAAAAATAAATACTATAAGAAAGTTAACAAAGAAGAAATCAAAAACTAAACAAAGTCACTATCATAGATCTCATTGGAGCATTAGGGTACAAGGGAACAGGACGATGTCATTTTCTGAGTCAAAGCCAGCTTTGATGCCAGAGAAGTGGTGGTGGAGATAAGCTGTATTATGATTGGTTAATCACAAGATTATAACCCATTAGTAACCAATCCTAGAGGAGCTTTCATGCAGAAGGCATTTAAGAACTGAAGCAGTGCACACATGGGGTTAAGGAATACATATATGAGCGCCACCATGTTATGCATGAGATGCAAGAATCAGCAGTCGTGTATCTTTAAGTGACGCCCATGGGTTTTGTCTTAACTACGGGAAAAGCTAAAAAGCCGTATCGTTTATGCGATATTGATGCAACTTCTCAAGTCAAGATTATTATACCTAGGTGAGCAAATTGTGTTAACGACACACGGCGGATTTGCGCCCTCGATAGTCAAGGGAATGCCAACGAAGTGTAAAAACTTATGAATGGATACGGCTACCAATCACGTCAATGGTTATCACCTTTGCGCCGGTGGATCGACAACCCATCTACGCAGCAGGGATCTGGTTACTACGCAATTTTTATTTTAAATCAAAACACTGTGATATTTGTTCATGATTACGCCAATTGTCGGGTGACATAGAATATTAAAGACTAAAGTATCGGATACTGGCAATTGTGCAGGTAATTTATTACCGTTTTCGTTTCGTACCAAGAATCAGGGGAGATTACCCATACAACAGCCATGGTAAATCTGTTTTCTTCAAAATTGGATCGAGTGTCAAAAATAATTTTGAAATCACTGCATAGATAGAATTACGTTTGAATTACGCATAACTTTATTATGCCAAATGTTTCATGAAAATAAAATATACGGGTCAACCCCCCAGCAGTCTCTCTGGGAACAACTACCTATTCATACAGTATCCCTGATTGGTCACATAGGGGCTATATTTATCTGTTTAACCAATCATAGAAGACCTGAGATATCTTGACTCAAAATCTGCGTGTATACCATTTAATTACATATATCACTGATAAATGAATCCTTACTTGTTATAACCAATCAAGACACAGATATTATTTCGCTGTGTAATAAATCTATTGCAAGCAATGCACTTTCACATTACAAACAAGAGCAAAATAAATCTACAATATTTTGTAACTTCATGGATCTGCGGAAGTATATGATCACAAAATAATTCTTTATAAGCAAATGACTTAGGTTTAGTTTTTGAATCCCAAGAACAAAGCGTTCAGATTGAAATAAAGAAGTGACAACGTAAAATTGAAGGCCCTGCCCCGAAATTTACAGAACACGTACATCTTTTAGGCCAAGAAGAAGGAATAAAATTTGTCTCATATACCAGCGTGCAGAAGTATATGGAGTCACTTGCCGCATAACCCTACACAATGAGCAACAACAAAAAATGGGGGGGGGGGGTGTTTAGTTGTCCAAAAAAATTGATGAAAAGAAAAATGTGTATCAAAAACATTTTTTTAATTTTTAATTCTGCATTTAGCATAGCTATTTATAAAAAAAATTGCACATCGCATAGCTATTTTCCCAAATGTATGCTAGACTAGACTTTCTTTTGCCTTAGCTTGGCCAACTGAAGAATGGGCCCATTACACCCAAACTAGACGCACCACGATTCAATTGGTCCTTGTGCCCGTCGAAAAAAATTTAACTCTGAAACATGATCTACGCTACACATGTATCTTACAGGGGAAATCAATGCTCGCTTCCCAACGTAAAAGCTACTAATGAGTCTGCACTCGCGTTCAGTTTCTTTCTTTAAATGGAAGATGCGTGGCGCGAGGTCCGGCTCTACCAGCTGTGTCAACGCGAGGCTACGATAGACGCACTTTTCTTGCAAAAATGGGTGTACTGTGTGTGGAATGAAAGTGCAGTGGCAGTAGAGAGATTGATTTAAAGGGATACGGACACGTTCCCATGTGCGACATTTTCCTTCAAAATCAGATGTAAATTGAGAAAAATTGGTTAACACAAAAAAAATAATGAGGAGAATTTTATTTTAGATAGATGGCATCAATTGTTCTCAAAACGTTCATTCATATAACTGTGCATTCAAAAATTAATTATGAACTCGCTAAATATTTAATTTGATTTCATAACAACCTGTTATGTTGTGCAATTTTGAAATTGTGCGATTTCCTCATGGTTTTTTGCCTATAATTTTGGTTTTCTAATTATTTATCAATATGATGGGACCTCCCACCACCCATGTTCAGATTGGAATGGTGGAGTTTTATTTGAATAATGCCAGATACGCAAAATTACAAGAAAGCTAAAAGTTGCCCCCCCCCCCCCCCTCTGGAACAGGAACTTTCTCACACCTAACTTTGACAAACAATCAGTACCCATGACAATTTTGTAAAGCTTATCAGATACTTTCAAAGTGTTGCATGAAAACATCTCTGTCTGTTATAGCTGCTATATGTCACATGATGTATTGACCAATGAGCACAACATATAGCAAGTAAATGCATTTTTATCATTCGGCAGCTATTTAGGTTAACACTTTCCACGCGGCTATTGGTTTTACAATACCATATACAAAACAAGATTTTTTCAGAAACCTGTCAAGGTCTATCTCAAGGATTACTGAATCAATAGTAGGCATGTTTGTACTTATTTCAATGCATTTCTCATCGTGATTCCAAATATGGTGATGGTATTCAATAATTTTGCCATTTTTTAATAATTTTGTGCAATTTTGGAACTGTCGTCTGCAGAAGCCTGCCGCATGTAAAGTGTTAAGATATTCTAACCGTTTTACACACTTTGCTAGTGTTTGTTTCCCAATTGGTAATGGAGACGAATGTCACATATTCCCAAAATTGAACAAGTGTATCCTACCACGTTTGAATTTTAATCCCGATTTCACGCTTTTGGCCCCACGACAGCTCGGAACGATTACGATTCAGCCACTGAAACTTGCTGCATAGAGACAGTCACTGGATAAGCCATGTTATTGAGGCATTATGGCTCCCTTATGTTTTGAAATCCTTGATGCATTTTTTGAATATAACAATATGAGGGACATTAAATCCTCAAGATTTCTACACTTTACAATTCCAACATTCCATTCAAATCCATATGTTGCCGTGGTTATGAACATAATCCCCACGCCCTAATCTTGTTAGATGGACCCTGCAGATTACGCTTATCTACCAGGAATGATCAAGATCGACCAATCGCTAATCTGCGACCAACTCTTGGCCCTCTGTGAGTGGGGCAAGACGACTACCGAATTCCTCATGTGCACCAAACGATCATATCATTTACACCACAGCGGGGTTTACGGCAAATAGGGCCAGATTAGAGAGCGAAAGCCTGGTCTTTGGGGGTCTCGCGAGGGCACACAGGGGACGCGACGATTGCAATAAAACAGGATTAAACCTACTCCTGACATCACGTTTGATAACCTCTCGTTGTGTTTCAAGTATGTTGACCTTTCGGGCAATGAATGTGACTGATTTTTAGGAATCTTTTAGAACTTCTGTGTTGTATACAGCTACAATGGATCGTAAAAGTCATAAGTTACTTTGATTTACTATTTTATGACTAGTTTCAATCAGTTTTAGAGGCAAGAAAGGGACATTTTCAGAGAATGCCTCCTACTACTTGTATCTATAGAAGGTTTTGTCCATAAATCCTTATTTTGTCCTATGAGCAACAATCAAAATTTAAAAATTCTTGTAAATGTAGTGCTATTTTGTTTATCAATAAAGTAGTGAGCCACGTATTTTAAAAAGACTTTTACTAATCATATCGTTTTCAAAAACTATCATGAAATATACCAAAATTCAATAAATGTCATGAAAATATATATTATGATTTGTTTACTTCTCACTAATCATATCATTTTCAAAAATTATCATAAATTATTCAAAAATTCAATAATTTTCATGAAAATATACATTTTATGTTTGTTTACTACTCGCAAAGTCACTTCCCGCCCTTGATCTCGAGTAAAAGGTTAGTTACCCCACCAAGCATTTATAAACACCGAGCTCATTCATATTGTGTGTCACGCCATGATACGAGATGCACTGCACGTCTCCCTGCAACAGCGAAAGAACCAATCGTCACGCTCGATTGAATCGCACACCCAGAAAATTGCAAAGATATTTCGCTCTGTTCAGATTGGAGCGGATTTATCTCACGTAATTTGATATGTATCAAATAAATCTAGAGGTTCTTGCTCGCCATTCACTATCTTTGGTGTTTTTGTTTGATTTCACTATTCCATCTACGTTTTCATCTTGTTTTCACGGTGTATAGCATTAATTTAGCAATTGATGCAATGCAATGTTATGGCCAAACTGATTCTATCAATTGACCTTGATTGATTCCCAACGGTGTCGGGATTGAGGGGGGGGGGGGTTGCTATTCACATATTCACATCTGATAAGTGTAAGCGGATCATGAGCGGATGCTCTACTAGGTTTTGGCTTGAAATCCTTGGACATTGAGATATATTTGGACATGAGTCCAGATTTCAAGGAAAGAAATGATTGAAGTAGTCAGGTTGCGCGTTTTCAAACAGGTTGTAAAATGCGAGTATTCCTCCCTGTTCTGGTATGTGTGCATAAAGATAGATCAACGTACAATACTATGGCATTAGCTAGATGATATATGAGCGTTATTTGTGAATAAAAGCAACTATAATCCCCAACTAAATTGCTTTTGGTTACCAATAATATTAATTATGTTGCACTAGGAAATACTGTGTCACTGCAGCGTTTATTCTTTTCTTGGAAACATGTAATTTTTTATTTTTTTGTTAGTCTGTAATTTGTTTTCATTGTTTTCCCCCTTAACAATTCTTCCACACCTCTGTTTCTCCTCCCGCCCCTGTCCCTTAAGCTTCCCCTTCCGCCATCTCCCCACTAGTCCCCCTTCCCCTACCCTCCTCATTTAGCCATCCCCATTCCACCCTTCCCATTGAAGAAATCCAATATTGACATACCGACAATGTCAAAAGATCCTGGGTGAAAAGGTCAAAAGGTTAAAAGGTCATAAGTTCACTTACCTATCTATGATGACAGGATCTGATGGGGTTTCGTTCCTATTGCCACAGCTCTTCTTGTCACAGCAACGACTGTAATAAATCGATGAAAGATCAACAACAAAATAGTAAGTACAACGAGGTAAACACATTGGGAGGCAATTACGAAGAAACGACAGCAATCTTGGGGCAATTCCCGACCTTTGACCCAGCCTTGCAAATTGACTTGGCATATGTGTGTGTGATGAGCGGGTGAAATTACATGGGACTATAGTGGCGGTCAAATTTCTTGGGTATAACAAGATGGGGTCGGGAGGTTGGCTAGCTCATTAAGGTTTGAAATTAGCATGAGAATAGTCGCCACTGTGGTTCCATTTACGCCTGTTGTTCACTAGGCCAGTGCATCGCTGGGCGGGTTAGGAAAGCAAAGCAAAATAAGCATTACCGAAGGGGTTGCAGGCATGATGCATTGAACAGACGGCCAAGCTGTCTATCCCCAATTTGACGGCATTAATTCGGACATTTTTTCTGCTTTTTCAATTTGGATGTGTCTCGTTAGCTCTTCGCTCTAATACATCATAAATGTGTACCGTTCTTGAAAGTTGAAGCTAATGCAGGTCACATGATGAAAGTGTGGAAAACAAATACTAGCTAAACCATTTGCTTTGTTTATGTGCGTGTTTATGTGGGTCAACCTCAGGAAAAATGTCTACAGCCACACAGAAAATCTTGATATATCCTGACAATTCTAAATTTTAAAGTCCATTCTCTGTAAGGCCTACTGGCAACTGTTATAAAGCCAAGTTTCCATTGTATTGCAAGTATCTTAATTGACTTTAACTTATATTATCTCCCTGTTTTTTAAAATCTTGTTTCAAAAATAATCAGTAACAATATGAACCTTTCACTCCCACACCAATCCAGAGAGTGCACCCCCTGTCAACTCATCCAATAAAGACAAGCTTTAACACCATTTTAGGTTAATCAAATTCAAACACTTAAGTCATCCAGAAAGATGATATCGTCAATTGTATTTATTTCTACTTTTCCCCTCCCAGATCTATCCAGGTTGAGCACCCCCTGTCAACTCCTCCAACAAAGGCCTGAACCTCAAGTACCACTCAATAACGCCATTTTTAAGTTAATCAAATTCAAACACTTTAAAGTCCTCCCAAAAGATGATCTTTTCAATTGTATTTAACTCCTCCAACAAAGGCCTGAGCCTAAAGTACCACTCAATAACACCATTTTAAGTTAATCAAATTCAAACACTTTAAGTCATCCCAAAAGATGATCTTTCAATTGTATTTATCTCTACTAGTACTAAGCACACTTTGACTCAATGACCCATCTCCCCAAATATCAATACCCTGACAATCCATTCTTGCTTAATCTAATTTATTATTCATTGCTTATTTATTTCCTCCTTTATTCTTCAACCAAAATTGATCCCTTTCTTGAACGGAAACATGCAATTGGCTTTGCACCCAAAACTCACGCAAGTGGAACTGATTATTGGGACATAACTGGTATTGAGCAGCCAGTCTAAAGAGTGGCCTGGATCTATAATACAACTCTATCAAACAATCAAAATACTTTGGCTGGTAACAAAGGGGGCTATTGTTAAATGCCCTATGTTCACTTTTCAGCTTCAATTGGGATATTATCTGGAATGTGCTGTCATCTGTGAAATTGTATCATCTGCCAGTGCAATGATGAAGGGTTTTTGATAATATAGTCTGGGTCTATTTCAACTGATCAATTTTGTTGGATTGAGCTGGATTGGGCTTTATGTTTATATTCTGTATGTGATTATATTATAGTAAGGTCACGAAAATCGCGGAATTGAGGTTAAACGCGGAAAACGACATTTTGACGAAAAGAAGGGGGAAAAATGCACAAAAAACGTCCAAAACACAAAATTTATAAAAAGTCTTGAATAAAACAATATAAATATTAAAAAACAATACGTAATAAAACAAAACAAACAATATTTAAATATAAAACTCCTCGATATAGAGGGTCGGCTACCGCTACAGTAATAATAAGGTAAGCCTAAAAATCTAAAATGATGTGTTTTTCTGTAAAGTGTGTTTATTTTGGTTTTATAGTTCGTAAATTTTAAGCTTTCTTGGGGAAAATTACATCACAGAAAAATGCAAAATTTACAAAGCGGAAAAACGCGGAATTCGACAGTTACAAAGCAGAAAACTCGTGACCTTATATTCTAATTCTAGTACATGGATGTTCACATTTTCTAGAGAATATTTGAACTTACAATCAAACAGGGTGCTCAGGGGAATGAAGAGAAGGCAGTTGGTTAAGTCAGGGAGGTGTTATAACATCTCTCTGGTTAAGTGAAGGAAAAGAGAAATATTAATTCATAAGTATAAAATAACAATAAATGTAAATTATTTAAAATTGTTCTTTATTATAAATTTCCTTGCTTAGGCAGTATTTTAATATTTCATTCTTTAATTACTAGTATTTTTGATTTTGTTTTGTACTGAAATATTTGCGATTGTTTATTTCATAATTTCAAAATTGCAACACATGTTTAGCTTGGGGAGAATTTTGATGTTAGGGTGAGGTAAATCGCTCTACCAAAGATCCCGAGACAAGACCTCAACAATGTATCATGGAGACCTTTTTCGCAAGTAATTATGCATCATCCCTGGCTTCCCTTTCATCTCCCGTCATCATATTGTCATTCGTATATAATGATAACAAGCGCCCACTTCAGTCCATATGACGTCAGTTTTCTTTCCTCACTAGAGCATTTGACACACGATTCCGCAAGCACTTGTCGTCAATTTTTACATTTGAATTTCGATAAAAAACGGGCCTTTAGGTACACACGGTCTCCTCCGCACTAGCGACTGTGAATAGGTTGCTAAGTGCGCTGGATAAACTCGCTCTATTTTGAGACCGTCCGAGCTTGCTGACGTTAAGTTGGACAGCAAAAAGGTTAATCGGCGAGAAAGTTTACATTGGCAAACAAACACAGTGTCCCGTGCATCCGTGGAGATGCGATCGGCGAGAAAGCGAGAGAGAGAAAAGACTCTTGTCTTTCCAGTCGAGCACGGCGAGCTCCGTTTTCTCGGGCTTTACGGATGACGCTCAGGGAGATGGTGGTTCTGGAATTTAGCGCATCTTACGCACACATCATTGCAAACTCTAACATCACCGACATGGCGTTAAGTGCCATGGGTTGCCAGATACAACAAATCAAGTTAAATCACTATCAACCTGATTTTTGACATGCCACTGAAACAATTATATAATAAAGGTATACATTTCAAGTTTCAAATAAGCTCAATGAAGTTGAATGATTGCTGCTTATAAATATCAAAAAACAGTGATATTTTATCATTTTGTATGCCGCAATTGCATTCATTACGGTTGAAAAAATTGAAACCTGTGCCCAAAGGAGATTTATTTGTACAATATACATGTATGCTTGCTGCGCTCAAACCTGGAATTCCCAAGAAATTTGTGGCAGCAAAACGTCAAAATATTTGAACTTGAGCAGCTTTTTTTGTGTGATAAATATTCAATTGAATGCCAAAATCTCTCAATTTAGCAACACTATAAATGCGGCGATGTATGTCTTGCCATAAGTGGATAAGGGTGCTGTGACAATGCAAGTCGAGGGGTTGAAGAGAAAAAGATGTATCCAAGATGGCTGCTGTGTGCTGCATACATCTAATAGCCTATGCTGGGCCATTACTGGGGACTAAATCAAACAAAAGGCAGCCGTTCATGATGCGCTCTTCTGACACATTCTCTCTCAAAAGCAAGGTTGGGTCAAGTGTAGGTATATACACAACACTTTGCAAGGTCTAAGCGGAATGAATAATTCGAGTGCCGCCCGGATAAACAGTTTTGCGGCCTCTTCAGTCGTTAGGTGATCGGCTAAGTAACGCGGAGAGGGTCGTCCCATTTTTCTATTTGCCGGTTTCAGCACCGTTGCAGCATCTTTGATTTAAAAGCCCAAATTGAGCTACTTTTACGACGCCCAAAAGGTGCTCATATTGCCTGTGAAGTGAACTTGTCACCTATTGAAACCAATGATTCAAGGATCTAATTGGGCTACTTTTCTTACATAAATTGGGCTGCTTTTCAACAAACTTAGTCCTACTCTGGCTAATTTATTGGCAACACTGAGTACCCCATCTAAACTAAGTCAGTGACACATGTGCAGATACTAGGGAACCCTATGGGAATACAAATGTTCCTCGTCCCAAGAGTTTTTCAAAAAAGGTACATGTCTTGCTAAAAAAATTGCAAACATGCTGAATTCATAGCAGCTTCTAAACTCTTTCCTGATTGGGTACAATTAAGAAGATGTCATTAATTGAACCAATTGTATCTATTATATTACACAATGCTAGATATTAATCCTAAAAGCATGCTAGCCTCTAACGAACAATGCAACGATTTAAAAGGTACACGTCTTGCCAAAAAATTGCAAACCTGCTGAATTCTGCTTCTTAACTGTTTCTTGATTGGGTACAATAAAGGCTGTATCATTAATTGAACCAATCAGAAACAGAGATATTTAAAGATACAAATTGGGTATTATAAGCAGATTTCATTGAAAACTATTCCTGATAATTTCATCGGAATAAATCTGGTCAATTTGGACCAGGTTTGATCCCTAGTAATGAATTGGTTAAAGTTAGGGGTACAGACATTAACATGTTACTCGGTGTGATTTTGAAAAATTTACCTTCAAAAGGGTTTTTTTAAGTGTTAATAATAATTTAAATAGCATAATTTACATACGCACCTCTAACCTGATTTATTCTAAAATGTTTTGCTGAAAATATTGATTTGCGTGGGTTTTAATTATACTATCTACTGAAGATAGCAAAAAGTGTATTTATAGTGTATCTATTACACAATGCTAGATATTAATCCTAAAAGCATGTTGGTCTCTTGGTCTATTGGAGACAGCAAATAAGCTGTATTAGCCATCAGTTTTATAACTTTAAAAAATAAAAATAAAAATATTGGCTGCATAAAACACCTGCAACCATCCACCATCACACCAAATATATACATCAACTGCCTATTAACCCACACATTCACTGTCAAAACGATGAGCGAAAAAACAAACAAAATGGCCTGCTTCACAGAGCACCTCCCTTGTTACATCCCATCACCTCATACTAGGTCCATGATCCCAGGTCGTTACAAGTCCAAGTGAAAAACCTGGCCCAACTTTGTGGCCATGTTCAAGTGTCGTTGGATGGTTCCAAAGGGACTTCTCGTATACGTGCTCTGACCAGAGGGAGCCGTACTTCAAGTAGCGAGTCTAAGATACGCCCCGCTCTCTCTCGCAATTACGCAGTCTGCATAAACTACGAGCGAGTCGAATCACGCTGCTGCACTTTGACTACTCGTAGTCGTCGTAATCTGGTGTGTGTGTGTGTTTTTATTTTACTGACTCGTACATTCGAAGATGGTTAATTGAAATTCTAAAATTTTGAGCAAATATTTGAGAGTTTTGACATATGGGCGGGATGTGTGTGTGTGCATAATACGGTGACACACTAATGGTTGAGGTTCGCTCCACTAGATCCACAAGCACTATCAGTCGCTTTTGTATTTCGATGTATTCTATGTCAATTTTTGTTTTGTTTTCATCCCTTTTTGGAGTAAAATTACAATATGATATATCTGTCACTCACAAAATGTGTGTGTTTAAGCATGGCTACTTGAGCTTCGATAAAAAAATGTCTTTGAAATGTTTAGTTAGGATAAGAACGGGTAAAACAAAGCCGGAAGTCCAGCCTTCATCACTATTTTACCTCTCACATTGAGAAGGAAGGTGGCTGTCATTGTATTCAAATATTTTGAAGAGGGCCCCAGAGTAACCCATGTCTTTGGCCGCTGTGATCGTCTCGTACCCCTGGCCTTGATGTTTTGGGAATAAAACAACATGGAGGAAGCAACAAGGAAAATAGTATAGCAGAGCAAATGGGCATCAACCTGTGCTTGTACCAGGGCCACCAGTATTGAAGTATTTTGCTCGTAAAAAACAGGTTTTTCGTCACCATACATAGCCGAGTGTGATTGCCACTCGAGTATTTTGTGGTATCTTTAGTTGGGTTAGAGTTTAAGTGACACATCAACATGAGAATTGCTCAGCGGTTGTTCTTGCTGATATGTGATGCGATCTGTGAAAACCCGTCGGATGTCGCAAAATGTTAACTAGGGATTATGGATATAATTAAAACTTGATTTTATTTTTTTTTAGATTTTTTTTTTAGATTTTTTTTTTTTTAGATTTTTTTAAAGAAAATTAAATTCCAATGCTTTGTTTGTGTCATCATCTTTCATGAAATTTCACCTTCAAAAATTTACTTAAGTCACTTTTATTATTAACCTTATAATGTTATTCTATTGAATTATGTATCTTTTTTGGGCTGTTTTCATGATTTCTTGTTTTGTAGCTTTTTATGACATCACAATCATCATTCACTCATCGTAGAAAAATGATCGAAACAGTTCTGTAAATCAGCACAGTATATCTCCAATATGAAAAATGCCACCATTTGGCAGGTTTTCACAGATCGCATCACATATGCCTCGATAAATTAATCCCACACAGGTGTACGCAAATGCTATGGACGCACATACACGATTACACGTACATCCAATGCATTACAAGTATGCCAGTCTTGCGTATTGACAATGAAGGATAGGGTTGCCCTTACATCATGTTTAATTTTTCAGCAGTTAATTTGCCCATGATTTATTCTTGCGCAAAAACCATTTAGGGATTACATTAAGCGACGACACCGAAGAAACAATGTTTTTTCATAAGGCAAAAAAAAAAAAAATAGTTGTGTTGCCCTCATCCAGCCGGGTCAAAATTCTGAGAATGTGGGCCGGGTATTTTTTTTCTTTTTTTTCAAGATTTTTTTCAAGATTTGCCCTTTTTTTTCAAGATTTCTTTTTTTCTTTTTTTTTTTTCAAGATTTTTTTTCAAGATTTTTTTCTCAAGATCTTCCAATCTGTGAAAAGAGATGGGCAAGAAACCGAAATATTCACCATTGGGTTGAAATTACATCCAGTAAGCGTTTTCCTTAGTATCTTCACACATGTTGACTGAAATAATAGGTATAAAATCATTGATTTGGTAAAATTTAAAATTTAAAAAAATTAATTTAAAAAAATAAAAATCCGTCCGGCCGTCCTTCCCGATTTTAGGCTTGTGAGGGCAACACAACTTCTTCTTTTTTTTTGGCCTAATCGCATCAAACCGCTATCTCGTATTTTCTGAATGGACGAGACTTGGGAAAAATGGAGCTGTTGTTGCGATGCAATGGAAGTAGGCAGATTGTTTGACACGGAAGGGCTGAAGCGGAACTGATGAAATTCTGGAGTCGGTTTTTTTTTTAGCTTAAAAATCTTCTCCAGACGCGGCACGCTCCCAATTTTTGGTTATCAATTATGCGACTCGCTGGGTGTATTGACACGTAGGTCTGTGTTAATGACAGCGGGAAGACATGAATAATGACGATGCAATGGCAGACTGGGACGAAGCAGGGGGAGTTACTACTTTGTGTATAGGAAGAAGGAGTAGGTTGAATGGAGTTGTCATTACTAGAGTTTTTTCCGTACTGGACAATCCAATATATTATAATCAAATTTTGGGAATTGGTGTTCCAATATATAATCCTGTAAGTTCTCTCAATGGCCAAGTTGTTTTTGGTGAACCCTTAAAACATTCATATTCCAACATTTTGGGTGCCCCCGGTGCATACAATTTCATCCACAATCAAAATAGCGATATAAGCCTGGACCTGAAGTGACAATGTACTTTCTGTTTGGTAGGTCTATGTAAACAACATAAGTGTGTTAATTTCTACCCCAAAGATGTTTAAAATTAACCAGAATGTCAGAATATATCAATATTGAAATGACATTTTAACATTATTTTTTACAGCATTGGTACCTGTTCTTAATTAGGGTCAATTTCACAGTTCACAGGTCCTATGATAATCAATGAACCGTGTCACCGTGGATGATGATATCTCTAGGCTCAGACAGTGTTGCCTAAAGATTGGCACAAAGCAGCGCAACTCACGCTGAAAAGTAGCCCAATCACCTTTTGTTTGACAATGAATAACATTTGCTTTATTAATTAGTTGCCCCAAGGGGGGGGGGGACATATTTTGGGTGGGTTTGTCAAATATTTATGAGCAGGGGAAGGGGCTGTGGGCAAGGAAACTACAGGGATAGAGGAGACTGCTACTGGAGGCAGGGTTATATTAGTTTATTACACCGTGAGATACCACAACAGATGTTTTCAACAGACTCTTTGAAAGAGGACCCCATAGATAGAATGTCATATTTTTTAAGAACATAAAACATTGCTTGGCCAGAGTTTGGTTTTTTTAAAATTTTCTTTATAGCTTATACCAGTATACAAATTTTAATTTCACTTAAACGTAGCCCAATTAAGCTATTCATCGGTGGTCCGTGGCAACTGTGGGGCTCAGGTGTGGTATCTCAGCGATATTATTAACTGGCAATGTACGCTTACCTGCACATGATTTCATGAGTCAATAGAACACGACACATCTCTGGGTTCTTGTCTTGTCCTTCGTATATGATTGCCTGTAAAAATATGTAAGGGGGAAGGGTGAGAGAGAAATAGACAAGGATTAGACAAATTTAGAGAAGAAAGGATTAACCCCCTGAGAACTACCGGCCAATTGGTTAAAAAGATGGATACATCATTTATTGCACCAATGAGAGACATTGTTAGAATAATTGTATCCCTGATAAAGATGGTAGTGAAACATTTTACAAGCTGCATTTGAATTGGCTAATCATATGAGTACATCTTGTAATAAACCAATCAGAACCGCTGTAAGATAGACAGGTAGACAGACCCCAGGGGGTTAAACAAATTATATTCACATTTATTTCAGAATAAACAAATATAAGCTTATTGGAATAAATAGGTAAATTGTTGAGTATAAAACGCTAATATGATTGCCAAAAGCACAAGAAGAGGGGGGAATAAAAAAGCGAGAGAATTTGACACCATTTTTTAGTTTATTTATAATAATAAGGAAATAATTATCAGCATTTGTGTAGTTAATTATTATAGAGAAAAAACCTTATCTTTACCTGTAATTAGATATAAGAAGAGAGTAGGATTAAAACAAATTATGATTGTCAATTTTATAAAATTTTAAAATAAACAAATATTTGGATAATATAACAGGGACCTTAAAAAAGGGGGAGAACTTGTTCTGATGGCTAGTTCTATAAACCCTCTTACAAGGCCAATCCATTGATACGTTTGGCCTAGCCTTAACACTTTCCATGCAGTGGTCGTCTACAGAAAAAAGTTCAAAATTTCACAAAATATGTCAAAAATGTCAAAATTATTTAATTTCATCACTGTATTTGGAATCACCATGAGAAATGCATTACAATAAGTACAAACATGCCTAGTATTTGTACAGTAATTCTTCAGATAGACTTATAATTTGGGAAAGATTTCTGAAGAAAACTTGTTTTTTGAATATGGTAAAACTAATAGCCGCGTGGAAAGTGTTTTAAGCATGGATATGAGCAGCATATCAATGGAGGAGGATTGCTGACCGACCAACGTTCAATTGATAATTATAATTCAGGAGCATGTAAGTGGCTTACACAATTAAGCTTGATTGTCACTGGATTGGCAGAGTAGGAGATTACATTACACAAAATAGATAACTTGACCCAATTACTAATATGTGACGCGATCAAGAGGAATGAGTCGGATGTCGGGGAATCCCAAATTGAGATATGGCCAAAATTCAAAATGGCGGCTTACATAAGTTTTGATGGAAATTCATGTATACAATTTGACATAACTTTGGAACAAAACGTCGTATCGACATGGGGTTTTCAGTTTCTGAAAGCTCTAGGTGTCTTCTTTAAAACTATATTAAAAACTTATTTTCGACCAGGGTCGACATCCGACTCATTCCTCTTGATCGCGTCACATATTATCCTTTGCGAGCACAGTGTGTCATACTCATAATAGTAAACCAACGTATTGCCTCTTCTTCTATGAAGTGTAGCAATTGTGGACGAAGTGGTATAGATTATGTACAGATAACAGATGATTAACCCCCTGCCTATTAGACAATGCTTATGATTGGTTAATTTCCAGATATACTCATTAGAATAACCGATTGCAATACTGCTTCTTAAATAGTTTACTCCAGTCTTTAGCAGGGATACAATTATTCTAACAATGTCTCTCATAGGTGCAATAAGTGATAGTGATGTATCCATCTTTCTGACCTATCGGCCGGTAGTTCTCAGGGGGTTAATGTTGAAGTCATCAAATTGTACAAATAATGGTCCTATTTATAATATGAGTAGCTCTGTAATAGATTATGACCTTAACACTTTCCACGCGGCCATTATTTTTACCATATACAAAACAGATTTTTCAGAAACCTTTCCCAACTTTCAAGGTCTATCTCAAGGATTTGTTAACCGATACTTGGCATGTTTGTACTTATTTCAATGCATTTTTCATGGTGATTCCAAATATGGTAATGAAATTAAATAATTTTGACATTTTTGAAACATTTTGTCAACATTTGGAGTGTCGTCTGCAGCCGCCTGCCGCATGGAAAGTGTTAACTGATGGACTGGTTAACTATCTACTGAAGATAGCAAACAGTGCATCTATTATACATCGTTCCATTAGCCATATATAACAACACAGTTCTCTGTCTATTCATGGCATCTATTGAACATGAGAGATAACATACTGTTTAGTATTTATTGGTGTCTATTATCAAATCTTTAAAATCTGGACTGATAAACTGTCTACTGAATTTTTCAATCAATTCAAGGTTTAATAAACATATCATTATCGCAGCAAAATGCTGAATTACAACAATATTTACAATATGTAATATATAAAACAATAGAAACAATATATATTCATAGATAGCAAACAGTGCATCTATTCATAATACACTGCTTTATTAGTCTTAACATAGAATGCTGTCTACTGATGATAGCATACAAGCTGGGTCCATTACAATTTATGGCCTATACAAACCAACTATGGCCAAATCAAGGTAGGGAAGTGTGATAATAATAGTGTGATAACAATTGAACAAATTAGTAACAAATTAAAACTCTTACATGTCATGAATAAATGGTCAATGTGTTTATCAAAAGATGAATTCTATGATCTTGGTGACACATTTTTAACATGTTTAACACTTTCCACACGGCTTTTGGTTTTTAATTATTTCAATGCATTTCTCATGGTGATTCCAAATATGGTAATGAAATTCAATAATTTTGACATTTTTGAAATATTTTGTGAAGTTTTGGAATGACGTCTGCAGAAGCCTGCCATGTTCAAATTCTATAATCGGGCCAATTTTCTTTGTGATTCACCCAAAGGTACATGTCCTATATTGCCTGTGCTTGTAATAAACGATAACTGTACTATACATATTCAGGAAAAACCCTATGCAGTTCAATCCTTGCGTACAATATATATTCCTAACCATGCCTCAATTCTATCTCATCAACAGGAACGATTAAATATTAATGAACTTTTCACCATCATTTCCATATTTTCATGATGAGTAAATGATGCGCCCTAATTGTCGCTTGTATTTCAATGATTATCTGTATAAATATGGCACGATCTTCTTGTCCCCCCTGGGATGGGGGTGTCCATACTCCGTTCAGTAAAAGGTGTCACATATGACCTTTGTAAAATGGGAAGGCATGGAGGTCAACGCTGGAGCAGACTACGAAAAGTGAATCTATTTTGTGAACATACAATGAAAGCTATAGTGTATTCTGCACAACTTGGAACATCTACTGTCACAATTTTTGTAGAATATAATGACAAAAACAATAGGTCAGGTTCTAAGTAAAACTGAACGGGGTGTACTTTTCCCATAGGGCAGTTCCCAAAGGTGATGATATTTCACGTGGTGCATTGAGGATGATATCTAGTCATGGATATTTTGTTTTCGCAAACAGAAATGTTCACAAATTTAAGCAAAATGATCATGATACAATTTTGTTGATTTCACACTTAGATGTATGCAGATTAAAACTCATGGTCTCTGAATCATTATATCCTATAATTTCACAAATTGTTATTTTGCCGAAAACCTCAATTGCAAAATTTGCGAAAAATCAAACCCCGTGAAAAAAGCTCACCGTAACAATAATATACGAAGCCTATTAGATAACCATGAAATATTCATGTCACACTATCAATTATAATTGACGATTTATTCACAAGAAAGACGTTCAATTTTATTGTAAAATGTTGTATTTAGAGCCACTTGAAATGCTGATAATTTCATTGTAAACATGATAATGCAGGCTGAATAACATCTCAGGCTATGCTACTGCTCTGAGCACCAGGTCATAACATCCAAAGAAATTAAATTTTATGCAATAAAATTATACGATGATCCTCTGTGAATCACTCTTAATCGAACGCTTCGACGAACGTGGCCCGACGAAGCCTTAATGACCTGCCTGAGCAGCCGAGCGTGTCGTCTAATTCTCGATTAGCTGGCTATACGAATGCATCAAGAACGTCGTTAAGATGGGTCACAGGAAATATATACATTAGGAATAGGATAAATTATCTTTAGCTAGATTTCCATCTTAGGAAATGGATATCTTTGGGTGCTTTTAAAATACACAATAACATGTGTAAAATGTCCTTAGCATTGCAATGTATTGTGCATTTGTGATACACTTATTATGCAATGTATTAAAATATAGCTGTGTTTATCTTACACTGTAGTTTTAAATATTCTGTATTTCCAACAAAATAGACTAACAAAAAAAAGCTATATTTTTTAAAAATGTTATTAAGTATTCTCCAAATGTTTATGCATAATATAGCTAATGATATATTAATTAATCGAAATTCATTTACTTTACAATAATCCAAGGTTGTGAGTTACAATTTACACACAAAAACCACATCAATATATGAGTACTTCCTCTCGGTCATGAAAAAAACCCAAAACATATGGTATGCACCACCACCTCCCCCTCCCCCTCCCCCCTCCCCCAGATACAATGCTTACAAATATGCCACATTATAAAGGAAATTAGTCGAAAATTATAAAAGGGGGAAATGAAAACCTCAAAGATTCATAATATATGTAATTACTTCCAAATGGTAATGTCTTCAATATTTCTTACTGATTGCTGAATAGCTTTTTCCCTTTCATTTAGGCCAAGAAAAAAAAGAGATCTGTCTCGCATACCTCATGCGCATATGTGGAGTCCCTTTTGCTGCATAACCCTACCCAATGAGCCTAATTTGGGGGGGGGGGGTGGGGGTGGGGGGGTAAGTTGTTCAAAAACAACAATAAACTAGAAGTAGATCTGGTCTGAGACCAGGACACCTTGATTTCCCTTGTTTAGGTCAATGACCCCTAGTGACCCCGTATGACATGTCACCTTTAATCGCTGAAGACCCTATATGTACATGGATCCAAGAAATCTTTTGACCAATTCTGACATTCATCGGGTCATTTCCTACCGAAAAATAGCATTTTGAGTGCGAGGAGTGAAAATTTACATCTTGACTCCTAGTGCCCCATGTTGACCTTTGACCCCAAGAAAATGATTTACTTTTGTTCTTGTCTTATCAATACAAATCCGGTCAAAATTGGAGCATGTCTTATAATTTACCCCTGTTTAGGTCAAAGATCCCTAGTGACCCCATATGAAATGTCACTTTTAATCGCTGAAGACCCTATATGTACATGGATCCAAGAAATTGGTCATTTCCTACCGAAAAAATAGCATTTTGAGTGCGAGGAGTGAAAATTTACATCTTGACCCCTAGTGACCCATGTTGACCTTTGACCCAAGAAAATGATTTACTTTTGTTCTTGTCTTATCAATACAAATCCGGTCAAAATCGGAGCATGTCTTATATTTTACCCCTGTTTAGGTCAATGATCCCTAGTGACCCCATATGAAATGTCACTTTTAATCGCTGAAGACCCTATATGTACATGGATCCAAGAAATCTTTTGACCAATTCTGACATTCATCGGTCATTTCCTCCCGAAAAAAATAGCATTTTGAGTGCGAGGAGTGAAAATTTACATTTTAACCCCTAGAGACCCCAAATGTTTTTTTGATTTTAAAACCCAAACTATATAATATATGCGTACGGTCATAAGGAATATGTTGTCTGATTTTGACGATCCTAGGTCATTTCGCTAAATTGCATGGCTGTTTTAGGTGAAAATCACGTTTTCGCCCCTAGTGACCCTTGTGTGACCTTTGACCCCTAACTGTGAACACCCTATATGAAAGTCAGGTAGGGGGTCCTCCTGACCAAGTTAGGTGATTGTAGCATGTAAACTGTAGAAAAAATAGCATTTTTTAGATGGGTTGGGAAGAAGAAGAAGAAGAACTAGACATGGATCTGGTCTGAGACCAGGACACCTTGATTTTTTTATGGATTAATGACCTCTAGTGACCCCATATGACATGTCACTTTTAATGGATCCAAGAAATCTTTTGACCAATTCTGACAATCATGGGTCATTTCCTCCCGAAAAAATAGCATTTTGAGTGTTAGGAGTGAAAATTGACCTGTTGACCCCTAGTGACCTATGTTGACCTTTGACCCCATGAAAATGATTGACTCTTTTTCTTGTCTTATCATTGCCTACAAAATGAAACAAGACCAGTCAAAATCGGAGCATGTCTTACATTTTACCCCTGTTTAGGTCAATGACCCCTAGTGACCCCATATGACATGTCACCTTTAATCGCTTAAGACCCTATATGTACATGGATCCAAGGAATCTTTTGATCAATTCTGATAATCATGGGTCATATCCTCTCGAAAAAATAGCATTTTTAGTGCGAGGATTACAAATTTACATTTTGACCCCTAGTGACCCCAAATATTTTTTGATTTTAAAAACCGAACTATCATATATGCGTACGGTCAAAAGGAATATGTTGACAAATTCTGACGATCCTAGGTCATTTCACTAAATTGCAAACGCGTTTTAAGTGAAAATCACGTTTTGACCCCTTATGATCCCTGTGTGACCTTTGACCCCAAACTGTGAAGACCCTATATGTAGGTCTGGTAGGGGGTCCTACTGACCAAATCTGGTGATTGTAGCATGTAAACTGTAAAAAAAATAGCATTTTGAGTGCGAGGAATGAAAATTGACCTTTTGACCCCTAGTGACCTATGTTGACCTTTGACCCCATGAAAATGATTGACTTTTTTTCTTGTCTTATCAATGCTTACAAAATGAAACATGACCGGTCAAAATCGGAGCATGTCTTACATTTTACCCCTGTTTAGGTCAATGACCCCTAGTGACCCCATATGACATGTCACTTTTAATCGCTGAAGACCCTATATGTACATGGATACAAGGAATCTTTTGACCAATTCTGGCAATCATAGGTTATTTCCTCCCGAAAAAATAGCATTTTCAGTGCGAGGAGTAAAAATTTACATTTTGACCCCTAGTGACCCCAAATGATTTTTAATTTTAAAAACCGTTCTTTTGTATATGCGTACGGTCAAAAGGAATATGTGGACCAATTTTGACAATCCTAGGTCATTTCACTAAATTGGAAATGCGTTTTAAGTGAAAATCACGTTTTGACCACTAGTGACCTTTGTGTGACCTTTGACCCCTAACTTTGAAGACCCTATATGTAAGTCAGGTAGGGGGTCCTACTGACCAAGTTTGGTGATTGTAGCATGTAAACTGTAGAAAAAATAGCATTTTCTAGATGGGTCTGATAGAAAGAAGAAAGAAGAAAGAAAGAAGAAACTAGACATGGATCTGGTCTGAGACCAGGACACCTTGATTTTTTTATGGATTAATGACCTCTAGTGACCCCATATGACATGTCACTTTTAATGGATCCAAGAAATCTTTTGACCAATTCTGACAATCATGGGTCATTTCCTCCCGAAAAAATAGCATTTTGAGTGTTAGGAGTGAAAATTCACCTGTTGACCCCTAGTGACCTATGTTGACCTTTGACCCCATGAAAATGATTGACTCTTTTTCTTGTCTTATCATTGCCTACAAAATGAAACAAGACCGGTCAAAATCGGAGCATGTCTTACATTTTACCCCTGTTTAGGTCAATGACCCCTAGTGACCCCATATGACATATGTCACCTTTAATCGCTTAAGACCCTATATGTACATGGATCCAAGGAATCTTTTGATCAATTCTGATAATCATGGGTCATATCCTCTCGAAAAAATAGCATTTTTAGTGCGAGGATTAAAAATTTACATTTTGACCCCTAGTGACCCCAAATATTTTTTGATTTTAAAAACCGAACTATCATATATGCGTACGGTCAAAAGGAATATGTTGACAAATTCTGACGATCCTAGGTCATTTCACTAAATTGCAAACGCATTTTAAGTGAAAATCACGTTTTTAGTGCGAGGATTAAAAATTTACATTTTGACCCCTAGTGACCCCAAATATTTTTTGATTTTAAAAACCGAACTATCATATATGCGTACGGTCAAAAGGAATATGTTGACAAATTCTGACGATCCTAGGTCATTTCACTAAATTGCAAACGCATTTTAAGTGAAAATCACGTTTTGACCCCTTATGATCCCTGTGTGACCTTTGACCCCAAACTGTGAAGACCCTATATGTAGGTCTGGTAGGGGGTCCTACTGACCAAATCTGGTGATTGTAGCATGTAAACTGTAGAAAAAATAGCATTTTGAGTGCGAGGAATGAAAATTGACCTTTTGACCCCTAGTGACCTATGTTGACCTTTGACCCCATGAAAATGATTGACTTTTTTTCTTGTCTTATCAATGCCTACAAAATGAAACATGACCGGTCAAAATCGGAGCATGTCTTACATTTTACCCCTGTTTAGGTCAATGAACCCTAGTGACCCCATCTGACATGTCACTTTTAATCGCTGAAGACCCTATATGTACATGGATACAAGGAATCTTTTGACCAATTCTGACAATCATAGGTCATTTCCTCCCGAAAAAATAGCATTTTCAGTGCGAGGAGTAAAAATTTACATTTTGACCCCTAGTGACCCCAAATGATTTTTAATTTTAAAAACCGTTCTTTTGTATATGCGTACGGTCAAAAGGAATATGTGGACCAATTTTGACAATCCTAGGTCATTTCACTAAATTGGAAATACGTTTTAAGTGAAAATCACGTTTTGACCCCTTATGACCCCTGTGTGACCTTTGACCCCAAACTGTGAAGACCCTATATGTAGGTCAGGTAGGGGGTCATACTGACCAAATCTGGTGATTGTAGCATGTAAACTGTAGAAAAAATAGCATTTTGTAGATGGGTCTGATAGAAAGAAGAAAGAAGAAAGAAAGAAGAAAGAAACGGCAGAGATAGAGAACCTTGATTTTTGAAAAATCAAGGTAAGAAACGGCAGAGATAGAGAACCTTGATTTTTGAAAAATCAAGGTAAGAAGAAGAAGAAGAAAGAAACCGTTGGAATACAGTACCTCGATTTTTTGAAAAAAATCAAGGTAAAAAGAATTTCTGCATTTAGCATAGCCATTTTTTCCACAAAAAAATCAATACAATTTTTGTTGTTGCATTATATAGCATAGCTATTTTCCCCAATATATGTTAGACAGATCTTCTTTTTTTTGTTGGCCTTATTGATAATGGGGTTTCATGCATAGTGTAGCTTTTAAACTTATTTCATTAAGACATATAATGCTGAGATCAATTGTGTTAGACAGATAGGTTATATATCACGGGTCATGATGGTATTTTTTCGTAAATGCATAAAAGGTTCTCAGAAGGCTTAGTTCTAGCATAGATCCTGTTCTAGTAGGGTACATGCAAAAATAGGGCACAGAAATTCTCACTTCTGCTGTAAAACAAACAAACAAATCAATCAATTTAAACAAACACTCAGTGTATAACTATGAAATGAATAAACTACGCTGTGAATGAGATCAGGGATTCTATTACACTGAGCCAAAAAAGAAACTTATAAAAAAAGAAACTTATAATTTTTTTTAAAAGATCACCAAATAAAATTCTGTGCATGAAAATGTACCAAATTTGGATACAATATTACTGCAATGTATTGCTTCAAATGGCAGTCAATAACCAATTGTTTGCTTCAATGACACAAGAGAAATGCGCACTGACCCTATGGTGATCTGTTAAAATTTTATAAGTTTCTTTTTTGGCTCAGTGTACATTCAATGTCATCAAGTGACGAGCATTGAGAAAAGGGTCACATTTAGTGTGCAGACAAAATGGTGTTATTTTTTTATTTACGTATTTGTTTTATTTTACTTTGGAATAAGTCATGAAAATAAAGAAACCTATCTTTGGATGACCCTTCTTGCGGCCTTTCAATTATTTGCTGCCCCCTCCCCCATTAACACTTCATGAAATGAAACACATTTGAAATTAGTTGAAATCTTATTATATTGCTACGATTTTCTTCCCCATGAAAAAAACCCCCAGTTAACAGATCCATAGTAGATGGAATGACTAGCACCAGACTCATACCTCCTTACAGCCCAAAACTGAGACACGCTCAACCTTTGGTAGCAGAGAGACCCTGCTCTAGAGCTAGGAATGACTGGAATCAAATCTGAATACTACACATTTTAAGATGACCAAATTCTTTAACTTATTAAGGAAGTATCCTTCTTTTAGCATACGTTTTATGTTCAAGTTTCATGATCACTGTTTTTACTGAGATGGTTATCAAGGAAGCCTCGGGTTACAGTACGGAAAGAATTGATGGGAAATGAGGAGTAAGTTATTTTTTCTCGTACAAATTCTCAACATCCTTTACATCCAGAGTTGTAGAAACATACACTGTCAAAAGTTGGTTAACACTTGAGTTGAGGTATAAAGAAAGGAATTATGATTGGAAATTGACACCCATTTGTGTCAATGTTATGTGCCAGTATTCAGCAATGTGATTTTTAATTTGTTTTATGCACCCAGTAGCGTATCTCTCGGGGAGTCAGAGTGCCCCCTCCCTAACCCCCTGACAAGTGACCCCTTGCCCCCCCAACAAGTGATCCCAGATACACTACTGCCCCCTCCCCTCCCCCAACAATATGCACATTTTATGTTGACTAAACTTCAGACAATGTGTGTGCAAGGTGTAATAACAATCTGATCGTTTGGGAATTATGTGTTTGCTTTTTCTCTGTCCGTAATAAATGGCCTATATTTGATCATGGATTTGACAACATTCACATTGCACCTAACTCTTTCAATCCTGTCGATGAAATCAGTTCAAAATAATACATCAATATTCAGCAGCTTATGTCATTAATGTTCAAATGATTACTCTTAAAGCCCCGACCGATTTAAGACAATTGGTCATGCTCTCATTATGCGGCTGAGGCAAATTATATTTAATTCTTAAATTCCTATCGCCTCAGTGAAAAGTGCACAGCACTTCTGCAAATTTGTCAAAGAGCTTAAATATGCAAAGTACTTGAAGTGCTCCGCATGCAACATGCATGAGTTTTGGTCCACGTGAGCGCTAATAATAAACATTCTATGTTTAAAGCTTGAAAATTGTATGAAATTTTCGAGGGCAAATACTAGGTCATCGGGATGAAGGGGTTTTGCACGAGATTCAGACTTAGAAGTCGTCGTCATCAGCGAGCGATTCGACGGCGGCTAATCCGATGAAACAACCTGGCCTAAGTTGGCATTAAGTGAAAGGAAGCATGCACTTAATTATGTAAACAAAAGGGTGCATAGTTTCGGTGAACTGTAAGTGTTTATCAAACAAGCTTGGAAGAAGCCTAATTGGGCTGATTTTTGAGAATGAGACCTAAATATTGTTCCGTCTTAATGAAACCAAGGATTTTATCAAATGCTCCTAGATTCGTGCCTGCCTCATTGTCCAAGTTATATTAATTATTATGCTGTATGAGCTATAATTATTCCAAACTGTATGGTCACATCTCGCTATGTTTGTTCCAAATTCACAGATAGCAGCACGGAACTACAATACAAGTGTAGTGCTACAAATGATCAAGAAAACCAAATAGGGTTACTTCATTCACCATGAATTTGGGCTGCTTTTGGGACCCATATTTGTTAAGAACGCTGCAAACTGCATTCAATACTGGTACTGTGTACAATGTACTTAGTACGGGAGAGGCTGCACGTGCTCCCTAATAAACTGTGTCGCTATATAGGACATGTACTTTTGTGTCTGTGAAGCTGAATTGTGTGAGTTTAACACTTTCCACACTGCTATTGGTTTTACCCTATACCAAACAGATTTGTCAGAAACCTTTCCCAACTTTCAAGGTCTATCTCAAGGATTACTGAACCAATACTAGGCATGTTTGTACTTATTTGAATGCACTTCTCATGGTGATTTCAAATATGATAATGAAATTCTATAATTGAGAAATTTTTGACACATTTTGTGCAATTTTGGAATGTCGTCTGCAGACGCCTGCCGATGGAGAGTGTTAATCAGGATAACATTGTAACATTGATTTTGTACTTGAACAAAGCCCGGTGGTGATCTTATTTTTAGCTTGAGGCTTGTGTTAAGTAAATCAGACATCTCAGCTAGAGTTGAACTGAATCTCAACAACATGCAGGTCTTGTCAAACACATTGCAAATAAATACCACAAAATGCCATCATATTTGTAGTAGAATTTAACCAAGGAGTTATAATAGTTAAAGGTAGATGACCCGATCACATTTTCGTAACACAGAATTATTTCAAACATACGGAGATTTTCATATCATATGAAAGCTCGTATTTTTCTCATCATCATACTGACATTTGACGGCCTAAATCGGTATAATTACGGAGAAATCGATGAAATAACGTCGAATTACCGCGAATGGTGGTAACCACCGATATAGTTTGTGTACTACTCAATGGGTAGGTACAGTTCACAGCATCTTGTGCGTCTAAAATAAGAACCATTAGAGCTATGCAACTCAAACTTTGGAACACGACTTTTTTAAGGATGACCTTTCATGTAGAATAGAAAACTTCAAGTTGAAAATCGGAATGTGATCGGGTCATCTACCTTTAATATAATAACTCCTCGATTTAACTGACCCATCATCATTCATAATCATATTCATTTCATATGCATTTTTTGATCTCAGCACACAAGACTAGATTTGCACACTTCCGTATTCCTACCAATACTACTTACTTCTCCAACTTACTTCTCCATACTATGATCAACTGACCATAGGTTTAATAACTATATAATGTGCAAAACAAATCACTACATACATGTTCTCGTGTGGCCGCGTTGCTATCTTCCGAATTTCGGGAATGTCCCTTATGAACAGCCCGTAGCCCAAAACTTTTTCTTTTCAACAAGGGATTGCCAGTTGAAAAATCAATATTTACGCGGGCCACCTGATGCCACAATTGTACTTCACTTAGAATTAGCTTTTTACCAACCGCAAAAAGATGATCTTTGAATTTACGCATGAACAAAAAGAATCCTATTTCGATGTTTTCTCTAACTGCTCTATTTATATCCTAAAATCAAAATTTAATCCAGACATCTTTTGATTGGCATTACATAAAAATCATATTTACCAATTTAAAAAAAAAACCAAGAAAAAACATGATGATTTAGTCTTTTTCAATTGCAATTTAATGCATCCGCTATACATATCATGAAGGTCATGTCTTATTACTCATCAAACTCAACGAAAAGCTATTGTCAAATGAAGAAATATTGGAAGGAATCCGAGGGGTATTATCAGATTAGAGGACAATGAAATGGTATAAGTAATAATGCCAGTACTACTGAGTGGTTGCAAATTTGCAAATTCATCCGTCATTTTCTTTCTTTCGTTTTACTCATATCGCTTTCTGCTTTTTTCTCTGGCTGTCTTTTCTTTCTTTCTACTGATTATAATGGTGGTGGAACTTGGAAATATACACTGTTAAAACGCTGTTTAAAATTTTAAAACAACCACAAGTTAACCAGTGAATCGCTCAACGTTGTTAAACATTTTAAACAATATTGCTCAAACTGTTAAACAAGTTGTTTACATTTTGAGCAAAATTGTAAACAACGTTGAGCGATTCACTGGTTAACTTGTGGTTGTTCAAATTCTTAAACAACGCTTTTAACAGTGTATATTCTTACTTGGCCAAGTATTGACCAGGTACATAATATGTCTGTGCATTGATTGTTAAATATTGATTGAACTCAATGATCTTTTTATAATCAAATTGCAACCTTGTAACAAATTCAGGAAGTTATTATAATAATATTAATGTTGTAATTAATATTAATATTGTTCATATATGGTTAATTGGTGGTTGGGAAGATAAAAGTAAGATCGTAGAATTAAAACTATTACAACAAATCGCTCTAATAAGTGAGATAAATTTGGTTTCATTCAAAGACTCAATCCAAGCATATAGGTTTTATAGCTAACGCTTTGAAGCACCTTAAAATATTTGTTTTAAACAATGCTGACGAACATTTAACTAAATATTAATTTACAAAAGGCAAATTTGGTCGTGTTAATCTAATAAAATAAAATTAAAATGTTTAAGTGCATATTGGCCAAAAGTAATTTAAAGTTGCAATATTTATGTTTGGTTTCAAGTTATCTTCCTTCACATTTAGCAAAAGTTTAGTTTTAGTTTTTAATTTTCAATTATTTCATTGTATATTTTTTACCAACGGGTATTTAGGGAACACCATATCCACTAGTACTATAACTAACTATAGACCTATATGCTATTTAGTATTTCTCTATTCCATATCTGTCATTGAATTGAATAGAAGGGTGGTGGTTTTCTGTTTCACTGATTTCTGAAGAACGTTGAACTGCATGTCAAAATGATCAGCTTGTGAAATAATGTTGACATAAAAAGAATAATGTATAGTTTGATTTAAAACCACAATGCTTTCACAAAGTTAAGCTTTTGAAGGAAAATGATTGACAATTATCATTCCAGCATGTTTTCAATTATCGTATAGAAGATTGTACGATCAAATTGAAAACGCTAAAGTGGTTTCATTGAAAATTATTGACATCATTAAAAATTGGTCACCAAAATTATATTTGCACTATTTCCGTTTCCCAATATTTTATTAGAACAGCCTTTTTGGATATATGATACTGCCTAGGATAATCGGCATTATCATAAATGTATAGCATAAATCATTGTTCCGAAAAGAAGAAAAAGCGGCGGCGACCGAATTTGACGTTTTAACCCCAACAGATGGCGCGATAAATCACTTGTGCCATCGTCGTCGCGGCGAAAAGCAAGAGCCTTTTTTTCCTCCCAAGTTTTTTACTGGAGGTAAACAATACACCATTTGGTCATGTTTTTATTTTGGCAGTATATCGTCCGTGGTTCTTGAGGCCTATGCCAAGATTCATACCAAGGGTTGAGCGCCAGAAGGCCGTAACTCAATTTTTGGGCACTTGATATTTTGGTACAAATATAATCCATATAACGTAGATTTTCAGAACCATAAAGAGGTAACTCACAAAGACTCTTAATTTGACTTAAATATGAGTTATAAGTTGGGTGCTACAGTGTATTGTAATTAGTCCCAAATATTTGAAAGTTGAATAACTCAAAATAGCATTTTTTTAGTAACGGCCTTCTAGCGCTCAACCCTCGATACATTGTAATAATGAATTAAACTGACGCCGCGGTCGATACGTATGATTTTGCTCTTTCATATCATGGGCATACATACGGGCTCGCAGAATAATGACTATTGCATTATAAATAATGTTTTCAAACTTAAAATATGAAAATATGATTTTTCTTTTAATCTCCATTCAGTATTCACTTCATACTTTATAAATACATACGCAAGTCGTTCACTATCAAAAATAAAAACAAAACGAGGTCATTTGATGTCTCCAAAACATCACGCTTGTCATTAAATATTAAATTCACGTATTGGAGCCGATGGAAGATGTAAGAGTTACTCATCGGCGGTCAAATAGCTTCGTCTGACCATGGTCTGACTTAACACTCACTATATTAAGAAAGACCCATCAGTAATTTTTAAAGTTGTACAAAGTATTATCAGCACAACGTCTCAAAACTAACAATTTTTCTACAAAATAATGGTAAATTAGTAAATGTACCGTTCAAGACGGATGGACGGATTGAGAACGACGATCTCGCCATGCGCAAGGCTTGAAGAGCTCATTAAATCGCGCGCTCGCATTTAACACTTTCCACGCGGCAGGCGTCTGCAGACGACATTCCAAAATGTAATTTCATTAACATATTTGGAAACACCATGAGAAATGCATTGAAATGATTAAACATGCCTAGTATTGGTTCAGTAATCCTTGAGATAGACTTTGAAAATTGCGAATGTTTCTGAAAAATCTGTTTTGTATGGTCAAACCAACAACAGCCACGTGGAAAGTGTTCTATGTCGACTCAGGAATTTTAATAGGTGATCAGTAGGTGACGCAACGTTTAGACAGGTACATTCTCGATCTCCACACTAACAAATCAGATCATCAGAGTGGACAACACTAGGACAACACTGAACTGATTGAAATCATTTCTTTAGATGAAGAACTTTCCATCCCCAAGACTACCCTGAAACGAGTTATAGGCCTACGGTGAAGTTCAACTTACACATTTGGAACTTTGTATAGAATCAGTTTCCGATATATAGGCCTACGACACGATATATAAAATAAATATGATTCTCTAGTCTATGGGAAATCTTAAGTATATAGAAATACTTTTTCATCTAAGAACTAATCTGCATATTCATCAAGTACAGGAATCACGTCTTCCTATTTCAGTGATTTATATAATTATATAGAGGTAAAACCGCGTTTTGTAACACCTCTGAAATAGGCCTCTACAAATGTACAAGTAGTACAAGTTTACTACGAGACCCGCAATAATGCGCGTTAAACCATCATGTATGAAGTAACTCATTACAAGCCCAGAGCACGAATTCCATCATTTTAATTCCAGACTTTTCTCTCTTTTTAAACGAAAATAAGACTCGGCGAGCATTCTGATTCGAATGATGACGATGAAATGGCAAATCTGCCAGGCTAGCTATTTATGAGAAGGAGAGCATCTTGATTTTTTTTGCTTAAATCTTTCTGCGACTCAATCTTCATCTTCAAGTGTTCTGGTAAGTGTGCGTAAGATCATTTCCATCGGGGTCCGCCGTGCATACTAATGATCGCGTATACTTCTTTTCTCGCGTGGTGATCATGACTTTAACCCCGGCACCGTATAGAGGAAAAGAGACCGAAATCGGGGATAAAACCGATCATCAATTTCATATACATGATTAAAATGCAGAACAATCAGATTGATGATGCATTAATGTAATTTGTCTTTTCTTTTGAGCAGATACCGCTTTTTAATCAAAGCACCTTTTGAGCGCGCATTTTTTGTTACTAAAAAGTGTCAAATATCTTTATTGTGGGTCATACGGTGATATGGATGTTCATTCATGTTCATTCAGATTGAAAAAATAATTTTAAAACAAAGAAGTATCGTATGCCGTATAAAACAACAGAATGTAAAATGTTGTAGCCAAGTCAAGCGTCAAATTAGACGAATTCATCATGCCTTTTTAAGTTACTCGTTTACTATATCATGGTTATTTAAATTAATGCAAGCAATTGCATAATTTTCACTTTTATCTTCACAAAACTCACATGCAATAAACTGAATTGAAAATATCATCAATGAAACTGTTACATCTTGATAACATGCTCATTTTTGTTTTGAAGCGTCCTTCGTGACCTTGATATTATGTTTAGCTATCAGAGGATATAATATGGATATATCTAGCCGTCAGTCTAATTACCATGGGGCTCTTCCTCGTGTTTGATATCCCATTCAATCAGTGATGATAGGCATGCCAGGTATCTTTCCCCGATGTATAATAATATTCTTCTTGTTGATTGTCTGGCCAAGTGCGACAGGACGAACGAGAGTTCCATGAGCATTGAAGTTGATACGGCGCTAAGAGACGTCCCGAGAGCTGGGGTAATTTCTGAATGAAAAACCGTCTTCAGGGAGCTGGGGGAAACCGTTCGTTGGCGGGCAAAGCCATGTCATTTTTGGCTTGTTAAATTCTAGTCTGCTAGATCATGGCAAGAAAGGCCGCGCGGCATCAGCGGCGCGCGAAGCACACGGGAATTGTAAGCTATTGAAAGGCGATTGGCAAATCAAACTAGGAGTTGTGAACGGACGACGCAATCGGGTCGAGGGAACAAAATCTCAGCTATTATTTATGACACAACTTTTACGCAATGCAGCGGCAGAGCAGCAGCCTAGATAGGAATTCTCACAAGATTGAATTGTGTAAAGTATTATTAGCCAGAATTTATCAATTTCTTGTCACACTGCCGGTCAGGGAGTTCGAAATTGAGCGGCCCTAGAGGGCTGTCTCGGGCCGGGGAAGACCTGATGAACTGCGCGATTTGCTAATAATAGAGGGTGGACGAGAGTGTCTTAGTAGGCTATATATTTATTGCACTTCAATTATTGAATGATGCGATGAATTTGGAATGATAGCTGTTTTATAGTCTTAAATGTGAAAGAAGGTTTGATCAATTGGACTAGTGTCATTTCGCCGCATCCTTAATTCTTCTCCGAGTTTCGTCTCGACGCATCGTGGGTATAGGTAAATCCTATTTCGTGTTTAATTCCTAAACCCTCCCGGGCTGAACCACACCAACGCGCATTATTGCATGATCATTTAGGATCACTACGCCAATCAACGCTTCATCTCTACACAGAATAAAACCCATCGATGCTGACTGCAAATGATACTTTATTCAAGGGCTATAAATGACAGATCAAAGTGGATATAATCGGCTATGCCAATGCATTACCGAAGGGCTTGATTGAACGACCGGCTAATAAACTCACGTTTGCCTGCAATTCTGCACCGATCTACCACTCTTAACGCGGCTCCGATATCCCTAGGAGTCGATAATCAGCTCGAGATCCGCCGCCGCGCGCTTTGGCAGTGTCGTATTATTGGCGCGCAAAATTAGGAGATTCCTCATGATTGCGTGATTCGATCAAAACAATCAGCATCACTCGCTAAACATAGCCCATGAGCGTTTTTATAGTTACATCTTTTCAATATTATGATCGACCGACGTATAGTAAGAAATCGCGGCCGAAGTCAACGCGTGTAATAATGAATTATTTTCCCGAGGACTGGATCGATTGTAAAAGGAAGGGGGCGGTGTAACAAAACCCCATTAATTACCAATGTTTGCACATGTATACTGTGTGAGCTCCCGTTACACGCGTTGATTTTAATTAAGATCGCGTATGGCCAGCTTGGAATGTGAAGCAGCGGATACAGTAGTTTGGCCAAATGTTGTTTACGGTTATTAAATTCGCCATATAACAAAAAGTATGTTTCCTTATTAATATTATTCATTGCAACAACTTCAACTGGAAATCCCCACCGTCGCAGTTCAATGCACACATATATACGCGACAGGGACATTAAATCCTCCTATACTTAAGTAATTTCTGTTAATTAGACCTATTAACTCATTATAAGATAGCATTAGGTGTGACGGATAGCCAATTATGTTGGCCAATTGATCTCAATAATTGGACTTACAATTTGGCACAAATCTAGAATATCCTTCACTTTCACACCCGGAGTGTTAAACAATGCACACAATTCCCTACAACGGACAGTATGAAGGGTTATCATACAATTATTCCCTAATATCATTATTATAATATTCACGGGAGACCTCTGCAGCCAACATTAAACGTCTTAATTGATTTGACCTAAATTACTAATGACATTCATTTATACAATGTATACGGTGCGTGAACATGCACCCTCAGGCAACCCTTAAACTTGACCTAGAAACCCGGAGTTAATCTTAGTGATTTTTTAAAGAAATATTCTTACCGCTTTTGTCATCGAATCGATGAGTCGTACATATATTTCTTGCTCCGTACGTACACCTGTGTAAGAGAAAATAAAAGAAATGAATTATATTACGAAAATCACACAACAATGATGAAATGATCAAGAGTAATCGCCTAACAAAGGCCCTAAGAAAATTATAATGCAGAATAAATGCATCATAAATATTCAATGTTTCATCATTTTCTTTTTCTATATTATGCAGGGCGGTTAATATTCTCCTGGAACCAGGGTTCTAAAATGTTTGACTTGTGAGACATGGCTTGACATTTCGCCCAAATGACATGCCCTAAATTTGATGACCTGGTCCCGTTGACGAGTCCATTGACATAGTAGTACCCTGAGTGACTTGATTCGTGACTCGGTGTTAATGGTGTTTTACGTGACCGGTGACTCGAAGGGTTAGTGAAAAACACTATCTGACTTTTCTAAAACCAACCCTTGATCATTTTTCAAATCTTTCGCGCTTTTTGTCGCGCATACACCACGATATTTTTTATGTCGTATTTGCCTGAAATAGATGCATATGCACCATTTTGTATTGTTTGGATATTCAAGCTCCGATCTTTCTTCATTCGAAACACGATGATGGATTGTCATTATGACATTATAATTTACACAAATGATAAGAGATGAAGTGGAATTACTGTGTTTATTTTATGAATACTCCCCAAAGATAACAAACAAGCCATAACTAACATGCCCCATGTGGATGTGTGTTAAAAAAACCCACCACCATCATATCATCATGACCATGGACTTGAATTTGCGGTTCATCATCCTTCAAAATACCCTGCATATCGAGCGCTTCAAACGCGCCTTGCTATACTATGTATCCTTATATATGCCGTCATCTCTGATTCTTTAGTGGCAAATTATCGTGAGGAAATCAAGGGGAAATCGGCTTTATTACCGTTTCATTATACATTACTACATCTTATTTGGTCTACAAATTCCGGTTTACAACGAGGCTGGATGATTGCTCGAGGCTTTTTTTGTAGTAGTGGCACGATGAGTCGGGAGAGAAGCTCGCTTTCTCTGTTGCCGCTCATGATGAAATAAATCGCTTGCGATGATTCTTTTCCGGAGGAAATTTAGTATTTATGTCATCTCAAAAGTATAGGCAAGCAAATTATAGTAAGGATGACGGCAAATGTAGCTATTTTGCCAGATAAGAGGGAAGGGAGAATGGAGATGACTGGATGGACCGTGAGTAAGGGTGTGCTGTGATGCGTATATTGTGAAACCGTATCATGAAAAATGATCAAAAGCCAAGCTAATCCCATTTTGAGAATCGTCCTTATTCGGATTTTAATTGAATTCATAAGGGTGTTTCGCCCAGCAACCAAATTTTGATTAAATTTGCACCGTTAGCTGGCGGTAACAACACAATTAAGGTCCAGAAATCGTCATACCAAGTGTTGGGTTTTTGATGTCGGTATTTTTGTTGTTGTTTCAGTATAGTGGCGTTATGTTGTCGTCATGACAACTTTATATGTATATCGTTATAATTTTTGTCATTGTTTTATACTCTGTAAGTTTGTATTATCCGTATTTTTCGCAAATTGAGTATTTCCGAAAAGAAACATTGCTTCTAAAGTAATGTATGGTGTTTATAGAAATTTATACACGCGCTATAATATCTTTTACGAAATATCACCTGGGCCTCCAATAGTGACAACAAATCATTCCTCTAAGCAGTGGCCATACATCATCTTCAATCTTCACTAACACCACGCGCTCCGGCCAATCTGCATACATTTTAACCCAATTTCCGAAGCTGATGATCATCACATCAGCGATGAGGAAAGTGAATTATGATAAGCAAATATCAATCTTCATCCCATCTCAACTCCATATTTTATAAACAGGGGCGCCGGGGCTGAATGTATCGTCAACTGCGCTACAGATATAGCATGGATATAGCGAGTAGACATGATAAAATAAAGCGAGTGAGCAAGTGAAACAGAGGTCATGTTTGCGGGTGACACGTGAAAAACGGGCATTACCCGTGAATAAGCGTCACGATGAGATCAGTGTTATGATACAATTTATAGTCATTATCTCTGCACGCTTTTGATAATAATAAGCAATCATGTATAGATAATAAACCACAGATGTAGGGTCCAGTCCTATACCTTCATCTCAAGGCCTTCTCCATCCACCACTCCACACTCAATGTCCAGATACAAATATTAAACACATTATGTATACACACACTTGAATAATTTATGAATTATCACAAATGGATCTTTTCAGATTGAGAAGATCTCCCCAAATTTTACGACCGGATTTATCAATATTTGGATGTAAAGTTATTATTACTCACCATTATTGAATAGAAGTTGTAGTCGATAGTGGATGCCATTATTTGTTTTCGTTTCGTCGGGTTCCTTACAGACAGAAGAGGGGAAAGAAGTGAAACGAAAGATATAATATTAGTATAAATCAAGACTTTTTATATGCTTTATATTTCTATTGCAAAATTTGGTGGGATAAGAGTTATACAAATTATAAAAATAATTATTTATGTGATAGATACTTCAGAAGAAACCGTATACTAAAGTTAGTATTCATTATATGTATAAAGATGGAGTGGAATTATAAGAATATATTACTATCTATATTGAAGTATTTGAAAACTTTTACTATGGTATTTCTATATATATAATTCCAATGTTTTTGTATTGAATACTACAATCGTATTAGAAACTGTTATACTTCTGATAATTATTCATATATATAGTTTGTATTTCTTATTATTCTTGACTTTACATATTGAATATAACTATAATATTAATTATCTTTGTTATAATATTAATAGATAAATTAAATGCATTTTTGTCTACAGTATGCGTGCATTTGACATATCGGATAACAGCAATTACATAAAAGATATGGTAGAATGTCTTGCGAGGTGAAATGATTGCAGTATTTATGTTATTCTCTCTAAATATTAAGTAGTATTTAACGATTTCCACACGACATTCCAAAAGTTCATAAAATGTTTCAAAAATGTCAAAATTGTTGAATTTCATTACCACTTTTGGAATCACCATGTGAATGAAATGCATTGAAATAAGTACAAATATGCCTAATATTGGTTCATTCAATCTTGAGATAGACTATGCAATTTGGGAAAGGTTTCTGAAAAAATTGTTTTGTATAATGGTAACATCATGAACATAGCGTGGAAAGTGTTAAATATGCATAAAGCACATGATAGAATTATGGGATGTAAAAGTATATTTATAAATGATTGTATAGATGTTGAAATGTCTTAGAATAATCATTACATCATTGATAATTTATTTAGCTATTTTACACAAGTTATATATAAAGGCTTATGCATGTAATGTGGGTCGTTCCATCCGGAGGTTAGTTGGATAAACATGATAAACAGTGGGACCCTTTTATAATTAATGCTTTGCTGAAAGCATATTCAATTAATGGAAACATTATTGTGCTTGATTCTGCAGATAATATTAAATATATGAAACACGGATTTTTGTCTTAGGTTTACTTTTTCAAATAATTTTGAAAACATTTATTTACTAATTTAGTACACATGCTTAATTTTAACAGCGTATGACACTAGCGTGTATCACTCTAATGCATAAGTAATGTTATGATTTGCTTTGCGGATTTGACAGCGTGGTGTCATCTACCATGGCAATACTACGCATATCGAGCAGCACTAAACCAGCATAAAATTGTGAATCGGTTGACTTAATTCTATCAAGCAAAATGAAATTGGGAAGCATTTTCTATTTATCCCCATCGCTGGTATATTATGCTGATGAAATTGAACGGCAGGGCAAACGATTAACGTTTGCTATCATATCGACCACTTCAACCCATGTCGCATGTACTTTCAGCTGCAGGATTTGTACGGCAAATTGTGAGGATGAGTGTTGGGTATATACCGCTCTGAAGCGTCACTCTTTCGATATGTAGATGGTTGGTTGTGTACCATGCAAGGCAAATTGGTGTATATTTATGGAATTGTCATTGAAGAGGACATGCTGATGATTCAAGATGGTTATAGATTAAAATATTCAATAGTGATTCTGAAGAGCGGAAGGGTTAAGGCGGTCAAGATGACACACAGTAATGTACTGGTAGATATTATTAGGAAATTAGATATTGCACCAGTATTCCGCCGTAATACTTTCTACCACCAGATTCTGTAATTTGGTCGGGGTTTCTTTTAGAATTGAATAAAATAACATATAGATTGAGAATCTATGATGATAAAACATACGGCTATATAAGTTTAATATGCCTCAGGCTGAACATAACTTTAGCGCTAAATACAAATGTATTCAAATAGATCGCAGATTGTCCATCCATAATGACATTGTTATGCATGTTCAACTTTCAACTTGATGAGGCAAGTCAGTTTGCGCATGCTTTTTATCTAAATCTATCTAATATGCTTACTACTAGGAATAAACATGATACATTTCAACCACGACTTACTCTTTCTTTTTCGATGAAATCGCAGTAAGCTGTTCTCTCGATTTCTACAGGTTGACCCGCTCTGTCGTATAGTGCTATGACAAAATGGAAGAAGTTGCTCTTTCGTAAATTACTGGGAGGTTGTTTCTCGAAATGTGCCCGTGCAAGTCCACACGTACTGCATGAATGCAAATGTTAGGGAATAAGAAAATATGACAAATAATTAATATCAAAGTGATCGCCTAGTGTTGGTGGGGATGAATTTGAAAAGGATACAAGTGGTTTGGTCAATGCAGCGAAGGTATTGTATTGTAGTTGTCTATATTCATGATTTGAAACGATTCCGTACAAAAGTGTTATGATTTAATAGGATATCATTGAAAACCAGAACTATATCCTCGTGTAAACCTGATAATAACATTATTATAGTATGACTATTTTGGGGGGAAAGTGTCACAGAAGACCAGGGGCATAAAATGACAAGTTCTGACGTTTTGACACCTCGAACAATGCTCACTGTTCTGGGAAAAAGTGTACGCACAACTTTAACAGAAATATCTATGGAAGCCATTTTAGCCGTGAATGAAATAGGCATATCTATCTCATAAATGGCCGCTTGAAATTTGGAAGACAACAGGTCATGAGTGCACCGCAAAATAAAAGGCCGGGGAAATGTCAGATAAATCGATTGCTCATACTGACAGTAATGTTTCCCAGTGCGAACTTTGCAGTTGTTGCGGTTGTAAATAAGCAGTCAATGTCCCCTGCTGCACGCCGCACGTATCTCGTCCCAGCGCGGCACACACGGGCGGTACGTTTACGCCGGCATGGCAATAGGGTAGGAGAGTTTGGGGAAAGCGAAGAGGACTTATCGCCCGCACGCTTATACACGTACCTGCCGCCTTGGTCTACCATCGTGGGTTGTATCCAACTCCGTACGGCTCCTACTTGTGTAGTTCCCGTGGGTTCCTCCTTGAGGTTGGATGTACCCCGGGTGAGAGTATCTTGGATTCCAAACATGAAAAAATGTGGCGAGTCCTGCTTAAGAAGCGTTAAATCCAAACAAGTGATGTAGAGAATGGCGGGTCGCTCTCTACCTCAAATAAGCCGGTGAAAGTTTGCGATGACTGAACTTACAGACTCCGTGTGGATTGGGAAGATACCGGGGGAATCGACGTGGTGGTACCCGAGATCCTCAATTCAAGAGCCACGGATGATGTTCAATGCGCTGTCTCTCTCTAGACTAAGTTCCAGATCAACATTAGATGAAATAACGATGATGATGCCGTTATAGTGTGACTGATCATTGATCACAAATGAACGACTATAAAATTGATGGAATATCGCTTCCCAAATGCCAAGGGCACAAACCCTCTCCTCTCCAAGAACGATTTCAACAAAAAAATACTTGTAAAATCAAGAAAATAAAGTTGCACAGCCGATTCGAATTGAAGCCACCTGTGCAAGATTTTGTTGTTGAAAATAACTCAAAACTATCCACTGTGAATTCAGATGAGTAAACCCGTGAGTATATATCAAGACACGCGAGCGATGAAGCTGGAGTAACACTGTTCCAGATCTCCCCGGTGAGGCTGCTGCTGAGCAAGAAGTTTTGAAGAAGTAGAAGTCCACGCGAGATAAACAGTCAGTAGTCCCTCCTCAGACCGTCATCACCACTATACTGACTAAACTGTATGGCCCGGTGAGATCGAATCTGTAAAAAAGCCACCACCAACAACTCAACGGTTGTGTATACTACTAGTAGACTCACACGTGTGAATAACTATTAGCCACAGTAGTGAGTGTATGTGAACCACGCATATACACAACGCTGTACGGCTAACTTTGGCCTGAGTGACTTCTGGTGGGAGATTTGCTCTCGCGGGGATGTCTTTTGTTCACCATCAAGTGCCTGCTCTCATAGCCTGAGTCTCCAAGGGGAATCAAATCCCTAGGGGCGCTACCCTGTGAATCCACACGGGGCTCAGCTCAGTACGTACGCTATACCGTGGACAAGCATCACTGTAAAAATCAGCGAGGATTTAGCCACGCCTCTTACATCCAAATACGGCAAAAGCAGTATGCATGGAATGTGATACGAGCCAATCAAATGCTTTAGCCTCTCGTGCCCTCTGATCAGTTTCATGAGAATTACTACTATACATCTACTACAAGGCGACCTGTCCTCGTCAACGACTGATCATTTATGCTGACGAGTCGACCGTACAGTGTGGCGTACACTGGAGTGCCGTGGAAACCCAATGGAAGTAACGCTCGCTGCGTTTCACGGCATCAATTCAATTTCACCATAATACCATAACAAACATTAACACTACTTTCAGGAAGATTTTGTTTTTTATTTTACAACAGATGAATTCGAAACGTCCTTTGTATTTTCTTAACGTCAAGTGTCATGTCACGATCTCATACTTCAAAGAAACTATTTTTCAATCATAGTTTCATCACTATCACTGGATACAATTACTAAAACGTACAATTCAAGGCCATCGTACTTATGATGAAATTGTCACTACATTTGCCAGCTATAATACCATAGATGTTATATTACCAATATTTCCGAAGCAATCATTCCGTGTTAACCGTATTATCAACCCGTAATCAGAGTCCTAAACTCTTCCTAAGCGCACTTCAAGAGCGAGTCACGATGTTGTAATAACTCGGTGATATAAGCAATCAACGTAAAATGACCTGCGCAATATAATCCGAATATCAATAAAAGTCCAATTTTAATAATATTGTTGATACAAAATCGTGGTTTAATACACGCTATATTCGAGGAATACTGTATGTAGTGTAAGTGGTAGTCTCTCGCCATGCCCGCCCCATCCCACGGGCGTCTAGACTTTTCAAACGATCAAAATGAGCGACAGAATGTATCATTTTCCCGCATTTCCTGATCTGCAAATCAGTTAGACGTGTTTCGGGAATTTTATACCGAAATTATATTATTTATTTATAGATGAATAATATAGACCCGGATTTAGAGCATGGACTATTATATTGTAAGTCTTACATTATAAAGCATTCGAATGTCTCTAGTGGATATTTATGTTTCTGAAATCAAATCACCCATAATGAGGAATAGCCTATCATGAAAACAATTACTATTACACTTCATGCACTTGATAACCAATGAGGTCAATTTTGGATGAAAAAGATTATCATAATATTAATTAATGATTAGTATATTAATAATGCACTTGTTTCGGTTTGAATATGAGCACTTAATGGTGCAATAATCAGGGCCGAACACACATTGTAACCACTGCGAAGACATTTTCTGCAATATTATTATAACAAGGGATACACACATTTAAAAAAAAGTGTGTTACATTATCTCTTGTTACTTCCTGCCTATTGTTCCTCTGTCTATAATGTATGTATGTTGTGTATGTTGTATTCTGTCATTTTACCTTTGATAAAGATTCTGTTAGAATCGAAACGTCAGGTCCTCTTATATTTATTACATTTTAAAAGTGTTAAAGCTGAGAGGTCTCTAAACACAATTGTTCTTTATTTCGGATGTGTGTTGACTATCGAACACTAAACCGTTATATAACAGGGATCCAGGGACAGGGATACCGACACAACTATATCTACCTCTAAACCCATGTTTGGCAATAACTTTGTAAAAAACATTGTAGAGGTTCATTTCGGATGTACAGTGTACATAGGTTCACTGGATTACTTACCGATAAAAGAAGGATGCATCATAACTGGAATCCTCTCCAAACACATTTTAGCAATACTACGTAAGTAGTCTGCATCACATTTATTATTCAGGTTCATTTAGGATGTATTTTGACAATGATTATGATATAAAACTGAAATCTACTATACTAAACTCATTTCGGGCTACATTATATTATACACAGGTAAATTTCGGATTTGTATTGACTATCGAACATTCTATGCTGATGTAAACAGTGATTCATTCCATACTGAAACCACATATCCAAATTGAAATCTCTCCCAGTACATTTTGTATGTTTGGAACAACATTATAACTGTACATGTTCATTTCGGCTATGTATTGATTATCGAAGACTTAACAGTGACGTCATAGGGATACACATCACACTTGTGACCTTCTTGCTAATGAAACATTACGGTGATTATACACTCATTTGACTACTAGCGCACCTGACAGACACCACGATGAAAATGATACTCGTTGACTTTAGCAGTAGGAACTTAGGAAGTATACTTTCATATATGGAAGTTTATCATTCTGTATGTTCAGTTCCGGGGGTATATTTAATACCCGCACCCGCATGTATGAAAACATTGTGCTTGACAGGTGTCTTGAGGTCTTTACCCATCACCCCATATGGTGCCCACTGAAGTGGACAATCAGCAGGTACCTGACACTGCCTGTGAAAGAATCCAGGTATGTAGGCTACGCATCAAAGTGACCCACAATTGTCTTGACAGTGAAGCAACCTGTCTGCCTGTACGGTGCAATGTTTGTGCGCCCGCATTGTCCACTGATCGAAAGTTTCCATTTACCAGCCCCGGCCGGACAGACCCGACCGACACCGGCTGCTTATCATGCCGCATTTGGACATCCCAATTTACACTTAAGAATAATATAATTTGGACCCAAATATATTATTATCATAAGGGAACATCATTCAACGTGCGTTGCTTCTAGGGCCCTCGACGGGTAGGGTTTGATTATAGCGCCGTGAAAGAAAGCATAGTATGATTCAATGGCGTTGACAAGTCTTGTGTGGCATGGGGACGGTAATAGTCAGACACTTTGCAAAACGCAGCGCAAAAACATATGTGTGGTTACTGTAAGGGGTGGAGGGGGAATCCCGGATATATTTTGACATTAGATCGCGAATCATTTGTCACGGATTGTCCCCTGATTTCAATAATGATATTAGTAATGTTTCGCATTATCAAGTTGAGTTGGTGCCGTGAGTGTGGAAGTCTCAGGGTTCTACGCACGCCACCCCACAGACGCACTGCGGTGCAATATGTTGCTGTATGGTTGGGAAAACGCGTGTCAAACTGTCATGAATTATATAATGTAATACTCATCATGCAATCAATTTGGCATGTGAAGGATCATTTGACATTCATTGTATGGTATGGACATAATTATTTAGGACGACACTTACTTAGGAGGGGGTATGTTACTCTCGTTGCTGAACCTTACGCAGTCTAATAACTACACTCAATGGAATGTCCCTTTTATTGTCTCTAGGGCCGGCCGGCCAGGTGACACATTATATATCTGTGCAGGGCTTCACAATACATTTTTCAGGTAGAAAATAGCGTCCGTGACAAGACCGCTCCGATTGGCTATGGACAGCTATCTGAAGAACTTGCCCATGAAACATCAACAGTAACTATACTCTGTTTGGCCATCTCGAGACAGTGACGTAACTGAACAGGCGCAGCTTTTACGCACGCGTGTGTATCTTCCGCCTTTCAACGCTCGTGTTTGTACGCCAGCGCCGCGAGTATGCGCGCGCGTTATGTGATGCAATTTGTAGAATACGCGGTTACGTCACTGTCTCGAGATGGCCAAACAGAGTATAACAGTGTACGGAAGAACTTAAGAAGCCCATTTGAAAAGGTGACCATTACAATGAAATAACACGTTGTGTTGATCATTTTCGGGTGGTCATGTGGTCAAAATTCATAAAACAAGCTTAATTTAATCAAAAGGTACACATCTATTTGTAAAATATACAGTTTGCTTGACACAAATCTCGCTGTCATTTTGTCACCATTATTAATTTTTGTACAAGTATGAAGTCCTTGACCTTCAAAAGTTCTAATGACAAGTTATCTATAAATGGGAACAGGCTGCTCTGATCATACACAATGCAATTTGTTTTCTTGGATTTTATTTTTTGTCAGTTCTTTTATTGTTTTAGCTCACACGTCAAGAAGGGAAAAAAGGGAAGAATCATTGTTTGTAATGATTGGCACGTGCTGCTGCCAGCATTCGTCATGAAAATAAATTGTCTTTTTGAAATAAAACAGACATTTTAGCTATCTTTAATGTCAGATTTACTTATTGTCTATATACTATACGCGTCTGCACATGAAATTGTCAGCACGTAGGGGCCTTCTATTTGATGCACAATTACACCGCGGGAAGACGGGCGGGAGGTAAGGAAGGAATAGGACTGGGGTGGAAGGGAAGCAAGAGGGACTATATATAGGGAGACAGAGAGGAAGGAAACATGTAAACAGGAAGTAGAATGGGTCCCCGCGTCCATCTATATGGCCGCCATCTTTAAAAATGGCGGACCAAATATTTGAGCACCCTCGCAGGGGCCGTGTGGAAAGGAAGACATGAGGATCGAGTCTAGTGAGGAAGGAGGGAAAGCGAGGGCGAAGGAGGAAGCTAAGGAGAATAGGAGGGATGGGATGAAGCAAGGGAAGGGGGGAGTGAGGTATGAAGTAAGGATGAGGGAAACAGCCTCCATTAGAGTTTGAGGGGAGGTAGGGTAAATTTCTGTTAAAATGTAGCATTTTCCTTACCAAATGCCGAGAGATTCATCCATCCAAACGGTGTTTGGGTTTTATAATACTTTCATTTTTCTGTTTTTGAGTATAACCAAGATGACGTCATCATCAAAGCAAAAGTTGATTCCCCGCCATAGTGGCGCAGAATCCGTCAGCAAACGACAATACCTGTCATGACATGACAAAACTCCTGGGAATTGAGACTAACCATACCACTGTATACTGTTGCTATTGAAGTGTTCAAACTTGTTGAGATTTGAAATGCTGTGTTTGATTTGGTCTTCAAAAAATCAAAGACGGGTAAATAAAAGGAGAATTATTTGTTCGGAATTGTCAGCTCAGATTGTATTCAAAGAATTTAAAACATGACTAAAGGATCCCGGATGTATAGCCTATGTTAATAATGCGATACAAACAGGGATTTAGTCTATTTTCGAAATCTTCGAGACTAATATTATTAACAATTTCCAGGCGGCTATTAGTTTTACCATATTCAAAACATATTTTCAGAACTTTTTCCAAACTTTCAGGGTCTATCTCGCGAGGATTACTGTACCAATACTAAGCATGTTTGTACTTATGACAACGCATTTCTCACGGTGATTCATAATATGGTAACGAAATTCAATAATTTTGACATTTTTGAACATTTTGTGAAATTTTGGAATGTCGTCTGCACTGCCTGCCGCGTGGAAAGTGTTAAGCATGATGTCATACATAAACGAAGGATTCATTAGTACACGGTAATGAGACGTGGTGACAGGGTTGTATGATAGCAGGAAGTGTATGGTCAAACCTGGTCTAAAACCTGGTCAAACGACAACTGTCCGGCCCGCTGTCCGGCAACCGTTGTGCAATTTTAACGTGTCAGATTAGATCACTTTAAATTTCATGTTTCCCAAATACTTAAGTTTACTTCCGAAGTTCCGGAGACTAATGGTTTTGAAAGTCTGAACTTGACTTGACTCGAGCGCCCTCCCTGGCGAGGAAATTGATTCCATTGCCAGTTGGGAGTAACTTGCTCACCTTGGTAGACTTCCCGGATGTGGAGAAGGGGGTTTTGCAATCTAGGTCAATGTTCGTAGCTAGTTATGTACAAGTTGTTTCAGTGGGCTTATTGAATGTCTCATTTTATTATAGGTGAGATTTGAAAGTACATTTTTATTACACTTTCGTTACACAATACAACATGGCTATCAGTGAAAACAGCAGATAGGCTACTATTCTCCAACTGGTCCTGTTAAGCGTGTTTTTCCACGAATATGCTTCGAACCCGGGGCCTAGGCCGTACGCCGACTTTTGTATTTTGCCATTACAAATGGCAGTATTGGCAGTCCCAAAGCGTATTGGCAAAAAAGCGCTTTGGGACTGTGCTTGCATTGTGGAAAGCTATACAACAACTGTCTATTATTATTATTATTACTTTTATAATACGGAATAAACAAGTGGCGATCTAGTCTCACCAATGCATTTAGATTTCTATCTTCAGTCGTAGCATTTTGCATATGCTTTTGCCAGGGTTTAAGCGTGTCTTTCCACGAACAGGCTTCGAACACGGGCCCTAAGCTTACGCCGACTTACCACCGTATTTTGCCATTACATTTGCCAGTGTGTCAGTTGATCAGTAGTAAAACAATATGTTGTTTTGTTGCATTTATATAGATAGCATAAACAGGGATTATGTTTTTAATTGATTACATTTGCTATCTTCAGTAGACCGCGTTATAAAGCGTTTTGTTAAATTAGGCCTATAGGGCCTATAGCAACGAAAGAGTTCTGATTCCAAAATGGCAGCAATAATAGTTGGCCAAAAAGTGCTTTGGGACTGTGCTTGCATTGTGGAAAGCTCAATATAAGAATAGTATATTATTATTATTACTTTTATAATACGGTATAAACAATCGGCGATCTAGCATAACCATTGCATTTAGATTTCTATCTTCAGTAGATAGGCCCTAGCATTTTGTTTTTTGCCATGGTTTAACACTTTCCACGCGGCAGGCGTCTATACAGACGACATTCCAAAGATTCGCAAAATGATTAAAAAATGTAAAAATAATTAAATGTCAGTACCATATTTGGAATCACCATGAGAAAATGCATTGAATTAAATACAAACATGCCTAGTATTGGTTCAGTAATCCTTGAGATAGACTTTGAAATTTGGGAAAGATGTCTGAAAATCTGTTTTGTATAGGCCTAGCCTATGGTAAAACTAATATAGCCGCGTGGAAAGTGTTTAGCGTGTTTTTTCCACGAATAGGCTTCGAACACAGGCCCTAAGCCTACGCGCGCCGACCTTACCACCGTATTTTGCCATTACATTTGCCAGTTTGTCAGTTGATGGTAAAACAATATGTTGTTTTGTTGCATTTATATTGCTATCTTCAGTAGATAGCATAAACAGGGATTATGTTTTAATCGATTACATTTGCTATTTTCAGTAGACCGTGTATATAAAGCGTTTTGTTAAATTAGGCCTATATAATTTATAAAGCAACGAAAGAGTTCTGATTCTTAAATGGCAGCAATAACATAGTTGGCCAAAAAGCGCTTTGAGACTGTGCTTGCATTGTGGAAAGCGCTATATAAGAACTGTCTTATTACTCTTATAATACGGTATAAACAATGGGCGATCTAGCATAACCATGCATTTAGATTTCTATCTTCAGTACGTAGCATTTTGCTTTTGCCATGGGTTAACACTTTCCACGCGGCAGGCGTCTATACAGACGACATTCCACAAATTCACAAAATGTTTAAAAAATGCCAACATAATTAAATTTCATTACCATATTTAAAATCACCATGAGAAATGCATTAAAATAAGTACAAACATGTCTAGTATTGGTTCAGTAATCCTTGAGATATACACTTTGAAAATTGGGAAGGCTTCTGCAGACAAATCTGTTTTATGGAAAAACTAAGCCGCGTGGAATGTGTTAACAATGTGATCAATTTCATTTTTGTCATAGCAGTTGCAATAAATAAACAAATAACAAATAAATACATTTCTATTTTCAGTAGATTGCACAAATGTCAAAATAGAATGTTGTTGAACTAAAATAGTAGATAATGTATGCGTTTACCAAATCCATCTCATATACATGTATAGAATGCTATCTTCAGCAGATAGCATGCACTCTATTGATCATAAATTTAGTATATTGACCAAGTGATACTTTGATAATTGGACTTTTATATGAATTGACGTGACAGATGCCGGGCTTAAAGGGGCATTGAGAGATGTATCGAAAAACTAAATGAGCAAATAGAGTAAAGATAATCATCAACATAGCCCAAATCCAAAATGTCATACAATTCCGACATCGCCTTCATGCCAAATAAGCAAATAACGGCACCTCCGGGTTGAGATATTTGCCGCGAAAGGCCGCATGTAAAACGATAGCATAACTTCCGAATTCAGCACCTAGTTTCGATATGATCATATCATCGAAACTAAGAAAATCATAACATTTTATATGATAAACGGCGAATGTTGGTAAACAGTTTCAGATGGTAGTTAGATACCTAAGTATTACTTTGATGCAAAAAAACCTGTTTTCCATGATAATTGAGGGCGCACTCCCATACGTATCTCTCAATGCCCCTTTAACTGGCAAAATGTAAAACAATTATAACCTGATTTGTTTTGTATAATTGCATACATTTTAAAATTCCATGACATTGCACTGACACCGTTATTATAAGGTGAAGTTCCGGGGAAAGGAATTTTATCATCTTGTAACAAAGAGAGGCCGATTTTGTTTCAACAGTTACTGATCATGCATCCGGGGCGTAACTAGGGGGGGGGGGGGGGGGGGGGGGGGGGGGGCGGTGTTCCCTCTGCCAGAAGATATGCCCCCCTGATGCCCCCCAAATGAAATGACAAACTCTATCATGTGTATACTAGTACTAGTTAGTACTAGTACTAACAAAAAATGGTCGGTTATATGCCCGTTCACCCAATTGAAGACCCTAGTTACGCCACTGTTTCTGATACCACATTCATTTGACTGATGGAATCGCATACAGTCATTTGATAATTACGAGATATCTTTTCAGTTAATGCAAGCGTCACGAGTTTTTACACAGCTCGAGGTTTGACTACGGTTCATGTTCGTTTATTTGATGTCTAATAACAAGTGAATTTGCTTATTCAAATCTGACTGGCTTCCAATCTTCACCACCGTGCCATGCAAGCGACGAGTGCCTTATGTTTACACTACTCTTAATCATAAGTACTATACTTAGATGTCAGCATTGACTTAGAAAATAACGTATAACCTCAAGTGGAATTTCATACTGGAGTTTATGTACTTAAAAAGTCGCTTCAGAACGCCTGATTTATCTTATACTTTCTTATAAAGATTACAATATTGTAAAGAAAACAAATTGTTTTATGAAAATACAAGTTTGATTATATTAAATTTATGCGGAGGTGGTGATTGGTGGGGGTGGTGACGATGACGACGATGATGACGACGACGATGATGATGATAAGACTAAGAGGAAGAGGAGAAGAATGATAAGGATGATGATGATGACAACAACGATGACAACGATGTGGAAAAGGAATATGAAGATGAAGATATTGATGATGAAGATGAAGATGACGATGAAGATGAAGACGATGAAGATGAAGATCGGAAGTTGAAGATGAAGGGGAAGATGAAGATGATGAAGATGAAGATGAAGATAATGATGGATATCAATGAAGATGAAGATATTGATGATGAAGATGAAGATGACGATGAAGATGAAGACGATGAAGATGAAGATCGGAAGTTGAAGATGAAGGGGAAGATGAAGATGATGAAGATGAAGATGAAGATGAAGATGAAGATGAAGATGAAGATGAAGATGAAGATGAAGATGATGATAAATAAAGGTGAAGGTGAAAGTGAAGAGGGAGGGAAGATGAGATGAAGATGACGATGAAGGGGAACATGAAGATGATGACGATAGTGATGATGAAGATGAAGATGAAGGTAAAGATGAAGAAGATGAAGATGAAATTGATGAAGATGATTGATGAAGATGAAATTGATGAAGAGGAAGAGGAAAATGAAAATAGTGTTACAATGAAAAATTACAAAACTAAACGACTCTTGATTCTGTATGGCTTTAATAATTATGTGTTGCTACACTCGCCCAGATCCTCAAAATAAAGCACTATCAGAACAATAATGCAACTTGGGGAAAGTGAAGCTGTTAGCAAATACGGCAAATATTGTCACCAAGCGTGTGAAATAGAATCAGATCGCGGCCTTTACCCAATGTCCACTCAGTGACTGGTCCACTAGGGGACATTTAACCATGTTTAACGATAGCTCCCTTAAGTCCTGTAGATGAGCACCTCGGGGAAAAAGGACTACAGAAATCACAATAGCTGCCTGATTAGTCTCTTTAATTTTAACACTTTCCACGCGGCAGGCGTCTGCAGACGAAATTCCAAAATTTCACAAAATGTTTCAAAAATGTCAAAGTAATTAAATTTCATTACCATATTTGGAACCATCATGACAAATGCATTAACATAAGTATAAACATGCCAAGTATTGGTTCAGTAATCTTTGAGATAGACTTTGAAAATTGGGCAAGGTTTCTGAAAATTCTGTTTTGTCTATAATTATGGTAAAACTTATAGCCGCGTAGAAGGCTTACTACACACACAATAGCATTTAATACACGGCAGCTTTAACAAAACATTGCTTAGTGCACCAAACTGTCAAATTGATGATAAAACCCAGCTTAAATTATAGGCTCAATGGGACTACGCCCAATATGTTTCCAAATTTGCTCAGAAGAAAAGAAATAACGCCATGTTGGATACAAAAACCCAGTTTGTCTTAAGAACACAATAGCCACTTAATCGGAAGAGTCGAAAATATGACAAGTCTGATCTATCATTCCGAATTGAACTTAATGAATGAAATAAAAACTGTCGCTTGTTCTCGCGGTCTTTCCATGTTTTCATTCCATTTGTGAAGTGCCCGTAGACCAAATCGGGTATATTTGTTGTGAAATAGCATGACATATGGTACTATTCATGCAAAAGGCAGAAAGTTACCCGGTGCAAGCGGATGAGACGATATGGTAAGACGGCACTGACCCGCTGCTGACTAGTTTGGTGATAACAGCATTGAATAAGGAGAAATTTGCAGTCGAATGGTAAAAAGCTTATTTATACATAAACATGGTCAAGCGGCATTTTTGATGTTTTTATTTGTCTGTGCGCAGTCAAGTTATTCGGAAAATACTAAAACTAAAAATCCGAAATTAGTTATATGTTTTGAAGATATGGCAGCATTACTATTTGGGCCTATACATGTACGATGCTATCTACTGAAGATAGCAACAATTGCAAATTGTGTCCCAGAATGATTTATACCGTGTATGAAAAAATGATAACTTATAAAAACAACATTGCATTCCAAGTCTAATGCCTGCAATATAATGGAGAACCTTTTTTTTACTTACTCTGTTTACCATATCATCAAAATGTCTTTATCCGTTCCGATATGGCATGACATATATTGGACAACTGTGAAAACTTGTTTTTCACTTACAGCGTATTTCAATTGATAAAACTCACACCAAGCTTCAAGACTGCCGCTTGAGAAAGTATGATATAAATTACTCAAGCAGAACAATTTCCTCACACCGTTCAAATAGTGGAAATTAAAAGAATTAGCCTAATTTCGTAGTGGAAATTAAAAGAGGACACAGTGCATATCACTGAAATCGAGCTTTGTGCCAAACATGGTCAATGATTTTATGAATTTTAAAAGAGGTAAATTGGGTCAAATTTACAATTTCTTATAAAAGATTCCATATTTTCTGTCAGAAACGTCCGATTTTCAAAATTCAAAATCAGAATCATATTTACTTTGAGTAATGACAATGGTCAGATGGTATACACAGCTAAATGAATGCAACTTTCTCGGTATAATTCAATTTTAGGACACCCTAGCTAAAATATCACGCATGCTAATGCTATCTACTGAAGATAGCATTTATGCCTCATAGACTATAGACTATACATTATATCCTATTTTCGCCCGCTTTTGTGGGTAAAAATAAGTCGAAATACCTTCGCCTTAAAATCCTTTGCGTTTATTGATTGATATTGCGAGGTTCTCGACTGTATCATATAAAAATGGTACTTTATTTAGAGGGCTCCAGTCACAAATGTGTTACTAAATCCGTCACGCCCGATCGGTCGTGATGAAATAGCCTCTGAGTCCAATTTTGAATTTCTCACGTTATATTTGAATAATTAATTTTCAATTGAATATTGATTGGAAAGTACACTAATAGTCGCGCTTGAATAATAAAAGTCATCACGGAGAAACAGCATCGTTGTTTTCATAGTACGAGTGCGACAGTCATGACAGTCATAACATTAACCATGTTCGCTCAGTATGTGGTAATCAAATTTCCAAATACATATAACAAACTACCATATTTGGATTACAGTGGATGTCACGTGGGTCTAATTAGTGACCAATCATCTACTCATAAACTCATAAAATACCAATTAATATATTTTTATTCATTTTTCCGACTGGTTTATATCATAATCATATTAAACCACAAATCCTCTGGTGTGAATTGAAACGTCGGTCTAATTTAACTTCTGGTTTTGTTGAGCAATGAATCGGAATAAAAAGAATTATTAAAGATTTTCCACACGATTTTGTTTTCTCTAGCAAAATTAAATTGGTCGAGTGGCAGGAATCGGTAGAGTATTTGAAACTGACAGTGATTGACGTTAACACACGTGTCTATATTCGGGCACTGTATTATCATATCAGTGTTTAGTCCATTATTTTCACTATGCAAGCCTATTCAGCAAAAGCAAAAGCATGAATACAATAATTTCGGTTATGTGCTAAACAATTAATACAAGAACTTCCTTTCGACTTCTTTGACATTAGCTCTATGCAGTGGCGGTAGAGTGTAATTCAGTATGTACCAGATATGGGTTTTATTATACAAACCTTATTTTTTCTTCTTAATCTTCTGTAGGACTACATTCCGAAGATCATCCCTGGGCTATCTCATAGATACCCTGCCATTTTGGTCGCTCATCATGTGTGTATGGGTCGTTTTTAACTTGTCCTCGGCAAAAATAATGATAGAAGACCCTATTAGCATGATTAGTTACGCCACTGGTTTCCCATACTTGTTGCATGATAAGCCGAATTTAACCCCATTTCTTATACAGTACATACATGACATACCGGTATATGATTGGCTCTTTGCCATTGGACCCAATAAACGTGTTTGTTGTAAACCAATCAAATAACCCCTACGAAAACCACTCTTTCTTGAGAACACTACAGCAATGTTTTCAAAAACAATCAACATGTTGCGACTAATGTATGTTGACATCTTGAGGAAATACGAGTAAAACGTTTGCTATATGATCAGATAATAAATCCATTTCAGCATCAAACAACATAAAAATCATGAAAATGGGCTATTCCATAAATCCATTACACTCCTTGTGTGGAAGATTAAGATAATGTGTTCCACAGGGGGTGTATGGATTTCAACTGGAATAGCCCAATGTCTACTATACAACATTATATTCTTTTTTATCCTAAGACTTTCCATGCGGCAGGCGTCTCTGCAGACGACATCCCAAAATTTCACAAACTGTTTAAAAAATGTCAACATTATTGAATTTCATTGCCATATTTAAAATCACCATGAGAAGTGCATTGAAATAGGTACAAATATGCCTAGTATTGGTTCAGTAATCTTTGCGATAGACTTTGAAAATTGGGAGAGGTTTCTGAAAAATCTGTATTATGGTAAACTAATAGCCGCGTGGAAAGTGTTAGACATGTCAAAGTCTATCTCAAGGATTACTGAACCAATACTAGGCATATTTGTACTTATTTCAATGCATTTCTCATGGTGATTCCAAATAATGGCAATGAAATTTAATAATTTGACATTTTTTACACATTTTGTGAAATTATGGAATATGCACAAAACATTGAACTATTTTTTTCCCCGACAGCATGCTCATCACTCCATAACACTATAATAATTTAGATGAGCTATACACTGTTATCGCTACTACTATTCTAACACTTTCCATGCGGCAGGCGGCTGCAGACGACATTCCAAAATTTCACAAAATGTTTCAAAAATGTCAAAATTATTGAATTTCATTACCATATTTGGAATCACCATGAGAAATGCATTGACATAAGTACAAACATGCCCAGTATTGGTTCAGTAATCCTTGAGATAGACTTTGAAAATTGGGAGAGGTTTCTGAAAATTCTGTAACGGTAAAACTAATCGCCGCGTCAAGGATTACTGAACTAATACTATAATATATTTGTACTTATATCAATGCATTTCTCATGGTAATTCCAAATATGGCAATGAAATTTAATAATTTGACATTTTTTACACATTTCGTGAAATTATGGAATATGCACAAAACATTGAACTATTCTTTTCCCCGACAGCATGCTCATCACTCCATAACACTATAATAGATGAGCTATACACTCTTATCGCTACTTACTATTTTAAGGACCCCCTTTGGCCATTACCCCATCTGTTCGAATGGTTCAACATACAAAAACTAAGAATAACTTGACATGCTGCGTCATTCACTAAGATGGCTGCAGGCGACGCATCATCGTTCTAACACCGCGGTAGTAAGAGGGGACCTCATCAAGCTTTATTCCGCCTAGGCGACGAAATAAAACCCTGTTCTACGGGCGGCGTCCGAATTTTCTTGAAAATAATTTCTTAATTATTATTTTGTAATTTAAAGAATCCACACATTTTCTCAAAATGAAATATAAATTTAACACATTTCCCTCAATTTTTTTCACAAATCTTTTTACAATTAAAAAAGAGGATATTTTTTAAACAATTACAAAATACACTGAAATGAGTGAAAATGTGTCTGTTTGGTCAACAGAACAGTTTATTTTCTTTGTCTAAGAGCACTTTTTCACGGGGGACCACTTTTCTGGTTGCACGGACGGGACTCGGACATTTTACATTGTGTTCTTTTGATAAAATATGTCAAAGGTCGCGGCCATAAAATGGACGTGGCGTTATTAGACCTTAGGGCGAATACCGTACATTGGATATTAGCAGAGGGAGTGTTGTGCCACGCGCACGTCACGCGGATTACGTGACCAAATCTGATACGGAATATCCCTCTAGCGGCTTATTATCGAAGGAGAAGTCAAAGGCTTCAACAACCTTAGCGGATCTCTCTTGAGTTGGTCTCCGTGCGTGCCACTATAAGAAAGTGAGAGACTCACATTTGGGTAATGATTCAAGAGGGACGACGATCCCTCATCGCTCGTCAAAGTCAAGATCAAGTAGACCCGTTGGTCCTACTTGAAATGTGCGTGTACGGGGAGTATAGAGCGCACAAAAATACTTTTTCGAGACAGTTGTACATTTTTATCGGTGGATCACGGTTAGAATTGTCGTAACCACGGGTAACACAGGAAATCTGGTGACAAAGATTTGCGTTTTGAGATTGGGAGGAGGAAGTTTGAAGCATTAAAGACATCTTTATCCTCGCTGGACACGATGGCTATTATTTCCTGTTACTCAATTATTTTACCCATACGATGCTTGTTTTGGCGATGTACCGCTATCTACTAGGAAGATATATGAATGGTGCTTACATGTATTTTATTCTTGTTTCTTATGTATCGTTACTTTGATGATACCATAATGTTTGGTGAATGTCAATAAAATATTCTATTCTATTCTATAACAATAATTGTTTTAAAGGTAATATATAGCGAAATGGGAAGGCTTTCCACAAAATTATATTGGGTATAAGAATGCGTGTTCGAGTATTAGTTTGTGCATTGACCCTCGACGAAGTGCGTGCTATCTACTGAAGATAGCAACGAAGGCAATTTTCAGCATACATATGCATTGGCACAATCGTTAATTTATACAAGGCGGCTACATCCGTGCCACATTGTTCTTATGCACGTCTGTCGCTGATGTCAGGGGTGTAACAGGGATAAACGTCATATATCAGTGGGGGTCATTTAGCTCCCTTCTACTTCCCCGGATGTCACATCCCTCCCCGGGTGTCACACCTCTCCCCCGGATGTCACATCCCTCCCCGGGGGTGACACAGAGCTGATGTGCTTCATCTACTGAAAAGAAACAACGTGTTTATCAAGATGCATTAAAATATTAGATATAACACAGTTAAAGACATGTCGACAATTTAACATTAGGTGGCCCACTGAACCGATGCTATCTATGCTGAAGATATTCCTCCTAGAATTATTATCATAATACACATTTGACTCTTTTTGTTAACACATCATACACAATTGTACATGTGTGCGCAATTCCAATGGACGTGCTATCTACTGAAGATAGCAAAAATCCATATTATCATCATGCAAGGACTCTTGACACCTTCCACGCGGCTATTAGTTTTACCAATATACAACACAGAATTTCCAGAAACCTTTCCCAACTTTTAAAGTCTATCTGAAGAATTACTAAACCAATACAAGGCATGTTTGTACTTATTTCATTGCATTTCTCATGGCGATTCGAAATATGGAGATAAAATTCAATAATTTTAACATTTAAAAAGAAAAATTGTGCAGACGCCTGACGCGTGGAAAGTGTTAAGGTAGGCCTATTCAACAGGCTAGCTTGTACACAACAAGCGGTGGTGTGTCTTGTATGCGCGACTTACTCCATCAGTGCTATCTGCTGAAGATAGCTATGATCCTCTTGAAAAAGGTAAGCCTTAATTAGTGCTATATGCTGAAGATAGCAATTATCCTTTTGAAGAATGTATGCCTTAATCAGTGCTATCTACTGAAGATAGCAATGATCCTTTTTAAAAAGGTAAGCTTTAATCAGTGCTATATCTACTGAAGATAGCAATTATCCTTTTAAAGAATGTAAGCCTTAATGAGTGCTATCTACTGAAGATATAGCTATGATCCTTTTGAAAAAGGTAAGCCTTAATCAGTGCGATATATAGCAATGATCATTTTTAAAAAGGTAAGCCTTAATAAGTGCTATCTACTGAAGATAGCTATGATCCTTTTAAAAAGGTAAGCCTTAATCTCTATCTTCAGGCAAAAGAACTTCTGTAGTTCAACCAGAAGTGCGAAGCCTATTAATCTTGTCTACGCTTTACATCACATCTCCAGCCTTTTTAAACATATCAACTTCACGTCTTCTATTCATATAGGTCCGGTACATTGACAAAAGTATTCATAAACTTTGGCGCAGTTTCACCTAGTTTTACGGCTTACAAAAACTCTATATATAAACAACATGAAATACGTGGTTAATTTGGAAGTCTTAAACTTTATGTCGAGGGCTTACTGTGCTTATAATTAAGTGCGGGATCCGTGCTTCAATTTGCGTTAAGGAGTTAGTGATCTAGGGCTCTTGACTTCTGTTATTGCTTGTTAAAAGATTCAGTAAATTCACCCCAGCTTTGTTTAAAACTCGCTTCTGATGTGTGAAACTAAATGTCGAGTGTTCGCCATGGTGTGACCGCCAATTGTTTTTTGAATCAAGACAAATAATACAAATTTATGGGGGTCGTATGACCTAGATATGCATGTACACAGAGCGAGTCGTATGTTAAGGGTTAGTACTACGGGACACGGTTGCCTGCAATAAGGTCGGGTGGTCGTCATCATCTCTACCGCGGAGTCACCGGGGACAAGCCACCACCTTTTTACCCTACGTGAACGCCCTCCGGGTAAGGTTAGGTACCTGCCGAAAAATACTAAGATATAAAAAAATGTGCGTATCAAGCCTGGTTATCTCTGGGGACGACTCCACTCTATATCGTAAGCATGGCAAGTTTGCATATTATGCGTACACAAGAAAATATAGAACTCAAAACATTGAGCCCTTACTGCTGTGCAATGCTTTAAGAATATTATGAAAGGGAATACATTATCTTTATAATGGTGTGTACGATGAAACAGTTTTCTCCACTCTATGAGTGGAATTGGCCTGGGATTCACCGGTTGACACTTTTGGAAAGTGGCCTTTGGCGAAAACATGTGTCTTTTGCATACCAATGTTTTAGTGTTAGGTTTGTAACAGCGCATGATGGAACCGTTTCGATATTCTTTGGCCATTTAAAAAAAGAGTTTGTCTTAATATTTTTCACTGAAATATAGGCCTATCTTTTAAGATTACGTTTTGTTGCATTTTATTTTTTAAATTGTGCAGAACTATAGTTATCGTTTGAAAAATGCTTACTGTCCACTTATCATGCTTATTCGCACAAGTTTGTATTGCAGCAATACTGATGATATAACAATGTTTCTGTATATAGGCCTACCCTATAAAATGCTATCTACTGAAGATAGCAATTGTATACAGCATTTTGTTTATACCTACGTGCTAAAACCCACAAGGCAAACACACACACACACACAATATGTAACAAAACAAAACGAAAATTCAAAATACATCGACACAATTGAATAAATAAATAAAAAATGACAAAAACAAAAAGAAAAGAAACCAAAATACAAAGACAAGATAGACATCAAACAAACAAATTAACAAACAAACAAACAAACACCCCTACACGAAAAACAAGCAAACAAACAAAGAAGAAAACCAAACAAAAACAAAAAACAAGCAAACATAAAAATAAATAAAAAACAAGAACATCAAAACAACAACAAAGAGCAAACACAAACAATCAAACATCAAAACAAACAAACAAAGTAATGATAAATTTAACAAACCCCATAAAAACAAACATTCCAATAAAAAAGGAAAAAAGAAGAAAGAAAAAAAAGACAAACATTTTTCTTCTTCTTCTCGGGCATGATAAAGTCTTGATCATTGGTGATGCCTTTATAGGTAAAGGACGTGATACTGACGATGACAATGGTGTTGATTATGATATTATATTATTATACTAGAATGTATTAGTTAAAGATAAAACAACAGACTTTTATAACAGATCAAGTATAATCGAACTCCGTGATCCCGACAGTATATCAGCCATAACGGCCGGCAGCGTAAAACCCACATATCGCACCCTATATTGTCGGCCTATTTTATGTCTAGAGTCATTTACACTGAAAAGGGTGTATCCAAGCATGATCCAAGTCAAGGGTATGAATAAGAACTATTTAGGCTACCAGTTGACCATATGGCTATATTTGCTTGCTATCTACTGAAGATAGTATTAGTATACAGTGAACATGTTACTTTAACATTGTGTTAATTACACATATCTTTTCTACCGAAGAGGATATAACTTGTATCATTCTAATTATACCATTGAATTTGTGCCTATGTGTTTGCTAATTATATATGCAAATGAAAATAAAAATAAAAGTTGATGCTTCGTCATCAATAAAAAGAAAAAGGAATCATTCTATCTATACCATAAACGCTATATAATAACATCTACTGGTATTCGGTTATAGGCTATCTACTGAAGAGCAATATTATAGCATACCAATACTAGTTATTATATCTACTTATCCGTGGCAATACGGTTTATTTTCATATCACGAATTGTCTCAAGTGAAGGTTGCATTGTAAAAAATGTAGCATTCAATTTTTACCATATGCTTATCTACCGACGATATATCAATATTGCAAATAAACGTGTCTTAAACAATAAGAAAACATAGCAAAATATTTGGCTGAACACACGAGCCAAGACATGTCCCGCAAAGAAGTATATGCAAGACACGTCTAAAATGTAAGAAATGTCTATTGAAGCCAAATTTGAGACATATCTTGAGTTTAAGTCTTCTGGAAAGACATGGCTTTCCTGAAGACGTGTCTCATACATGTCTCAATTGCTCCATGCGTCTTGGCTCGTGCCTTCAGCCAAATATTTGTTAATGTTTTTTATTGTTTAAGACACGTTTATTTGCAAGACATGACTTCAAAAAGTCGCCAAGAGACCATATTTACAGAGTACGATCAATGCTCTCTACTGAAGAAAGTAATCATATACCATGTTTATTTTTATACCATCACTGACACACCCCTACATGTGTGTGTAACATTTACACCATAAATGTTACATACTGAAAATAGCAATAGTGAGCATTATCAGATTAGAATAGCATTGTGTATCATATTGTAACCTAAAGCATAGAATGGCCAATCATGCCAATAGTATAGTATTTTGTTCATTGGAATCATGTGCTATCTTAACACTTTCCACGCGGCTATTAGTTTTACCATATAGACTACAAAACAGATTTTTCAAAAACCTTTCCAAACTTTTAAAGGCTATCTCAAGAATTACTGAACTAATAATAGGCATGTTTGTACTTATGTTAATGCATTTAACATGCTGATTCCAAATATGGTAATGAGATTCAATAGTTTTGACATTTTTGAAACATTTTGTAAAATTTTGGAATGTCGCCTGCAGACGCCTGCAACGTGCCAGTGTTAGCATAAACGTAATCATGGTAACTTGTTCAAATTCAAACCATACATGCTATCCATTCTAGATGTGTTCAATATACACATGCACATGCTTTCTTCTGAAGATAAACATTGTGAGAAAGGCGACGAGAAACCCTGTTCTATACGAGAAAACGGACCTTTATAGCATAATTTATAGAGTCGGTCGGGCGGTTTTTTCCACAAGAGTTTCGTGAGCATTATAGGTGGTTTTTTTAATTTTTTTAAATCTTTCGAAAATTTGTCAAAACGATTTTGCAATTTTGTAATTTTTATTTGAATATTCGAAAAATATTGAAAATGGATCGCTTCGGCTCGTATAAACAGGTTTTTTTCTTGTCGCCTAAAAAGAGGAAGAAAACCTAATACATTCTCAATAAGACAAATGTTTACGAGGTTGTTTTTAGAAATATTTCTACTTCTGCCGGTGAAATCAATGGAGAAGACTGATGATTTTATTATATATATTATTCATATTTTATGGTCATCACAGCCAACCGGCTGTATTGGCACAATATTGCAATTACAAGATTTACACAAATAGGCCTATACATTAAAAATATAAGATTTACAAAAATACAGTAAAAAACTCTAATATTATACAAGATTTATGATCAGATTGCATTAAGTGTGTGACACCTACAAATTCCTTTATGGGACATTTCAATTAATATGAAGCGATAATAATACTAGCTATTCAAATATTCATTACAGTAATGTTTGTATTTTAAGTGATTTTAGAATCCCTTTGTGGGTATGGAGATCATGTGAAAACAGAAAAACAAAATCCGAATGAGACTTAAATTCCCATGATGAAATATGATGACTATAATAATTAAATACACACTGTTTTATGAATCAAGTGTGAAATTTGAATTAATATTAGCAGTATTAAGCTCGAATCGATTATTTTCCCTCTTAATATGGTCACTTATTTTACTGGCGCTTGCACCGTGTACGGGCATGTTTTTGAAGGCATTGGGTACTGCCAAATTGAGTCCAAATAAACCAGATATTTTGCAATACCTCACGACCCGGCCTTTTTGATCGAATTTTAAAATTCAAATTTGTGATGAACCCTTAAATTTTCAAGTCTTTTTGCATCGAAAACCCCCAGCTTATTAGCCTTTTTTTAAATATTAAAACATAAATTATTTTGACGAAATTGGGATCTTATGGTTGCTTTGACCAAAGCCAGTCCCGTGTCTACTGTCTCTATACGGTTTAATTGTCTAGCTTACCCCAACCCAACCAGCGCGGTTGGTTATCCTCGTTCCATGGTTATACCCAGGTAGGTATAATGTGAAAATAGCCCCGGGATCGGTCCACAGTCTATTTATCCCACACCTGACACCAATTTTTGTTTGACCTTGAGAATTGAGATCGTTTAAAAGCAATAGCCAAGACTATACAAAAGGAAGTATACTTTGTGTTAAATGAATGTCAGATACACCTTTTTTGGTGAGAAATGGTTGATCTTCATAAAAGCACACAAAGGCATGCCTCAACACGTGAAATGCAATTGTTTCAATTCTTGTTATTGTCTTACGCTGCAGTGTGAAGCACAGATACCACATGACCAGAATCAATACTGTATTTTATTTTCGCCGGGGGAATCGTTTCTTCATATGGGTCTTTGTTTCGACCAATTTCTGTATCCTTCTGATTGTGTGTTCGTAGTCTTTGTTGCAAAGGGTTCTTTTAAACCTGTCCAGGGATAGAATATGCTCAGTTCTAGCATCCATTGTTTCACCTGCAAGCTAGCCTATAGGCCTAATATTAATTAACCCATAACAGATTGCCCTAAACACGCTCATACGTATTATGAATTAGGCCTTATGTCATGTAGGCCTATACGTGAGGTCGATAAGCAAATTGTTCCGTTAACACTTCTTATAAGAGCATGCACACAGAAGCATTTTACATAAGTTTACATAAACTATGTTAATATCGAACTCCATAATTATTATGTAAACATTTCAGACAGTATTTGTGTACAAAATGTAAACATAACTTGTGTGTATTTTGTACACAATACACTGTGTGAAAGGTTTACATAATAATTATGGAGTTCTATATTTAACATAATTATGTTAACATTTTTCTGTGTGTGCTATCTACTGAAGATAGTAATATGAAGAATTTCAAAGATTGTAATAACGACTGACGACGGTGTAAAATAGTCCCAATGCACGGGCTTCGTTAGCAGCCTGTATATACTCTGTGTACTAAAAACCCGTGTAAATTAACGGTTTCAAGTTGTTAAAAATCAGTTTGATTTGATGGTTAACGGTTTATATAATAGGATGAGTTTATTTTGAAAACATGTAAAGTTATACTACTAGCGCATAGCATAAGTTCTACCATAAAATTATAGCACCACATGTTTCTATAGGGACTGTCACTTTCCATGCGGCAGGCGCCTGCAGACGACATTCCAACATTTCACAAAATGTTTCAAAAATGTCAACATCATTGAATTTCATTACCATATTTGGGATCACCATGAAAAATGAATTGAAATAAGTACAAACATACTTAGTATTGGTTCAGCAATCCTTAATATAGACTATGAAAATTGGGAACGCTTTCTGATAAACTTGTTTTGTATATGGTAAAATCAATAGTCGCGTGGAAAGTGTTAAAAACGTAATTTAACTAAACATACATAAACAAAATGGTAGGCTAATAACTTATTAAGGCTAACCTTTTATTGGAAATCAATTTCTTTCAAATATTCCAAAAAACTTAATTTCATAAAAGTTGGCGAATGGTTAAACGCTTTAAAATATAAGTAATGTAAGATACTGTAACAATAGGCCTAAATTACGTCTATGCTGATATTAATATAACTATATTAGTCTCAGGTCTATGTTAAAGAAATAAATCTACAATTTATCATCATAGGCTCGAACCTATGTAACCTAATAAAACAATACGCCAAATTTCTAATTTTAATACGACTTTTAATTTGGCCACGCCAAGTATCAAGTTTGTCATCTAAGTAGACCAAGGTTATATTGTAGTTTATTTCTCAACCTTCTTGTTGCTGTTTTTCCCGCCAATTTTCAGCGCTGTCAACAAAATGACGAGCGAAATAGCGCGACAAGGAAACAGCGAAACGGAAGTGCTGGAAATTTCAGGAAATTGCCGCCGATAAAAACACGCTCACTATAACATATTATCCGTTTAATATGGAGAAGCGTAAATAGTCCGCTCGCTCGCTCGCTATGATGCTCTTTTTTATGTCAAAACTCTTCGTGTAAAAGAATACGTTGGATTCGAGTCGGAAATGGTCTGAAAAGGGGAGTCATTGAAGTCAGTGAAGTGCTTTTATAGAGAGAATGGAGAGTACTAAGCACTTATCAGCCAAATTGACCGTTATTATTTTTATTTTCTATAATGTTCCGTTTTGATGTTAGAGGGTATTTTGGTGTTGACAATTGGTTGTCATGACGTGTGTGGTATTTAGGCTTTAACTAGAAATTTTGAAGCACAATGCACCGTATAATTTGAAATAAAGGGCGATATTTTGTCTGTATTTGTCAAAAAGAGGCTGAAAGAATGAAATTAGGTAATTTTCATCAAGTAATTCTAGTTATAAATCATGAAGACGGTATTGTTATTAACTACGTATTTTATTGTATCAATCTGTAGGTAGTTCTACTACATGTATACTTAACACTTTCCACCCGACAGTCGTCTGCAGACGACAATTTCAAAATGTCATAAAATATTTACAAAATGTTAATTTATTACATTTCATTACCATATTTGGAATCACCATAAGAAATGCATAACAATAACTACAATTATGTCTAGTATTGGTTCAGTAATTCTTGAGATAAGACTTTAAAAGTTGGGAAAGGTTTCTGAAAAATCTTTTTTGTACATGGTAGAACTATATATCCGCGTGGAAAGTGTTAATTTACAGGAACAGTATAAGGTCTATAATGGATTTGAATGATATTGCTGTCTTAGGTCGAAACCAATTGGCATGTGATAGGCCTATACTCTCTTAATTCCAAAGATTGAAAATTCAATCTAAAATATTGACTTTTCAATCTTTCATAGATTGCCGTGTGGGAACAAACTTTTAAGTTTGACATTCAATTTTTTTTTGGATTGGAAGGTTTCAATCTGGAAAAGATTGAAGTTATCAATCTATTAGATTGATATGTTCAATCTAATTTGGATTAAAAACATTTCCAATCCAGAATTTAGATTGAACTATTCAATTTATTGGATTGAAAGTCGATTGAAAAGTTTTCAATCTGTAGTAAAAGATTGATATTTTTGAGCCTACATACATGTATATTGATATTTTCGTACACACGAATAAATGACTGGCAATTGGAAGAGCAATATCATTGGGCTTTTTATTGACATTCTCCCAAAAAATTGTTCATGTGTACATTTTTTGTGTGAATTAATGTTCTTACTTACCGTTTAATTATGAAATAGTTTATGTTGCAGATAGAATAATTTATTGAAATGTATAAACATACAATCCAAAGTGTTTCGAAACCAATATGACCTACCTAACTGCGCATGTGTGGAATTCAATCTTTTTCTAGATTGACACTTTAGTCGAGATTGACGGTACAAACACACGTGTAGAGTGCAGTAATATGTATCAATATTTTTCCAGATTGACTCAAAGCTACTCATTGTCACGAGTTTTTATCATGTTTTCAATCTAAATCCAATATAATAGATTGAGAAAAAAGTCAATCTGTAAAAGATGGACATTTTCAATCTTTTGATTTAAGAGAGTAAAGAGAACAGTATAGATATAATTAGATTCAGAATGTTAATGTCATTGCTACCGTAAGATTAACATGCAATGTGGAATTGGCGTCAGTGCTATCTTCATACGATAGCAGCACGGTATATCAACTGGGGGAAAAGGTCTGCTTAAATATAACACGCAATTTCTGGTTGCTATCTTACATGGCGCACAATGTAGCCTATATCAAATCATGGCATTTGAATCGATAGCGTCGATAACACGTTGATTACACTAAAATGTATGTCATTTTGCAAGCATTCCCCTATATACTCCTAAAGAAGGTCCTTCATGTCACTGAGTAAGGTATTTCCAACTCTCATCAGTGTTATGTATATAGCAGTATTTGATCCGCTCACCACATGCCATCCTCAGATAGGATAATGCTATCTTCAGTAGATAACACATTGCTATCTTCAGTAGATAAGCACATTGCTATCTTCAGAAGATAAGCACATTGCTATCTTCAGTAGATAAGCATGTTGCTAACTTCAGTAGATAAGCACATTGCTATCTTCAGTAGATAAGCACATTGCTATCTTCAGTATATAAGCACACTTCTATCGTCAGTAGATAACACGTTGCTATCTTCAGTAGATAACACATTGCTATATTCAGTAGATAAGCACATTGCTATCTTCAGTAGATAAGCATGTTGTTAACTTCATTGCCATCTTCAGTAGATAGCACATTGCTATCTTCAATAGAGATGCACATTGCTAACTTCAGTAGATAACACATTGCCATCTTCAGTAGATAGCATATTGTTAACTTCATTGCCATCTTCAGTAGATAGCACATTGCTATCTTCAGTAGAGAAGCACATTGCTAACTTCAGTAGAGAAGCACACTTCTATCGTCAGTCGATAAGCACATTGCTATCTTCAGTAGATAAACACATTGTTATCTTCTATCTTCAGTAGATAGCACATTGCTATCTTCAGTAGAGAAGCACACTGCTTTCGTCAGTAGATAAGCACATTGCTATCTTCAGTAGAGAAACACATTGCTATCTTCAGTAGATAACATTTTCTATTTTCAGTAAACACATTGGCATCTTCAGTAGATAGCACATTGCTGTCTTCAGTATAATATAAGCACATTGCTATCTTCAGTAGATAGCACGTTGCTTGCTTTCTTCAGATCTTCAGTACTAATCACATTGCTATCTTCAGTAGATAGCACATTGCTATCTTAAGTAATAGAACTGATCATAAGATGTATAAATGGTAACAATGCATGAAACGCACCGTAAGCTTTATAAATAAATATATACTAATAGTTCGTTGGTTTACGATGACGATGAAACAATGCATAGGCCTATGGAAAAGAGAAAAGAGAAAGAAAGAAAATAATTGATTATAAAGAGGGCACTTTTTAGCAATCAATTTACTTTCAGCCCTGCTTGGCTCTTGAAGTTCCATGCTATATATATATACTTAATTTGGCTGAAGTGCAACATTGATACAAGGGAATTTGAACTCGCTGGTATTCGGTAGATATGTCTATATATATACTGTATTAGGGACAAAGTGTACATTATGTCCCAGAGAGCCTATATAACATCATTGGTATATTTAAGTATATCCCCAAGAAAATGTTACATGATATCAATATGATATGCTTTATCCCATTCTAACCTTGCTCCATGTATTTGCCTGGGAAGTCAAGTAACACTATTTTTTTAAATGTAGCCAAACCATAAAAATGATGTTGATGATGATTTTCAACATACTTGAACCCAATCCATGAAATTCCATAATGAGGGCGCTATACCAGCTACACAGCAGCTTGCCATCAGCGTCCGTCGTTCATCGATCGCCGCATCACACTATGACGTGATATGAAGCTCTCTTGGCAAGTCTTGGTTCATCTTACACTACCGAATTTTCAACAAAAAAAGCTTTGTCGCTTGTCGCTTGTCATTCCCCAAGAAGAAAGTCCCAGAAGGGCACTCTAAATCCGTAGTTTACCTCGGGTAAAATCGCTCAGCGTAAATTAAAACTGTCGGATGGTATACCGTCTTGGGACCACGAGTAATAAATGTGTCAGTTGGAAAATGAAAATGTTTGGGACTCGACGAGTTACTGAATTTATACATAGCGCATCATTGTATGTAAGAGAATCTTTAAGAAAGACACCACCACCACTAACTATACCTGTACAACAGACAAAATTGGAAACTATATGTTAAAACGCGATGAGTTACTGAATTTAAATAGTATAAAGTATAAAATTGAAGACTAATAATATATACACTATAGGCACATTATTATGTCCGTGTGTGGTGAAGTGAAAATTGATACTTAACACTTTACCCGCGGCAGGCGTCTGCAGACGACATTCCAAAACTTCACAAAATGATTCAAAAATGTTAGAATTATTGAATTTTATTACCATATTTGGCATCACCATGAGAAATGCATTGAAGTAAGTACAAACATGCCTAGTATTGGTTCATTAATTCTTGAGATATGACTTTTGAAATTCGGAAAAGTTTCTGAAAAATCTGTTTTGTGTATGGTAAAACTAATAGCCGCATGAAAAGTGTTAAGATTGCTATAGTATTTGTCTTTTAAAATCTGATAATGTTTATAATTTCTTGCCTGATCGGATATATTGACAGGGGTTAGTTAATTTTGCAATGGATGTTAACACTTTCCACGCGGCTATTGGTTTTACCATTGTACAACATAGATTTTTCAGGAACCTCTCCTAACTTTCAAGGTCTATCTCAAGGATTACAGAACCAATACTAGGCATGTTTGTACTTATTGCAATGCATTTCTCATCGTGAATCCAAATAAGGTAATGAAATTCAATAATTTCGATATTTTTGAAACATTTTGTAAAGTTTTGGAATGTCGTCAGCAGACGCCTGCCGAGTGGAAAGTGTTTTTAATTTAGAGGAGTTATTTAATTAATAGCATTGAATCCATATGTATATAATTAAGTGTGGATTTAGAGTTTTCTGTTTGGCGAATATTTGTTTTTAAAACGTCTCAAATGTGTGCCAATTTTCTTGTCCCTTTTGCCGGATGATGAATTTACATCAACAGGTATTAATTTTAAATGTTAAATTAAGAGAATTAACAGGTATCAATTTTGAATTTGAGATTACGAGAATTGAAGCCGATGAGTGACTTTTGCATATATTATTTCAGTTTACAACTAAAAGCCAATAGACACATACCATATATCCACGTGTGTGGAAGCGATAACGAATTCAAACCAAGTAAAACAAACCGACCGACTATTTTGCTATCTTCGGTAGACAGCACAGAATGACATAGGTACACGGACATGTGTGCCTGATATATATGAGATGCCCACGAGAATTATGTTTAAACCAATATTGTTGTAATAAACGTAAAGACCAATTGTGGTGGTGGCGACGTGTAAATGTTTATCAATATTGGTATATATATTTTGAAAAACTTTAAGTAATATTTATACGCGCACCATTTTTCTACACTGCACATTCCGTCTGGCTACGGACGTCACGCACCACAATCCAGTTTAGCTGCGATCACAGCTGCAAAGGATTCACCGTATCAAGTATATGATTTTACTATAATATTACATTATTAAAATTCATTATGACATATAAGTAAACTATAATTGTTATAATTTAAAGATTAAGCTTATGATCTCAGCACAATTGTTTGACATACCTCGAATTTTCGCACGGTCACAAAATTTCGCACAGTCACAAATTTTCGCACGGTCACAAAATTTCGCACGGTCACAAAATTTCGCACAGTCACAAATTTTCGCACGGCCACAAAATTTGAGTAACCGGCCCTTAGAGGCCCAAAACCAAGCGGCCCATGTGGCGATCGCCACAACGCCACAGTGGCCAGTCCGTCCCTGTGTCTTATTGAAGATATCTCACAACCGACTCAATTGCGCCATGTCTTACAAAGTGTCTTCAGGCAAGACACTAGTTTTTGTTTTTCTTTGTTATCTATTGTTGAAGATATGTCTATTGCCAAGACGTGTCTTACATGGTTCTGTAAGACACCATTTTTACAGTGTAGTCTAACCATGAAATCGTGTCGATATGTTAGGCCTACATCAAATAAATTATAACAATACTGAATTTATGCTACTTTTGATAGCACTTTATAAAAGTTTGTCTATATACATTACAATTCACTGTAAACCAGTGTTGGAAATCACAAACAGATACGTTTTTATAGAGAATTTTAATCATTAAAAATGTGTAGCATTAAAAACACTTTGATGTTTTGATCCTATAAACACATTTTATATGAGTATGTGTTTAGATGTTTAGGATCTAAACAAAATAAGTGTTTAAATGTTATACATTCAACTTTATAAACACTAATCTGTCCCCCGATTTCTTAATACTGGTTTTACAGTGTAAATGTTAACAACTGAACTACGCTGGATGTACAACTTGATGAAATGAAATTAATGATAACAATAATAAACTCAAAATAATAGACTTATATGATATCTATGATTTAAAAAGCGAAGATATTAAACTTTTACAAAGCCAAACGCAATATGAAACATAAATTATACAGTAGCTGTATAGGAGGAAGTTAAACGCAGGACAGAGAACCATCACTTTCCACGCGGCAGGCAGCTGCAGACGACATTCCAAAATGTCACAAAATGTTTGAAAAATGTCAAAATTGTTGAATTTCATTACGATATTTGGAATCACCATGAGAAATGCATTGACATAAGTACAAACATGCCTAGTATTGGTTCAGTAATCCTTGCGATAGACTTTAAAATTGTGAAAGGTTTCTGAAAAATCTGTTTTGTGTATGGTAAAGATATAGCCGCGTGGAAAGTGTTAAGAATTAGGTTCGATATCTGCGTACACAGTATCAAATGGCCAGTAACCCGTCTTCAGGTTCAGGGAGAAAGTCTCTCATGACTGGAAGATCAACGAACTCAGCTCTGCAGTCGACCGCCCGGTTAACATGGTTAAGACATATACATGTATACATATCGGTTTACTTTTCAATTCGACATTTCACACTTGCGTTTTTACAGCAAACTTTGGCCAGTGGTCACTGTTTTGACCTTAGTGGTTAGCTTAAACAAACTTGGAGTTTGTTAACCTGGTCAAAAAATTCTTGCAGTAGCAGGTATAAACGAGCCATTTATCAACATTTGGCGCTCTAACTTAAACGCAGGTAAACTTACGACGCACCTTGACTGTTTTGTATACCTTGAATGAAAATTAAGGCATATATTAACTATGTTGCTGTCTAAACGATATCACAAAACGGCATTACTCAAGGACTACAACATTCTATTTTGCTATCTTCAGTAGATAGCGCAACTCGGTATTAACACTTTCCATGTGGCAGTCGTCTTTCAACACAAATAATACGAAAATAAGGGGTCATTAAATGGGCATTTTTGACAGTTCCAAAATTTCACAAAATGATTCTAAAATGTCAAAATATTGAATCTCATCATCATATTTGGAATCACATGAGAAATGCATTAAAATAAGTACAAATATACCTGGTATTGGTTCAGTAATCCGTGAGATCGACTTGGTAATAATTTGGGAAAGGTTTCTAAATGTTTAAGAAAAGAAGGAGAAAAAAAATAAATACAAAATCGGTTTTGTATAATGGTAAAACTATAATTAGGCCTAATTAGTAATAGCCGTGTGGAAAGTGCTAAGCACGGGCAACAAATTAAATATAACCATTTTGCTATCTTTAATATGTTCCAAAATACGACGTTAATCATCGATATCAATATGACTATAGTTTGCTATCTTCAGCAGATATCAAAAGACCGTATCACGCAAAAGGTCCGAGCATCTATGAACAAATTGGTTAAAACACACATGTCGCATAATCAGCATTAGTCTAGTTTACTATTATATAGTACACGCACTTATCTCAGTAGCCGTGATAGGGGACAGAATCCCTATAGGAACCTGATTGTTTATATTTCCCACGACCGGTAACATTTTGCGCGCTAAAATAATAATGAGCAAGACGGAAAATGAGACCTCGGCCAGAAGACGATATGGTATATGTACAGCGGCTTTTTTAATATAGAGAGTATCTTTAAAAAAAGGCCGTTTGAAGAATCTTGGACACAAAGTCAATTTTCGTTTTTAGATATATTTGTAATAATATGTTAACCTCTGTCAAAAGAAAATTAATTATATCGTTGAAACCAGAAATTATTGTTGTATAAGCTCCTATAAGTAAACACTAAAGAATGATACAAAAAGCTTGGAAACAAAATAAAAAAAGACAATGATTACATTTTTGTCAACTATTCAAAATTAAACGGGAACTGGTTTTAGTCAAAAAATCTTATGAAAACCTCACTGCGATTGATAAAGTTGACATCAAATACGTGTAAAATGTTAAGATAATATTAATTTATCAGATTTTTGATGATGACCTTTCAATTTATTTTTGTTGTTGAAAAATTGACGTCATGCAGGAAGTTGGTGCTTTTCGTCCAAATTTCGTCATACTGCGAGTTAACGCCGAAATATATTTAATACTTTCCACGCGGCAGTCGTCTGCAGACGACAGTTCCAAAATTGCACAAAATGTTTTTAAAATGTTAAAATTATTGAATTTCATCACCATATTTGGAATCACCATGAGGAATCCATTATATGTACAAAAAGGCCTAGTAAGTGAATCCAATCCTTGAGATAGACGTTGAAAGTTGAGAAAAATCTGTTTTATGATAAAACATAGCCGCGTGGAAAGAGTGTTTTAACATTAAAGAGCGTATCCGGTCTTGCAACGAGATTTGACGAGGAATTGTACAAGATTTTGAGATGTCACCTTCAATTATTAAGTAAAATGTAATTAATTATTTGAAATGATTAAGATTGTGAATTAATTGTATTGTATATGGTGTCGTAGACCCATCAACGCTCATTATGTGAATGACTAGGGCGTATAGTTTATCCACTGCATGGGTTTTGTTCGGTGTACAAAAGTCTGAAAAAAATAAAAAGCTAAAATAAAGTGCTGCGTAGGGGTCACGCCTTTAGTTGCTGTTTAATTCCTCATTTGCGTTGGATTGTGAGGTTTATCAAAACAATGGCCGGTGATACGTGTTTATTTGGACTGCACTTTATCGTAGTGGGATAGACGTTTTTGATTTGGTGATACACGCATATAAGGCCGCTTTAAAATCATTTGTTTATCATTCACTTTTCCTGACTCATTTGATTGAGTTAATCGTATTTTTCACATGTTTTTTTCGCTATTTTATAAGCATTCAGGTAATAGGCCCAATGTTTATGTGTTGAAATATTTAGTCGAGCATGTATTAATTTATGAAATACTTCGTTGCTTAACTTTAATCGTTTTGAGGTGGCTAAAGCCACAGTGCATCAAACATGATAGGATATTCAAGTTGAAATCCATACACCCCTATATCATATGAAAGACATCGGTGGCTCTTCCAGGATTTACCCCCTCCTCCTCCCCTCCCTTGGACACACCACTTGAAGACATAACTTATATATTCCACACGGGGGGGGGGGGGGGGGGGGGGGGGGGGGGGGGTCAGATGGGGCCATGGTCACCCATGCAGGTAATCCCATTTGAATTTCACACATCCGGTGGGGACTATACTAAGGTAATTTCAGAGGGTGTATGGATTTTGAATGGAATAGCGCAACCTATACAAACCTAAACCTTGACCATCTCTTAAAACCAACTGTATATAATGAAATTGGTTAGAAGAGGTCTCCGATATTGGGTAAATTCGATTAATTTCTGTAGGGCAAATTTAAATTGTTCTAATAGTGCACGCAAAATGAAAAGGACCACCTAGTTTTGATGAAGAAACATAATAATATACTTATCAATATAAATTTGTAACTGTAAGGATAAAATAAAATAAAACACCACGCTTCTTGTTACCTTTTTGAAGAGTCTGATGACGAGAAACGAATGATATTTTAATAAAGACTCGTCGAAAGTACAATTTATTTAGCGTGTATCATGATAAGAAATGAATTGGATCGACAAAAAGCAAAGACAAAGATGGAATCTGTATACTATAGTACAGAGTCTGTACTTTCCACCAAATTGTTATCTGTCTTTTAGCCCATTGATGCGATATTGGTGTACTTTTTCCTTTCCATTTTTACGTTTTCCATCAAGTAATCCTATATAAATCAAGGAGGAGTCGTTTGTTTTAACTCTTAAAAAGTTTGATAAAAAGGTTCGTTAGTACAAATCATCTGCATGCATATTATGGCAATTTCGATTTGATATGAAAGATTGAGGAAGAAAACCCCTTCCAGATCGTATAACGAGGCCATGATAGTGCGGATTGGTTTTCATAAGAGATCTGTGTTTGTGAAGCAAAGTGATATATTCACCGCAGGCCGCTACAGCCCTTTTATGGCAAAAGAATGTATCTTATATGAAGTTTCCTAACAGTATACTTCCTTTTAACATGATCAAAGTTAGTTTTTTCTCCATAAATCATGTAGTGGTAAAAGGCAGTATATTACTTTTATTGTCTTTACAAGTTGCAACTTTTTCCTAAGTGAGGATTATTGAACCAAGTTAACACAATCCATGTTAAAAGGAAGTATATCATTAGGAAAGTACATATAAGATACATCCTTTTGCCGTAAAAGGGCTGCGCAGTTAACTCACATTAGGCCTACATAGTTGTCCTATCGGAAGAACTCTAAACGGTTCTCTAAAAGGCTTAAAGACCCAAAGAAAGGTTCCCCAAAAATGTGACACAGAACCCTTTTGGTTCTATAATGAACCCATTTGGTTCTTTAAGTGTTCAAGATCTATTTTTGAAGTTCAACGGTTCTTTAGTAGCTATATTTTAAATGGATCTTTGTTAGAACTCAAACTTGTTATGTATCACGTTGTGGGAACCTTTTTAATTTATGTCTATGTTTTCTGGTACTACATTAAGAATAGTAGCAACATAGCCATATAATTGCTGACCATGTTAATTAAAGCAGTATATTGTGATACTGAAGATAGCAATGCAGTCATTATTTGCTTAATGCAGTCTTGTGCTATCTACTGAAGATAGCAATACAGTCATATGGTTTTCTAAGCTTAATACAGTCTTGTGCTATCTACTGAAGATAGCAATACAGTCATATGGTTTTCTATGCTTAATACAGTCTTGTGTTATCTTGTGTAGATAGCAATACAGTCATATCGTTTTCTATGCTTAATGCAGTCCTGTGCTATCTACTGAAGATAGCAATACAGTCATATGGTTTTCTATGCTTAATACAGTCTTGTGCTATCTACTGAAGATAGCAATACAGTCTTATTGTTTTCCATGCTTAATACAGTCGTGTGCTATCTACTGAAGATAGCAATACAATCATATGGTTTTCTATGCCTAATACGGTCTTGTGCTATCTACTGAAGATAGCAATACAGTCACATTGTTTTCTATGCTTAATACAGACTTGTGTTAAACGCACGACAACCCGTTTTAATTTTCCACTCTAAAATGAGTGTGAAAGTTAATTTTTCACTCTCAATAGAGTGGAGCATTGTCATATAAAATCCCCTTTCGCTCCTTTTAGAGTGTTTTTCCACTCAAAAACGTGTTGTCCTGCATTTAACTCCTTGAAAGAGTCACAAACCACTCTTCTACATTTAGAGAGATAGCAATACAGTCATATTTGTTTCCTATTCTTAATGCAGTCTTGTGCTATCTACTGAAGATAGCAATACAGTCATATTGTTTTCTATGCTTCATACAGTCTTGTGCTATCTACTGAAGATAGCAATACAGTCATATTGTTTTCTAAGCTTAATGCAGTCTTGTGCTATCTTGTGTAGATAGCAATACAGTCATGTTGTTTTCTATGCTTAATTCTGTCCTGTGCTATCTACTGAAGATAACGATACAATCTTATTGTATCCTATGCTTAATGCAGTCTTGTGCTATCTACTGAAGATAGCAATACAGTCATATGGTTTTCTATGCTTAACGCAGTCTTGTGCTATCTACTGAAGATAGCAATACAGTCATATTGTTTTCTAAGCTTAATGCAGTCTTGTGCTATCTACTGAAGATAGCAATACAGTCATATTGTTTTCTAAGCTTAATGCAGTCTTGTGCTATCTACTGAAGATAGCAACACAGTCATATTGTTTTCTATGCTTCATACAGTCTTGTGCTATCTACTGTAGATAGCAATACAGTAATATTGTTTTCTATGCTTAATACAGTCTTGAGATATCAACTGAAGATAGCAATAAAGTCATATGGTTTTCTATGCTTAATGCAGTCTTGTGCTATCTACTGAAGATAGCAATACAGTCATATTGTTTTCTATGTTTAATGCAGTCTTGAGCTATCTACTGAAGATAGCAACACAGTCATATTGTTTTCTAAGCTTAATGCAGTCTTGTGCTATCTACTGAAGATAGCAATACAGTCATATTGTTTTCTATGCTTAATGCAGTCTTGTGCTATCTACTGAAGATAGCAACACAGTCATATTGTTTTCTATGTTTAATGCAGTCTTGAGCTATCTACTGAAGATAGCAACACAGTCATATTGTTTTCTAAGCTTAATGCAGTCTTGAGCTATCTACTGAAGATAGCAATACAGTCCTATTGCTTTGTATGCTTAATGCAGTCTTGTGCTATCTACTGAAGATAGCAATACAGTCCTATTGCTTTGTATGCTTAATGCAGTCTTGTGCTATCTACTGAAGATAGCAATACAGTCCTATTGCTTTGTATGCTTAATGCTGTCTTATCGTGTGCTATCATAGCTCATACAGGACCACCTTAAAACCTTTTTAGGACCATTTTTTAGTGTTAAAGTCTATTTTAGCACCTCACCGATGGGAAGGGTGAGCTCATTGAGTAAATCGATTTGGCAGCCAAATAAAAGGCCAATTTTTATATGTCGACACAAAATGTGTATCCGCATTTATCTAAAAAAATGCTTTGAAACCATGGAAGGCTGTATACACTAAATTACAAAAGTATTCGCTGTCATTTTCACCATTTCCCACATCACACAATGCACGGACTGTATAGCTTTTTCTCCCTCATATACCTTTTTCTCGATCGTGCGGTTTAATCATGTTTTATCTTAAAGACCCTCTAACGATATTTATAGTCTTATAAGACTCAAATTAGCTCCCAATTACGCCTCAATTTGAGCTTAACTCAGCACACTAACACGCGGGTTCTCTTGTCATGTGTGGTTAAACACCCAAAGGCGATTCTCTCTCTCTCTATTTTGAGAGGAGTTTGTGGGTTTTTCTTACACCAATAAGTGCCCAAAATCGTTGATTTTGTGTCATCGTTACTGACGCACGATTTCGTCGCGTCCGGTGCGCATGAGTAGGCATTGAAGTACACAGGAAAGTCCGGGGCTGGACGGTCTATGGAAATCGCCAGACCGGACTCAATAGGTCACGCGTCCCCGAAGTTAATTTGAGGGATAACCTTACGCCGTGGCGTTCTTTGGGGGAAAACGTTAAAAAACAAGAAAGAAAACGCGTTGTACAAGGTGTGGGATAAACGTACAAGCTACCATAAAGGTTATTCAAGTTGACCTACATTATTGTGTTGTTTATGACAAGTTTTAGAATTTGATGCTAAAATAAAGGTTAACAAAATGTGCCAAAAGGAAAACGAAGATGAAAATCAGCAGTGGTCACTGAAAACACAATACAGGCCAAATACAACAAAGAAAGCTCTTCATCAGTGGATGAAAAAAAGAAGAATAATTTCATCTCAAAATTAGTTTTTACTAATCGAGATGTGTGTGGTTAATCCTTAACACTTTCCACGCGGCAGGCGTCTGCAGACGACAGCTCCAAAATTTCACATTTTTTTTAAAAATGTCAAAATTATTGAATTATATCACCATATTTGGAATCACCATGAGAAATGCATTGAAATAAATACAAACTTGCCTAGTATTGGTTCAGTAGTCCTTGTGATAGACTTTGAAAATTGGGAAAGGTTTCTAAAAAATCTGTTTTTTATATGGTAAAACTATATAAATAGCCGCGTGAAAAGTGTTAAAAGTGTTAACAATATTATGACAAATACACTGAATAAGAACCCGTTGAATGCCAGAAGCTGCCATTTTAACTAAGTAATTGCCTTGATATATGCTATTGTGGGTTTGTCCCTTCCGGCTGTATAAGGTATATACGGTGACACAGCTATTTCTATGAGGCTTCAGACCCCAGGATTCGTCTTCAGTAGATAGCACGCGTGGTAATTAGTTTAATAGCCATTCGCGTCAATCTAAGTATTCGAATTAAGTGTATATACCAGTGGATACTTCATTTGGGTGATGAAAGCTACTACTAGTTATAATTATTGTCTTCAGTTCAAATTGTCCGTCATGTCTGTACTTGCATTTTGAAAGACTCAATGAATTCTAGTTCAAATAAGGGTTTAAACTTAATATTTTAAACTAATATCATGATTTAATGTAAATTGACAGATAGAAAGAGTGACGACAGTACACAATCGACACACGATTAGAAATTATTGCGTCCAGATGGACGCAATAAAGAGTCCAGTTTAAAATGTACTGCGTTTTTAGCAAAAATATTGCGTCCCCAGACGCGAAAACGCAATGTAACGAGAAGCCTGGTAGGGAGTATAGATTTCACATGCAGGTAACCCATTTGGTTTTAAGTTGACTGTTTCTATCAAGATACTTATTTTTTATTTTGATTCGTAAAAATGTTCCGAAACCCCCAACACTTTTTTAAAACCCTTCCTTTCTTTGGGACAAACCTATTTTATGATGATAGCGCATTCCTGATTCAACACGTTTTTGTTTAGTTTTCCGTTTCAACACGTACGTGACACGCACACATCAACTTGCCAAGTCACGTGTCACAGGACACCACCAAAACTCTCTCGTATAAAGTGCATTAATAACGTGTGTGCATTGTAGAAGGTGTTGTTTGCTTGTTTGGAAATTTAAGTTAAATTAATCTAAACGAATATGATTTTATTTTCCTTAAATTATGTCCCCCTCCAAGCAAGAGACTATATTCAATTCCTCACATTTCAAACAAAGCATAATACATCTACGTATAGTTACATATTCATAATTAGGCCACTTAAAAATATTCGATTCTCGTAGCCCTCCCTCCTCACTTTCTGTGATATGGTCAAAACATTTATGTATATCAATTTTCATAGATTATTGAGTTTCTAATACTGAAATGTCAATGGTTGATAGGCCTAATTATGTATTAAAGGCATATTATGTGATCTTTTCCAGAGAGCGCCCTCTATTCATGATTTGTTTTAGAAAATAGATTTTCTTGCAGATTTACATTTCCGATCATAAATCATACATACATTCCAAGTTACAGAGCGATACGATTCCTAATTACCTCAAAATCATGGTTTTAGAGTGAATTTAGAGTGGAAAATATAAACTGTCGGGATTCCGACAGTTTATTTTCACTCTAAAACCATGATTTTAAAGTAATTAAGAATCGTATCGCCCTGTAACTTGGAATGTATGCATGATTTATGATCAGAAATGTAAATCTGCAAGAAAATCTGCTTTCTATTTTTTTTTCGATGTTGAGGGCGTTCCCCGGAAAGATCACATAATATACCTTTAATCAACTAGCAGTCACTTTCAAGTGTTTTCATGAAACTCTCTCCCACATAAAATTAAAACTTAACATAAAAAAGAGCCTCGCAGTTTTCCTTAGATGCTTGTAATATAAATTTTGCATGAAAACAACCATATATTATGTGTCAATTTAGTAAAATATAAAATAAAAACCGCCCTCCCTCTTTACATTTCCAAGGTCTGTGCTACGAGAATCTAATAATTTATTTAAATGGCCTTACATAAGATTAGTTTTACAGATTACATAATGAAACAAACAATACAACAGCAAACAACAAGTAGAAAAATACAAAATTGTCAAGCTTAGAAATTAACAAAATATAGATTTCCAGATGCCCCATATCTTTCATATTATTTAAGTGTATTAATTGCTTATTGCACAGAATGTTTCAGCATTTTACATGAACAACTAGTTAGACTTAAAAACAAACACATTTGGCTGTAGTTTGTATCTTGGATCAATAAATATAACATTTGGCTACTAAGTTTATAAGATTTAGACTTTAGAGCATTATCATTTAGGCATCCACGCGCGCGGCAATCAAAAACATTTCCTAATTATCAACGTCTATCCTAAGGATTACTGAACCAATACTAGGCATGTTTTTACTTATTTTAATGCAAATCTCATGATGATTCCAAATATGGTGATGAAATTCAATAATGTTGACATTTTCGAAACATTTTGTTAAATATTAGAATGTCGTCAGCAGACGCCTGCCGCGTAAAAAATGTGTTAACTATTTAGTGCGAAATACTAAAATTACATGACGCTATTTTACTTTATATATATAATTGGATTTGTTTCCAAAAATGTTTTACAATAGGCCTATCACATTTATTGTATTTGCATGATGATTACAAATATGGTAATGACATTCAACGGTTTTGACATTTTTGAAACATTTTGTGAAATTTTGGAAGATCGTCTGCACACGCCTGCCGCGTTTAAAGTGTTAATAGGCCTACTTGTTGCTATCTACTGAAGACAGCAACATCAATATGAGCCTCGGAGGGTAAGGGAATCGTCGTTTAGCACTCATCTTCATTTTTCTCAAAAGCATACATTAAAGGCAATCAGGATTAGCCCTTGACACGTGGTTTCAGAAAAGTTCAAAGTTGAAATGTCGAATAGATTAAATGTATCATGCGCGCAAAATGTTATCCGCTCCTCTCGGTCGGCGAACATTATACTTTTGTTACACCATTTTTAGTTTTTTTTAAAGTAGATTCTTCGCCAGGACAATCGCACATATTCTTTTTATTGTCAACCATCAATCAACTTGCAATCATCATTGAACAAGTTGTGCTGACCGATTGGTAAAAAGGGGGCATCAAATATATTGCACACATGCTATATGCATTAACTTCACGTTTAAAACGTCTCATCATATTTATCTTGAAACTAGATTATTTTTCTTTTGTTGAACACGAGTTTTGCCAGCTTTGTTGTCTTACCACTAAAGTGGATAGCACCCTTGTTCAACATCAAATATAACGAGATATTTAGTCATCAAATCGGGCTATATCTTAGCTTCAACAGCGACAGAGCCTTGCTTCATCTTCCACGGTTTCTTTACGGGCCGGGAGTAATAATTGTGACCGGTTATCATGGTTATGGGTTATATGAAGAGTGGAAACCGTTTTACGTCAATCAAACGCAAGCATCGCTTTTCTGCTATACAGAACCACCCAATACCATCGATACGACACTCTTCAGAAATTGTAAGAGACCGTCTCATCTTTGCTTTCATAGATGTGCAAACACGATTGAAAACTCCATCCAACGATGGACCCATTTTTTTCGCGCGACAATCATAACTACTCGAGCAATGAGATGGCGCGATTTCCTCCCATAATACATATTGGTGTCTAATTTCCCTCTATCAAAATCATGGCAATGGTATAAGAATAGATCATTGGTCGTATTTCATCATTATGTTGGAGTGGTTAGCCCCATCATAGCATCCGCTCGTTTACAATGCAATATCACATGTACATGTACATGTATATATATTTTTTTCTTCTTCGTGGACTGAACATCTCAAAATTCCCACTCTGGTGTTAGAGGTTAACGGGAAAAGGGCAATTGAGATTGAGCGCATTTGATCGCTTTGCGCTTCCTCGCCCAAACAATAAAGGGGTCGGGAAGGGTCAAAACCAATACCCCCTTTTGGAGGAGTTCCTTTTTATATTTTTGCAAGATCGTGTATTCATTAATGGGCGTCGGGAGGAGGGAGCGAAGTGGGGGCTTGGAGTGGACGGTAGCGTGGAGAGAGGGGTTACTGAGCGTGTTGTTATAGGAGACGCGCGTCACCCTCGAAATTTGAGGACCAAAAAATGGTTGCCCAGAAATTTGAGGACGGTTTGACATAGCCACCATCATTTCAACATTATAACCCTTTTACTGCTCATATTTTGATAAAACACAATTATAAACGCGGTTTTGGAGCAGGCTTACTCACGGGTGGGTGGGCTACCAGCTTCATTGCCTGTATCTGGTTCAGATGGAGGGAGGGGGGGGGGGGGGGGGAGGGGAGGGGACGCGTATCACTTCTGATCTGAAGATTGCTCGGCCAAAAAGTCATTTCGACGTCGTAACTCGAAAGCCTTAAATTATTTACTGAGATTTATTTAACCTCTCAACTTTAGGCACCGATGCTGATATTTACCACGTCATAAAACACATCAATACACCTCCTCCTGAAAATTGGTGTGAGATGCAAATTCGATAGGAAAGGTCATCAACACTCACGTTTATTTTACAAATTTTTAAACAATTATTTTCTTTCTTCTATAACCAGCACGCAGCAACACGCAGACGAACCATTTATTTGCGTCAGTAGCCTATTTTTATATTCATTCTACTAAGATTTTTTTTCTCACAGAATATATAACAAATAGATGTAACTCTAGTTTCTATTGATTTGAGGTTCCCGTTTTGCACTGGCATAAATTGACAAAAAGAACTAGAAAAAGAAGTCAACTTTGGTGTCAAAGACATACAATTAACCGTCAATTAAAGTCGATTTTAAGCAAACACATTTTGTGTGCTTTGTGCGTTGGGAAGACTATACTGTGTGAGACTTGGAGCTACTTGGAGTTCATTGGCTTTCTTACAAAATGTTGACAAAAGATCTTTCATAGAATAAAAAAAAGAAAAGCCAAGCGCCACTCCCACATCAGTCATAATTTAGGCTGAAATAACATCTGGACCTAGATTTAACTCATCACCATTTGACCAAAGAAGATTTAAAGGTCTTCCCACAATGCATTGCGCGAACGCCAGCCAACTAAAGCTTTTTTTTCTTCACACGATGCATTTGTCGAGCTCTTAAGTTTTAGAAATATTAAAAAGGAACACTGATGACTAATTCAATCATTGGTGTAGCTCCAACGATGAACGCGCTATGAAGCCATGATGTGTGATGGGAACCGAAACAAATTGGAGACCAGAATTAGGGCATTTTGCAAAATCGCAATGCATTGTGGTGGTGTCTTAAAAGTCTTCTTTGCCATCTGACAAACAAACAGTACAATACAAATCTCATAATGACCGTTTTTCTTCTTCTGTCTTCCTCTCTCTTTCTTTGAATATTTTTGCAGTGTGGAAATTCCATTTGGAAACGCACCTCCAGGGGGAGATCAGTCATTCCACCGAGTATTGACCCGGCTTTAATGAACATCCCCAGATTAAGCTTCCTTAATAACACTTTCCACGCGGCTATTAGTTTTACTATACAAAAACAGATTTGTCAGAAACATTTCCCACTTTTACAAAGTCTATCTCAAGGATTACTGATCCAATACTAGGCATGTTTGTACTTATTTCAATGCATTTCTCACGGTGATTCCAAATATTATGGTAATGAAATTCAATAATGTTGGCATTTTTGAAACATTTTGTGAAATTTTGGTATGTCGTCTGCTGACGCCTGCCGCATGGAAATTGTTAGCTTCCTTGACGGATGATACCATAAAGAAAGACTGAACTTGAAAGAATATGATCTAAGTGTTGTTGTTGGGTGTTTTTTTTCAAGAAAGAAGTTGTTTTGTGCTGATTGTGGTCGATTTATCCAGATATTCCGACGGTTTTATACCTCTTTGTCGTCTAAAATCTATTAACGGTGTAACAGACAGCTAGCTAATTTGAAATAGTCGGTTGTTGGAGTGGCCAGCGCTACAGGCCACGAGTTGATGATCAATAAACTAGCATATATCATCACTCGCCAAAAGGCAGACAAGATCAATGCGTAGCGAACCATGGTCTGATAACGAGTTTTTTTACGTTAATAAAAATCAAGCGTTTTATTTTACTATTTTTCATGGCAGTTTGAACCGTCCTCAGCAAACCTCCCCTGCAGGCCACAGTCTCCAGCTGTTAGTATTTTGTCGCCCAAACTATTAAACATTTAGATAAGATTATAACAACTCTCTTGTTGGTAAAAGCAAAACCTTTCTTTATAGATTTTCTTGAAGAGTCTTGGTCACTAGGGTCTGACAGCCGCCGAAGAGTGCGTTGATTTCCCAGGGTGAAAATTTGCGGCGAAAATCAGAGATTTGGGGGAAAAAGTAAAGAAAATTGATTTGTACCCGATTTGGTCCAGCCTTAGCCCGTTAAATCTGTGTTGTTGCAAATGAGGCGTGATGTGGGGGGGGGGGGGGGGGGGGGGCGTGTAGCGAATAATTTCACCACTGTCATGCATTAAATGATTTAGAGGTGAAAAAAAAACCCTGTTGACTGTTGTTACCTCTCAGGTCGGGTCGGTCGGTCGGGCTTTCTTTCTTATTTTCCCTTGAAAAGTACCACATACATTGCTAAAAACTTACCTATTTAATGTTAATGTTTAATTTCTTTTTGTTTCGTCTTTTGTTACTCATGTTACTGTGTGTTTTTGTTTTTGTTTTGTTTTTGTTTGTGATAGCGCATAGGGACTTAATTGTGTTATGCGCTCAATAAGTATGGTTTCATTATTATTATTATTATATTATACAAAAATCTGTACAAATTTTGCCGTTTTTTTCGACAAGCAAAATTATTTTTATGTCGGTATTTATTTGCACATGAATTTTTCCTTCTTCACCAATTTTTAAAGCAATAGGTCGGCCGGGCCGAGCCCGTATAACAGTCTGTTCGTCGCCTCAGTGGCAACGGTACCCGGCAGGTATAAAAGACAGAATGATGAAACGACAGAAATTGCGAATTGGGTACTCGGTTGTAGCTATACACTTGTGCTGCTGAACTCCCCACATTGATACTCCTCGTCTCATTTTTATTGTTTGCAGCTGTTTCTGTCGTTTCTGTTGTTTCAGCATTCTGTCTTTTATACCTGCCGCAACAGTACCACCACAAATGAGGAGATGTTCCATAATTATAAGGTGCTTTAGTATAAAATTCGTTTCAGACAAGACAAGTTCACGAAAATGCCTTTTCAAGGTTAGGTTATGCCTTGCGTACGAGGTTACGTTATAAAACGCAAAACACCATTGATGATGGAAAAAATATTATTATTATTTAAAAATAAAAAAAATCAAATTCCATATTTTCATTGAAACCAATGGGAATTTAAAAAGTTTACGGCCAACTGTGTCCGCCATCATCTGCTGCGAACCAGACGATGCCGGTCACGCGATTTTAATAGTGGCAAGACCCCTGGTATCGTAAGAACACATCGGCAACACTGGCTGGATTGAATGATCTCGTACCGCCGTGTTTCTTGATAAAGTCGTACATTCTCTTATAATCATGATAATATTGCAGTTTTATTTCAAATTTCGTATTTCAGAGAAAAAAAGGCACTTGTACACAGAGAATACTAATTCGTCAATGTGGTCTGACAAATTAAAAACTTGTCATAAGAAATGGCAGGTTTGTGATTCAAGAAATATTCTGTATGGTGCACATTTATTTGTGATGCTAAAAGAACAACTTAGAGTGTTTCTAGTTAATTTTCATCGTAACAAACATTTCCTTGACTGAAACATATTTAACTTTTAATGACAAATTGATGAATGACAATTGAAATGACAAATTAAATGACTAATTATCAATGAAATGACAAATTGAGATTAGTCATTTAATTGCCATGACTAGTTATTGATTACAAATTATTCTTTTAATTTGTCATTCATTTATTAGTCATTGAAAGTCAAATATTTATGAGTCGTGAAAATATTTTCTGTTGAAAATACTAAAACTAAAACTAGCCTACTATACTAATTGGTCATTTATCATTAAAAAATAATTGTTTAGCATTACAAAATATTTCTTAACTGACGAACCTTCCATTTCTTATGACAAATGTTTGATTTGTCAAATAAGACTACATTTTTGACCAATTAATAGTGTATAGTATATAAATCAAAATGTCAATGTTTTTGTCAAACTTGTGACAAAAAAACATAATACTGGGAAAGACTAGAGACAAAAACCCAAGTGACCAGCGTGAGTTTCGAACGCACGCGCAGCCGAATTCAAGACCTTATCAGTAGCTGTTTAGCAACCCAACGCCGAATGGGGCTTTTAACATGGTTTTAAAAGTCTCAAAACAGCCGTAACTTCTTCATTATTGATTTAATCCACATACAAGTATACACTTTTGGAAAAGAAATGAGTCGAAGAATCCATTTTTGGAATCAAATTTCACAAATTTTCTTTTATGTCAACACTAAAAAAAAGTTCCTAGAGTAGTGTCTTTAAATGATTTTGGTGCAATTTCAGCATTTTTTACCAAAAACTGATTTTGCTACGTTTGCAGCAAATTTTCATCCAAAAAGTGATATTTTTTGGGTCAAAATTCAAAAATTCCACATCCTTTTCCCCAGTCTGATCAAGCCCCACCCCATTTCCCCCAAACGATCGAAAATGATGATGTATGACCAACAACCTCAAATTATCTTAAAATTGAGCTATCGCCCAAATACGTATGCATTTTTTTTCACATCAAGAAATGTTGATAGGCTATATCAGAAGAATCCCATATTTTTCTCATTATGTCTGTAAAATCTTAGGGGCCAGAAATGTTCCATTTATTAATTATAGACTATTATGTGGTGAAGTACTGCCAAAGGTGGCTAACCACCCGTCAGTTTGTGTACTATTCAATGGGCAAATTTCTTGCGACCATGTGCTTCTAAATAAGAACCATTGGAGTTGTGCAAACTTTTGAATGCGACAACTTTAAGGATGACCGTTCATGTAAAATAGAAAACATCAAGTCGAAAATCGTACCAGCAATCAGAACATCTACCTTTAAGTTTGGTTGACCAATAACATAAAGCTATATTAATAACATTACAAAAGAAAAAAACCCTAGATATTCACTGTAAAACTATTTAGGTAGGCCTACTATTTAAAACCCTTCCAGTTCAAATTACATACTACTTTTTATGTTAACAGTACATCGGAAAATGGGGATCAAATGAGAACCGGATCGTTCTACCCCGTCGGTCGTTTAGCATGTTTAGCAGGCCTGGTTGCTCACCCGGGATATATCGAAATCATCACCGTCTACCACAAGTTTAGCATGAAATGTTCAGTTAAATCTTTTCAACAATCTCCTGCATGCTTGCGGCGCACACCACTACTTCGCGTACACCACTGGAGGGAAAACTGCAGTATAATCGAGGGACGGATAAGCACTGGATATTTTATCTCCTTTTGTATAGCTGCCAGGAGTCTTGATTGGTGCTAACGATTTCCACGCGGCAGGCGTCTGCAGACGACATGCCAACATTTCACAATTTTTTTCAAAAATGTCAAAATTGTTGAATTTCATTAGGCCTATATACCATATCTGGTATCGCCATGTGAAATGCATTTAAATAAGTACAAATATGCCTAGTATTGATTCAGTAAATCTTGAGATACACTTTGAAATTTGGGAAAGGTTTCTGAAAAATATGGTAAAATAGCCGGCCGCGTGAAAAGTGTTAACATGGTTAACAGGTTAAGATATGTGGCGAAGTTGCAATGATATCATTGGGCAGCTATTGTGGTTAGGGCTGTCTTGTCGTTCAACTCGTCGACAAGTATATGTATTATGATATAATCATAGTCCATTTTGTTACATGTATACGTACGCTTGGGGGTATTACTTGAAAATAAGTTGTATCATACTATAAGTCGAGCATGTGAGTCCTAAGACATACATGAATTGCTTGAATTGAAGATCATTGACTATTTCGCTTGAATCATGACACGTCTCCACAACCAGGTGATAATTAGGGTTAGGCTAAATGTTTGAGGTAGCGGCCATCCTTGTTTTTACCTCCCCTCCTTGTTTTACCTCTCCGACCACCAACCCCTAAGTGTTTAGACATACATTTGTTCATGAATATCATTTCAGTGGTGTCAAAATACTGGGACACAAGTTGCGCTTTTTCCGTTGTTGTGGTCCTGGGACACAAGTTGCGGACGGGACTCAGATATATGAGTGTTAATGTTGCTTTGAGTGATGACACGAGTCAAACAAATGGCTGAATGAGCTATGCAAGTTGAATTACATACACCCCCCTTGGAAGGTATACGTTAGTAAATGGTATTTCACGGAATAAAGTACAATAGTGTGACTAAATGGGTGCGAAGCTTTTAACAGGTAAAAAACCCGATGTTTAGCTTTCAACCGGTTTACATCTAATGTTAAGCTTTTTAACAGGCAAATCCGATATTTAGCTCAGTTTTAACAGGTTAAATACTGAATTTGGACTCAATTTCTTAATGTTAAAAGGAACCAGAATTATTGGATGACATTAAAGCCACCTGCAAAGGAAGGAACCTTTTAAAGATTGGTGTTTAGCTTTTAACCGGTTAAAATAATTTAAAGCATTAGACCTAACAGGTTAAAATTGATGTTTATAGCTTTTAGCAGGTAAATACAGATGTTTAAGAATCATTGGATGGCATTGAACATGTTGAAGCAACCTTAGCAAAGGAACATTTTAAAGATTAAAGATAGTACTCGTGACGATTGACTCAATATTAATACAGCTATGTGTCCAAAACCGAAAGCAAGTCCGTTTTTCATTTTAGCAGTTGGTTCTTCTACAAGCAGCCCCCGGTGTAGCAGCAACTGCAGCAATAGGTGGATTATCATGATCACAATTGATTATTGATTGACAAGAGCAAAAAACTCATCGGTCGACAGCAGTGAGTGAGGATTGGGGATGCTTCAATTGATCAAACTTAGACATCCCCATATCTGTCAATGGGTGAGGATTGGGGATGCTTCAATTGATCAAACCAGTAAAGACATCCCCATACCTGTCAATGGGTGAGGATTAGGGATGCTTCAATTGATCAAACCAGTAAGACATCCCCATACCTGTCAATGGGTTAGGATTAGGGATGCTTCAATTGATCAAAGCAGTAAGACATCCCCATACCTGTCAATGGGTGAGGATTAGGGATGCTTCAATTGATCAAAGCAGTAAGACATCCCCATACCTGTCAATGGGTGAGGATTAGGGATGCTTCAATTGATCAAAGCAGTAAGACATCCCTATACCTGTCATACTATCCTGCTTCTTCAAAACCCAGGTGCGAAAATGAAAACTGCACTTTGCTTCATTCTTTTCGGTAACGTGTACGTTGACCGATCTTTACGAACAATGCCTCTAATTAAAGAGAAGACATTTTACCATGTAATATTTATTATTTTTCGTATAGGAGTTATAGTTTTGGAGTTAAAACTATAGGAGCAAAGTTATTACCTGATAAGTTAGTTTTTTGATCAGTATAAATATTGATTATTATTATTATTATTATTATTATTATTTGAGGACTGTTTAGGCTATATGAGCACTAAATAATGAATGTGAGTAGACCTAACCCCCGGGATATGATGGCTACTTTCAAAGATGGAAAAACTAAGCGATGGACTTCTTGTGATCGTTCCTATATGCTAATAATTATAAAAGTTACACACGAAAATACCATTATTACATGACTGGGTTCAGTAAATCAGACATCAGGGCAAAATGACTGCTCCCTAATTGTTGAAGGGGCACTAAGAAAACGTCAATTCAAAAATGCTCATACAGCCGCGACGATCATTTTACGTCCGACAGTATCCCCCTGCAGTACGCGTGATACGTAACGCGAACCATATTTGCATAGAGGGCGTTTTTCAATAAATAGCGATGATATTGTTTTAATCAAGTTTTGCTGTGTTTTTGTTAGTAGAAACAACAATAATGGCAATTTTTAATGTTCATCTTGAATTCTGAAGTAAATTTTTAAACATTTAAAATTTTCAACACCACTTAATGTCCCTTTAAGTAAAAGATGGGCTTCGGCTATATTTGTTCTACAACAGGGTGTATGAACGCTCCCTAAACATTATAAGTTTAACGCAGAGATGCGCTTATATATCAACTATGAAATCAGTATTAAATGATTAAATGTAGTCAGAGTCAGGCATCATCAGGGGGAGTTGACAGAAAAGTGGGGCAAACACGTAGCACAATGGGTAAGGCACGTAGAAGTGAACGATATTGAGTCTATCAAGGAGGCACCTATATGGCCCCTAATCTCCTGGAGGAGACGACCCTTGTGGTACCCCTCTCGTCATGCCCGTGTCTCCCAGGGTGAAAACAGGTCTCCCGTCGACTGCTTTCAACAACACGCATTCGCTGGTCTTTGTTTAAGATATATTTTGGGAAAATATTGCGAGTGATGAATAGTGATGAAATATATTTTTCAGATGATGCGCGCGTGCGATATTTTTATTATTGTGTGTAACGGGAATTGTATGGAAAAAGATATGAGATTGATAACTTTAACTGCTAGGGCTTGTATTGGATTGATCGTCAGCTTAATTGCAAAGTGGCGGGAAAATGGATGAAAAAAGTTGAATTACAATAATTACCCAGGAATACATCTATGAGTTTATGGAAATGTTATTAAAACGTCATACATTAGATAAGATTAGAGGGGGGGGGGGGGGGGGGGGGGGGGGGGGGGAGGGGGGGGGGGGAGGGGGGGGGAGGGGGGGGATTTATCCGACTACTTTTTGTTTGTTAATCTACATAAAGTTTGTCATTTCATTTGGGGGGGGGGGGCATGATGCCCCCTTCCGGCGGGGGCCATGGTGTAGCTATACAAAAGTGCTCAAAAGTAACGTATTACAAATAATATTACAAGCTCGTAACTCCAAAACTATTAGCTGCAACGTACAATATAATAATGAAAGTATAGGCCAAAAATTATGAAGACATTTCTTCTCTTTAATTTAGGATATAACACGTGGAGATTGACTGAATATTAATAGAGCTATGTGTCGTGTACAAAACCAAAAAATGTACAATTTTAACTTTTGCAGTTGTCTTTTTGCAGTTTATTGATTTTATCTGGTATCAACTACTCGCCGCTCAATACAGGGAAGTGGATCAGGGGTGTTTCCATTGATCAATACGTCATTTACCCGCATGTCTGCACTCTCAGCAAAAATGGTTCGGAAAGGGTCCTTTGAGTAAGCTCGGGGTTCGATGTAGAACCTTCTGCCCTCAAGGAACCTTATATGGTTCTAAGAAGGATACAAATGGTTCCAAACCCAGAATAAAAGGTCCTTCCTGAGTCAATGGTTCCTTATAGAACCCTAAAATACGAAAAAAAGGTTCCATGAAAAGCTGTGAGAGTTCTTTATAAATGACTTGCACTTCAGAACTATTTGACCCCAGGGTTCCATATAGAGGACAAAACTGAAGAACATTTTTTTGGTTCTTTAAAGAACCTTTCAAGAGGGTTCTTCAATGAAATGGTTCTTGGGAAGAACCCATGAGGGTTCCATATGGAAGACAACGTGAGGAACCATTTATAGTTCTAATTTGAACCCTTTTTGCTGACAGTGTGGTACTTTATCAAACGCCGTAGTATCTCAAATGAAAGAGAAGACATTCCTTCACAATTTTAGAATATCATATTTTTACGTTGTAGGTACCGAGGTTGCGTGTTGAGTTGAGTTGAGTTGAGTTGAGTTGAGTGCAAAATTGGAATCTTGCTTTGTCTTGGTCTTTGACTCATAGTCATCAATCGTCACGCTAAACCCTTCTTGCCTTGCAATATCTTAAATTGAACATGTTGGCGAGGATTATCGATAATTATGCCTACTCTTAGTTTATATAAGTGATATCTTTAACCCCCTGTGGTCTACCTGTCTATCTTACAGTGGTTATGATTGGTTTATTACAAGATGTGCTCATATGATTAACCAATTCAAATGCAGCTTGTAAAATGTTTCACTCCCATCTTTATATCAGGGATACAATTATTCTAACAATGTCTCTCATTGGTTCAATAAATGATGTATCCATCTTACCGACCAATCGGCCGGTAGTTCTCAGGGGGTTAAACAAAAATTAGAGCAATAGTTTAATGTCAAAGCATTTCTAGTTCAGTACTTTTTGACCACGTTATACTGGCATATAGACATGATAGAAGGCATTTAGCTTTTTGGTTTATCTCGTACCATTTTCTTCCATTCATGCCATTCGTTTATTTTCTAGACTCCGTGGAGACAAGTCAAACGTGAGCGTTATATCAAAACTGACGGAATCCTCGTCAATTACTGCTTCAAAAAGCACCGCCGACAGCAAATATGAAAGAGAAAAAAACCCCCAAAACTGGTTAAGAAAACCCTATAATACATTAACCTTAGGTCATAACCTTACTTTCTGTGTATAGCCTAATGTAATCCCAGCCTAAACGAGCCGGTCCTATATATTTTAATGCTGATGTTATTAGATATATGTAGTAGTAAACTTCGCAAATGAATGACTGATTTGTATGCAATGTATTTGATAATCTGATAGTACAATGTACTTTCACCGACAAGATGTCATATTTTTCTTGTGCTTTAAAAGTAGGCTGCAGGTCAACAAGATTTTATTTTCCGCTTGTGCCGCTCGCAAAAATTAAACATAAGGCCGGCTATTAAAGGCCTATACAGAAAAAAGGGTAGGCCTATATGCCTACTTTTCAGGTGAAAAAAAAAGATTTTTATTAAGAATGAGAGCTTGGGTCAATATTTATCGAAATATATGGGGGGGGGGGGGGGGGGGGGGGGGGACAAATAAATAAATAAATAATCGGAGTAATTCTGTTATACCCTTCCTTCACAATCACAGGGGTATTCATAGTGCGTGATTTTTAAGAACGACGCATACTACCGATGTTGGTGTGAAGGGTATAACCATGATAACAGAATTATGCCAAATAATCATCAACATTTTGTCCAACATGAATTAAACAAAATGCCTTTTTATTTCAATAATACTAAGCGCAACTAAAATAATATAAATTTAAAAAAAGGGGGGGGGGGGGGGGATGGTGCACTGTGATGCAAATTTGTTATAATAACCACTGACAATCTTGATTAGACGAATTAAATAATATCTTTGTATGCATTACAAATTGATGATTTCTCTTTCAAGAAAATAATTTGAAATCTGTTTTGTAATGCTGAATTCATTTTATAAATTAATTAATTAATTAATTTTTCGAGTGAATTAATTAAACTGCACGGCTAAGTCACCCATCAGGAGTTACACGCTTGACTATTTCATAACAATTAAAAGAGACAACAAATTATGTAGGGTCACTTTATTCTTACTTCCTTGAAGTTGAAAAGCATAAAATGCAACCTGTTATTAAAACTGCTAAAAGCAATGCGTTTTTTGCTGCTTGCACTTGTAATAACCATGTTTTATAACCGATAAATTGGGCTATTCCATTTGAATCCCATACACCCCCTATGGAAGACATGACCTTAATCTTCCACACAGGGTGTGTGATTTTCAAATGGAATCACCCATGCAGGTAAACCCAATTGAAATTCACACTCCCCGTGGGGAAGATTAAAGTAATGTCTTCCATAGGGGGTGTATGGATTTCAAATGGAATAGCCAACCATATACCCTTGCCACGCTACTTTTATTCGATTCCCCAAGCATCTCGATCCTGGCTTTATTGCGGAAATAAAGCACTTTGATTCAACCTAGAAAATAAAATGACTCGATGGACACACAATATCATCGAGTAGAGCGACCTGGAAGTATTAGTATGGAAATTTAGAAATCTAGTCGATGGAAAAGGCGGAATGGTATTGGTTATAGCATAAATACTGAATTGCTTTCCAGTGTTTATGGTTATAGAAAGGCTTAAAATATTGGTGGTCGTCGGGTCAAAATGGTTTAGAAATTGAATGCAATGTGAAGACTCGAGATAGACTAGACGGTTGATATTCGTCTCACCTATCCAGACGTCGACCCCATAGAGCGGCTGAGCGGGTGTAGACTAGGTCCCCGCGTCCCTCTATTTAAACGCCATCTTTAAAAAATGGCGGACCAAATGAGATGGTACCTACCTGCAATGATTGAGCAAACGCATTTTCGGTCCCTTGCTAGAGTCCCTATGGGTCACACGCAGCAGGGGGACCCCGGCAGACATAGGTTACACTATGCCATACTATGCCATACTATGCCATACTATACTATACTATACTATACTATACTATACTATACTATACTATACTATACTATACTATACTATACTATACTATACTATACTATACTATACTATACTATACTATACTATACTTGCTTGCTTAATTCGGGTCGTGTCCCCGATCTACGATGTTTCTCCACACTCTTCTGTCGTTCATTGCTGTCTTTATGTTACTCGTCTCCAGTCCAGTATCTTGCTTGAGTAGATCGATAAATGTCAGGGCAGGTCGTCCCGGCTTTCTTTTGCCATGTTTGGGGATCCAGTGCACCAGTTTGGATACTGGCTCCTCACTTCTGTAACAGTGGCCAGCATACCTTGTTCTTCTCTTCCGGATCTTCTGGCTTATTTTGGGGAGGTCACCATACAGTTGGGTGTTTGTATATGTTGTTTCCAGTTGACATTGAGTACTACTCGCAGCATTCTGGTGTAGCAGCCCCGGGTAGCAGCCATCTAGCTCTTTCTGTAGCTTAGGGGTAATGGTCCAAGCTTCGCATCCATATAGCAGAACTGACTCCACCGTTGAGGCAAACAGGCGAAGTTTGAATTTCCGAGATAGAGTTGACTTCCATATTTTGTTCATTTTGCCGCACGCTCTCCATGCTGCTGCTTTGCGTTGCTTGATGTCTTTTACCGTACTCTCCATCCAGGCACCAAGATATTTAAAATCTTGAACTTCCTCCAGCTTGTTGCCATCATTTGTTTGTATGGATCCCTTCTTACTCTGGTTATATGACATAAACTTGGTCTTCTTAGCATTCATTTTGAGACCGACCTTTGCTACTGATGTCTCAACTCTTTGCAGCAGATCTTGTGCTTGATGAAATTTTTCTGACAACAATGCAATGTCATCGGCGAAGTCAAAGTCTGTCACCACCTCTGGCCCGATCCGCCTACTTCTACGCCTGTCAAGATGAAAACCAAGCTCTTCTTCTCTCCCCTCTATGGCTATCCTCAGGGCAAAGTCCAGCACAATCACAAACAGATATGGGGCGAGTGTGTCTCCCTGTAGAACTCCAGCCAATATTTCAAACTGTGCAGTCTCTCCGTCAGGTGATATTACCTTAGCCATGGTATTCTCGTACATTCCTCCGATTGCTTCAACGACTTGTTTTGGTATTCCATAAGCTCGCAGAATGTTCAGCATTTTGCCACGGTGGATTGTGTCGAAGGCTTTTCTGAAATCAATGTAGGTGATTACTGCTGCTAGGTTATTGGCTTTAACTCCTTCTATGAGCCTCCTCAGTGCCAGTATGTGGCCCGCTGTCGTCCTTCCAACCCTGAAGCCGTTTTGATTGGTTCTCAAATGCTGATCCAGCTCTGGTCTGATTCTGTTCAGGATCATTCTGTTGTATGTTTTGGCAACGATAGAACTTAGGCTGATACCTCGGTAGTTGCCTCCTAGGCTAAGATTCCCTGATTTTGGAATTGGAACAATGTTGAGCACAGACCATTGGCTTGGTTTTTCCCTTTCAGTAATGCTTCATTGCAGAAGTTCAACACAATGTCGTCAAGGTCGCATCTTTTCAGAACTTCAGGTGGGATATTGTCTTCACCACTGCTTTTTCCTTCTACCAGTGACTTTTTAGCTTTGTCATATTCTTCTTGGTCGAAAGGCCCGGTTTTAATTTCCAGATCTTCTAGGATTGGTGTGATTTCCTCATCCTCATTACTGATGTCTGGTGGGCTCCCCAGAAGGTTTTTGAAGTGGTTATACCAGTTTGTGACCCGATCTTTCTGAGTTTCTCCCTCCAGCTGTCCTTTGGTGGATGCTTTTCTACCAGTGATCTCATTGATAAGCCTCCAGCTTAAAGCATGCTTGCAATTGGAATGTGCTGCTTCTACTTCCTTGATCTTGCTGTTCAGGTCTTCTACTATGGCTAGATTGTAGGCTTCATCAAGTCCTTGCTTTGCCTTCCTGTACTCAACTCTCTTCCCCTCAGTGACGTCCTGTTGATAGAGATTATATGTGTCTTTGATTTGATCTCTTGCCGCAACTACCCTTGGATCGCTGGAGAAACGTGTTTTATGAGACCTTTTCCTGACTGGTATGATCTTCTCTGCTGCTTCATTATTTGCTTTGATAAATCTGTCATACTTGTCAGTAGCTGTTTCTTCCTCATCCTCTAGGACTTTAAACCTATTGCGTACTTCAACTGCATATTTCACTTGTAAGCTCCCGTCAGAACTCAGGGTTTTCCAGTCATATATACTATACTATACTATACTATACTATACTATACTATACTATACTATACTATACTATACTATACTATACTATACTATACTATACTATACTATACTATACTATACTATACTATACTATGAAACATTTGTATAGCGCCCTAGAAGATCACAGCGCTTTATAATCAAGAAAAACATACAATAATACATAAATTACAGCCAAAACTAAACATAAATACATGAACATGAAAAAACAAACAAAATAACATCAGTCAAACAAGTGAGTTTTAAGCAGTTTTTGAAAACGCTAATTGTTTTGGCCTGCCTCATGCTGACGGGAAGAGAATTCCATAGACGTGGTCCTGCTCCTGAAACGCTTTATGTGTTTATCTCCAGTACAAGTTCTTGTTCTAGTAGCATATGTTGGCTTATTGAAAGTTATGAGATTCTGTAGTATTCAAGAGCTTGAGTATTCACACATTTGTAGACAATGATTTAAAGATCTTAAATTCAATACGTTTACGGATCGGCAGCCAATGAAGACGACGTAACAATGGCGGCACTAGATGTATCACGACCAACCAAAAATATCAGTCTTGCGGCTCTATTTTGTAGGCGTTAAAGACGAGTTAGATCGTACTCAGTGGCTCGAGCTCCGAGCAACAAATGCTCCTGGGGTCAGGTGTGTAAATTGTGAGGACGGGAAGGATTTAGTCTAGGGCGGGCGGGTGGGTCCTCCGTGTATAAAATAGTATAAGGGGACATGCTTCAACAATAGGAGGCATTTCCATTTTATCACATTTTCATGGATAGGCCCAATCGTTTTCGAAATCTGTTGACAACGTGACGAAATATCTCCAAATCTTGTTTACTATAGGCTTAACCATGCTAACCTATTGTCGACAATATTAAAAGAAAATCAAGATTTCCTTTGAGAAACCCGTCGGAATTATATTGTCAAATATTATAAGTTAACGATGAGGGAACTGCATGGAATTTGCTATATGGCTACTTTCATGACCTGTGTTTCGCGACCGTGGTCTTCGAAATCGTTTCGATGTCTGCTTGGAGCCGAAATAGTCTTTAAGCAATCTTCTTTAATATTTTCACCAAAAAATTTTCTACTTTTTAAAATTGAGTGTTAAATTCCCCCGTTTTACAAAATTGAACAATATATTCGGTCTACACTATAAACATGATAAAGGGCGAAAACTAAAACAAACCCCCCGTAGTAAACAATATTTATTTTGACAACAAAACTGTACACTGTAAATGGCTGTTATCATAGTGTTTAAAGCGGATTAAGATTTTATGAAAAATATCGTTAATAATTTCCATAACGGGGTACATTTTCTAAACGAGGGATTAGTTATGGTCCTTAAGGGACAGGTTGTCATCGTCTTGAAGTCATTTAGAAAGGGAGTGTGTACAACTTAAAAAAACCAACAAAGGAAACCTCTATTATGTAAATGGTCGTATCTGATAACAGTTGGACATTTTGTAAAGTAAACAAAATTACCCTTTCTGTGTAAATTATTGGACCACACTTTTGGATGAATTCAGTTCAGTAGTGAAGTTGAACATACAAACAAACAAACAAACAAACACACAAACCAAAACAACCCCACCCCAACTTAAACCAACCAAAACATAATAAACACCAAAAAACCCAACAGCAAACAAACAGCAAGCAAACAAATAAACACCCCAACAACCAAACAAAACAACCAACAATAACAACAACAACAACAACAACAACAACAACAACAACAACAACAACAACAACAACAACAACAACAACAACAACAACAACAACAACAACAACATCATCAACATCAACATCAACATCAACATCAACATCAACATCAACATCAACATCAACATCAACATCAACATCAACATCAACATCAACATCAACATCAACATCAACATCAACATCAACATCAACATCAACATCAACATCAACATCAACATCAACATCAACATCAACATCAACATCAACATCAACATCAACATCAACATCAACATCAACATCAACATCAACATCAACATCAACATCAACATCAACATCAACATCAACATCAACATCAACATCAACATCAACATCAACATCAACATCAACATCAACATCAACATCAACATCAACATCAACATCAACATCAACATCAACATCAACATCAACATCAACAAAACCGACCCTAAAAGGTTCGTTCGTCAGTCTTAGAAAAGGTGTGTTTTTCCATCGCCTTCAGAAGATTCTTTACTCTTCCGGTGGATACATAGCAACCGTGGCGAAGATACAGATTTTTATATTCCATTAACGCTATTTCTTTAAACCTCCCCATTTCCATAGCATCGACTGAGCGGCCCCTGAACTGAAAATAAACCCAAATTACTCGCTTGACGTCCCTACTTGAACGTAATCATTGCGCGCATCTATCTTTTCGTCAAAAAACCTCGTCTTCTTTTTCTCCATCTTATAACACACCTCGCTCACATCTTGGTTCAGAGCAATCTTAGCTGAAGAGGCAGCAACTCTAAGCAGACGTCCAATCTCGTCTTTTTCCCGCGCAATGATGGATTCTGAAGCATCATTTCAGCGCTTATCTTAGCCTGTTTCGCTCTACTTTTAAAAGCGCTAAAGCCGAGCCGTTAAGTGCTCCTTGTTTTTGGCACAAAATGACATTTTATTGAAACTTCATGATGGCAAACAACACTCGACCTGAAAAGCGAAAAAAAAGGACGGACGGGGCGGATTTCTGAATGAATATTTCACGCGTCGAAATGTAAACTGGAGCAATGGTGCAATGTTCAAAGAGGACACGAGGGAGGGTGTATGAAGGAAGCTTTTATGATTTCATAGCCCGTGTAAGTTTTTAGAGTCGTTACAAGATAAAAAGCAAAGGCGTATATTATTCACTCCATCCCTTAATTTTATACCTGAATAAAAGCGACATGGGCAGCGTATAAGAGGCCAACCTATGGGTGATACGACAACTTAAACACATTATTATTGCGGAAGACGTTCCCTCGGCGCATCTCAATTTTCATAATCATGCGTGACAGTTTCAGTTCAGCTTTTGGTGCCTTCTCGAAACTAAATTTTCTTTAATGTTTTAACAGGCCTCTACGTAGTTGCCTGATTTATCATCAGATTTTCGGCCATAATTCTACGATACAATGAACCACAAAACTTGTTCATGCTTCGAATTCTCTTCCTTTTTATTTATACTCTTTTCCCCCTTATTTTCACGACTTTGTGGTACAAATTGCAGTTTACATACAACGTATTCTTTAGATTTAAAACAATAACAATATTCATATAGAAACAAATATTACCATTTAACTGAATGAGCCCTCAAACTTTGGCAGCCATCTTGGATTTGTTAAGAAAATTAGATAGAGTCACAAAAGATCCTTTCCGTTTTTTGTACTTGTACAGTTATATTTTGCCCTTAAAGTGTCCATACCTTATAAAGCCTTATATACCGCCAATAAAATAACACGAAGTATAAAACAGAATACATATTTCCGATAGAGAAACTTGTAGACTTATTTTAATATCAAAATTGTCCCCCATCGATATAATTATTAACGAACTGAAAGATTTGGTCACAAAATTCACAATACCATAAATGTTTCAAATTGCAGGACGGCGTAGCTTTTAAAGACATGTCGTATACAGGTATATAGGACCAAGGAAAGAGTTTGCTAAATATTTTCTTTTGGTCTATTTAAAGTGATTTAAATTGTTTATGTTCGAAAGTTTATAATGATAACTATTTTAATCTAAACTGTAAATACAAAATCACTTCAATTCCTGTCTCCTTCTGTTCGCTTCCTTTCTTTCATTACATTATAGCGAATTTTACATCGCGTTGTGAAAGTGCAGTTTACTGTTCGGATAACTTTCTTCTGTACTTTGGCAACACAGATCACTGTAATTGTAAACTTGGCATGAAAATAATCCTACAAGTTTTCTCAAGCCAACTATATCTTCAGTTTATACTGCAAATTATTTTACCGTCGGAGATATAGACCTAAAGCTTAAAAGGTATCGACACTTTTTGGACACCCTGTACTTGGAAAACTACCACATCATGACCATCGCAACTGAAAAACGAAATCGTCAACCCAGTGTATCGTGAATTTATTATGAACATTATTTACGTTACGTAAATTACGTACTTGGTCAAAAGAAATCATACAACTTTCCACGGAACAAGTAGGCCTATAGAAGGTTATCAATGAGGTGAATTGTCCATCAGAAGAATGTTACGAGTAAAGGTCCGGTATAGATAACTTAGATAAGCCACCCCTTTTACCTCTGTGCATCATGGGCATGGATTTGGTCTAGAGTTTGCTGTGGTTTAACTGATGGGTCACGCAAGGTGCCTCGGATATTGTATCATTTCGTGTCGCGTATTTCGCATTTCGCATTTCGACCTTTCGGGTTTCGCATTTCGTATTTCGACCCCGAAATTTCGACCTTTCGCATTTCGACCCCGAAATCTCGACCTTTCGCCCCCGAAATTTCGTGTCGCGCCCCCGAAATTTCGCCCTCGTGTCGCGCATTTCGTATTTCGCATTTCGACCCCGAAATTCGACCTTTCGTGTCGCGCCCCCGAAATGTTGCCTTATTTCGCCGGCGAAATCTCGACCTCTAGTAGGAAACCTCATCCTAAGTATGACTCCTTCTAAATATGATTTTTGTGGTAATTTCTGTATCGCTTACCATAGCTCAAAAACACACTTCTTTGTGCTTGTTCTTATCTACTCTTTCTCATCTATCTTGCCATTCGTTTAACATTTTGTACAAATGCAATATTCCCTTGAAATTTGAGGTGAAATTCTAAGCCAATTCACTTTAACGGCACTAGCGATCTTTATCGAAATCGGCGCCATGTTTTATTATTTAATAGACTCGTTTCAATACATTCGTAAGTTCGTAAAAAAGTGATGTGCGTATATAGACGTTTGTTGGCGATAGGGGACGAGACTAAATCTGGACCGCGTTGCCTACCGGGATACTCGTGAAATCTCCGAAAAAATTCTGCCATTGCGTAAAACACGGCGGAAAATTTATAATTAAATATGGAATAATTTAGCATTTTCATGTTTTAAAAAGTGGCTGAAAAGAAAGATGAGGACTTTATGAAGGTGTGTAGCTAGTATGAAAATCAACAGAAATGATGTTTTGCTGTAATTTCCCGACAATCATTCGATTGGCGCCACCATTCACTTGTACAGCAAATCAAATTGACAGTTTCGAGCAATACAATTTCCCCATACGTTGGTAGGGGAAAAAAAAGAAAAGAAAAAACCACCAACGTATGGGGGGGGGGGGGGGGGGGGGGGGGGGGGGGGGGGGGGGAAGAAAGAAAAAACCACCAACGTATGGGTTTCCTGTACTAGGGTAGTTCAATAAAACGTTGACAGTTCTTTTTCAATTCTTTTTCAATATTCATCAACTATATGATCTTGACCATCTATGCTGAAAATATCGTTACAAATAACCTTACGGTTGCAAAATAACAGATATTTGAACAAAGTCTGTCCCATTTCACTCTGTCCACGGGTACTGATTTCGCGACGTTACAACCAGTGTGGTTCAATAAAACCATGGCAGTTTTTTTAATGCCATATTTTTCAAAATTTTGGGATTTGGTTTAATTTATTTTTACATATTCTTCAAAAATATCATCTTGGCCATCTATGCTGAAAATCTCAATGTCTGTGTAAAGATAGCAAAGACTTTCATTCTTCACGGCTAAACACACCCTTTGTCCCGCAAATTGCAGTTATCACTCCAGACCCATTCATCCAGATACCTAGGTGGCTCGTTCAATTCAGATAGCACAGAGTTATGACATGCAGTAATCACACACAAATCAATGATTTCCTATACCTAGTGCAACTTTTCTGTTGTCATGCGCGGTCATTGAAATCGCCATAACTTTAAAAGTATCCATTCGATTTTGTTGAATGAGGTATCAAACTGCGGAGAAGAAATTTGCTCATTAAATGCATATTTCAGATTTTTGGTACCGATTATCTATTTAGAATTAGCCAACCTCAAAGCACCTGGTCAGGGACTTTTGTTGCTAGGTGTATAATAGACCACTAGAAACTCATATCCAGTACATACGATTTGTTAACATATTTTATATTCAAGATGGCCGCCAAATTGGTCACCAAAAACAACCGCCATGAATGTAAAATAATTTTGTAGGCCTATAGGCTATTTTTACAATTTGTTGGCGAATGTACTGGATATGAGTTTCTAGTGAGTGGTCTGTTATGGGGCCCTCACATGTATCCGTGTGAGCTGGGCGGCCCCTTACCGTCTTATAGAAAAACAACAGAGTCCAACACGGTGAACAATCCGCAAAACATGTCAACGGCCGCATTGATTTATTTTTTGTCACCGGGTTCATACTGTTCTATACCGGGTCCTTATCGGCCTGGAACCGGGCTCATACCACCTCCTCACCAGGTCCTCACCGGCCGAAACGCTTGGGTACCGACCGAACCGCCTTGATAACGTCATCAAACTGCCCTGTATAAGCTGAGCGCTCAAGCTCGCCGCTTCGCTCGCATTCCGGGAATGTCTGTAAAATACATTTGTACTCACATGTATCCGTGTGAGCTGGCCGGCCCATTACCGTGTGACAAATTGGTGAAGACGGTGGCACACGGTGATGTCACACGGTGGGCCGTTTCCCGTCCGTTGAACACGTTGCCGGGGACATTGCCGGCCATCCGCGCCCGGCACGACTTTTGAGCATGCTCAAAACTCTTGCCGGGTCCTGCCGGGTGAGTAAAAGCGGCGGCAAACGGTGAGAGCCCGGTTTGAGGACGGTATAAAGACGGCGCACCCGTTTCACGCCCGCTCGCAGGGCGGTAATGGCGGGCGGCCACCTTACCGTCTAATAGAAAAACAACATAGTCCAAACAATCAGTAAAAAATGTCAACGGGCGCATTAATCTTTTGTTGTGGCCACCGGGCCCATAACGTTATATACAGGGTCGATACCGGGTCTATACCGGTCGGGTACTGGGCTCACCGTCCTCATACATTTCTAGCTTACCGTTCTTACCGGGTGCATAACACCTCCTCACCGGGTCCTCGGTCCATACCGTTCTACACCGGGTCTGTCCCGGGTTCTCACCGGCCTTGTCCCGGGATCACCGGCCTCATACAGTTCTAGCTTACCGTTCTCACCGTGTCCTCATCGTGTGCATACCACCTCCATACCGGTTCCTAACCGGTCGAAACGCCTGGGTACCGGCCGAAACGTCTGATTACATCATCAAATCGCCCTTTTCAAGCTGCCTGAGCGCTCAAGCTCGCCGCTTCATTTGTATTCCGGAATTCGTACGAACTACATTATAATACTCTCTAAATGTAAAAGAGCTAAACCTCACTCTTTCGAGAGCTTTAGGAGGGACGGCTCTTCTAAGAAGTGAAGTTCACTCTTTTCAGAGTGATTTGTCACTCTTTTAAGAGTGATTTCCACTCTTTTCAGAGTAATTTTATCTCTTTTTAGAGTGATTTTAACTCTTTTTAGAGTGAAAATCGCTCTTTTAAGAGTGAACTTTACTCCAAAAAAAGATCTGTTCCTCCTAGAGCTCTCGAAAGAGTGAGTTTTAGCTCTTTTACATTTAGAGAGTTGCAACATGTCTGCTGAGAGTCCGTTCCGCGAACGGTTACCAGGCTGCAATGCGGCCATTCGCAATCCGTCGCTAAGATGGTCGACGTCCACCACCGTCAATCACCGCCCTGCGAATGGGCGCGAAACGGGCGCGAAACGGGCGCGAAACGGATGCGAACGGGTGCGCCGTCCTTATACCGTCTTCATACCGGGCTCTCATCGTTCGCCGCCGCTTTTACTCACCCGCCCGGAGTTTTGAGCATGTTTAAAACTCCGGTGGCCGGCAAAGTCCCCTGAACGTGTTCAACGGACGGGAAACGGCCCACCGTGTGTACCGCCGTCCGCACCCATTTTTCACACGGTAAGGGGCCGCTCAGCTCACACGGATACATGTGAGGGCCCCATTACACCAATCCCATTGTTAAAACTATGCTCTCATCATACATTTTTTTGATATATATATGCTATTTTTATATTTGCGGCCATCTTGCTACAGGTGCCTAACTTTACAATAGTTTCACTCATATTGATACAGATGCCTTACTTAGTCGGAACGCCTCTTGGCCGAATAACCGTTAACAGGTCAATTATTACCGAAACGAACTTCGCAATTGTGAACCGCGCACTTTCGGTACTAAAACCGAGTTAAACTCCCGCGGAATCTGGACTATCATTTCAAGAGTGATCTTGAGGTCAAATGTAAGTCTTTTTTGGAGATTAATGTCTTGAAATATTCCTAATAATACAATCTGTATTACTAACTTATTAAAACCAGTCTCAGACATTTACAAGCAGAGTATTTCACATGGAAGTTTGCAATTTTTTCGATATCGAAAGTGAAATGTACAAAAGTAGCGTTACATTGATCTGACAAACAGCTGTCTTAAACAGCGAAATTACAAAATTGTCACATATTCAGATAAATGAGGGTTTTAGTCATTATTATTTCCTAAATCGATTTTACGACGTGACCATTTAAGTAGATAAAAACAGATTGTAAGAGAGAGTAAAATTTGGAACCATTGGTATTTTGTCCATTGTCCATTCCTATGCGATCGCATTATATTTTGATGTTTGTGCGGATTGCAGGCTTTGTGCATAGGAGGGACATCTTTCGAGGGAAATATTTTTCAACTTATGAGCTAAATAACTGT